>CM077593.1:96616412-97816412 GCA_039654915.1 Aquilaria yunnanensis | reverse complement strand
AGGACTAACTATTAACATATAAGCAAAGTTTTAAGACTAATTTAGAAAAATTAAAAATTGTAGGACTCAAATTAAAAAACATGACAAAAATTAAGTCAAAAAATGTATTTTTCCTTTTACTCCCTTGCTCAACCTTAAGCCCCATCATATTTTGATAGTTTGTGTGCCTAGTCGGGTCAAATTTGTCATTTAAGATTTCAACTCCTAAAATTTTGAAAAGCAATTTGATCTTGCAAAATAGCAGTTAAATATTTTTGGTAAAAATCATGAGAAAACCACTTATGTGTTTAACTCGGTCTAAATCAGCCACTTATATTTTTTATGACTCAAATAAACCATTAATGTTATGTAAATGTACCAGATAAGTCATTCACTGTTAACTTGTGATGATATGGCAGCAGGTGGGTCTAACACGTTAAATGGCAAATGAGGTGGCAATACTAAATGGAACTATGGAAGATAACATGAAAATATCAGAGAAACAGGTGCCGATTCCACTTAAGTATGGTGGTGATTTTTGTCATCTAATGCCTTCCATGCCCACCCACCGTCATTCCCTGCCTCACAGCTCCTCAATCCTCTTTATGGCATTAGCCTACACTCGATAGCCCTGGTGGCTTTTCCGCCACATAGCTACCCAGATTTGTGCATGTGTCGCTAGATAATACCAACATATGTCTTCATGACCTTTGAATTTGGAGATTGATTATGGGATCAACTACTCAAATTTAGCTTCGATTGCATAGTCAATAGCAAAGCAATGACTTGTGTGTGGGTCGGCGAGAGGACGATGTATGAGAGTGTCGAAGAGAGGACGACATATGAATGGGTTGAAGAGGATGATGTGTGGGTGGATTGGATAGAGGACAGTGCATGGATTAGGTTGGAGAGACGACAGTGTGCAGCTGTGTCAGAGAAAGGATGGCGTGACATCGTGTTGGCGGGTCAAAAAGAGAGTCTTCGAACGCACAACATTATCATGCCATCTTTGATTTTGTATTGTCGTCTCATCTGCCATTTAGCATATTAGACCCACCTGCTGCCACATCATTACAACTTAACAGTGAATGGCTTATTTGGCATATTACAAAACATTAAGGGTTTATTTGAGTCATAAAAAAACATAAGTGGCCGATTTTGGCTAAGTTAAAACATAAGTAATTTTTTTCATGATTTTTACCAATATTTTTCTTTTGTTGTTTCCCATTCTAAGCCATGTAAGACCCATTCATCACCGGTGACGATTATCATCATGAGTCACCATTAAGCAGCTAGATGAGTACAATGCGTTTAATTTCACACGATACCACAATATTTCATGGTGTTTATCAGGTATCGTGGCTGTGGTTGTACATAGTATACAATTTCTTGCGGGTTTGTCAATTTTTTGTATGATGTGCTGTGGTTTTTTGCAATCTTTCATCTATCAATATTTTTTTATGTTTTTTTTTTCAATTTACCGCAATATGCTGCTTATTGACTTTTTCTTACATCAACATAGCATAAATACAAATATATAAAATGATAAAACATAATTGGTAAATAATGTTATATTTTATTTAAAAATAAATTTTAATTAACAAATGATGTTAATATGATTGAGATTTGAATTATAATTAAAATAATATTTATTTATATATTTCCATATAAAAGATATTGTCTTTGATATATATTTTATTTATATTGAAAAAATTATGAAGAAAATAATTGTAATACACATAAAAAGGTGTAAAAAATTGTAGGGGAATGGACATTTTTTGTCTTCTAATTTTGTCAACTTTGTCACTTCAATCCTAAAACTACTCGAGTTGCCAATGGAGTCCTCTAACATTTGTTCTGTAATCTTTTTTAGTCCTATAAATATTGAAATTGCCATGTATCTAACAGAGATGCTAGTTGGCACTTTACGGCGTTTAACTTACAATACATAAGGGTTGCTTGCCATGGGACTCCAGTCTGCTTGCTGTCACCATCACCACCACCATTACCCTCAATCTCTGCTGCCATCATCCCCAACATTGTCGCCACCATTTCTTGCCCATCATCCGACCCTTCCACCTCAGTTGCTTCTTTCTTCCACCTCTTTAATTTCCTAAGCTAAGGCTCGATAACAACATAAATCCCTATATAGAATCATTAAATCATCTTATATCTCTCTTTAAACCCCTATCCAATTTTCAATGAAGTAACACAAATCTAGATTCTTCGACATCTAGCAATGCCCAGAAGATGAAGAAAAATAAGACCCTAAAGAAGAGCAATTCTAGGAGTGGGTTCATGAATTTCAATGAGAACTTGTTGTACGAGGTGCTAAGGCATGCGGACATTGGCCATGGCAGCATGTGTGAGCAGGCTCAGATCTTTGGTCCTCCTGCTTGACAACTTCTGCGGCTTAATTCGTGCTAGCTCTAGCCACTCTCAAAGTTGCGCCACCAATCGTTGCTCCATCGCCAGATTTGTGACGAACCACTACTTCATTGTTGAATATGTGACAAATCGATGCTCAACGAGTAGTGACAATCGAGGGTGGCAGTGACATCGAGTCGGGTGATTGACAGCAACGTCAGGTGGCGGCTGTAGAAATTGAGGGTGGCAGAGACATTGGTATGATGGGATCACGAGGCTGTAGTGGTACTCGTAAGTAGTTATCTATGAGGCAGGAATGAGGCAATTGGATGTGGCTTAACTTATTTTTTTGCCAACATCTTTCTCTCTACCCCACATTGCCCTCTTAGTTCTTAAAGGTGATTAAAAAGTCCTTATATATTGTAAATTAAACGGCGTTAAATGTCATCTGGCTGTTCCATCAACCATATGGTAGTTTCACAAGTTATAGGACTAACAGTGCTTATGGAATAAACATTAGAGGACTTTATTGGCAACTCAAGTAATTTTAGAACTGAAATGGCAAAGTTGACAAAATTAAAGGACCAAAAATGTATTTTCTCCAAAATTATATTTAATATTTTCATTTTAAAATAATATTATATTTTTTATTAAATAAGTAATGCGACACAACAAGGTCTATCATACAATATATCTATGGTTTACTATGTGTGGTTGATGATGCACGGTCTTTGGTATGAGCCTTTATACTAGAGCACTGATCTTCACACAAGAGCCTACACTATGAGAAGGAGTGTGAAGACTTGCAAAAAATTCTCCAAGGCTCAAGTAAGCTAAAATTATAGTAAAGGCATGAATACCAAGAAAATGATCTCATATCTTATAAGAATAGTGATTGTCTTTATATAGGCTTTTAAGATGTCATGCTCTATGAGTTCAAGATTGTTGAATGAGGTGGTTGCTCTCTCTATAACCTATAAACCATTATATCATAAGACACATGTAACCTTATGGGGGCTGTTTGAGTTTTAATTAAGGATGACAAATTTTGACCCGACCTGAAAACCTAGATCGACCCACTCGAACCCAAACTTGACTAGGTCCGATTAGAAAAGTCAATGACCCAAACCCGGTTGTACCTAACCTGACTTAAACCTGAACTTGATTAAAGTGAAACAAAAAAAAACTCAAAACCCGAATGACCCAAACCCGGAATAACTTAAACCCAAATTTGACTGAACAAGAATCGACTCAAATATGAAATGACCCAAACATGACACTAACCTGACCAAAACCCGAAAAAATATGAGTCTAAATCTGACAAGACCTGATTTATATGATTTATTGAATTAGCCTATAACTTTATGAGATCATCAAATTTCGCCTCATGAAATTGCCAGATTTAGCTCAAACTCTTAAGAATTGATAGATTTATCCCAAAATTTTCGATTTTATCTATAACTTTCTAAAGACTTCAATTCACACCAAAACTTTTCAATTTCGCCTACACTGACTTCAAATGACTTCAAGGACTCCAAATTAATACATAAACTAAATTAATTCCTATTTTAACCTAAATAATGATTCTAAATTCCTAAAAAACTATAACTCGAAGTGACAACATAACATAAATGTATCTGATCCTATCAACTTTTTAAGTTCTAAAATGACAAAGTTTATAGTTTCATGAATCGAATTTGCAAAGTTTTGAATTACGTATTTTTATTAAAATAATTGTACATTAATATATTTATATATAGCTACATTAAATTTTTTAGATTATTTTTTATGCTTAGTAATTTTTTAGTTATGATGTACTTAAATTTTGAAATTTTCATTTTAGTCACTCATAAAAATTGCACAATAGGTCTATAAACTTTTCAAATTCTGCATAAAAAATCATATTCTTTAATTTAAATTTTAATAAAATCTAAATAAAAAATTGAATTAATCCAATTATTCCAGCTTATGAACAAATAACTTTAGACCCGAATATCAACCTGAATCTGACTCAAAACCCAAAAAATTCCACTTGAGGTTACCTAAGACTGAAATTGACCCGATCTGAATTAAACTCAAACCCAAAATCTACTTAACGTGAACCTAAATAACCCGATCTAAACCCAAATTAATTTTAACCTGACTAAACCTGAACCTATAGGACATGACCCACACCCAACCCAAACCACTCAATTGTCATCCCTAGTTTTAATAAAGATTAGAAAAAGAGAAAATTCATTTTTGGGTTCTGGGTAATAAAAGTTTAAATGGAAATATTAAGGTAATTTGAATGTTAAAAGTTTTCTAAAAAAAAAAATACTTCATCTTTTTTGAGGCGGGTAAGAAAAGAATATGCTTCATATTTTTTTAAATAGATGAAATTCTTATCTCTTAAATTGTATGGGCCCTACATAAGGGTTGTTAGGAGAATGGACCCTATCGGGCCTGAAATCTAATTGGATACCAACTTTTGTTTAAGACTAAGCCAATTTATTTTAATTTAAGTTAAGTTAATTTAAAATAGCTTTTTTATTTTTTTTATATTTTTTATTTGGAACCAATTTTATTTGAAAGCCAATATTACGTAGATATAATAATCTTTTTGAAAGTAAATTTTTATAATGTTATTAAATTTTTATGAATTTTTATTTTTAATATTTGAAACTAGAAAAACTGATAAAAATTTAGTAAGATTATAAAAATTATATTTTTAATAGATTGTTATGCCTACATAATATTGGCTTTAAAAAAAAAGTTGTTCCAAGTAAAAAATATGTAAAAATAAAAAAAATTATTTTAGATTAAGTAAATTTAAGTTAAAATAAATTGTAAAAACAAAGTAGAAGTAGTCATATTCATAAATTTTTAGGGGCTAAGTTGAGGTTTTTCCAGATAAAATTTGATCACCGATAGATAGTTGTATCACTATTCACTAATGCGTTTTCATTCTCACTATATTAGAGAAGATTGACTTGATCACAACTCTTGACATAGTAATTAACACCCAATTTGTTTTATGTTAAGTTGTATTAATTATAAATAGATCCTTTTCATTTTTGTAGTTTTTTTTTCTAGAATTAATATAATTTGAAAACTAATACTACGAGTATAATAATCCATGGAATACCACTTTCAAAATATAAGTTTATTAATTTCTATTTTTGTAGGTTGAGCGTGTAAAAATTTTATAGAAATTTAATTAAATTATAAAAATGTTGTTCAATGAATTATTGAATCTATATACTATAAGCTTTTAAATAGGATTGGTTCCGGAGAAAAAAGTAATAAAAGCTTTAAATTAATCCAACTTAATGTAAAACAACTTGGTCTACTAATTATAGTTGTTCCTGAAAAGTCTACTCTCTCATTGACTTCCGGGTATCGTGTACGGGAAAAACAAATTCGGAGCTTCAAGCTGGTAGAGTGGGTTGCTGCTGCTGGGCTGAGGCGATGAACGTACAAACAGAATGTGAATTTTATGCAAAGCAGCGGAAGGGGCCGAAATAGGAATACCCAGGGGCTTAAAGTTTGGAAATCAATCTATAAGGGGCTTATATGATACCATAAAATCGTTTGAGGGTCTCTAGGGAATTTAGGCCTCTCCTATATATTTTCCCTCGCCCACCTAAACCCTAGTTTTATCTCGAGGGCCCATCATAACTTACAAGCTACAGGAGCTGAGCTTCCGCTGGCTTCTGCGGATTGAGCAACACTCCGGGGCTCTTCCAAGATGAAGGTCTTCTTTTGCTGAAATCTAGCGTTTTCCACTTCCTAGAGTTTCAATTGTTTCTACTGGGATTTGATTTGTTTACCATTTTCTGCAGTTCAACATAGCGAATCCGACCACTGGGTGCCAGAAAAAGGTCGAGATCGATGACGATCAGAAGCTGTGAGTTTCACTGATTAAATGTTGTCGATTTTTTAGGTGTTTCTTTAGTTGACAAATTGCAAAACGCCGCTTGACATGTATGGGCGTTCATTCTGGGTGTAAAGTAATGGAATGGAATGTGCTGGCATTCTAATTGTTTATTTTTAGTCTCCGCTTGTGTAAATGATATACCTCGTGAGATACTGATGGATGTCATGATTCTTTTTTTTTTTTTTGAAAGTCGGCCATTTTACGATAGGAGGCTCTCACAGGAGGTCAGTGGGGATGCTCTGGGTGAGGTATGCCATCTCAACTGATTTGTCGTTGGTAATGGATCTTATATTTGATTATTACATGTTTGCATTCTATGGTTTTTTTTAGAATCCTCTCTTTGTTTTTAGAAAGTTGTGTTTAGTGTTTAAGTCGTTGTGCGCTTTACTATCTGGTCAGTGAGGATATCTTTCATTCCCACATGACTCGTTCCCTTGAAGCAAGATTGATCGTGTTGCTTTCTATCAATCTCTCCCAGAAACCATTTTTTGTTTTCCTGGGGAACACTTTGGCAACTATATTTGTCGATTAGTTTCTAGTGGATTTTTGGCTTGCACTTGTTGTGCCTTGAGTTTGAAGTTTAGATACTGTTCTCACCTTTTAATGGAATAAATTTGGCTTTGCTTTGGTGAGAAAAACGAAATTGATTGGTATGAATTACTTGACCAAATTCTTATTGCTTGACAGGAATTCAAGGGTTATGTTTTCAAGATCATGGGTGGCTGTGACAAACAAGGATTTCCAATGAAGCAGGGAGTTTTGACTCCTGGTCGTGTTCGCCTTTTGCTCCACAGAGGTGTGGATCCCTGTAGTTGTTGGTGTCAAAATTGTGTTGTTTCCTGGCTTCCTTGGGCCTTTATTCAATAATACCTATGGTTTTTGGATTGTTGCTCTACCATGAGAAATCATCTTTTAATATTCTGATCAGGCACCCCCTGCTTCCGTGGCTATGGACGACGCAATGGTGAGAGGAGAAGAAAGTCTGTTCGTGGTTGCATTGTGAGCCCTGACCTTTCTGTTCTTAACTTGGTCATTGTGAAGAAGGGTGAGAATGATCTTCCTGGTCTGACGGACAGTGAAAAACCAAGAATGAGAGGTCCAAAGAGAGCATCAAAGATTAGGAAGTTGTTTAATCTGTCAAAGGAGGATGACGTGCGGAAGTATGTCAACACTTACAGGAGAACATTCACTACAAAATCTGGTAAAGATGCTGTTTATGTTTCTTACATTTTCGGTAAGAAATTTAAGATGCTTTGAGTAGACTAAAGAGATTCAGTGGTGTTGACCCATGGCAGTGAGTTTCCTCAAGTAGATGCAGGCTTGATCTTTTTATTCAAGACTTCTCCTTTGGTGAACAGGCAAACAGGTCAGCAAGGCTCCAAAGATACAGAGGCTGGTCACACCATTGACCCTTCAGAGGAAACGTGCAAGAATTGCGGAGAAGAAGAAAAGAATTGCGAGGGCCAAGGCAGAGGCTGCCGAATACCAGAAACTTCTTGCAATGAGGTTGAAGGAGCAGCGTGAGCGTCGTAGTGAGAGCTTGGCAAAGAGGAGATCCAAGCTCTCTGCTGCATCAAGGCCTTCTGCTGCAGCTTAAATCATCTGCTATGTCTTCCGGTCAGAATCTTGGTTAGGCATTTTTTCAAGCTCTATAATTTGCTGTTTGTCCATCTTAAATGTTGAAACTTTGATTATTTATTTCTGTCAGAGATACCGAGTGGCTGTATCGTGTGTTTTCTGACAGGTAGATCTCATGTTTGGTGTTTATTTGCCTTTTCCATCAGAAGTTTTTTATTACTTTTTAGATTGAGCTTTATCTCTTGTCTTGATACTGGTTTCTATTGTACCAACATTACGACTTTGAACCGGTAGGAATAAGAAAGTACTCTCCCCATTGCAACGGTTGTGTGACGCGGAAGTATTAAGAAGTGAATGCAAGCGATCATGAAAAGGGTGACCGTGGAGGAAAAAGTTTATTTAAAAGATCATTCAGCCATTTTTGTAGTGGCAATGATGTGGTTGTATATGTATTTTTCCTTTGGAGCTGGTGGTAAGACATAAGAATGTTCGTCAGTTCTCTGGGAATATCGGGGCAAAGTAATAATTTCAACATAGTACAACGGCTCCATGCGAAGAGGTGTTCCCTGGGAGTAAGCATGACATGAGTCGTCCTCTTATTCTTCGTGCACAACAGTTTTTTTCACAACATCCATTTCACTTATCCTAACAAACACAAGAAACAAAAGCCTATAAGCCACCATCATCCCCAGCAAGATCCCAAAATTAACCCACTTAAGAGTACCCCATTTCTAATTGCCATGTCTTCTCTATGATCTCTTATCCAGCCGCCTCTCCACCCTCCACCAAGATTTGTCATGTGCTGGAAAATCAGTCCTTGAAAGTTGAAACTCATTCTTGTGAAGCCCTTGGTATGCGTACTTGTGGGAGGCAATGTGGTGTAAGGGGTGCCTCCAAACGGGATTCGGAAGGTCATTAGGAAGGCAGAAGAATCCTCCCACCAATATCATCAAGCCTTGGACCCCTGCATAGGTTCTGATCCCACCAAGAAATTGGGAACGAGGCTTGTCACGATCATCATTAGACCCTCGACTAGCATCACATATGATGGTAACACAATCGTGAAGTGTAGGTATAGGCCAAAGTCCCTGAAAATAATATGTCAATATTCCCGGGATGAGTGAAAGTACTAGCAAGAATGGTAGAGAAGAGACAGTGTTGCCTACTGTGAAGGCTGCAATTCCATGGTGCCCATTTAGTCTTTCACGTTTCAATACCTACATTTTAAAAACATTAAGGTTCCGAATGAATTTTTTCATCAAAACGCATGTGCTATAACATTTTTGTTGTATTTTTTTTTTAATACTCAGAAGGATAAATACAAGTTAGGGAAAAAGGGAAGCAGCAAATTTGTGGGCTAGAGATACTCGCTCCTGAGGATCAACCACCACCAGAAAATTTCTCCATTTCCACTAAAGCTTCTTGGACCAAAACTCACCAATATAGGATTAAGCAAGATGTTAGCATGAAGACCTATAAGCACCCATGAACAATCAATGAGCATAATGATAATCCGAAGATTAAACCTTTGAGCTGCTTGAATGGCTCCAAGCAAAGCCAATAATCCTACCTGCACAATTGGCAAGCAATCAGGCAATAATTAGCCCTCCTTCAATTTTTTAAGGGGGGGGGGGGGCATTTATCCTTATCTAAAGCCAAGCGGCTGCCCCCATTGCACAAGAAGTATGTTAGGCATCATCAATAATGAATATCTTCGAGGTATCAGGAATATGCAGCAACTTCTAAGCTCCCTATGACTGACAAAAAAGATGTGGAGTGTTGAATGAAAGTGACAAAACAAGGTGTAGGTAGTCTCTAGCCATAATTATTTGTTGCTAGAAAGCATCCTTCCTTGCTATAATGGACTAAGCATGAAAGGGATCATAGTGAAAAATGCACTCATTCCGTCCCAGCCATATAGTCCAAAGAGTGGAGACCAAGTAAGATAGTCATTCAAACGGCCATTTTGGTTGAGAGGCTAAGAGCGTTGTTAGCCAAGCTTCAAAAGAAGAAAATTGTCTATTAAAATGGGAGAAATAGAAGTTACCACAAACTTCTATAGAATTCGGACATTCCCAAAATAAGTGCATATTTGTCTCCACCATTCTCCCACAACGAGCACACCAAGGGTTGAAGAGGCCTCAATGCATTGCAAAATTATCTGCAGTAGGAAAGGCATTGACCAAACATTTCCACAAGAAGATTTTAAGCTTTTGTAGAAGTAAAGACGCCCGTAGGCTTTTAAGCACCTTAAAGAAATATGAGGTAGTACTAGAATCGAACGTAATCTGAAGAGGGCTCATTAGGTAACAGCAATTTTTTAGTAACTCCGATGTGTAGCCTCTTTTAATGTTGAAGATCCGTAAAGGAGATCTCATCACTTAACTATGTCCGGCCTTTTATTTCTAAGTGATGGGGAAAGTCGTACAATTTCATTGGTAACCATGGGTGGGAAAAATTCTGCAATAGTAGGGATATCCCATCCCTCTGTTGCCTCACTAGCCAAATCAGACACTTTAAGGTGAGGGTTATGCGGCAATTAAGGGGACAAAGATTAACGGGTTTCTGAACTAACACTTAGGATCCAATAATCCTCCCAAACATGAATCAACTGGCCTGACCTTATCTGCCAATAAATATAAGGTGAAAACAATTCACGGCCATAGATAAGACTTTGCCAAATTGTAGAAGCATTATTGGCACACTTGACTTTCCAAACAAAATGGACTGAACCAAATTTTGCTGTCAGCACATGACATATGAGAGATTGAGGATTACCATTGAAGATGTGCCAGAATGTATTTCCTAATAAACCTTGATTAAATAAGCGTATATCCTTTATACTAAGTCCATCAAGACCCTTAAGAACCATTAAAATTCTTTTTTGCTTCGGATGTAGACCCTATTTATCTTGAGCCCCAGACCACCAAAACCGAATAAATTTGCTAAAGATAAAATCAGAGATCATCATCGGCACCTTAAACAATCACATCATATAGATGGGAATTAAAGTAATGGTGGATTGAATCAAAGTTAATCTACCCCCAGGGTTTAATAACTTCCATTTTTAGTTTGTCAAATGACGTTGGATCTTATCTGCCAGAAGATGGAAAGAAGTCGATCTAGACATATCCTGAGCAAAAGATAGTCCCAAATAGGTAAAAAAGCCCTCATTTATTTGAAAGGCAAAGATCTGCTGAAACACATTTCTAAGTTTAAGTGGAACATTCCAACCAAACATCCGTTCAAATTTTAAAAAATTAACTTCTTGCCTAGCCACTGTAGCATATAATGATAAAGTATACTGAAGTCGGTGTAAGGCTTTGGAGTAAGTTTGAAAAAAATTAAACAATTATCTGTAAAGAACAAATGATTATGACAAGCCCATTTTGACTTGCTTTGAGACCTTGGATTGCCCCAATTGTCTATAAGGATGATAAGCAACTTGATAATGCTTTTGCATATAAGATAGACAAGTAGAAGGGGAGTGGATCCCCTTGTTTAATTACAGCCTCAGGATAAATCCAATCTATAGTGCAACCATTGACTAATATAGAATATAAGACAGTTGATATACACTACATGACAAGATGTATCCAAAGCTCAAGAAAACCTATAGACAGAAGGATTTTTTCTATAAAAGACCATTGGAGTTTATCATAAGATTTCTTAATGTTAAGCTTCAAAACTGTCTTATACCGTCTTACGCCATTGTTAACATATTTGTGTTGGACAACATGCAAGAGTTTGTTGGCAATTATAATGTTATCTTGCATAAAGCACATTGGCACAAAAGCATTATGATATTCAGAAACCAGAGAACCCATAATTGGCTTAAGCTGATTGACTAAAACCATCGCAATAATTTTGTAAATAGTGTTGCATAGGCTGATGGATCTTAGGTCCTTTACTTTCCTAATCTTAGAAACCTTTAGGATTAATGTGATGAAAGTTCGATTAATTTGGCGAAATAACATTCCATTATTTAGAAAGGAAATGATCACTTCTGTCATTGATCTGCCCATCACACTTAACACTTTTTCTAAACCATTGGTTGGAGACCATTTGGCCTAGGCACTTAAAAGTTACCTTGTTCAAACACTGCTCATTTAATCTTTTTTTTTTTCGTGAAAGGAGTTAGTAAGCTATTACATTAACTGGTGAAAAGTTTATGTCGAATGAATGAATAAAGGAAATCTTGTGCTAACTCCTGTTGAACTGGCTCACTCTTATATAGATCCGCGAATTAATATATTATATGAGAGCAAATGGTTTCTTCAAAATATAACCATTCTCCCGATTAGGATTCCAGTCCCGCAAGCCTAGAGGCAATCCTTCTAGTCTTAGTAGCAGTATGGAAAAATTTAGTGTTTCGATCACCTAAAGTTAGCCATATGATTTTGGATTTCTAAGCCCATAAGTGTTCTTCATCTGCTAGGAAAGATGTGTACTGCTTGAGAAGATTCTAGGTTAGAACACTATTGAGCACCATATCCTGGGGAGACTGAGCTTGGGCAAGCTAATTTTCCACTGCCAAAATTTTCTGCGATAAATTGTCAATGGAAAATTTATTCCATAGTCGGAGTTGAAGAATAATCAGACTACATTTAGAAGCAACTTGATACATTTTGGAGCACCAAACTCTGGAAGTGCATACCTTTTTAATAATATCTTCTCATTTTGCGTAGCGCATCCAAAATGCTTTAAACCATTGGGGACGATGGTACAAGGAACGATTAGGCCTTGTATCCAACAGTAACAGTGCATGCTCTGATCTTTAAATCACCAAATTTGTGAGATGTATCTCTAGATGTAACTCAAACCAAGCCTCACTACAAAAGACTTTATCTAACACTTCAGACACTAAATCCTCTCCTTGTTGTGAATTGGTCCATGTGAAACTGGGACCACTAGAGGGCAACTAAACAAGATCAAGATCTGCAATGAATTTTTGATGATGCTCTGCACTAGGGATGGAATGTGCTAAATGACCAGTTTTTTCAGATGGGGACAACACTTGATTGAAATCGCCAATAAAAAAGTATATGACCAAAGTAGTTAACAATAACCTTTTTTATTTTTTTCCATGTAGCTCATGTACTTTGAACCCTTGGGTGCCTGTAAATGCAACCTAAAAACTAGAGTTGACATTTAACCTGATAAAGATATGATGGTTGTCCTTATAGAATATATTATAAACCAAGCATCCTAACCGACCAAGTCATAACTCTCCCCTTCTGTGAAGCGCATCAACAACTGTAGAATTAGGGAAACATAAGCTTTGGAGATTATTATCTGCAACTATAACAAGTAATTTAGTTTCAAGAACAAAAAACATAGTGGCCCAATGATGACTAGTTAAAACCTTCAAGTGATGAATTGTCGTTGCCCGACCCAAACCGCGACAATTGAAACCGATAAGCTTCATGACTGCTCAGGGGTTTGATGAGGATCAAACCCTGAAAACCCCTATTTCAAATTCATGCCTGGGTAGCATTGGCACCTTCTAGCTGAGAAGAATCTATTTCCTCCTGTGATCTTATATGGTGAGTGACAATGATACCACTAAGAGAGTGAAATACAGATAACTGAGGTGAAAACTCACCAAGGCCTATCAAATCTAGAGGCCAGGATCTTCGTCACTTAGCCATAAAGACGGTGAATGTAGTTTTTCATCCATTCTACCTCACTTTTTATTTCTATCAATCAACCTTGCATCCTCTAATGGATATTCCATGTTGTGAACATAGGGATTAGGCCTTTCAACCCTAAGGTTGTTAACCTTTGGATCCCATGTGATAGCCTCCATGGACTTCGACACTTGTCTAGGAATTTGATTAGCACATTTTTCATCAATATCATTATAAAGAGTAGCTTTAGAAAAATTGTGTCATAAGAACTGGTGGGAGTCAGTGAATTTGAATCCAAACTGGAACATAATGAAAGTTGTGTTTATCATATAGACACTGAGGATTAAGGTAATTGACCAACACTAGAGCCCCATCTATGTGACAAATACCGCATTGTTGAAGCACCATGGCATCTTGTTTCTGAAAGAGTTTTAAGATGAGTCTATTTGAACCTATTACTCCCATAATAGAGGTTGTACCTTCAAGCTTCCAGAAACGATTAATATAGTTTTGTGTAAAGACTTGACTAAAGCATCGTACATCAACTATCTTAATAAATAGACAATTATAAAATTGAGGATAAAAATTATCCATGGTTTCTAAAAAAGAAATGGTAAAAGAACCAATCTCTAAAATCATATCTAGCAGAGGTTTAATACTGAAAACCATCCTTGCATTTATACTACATATAACTTGAACTAGAGCCGTTAGACTAACACCAACTATATAAAATTTCGAAGGCAACCGAGAACACAAACAGAGGCCAATAAATTGCTCGAAACACTGAAAACATATTTGGAAAAAGAAATTAGAGTAGCCAATTTAGAAAAATGCACAACATAAACTAATTGAAATGAACTCTAACCAATAAATAACCAAATGATTCTTGCTTGAAATATAACTTTAAAGAATGTGCAGCTAGCCAAACAGTTATTACTAAAAAAATTAGAAAAGCACATTTTCTGTCACAAAGATGGAAAAGAAAATAGTTTTTTTTGTTGTATTCAAGTACCTTCATTTCTTTTACAGAAGATGGAAATCCACCGATTGACATGAAAGTCATGATGTAATGCCCGGACAATCCAAAGTGATTAGGTCCCGGGTTAAATGGATTTGGAGCATAAGAATTTTTCCTTAATCGGGAATTTAGCTCAATTAAATTGAGAAGACAATATGGCATGTGCATAGTTGAGTGTTGAACGTCTTAAAAATAAGCTTGGCTTAGGCCAAGAGAAATAGTAATGAAAATGGTGGTTTTTAAAGATGAGGGACTAAAATGAACAAAGGGATTTTTAGTGGTTGGGCTCAATTGCCCAAATTTAGAAAGTTGGAGGACTAAAGGGGGAATTATGCCATTTTAATGGCTTTGGATGCCTTAGCCAGCCATGCCCCTCCAATTCCCAATATTTTATGTCACCTTCCTCCAAATCCTATTATTTTAATCCACCTCCCACCCTTAATCATTACCTTGGATTCTTTCTTCACCTACTTTTGACTTTTTCTACCAAACTTACACAAAAGTCTTCCAATTAGTCTTCCATCCATTAAATCTTGTCTCCCACTCATTTCAAACACATTATTAATTTCCTATTATTTTAATCCACCTCCCACCCTTAATCATTACCTTGGATTCTTTCTTCACCTACTTTTGACTTTTTCTACCAAACTTACCCAAAAGTCTTCCAATTAGTCTTCATCTCTTTTAATCTTGTCTCCCACTTCCAAGCACATTATACACTCATTTTCCTTCCCATATGGCTGGCCATTACCTTCCCACACATTAAAACATAATCACTCCACTCATTTAAAGCCATTTGCTCTCAAACTCTCTCATTCTCTCTCCATTTTCTTCCATACCAAGTCTCATCATTCCAAACACATTTCCAACTCTTTTCTCATCCAAATATTCGTCCATAGCTAGAAATAATCATTCCTCAAATTAAAACCAAGTATTCTTGGTTGAATTCAAGCTCTAAGACCATAAAGAGCAAGAATCAGATGAAGAATTCAAAGAAAACCAAGGAGGAAAATTTGGCCATTTCCATTTCTTGGAGGTTTTAAGCTCTACTCAAGGAACTCTTTGTGTGATTGAGTTTCTAAGTTCATTAGAAGCAAGAAATCAAGAAGAAGCTTGAAGAACATCAAGCACAAGAAATTGGCCTTACCTCTTCTGTGAGGTTCTGTAAGTGTACACCAAGTGTTCTTAGTATTTTGTGTTATTTGGGTTAATCACCAAGATTTCTTGGTATCTTATGGTTACTAATAAAATTCGGCCCATCTTGGTTCTTATGCTAGAAAACAATTTCTAGAGTCAACAAGCAAGGAAAACGAAGGAAAATAAGCTTATAAAGCTTTCGGTGTTGTGGGTAAGGATTCCTATACTCACTTTATTGCATGGCCTAGTTCCATGGATTTTTTTGTGTGAGTATTCGGGCCCCTAGGTGATGGTCAAAGAACCATGTGATCCTAGGAGTGCTAAGAGGGCTTAAGTTATGTTATTGCTTCGGCAATTCTGTTTTGCTCATGAGCTAAGTTAAGTAAGCAAGCATTATGGGCTAGGAGTTAAGGCGGCCACCTTAATTCCTATGCTAAGTGAGCTCTCCGAAAACATTAAGTATATGAAATTAATGAACTAAAACTTGAGGGATGCTTGCTGCCCTTCTGTGAACAAAGTGTTAAGTGGCGTGTGTTTGTGTGCTTCTTTGATTTGTTGTGCATGCTAACCCCCGATTATGATATTATTGCTATATGCATGTATCTTTTTGTTTTCTTTGTCTTTATGTTTCCTTTGCAGGAATAAGGATTATTTTGCCATTACATTCTTGGCATATGTTAGGCCTTGGAGGCCATAAGTTAGGCATTGGATGCCACGGAATCCTTATTGAGTTTTATAACTCATCCGCCCTACTCTACTTTTGTAGGTAAAGGTTTGCTTGAAAGATCAAGCTAAGAGTCTTGAGTACTCTTTCTGTATTCTAAGGTTGGATTTGTGTATGGTATTGCTCAAAATATTCTAAGTATTCTAAGTATATAAGCTGCTTGTAAACAAGCTAAAAAAATGTGGACTTTCTGTGCAGGACTTGAAGTCTTAGAATTGTGGGAACAAGGTCTATTAAGGTGGAAATTTGTGTTCCATGGCTTTGTGAATTTATGGGTTGCTTTTAAGCATGTTTTTGTTGGTCTAACTTTAGTGACCAAATTATGGACTTAGCTAAAATTTGGCCAAAACTTGGCTTTGGGCTTGTATTATGGACTTGGACATTTTCGGGTATTTTTATTGCTTGGTGGACTTACCAAGGCCCATGCATGAATTTATGGGTTATGTTTTCATGAAATTTGAAGCATGTTGAAATTGGGCTTAAATAAGAACTTAAAAATTTTGATTTTATTCTTGGTTAATTTTGGGCCATATGCATGTTAAGTACTAAAAGGCCCATAAGCCCATGTCTATGTTAAAAGCATGCAATGTTTGGCTATGTATGCTCATTTAGTAAAGAACATGCAAGTAAACTTAGAAAAAGCATGAAATTGGATGCTTGTGTAAAGTTTGGCTAATAAGAAATTTAAATGCACGTATGTGAATTAATACATGCCTAAGCATTAGTTGCATTTAAAGGCATTAAGTGATTATGTGCACTAGTGAACTCCAAAACGCATAAGCATGCAAAGCATATGCATGAAAATAAGTTTTTAAACTTAAGTTGGTGTTTTAGTTGCCATGCATATTCTTGGCTAAGCTCGGTAAAGACCATGAAAATGAACACATGAAATCCACATAGGCACTAGCTTGTTTCTGAGAGCACATCAACTTAACCTTAATTAAAGAACTTAACGAGCTAGTACCGATAAGTATCCTGGGGTTCGTGCCCATAAGTCTTAGTGAGTTTTAAAAGCCCCTTCTGTGTAATGAAAACTTCCGCTGCATGTTTAAAAAAAAAAAAAAAAAATCAGGCCCAAATGGGCCAGGGGCAGTTTAGGGCACGACAGCTTGGTATCAGAGCACAGTTGCTCTTAAGGACCAAAGTTTTGGTCTATGATTCTTAGTATAGACTTGTTCCCACATAGGTTAAGTCCACTAATGAATATTTATGAATATTGAGCAATTGTGTGCCTTGCTTGTTGTTAATTCCAGGATGAGAACCAGAAATACGAACCGAGGCCGAAATGAAAGTGAAACTTCCCATCAGGGGAATGAAAATGCTGGCTTTGTGCCAGAGGCCCAAGTTAGGCCTTCTGAGCTCATAAGGGCTAATGTTACTGGGCCTAGCATTGATGCCCAAGAAAGAAGAGAGGCAAGAATGGAAGCAATGATGGAAGCTATGCAGGCCAATATGGCCCAATTAGCAGCTAGCATGCAGATTCTGGCAAGGGGTCAAGCCCAAGTCCCAGAGCCTACTGGGCAACAAAGAGAGCCACCAATAAGAAGGAGGCTAGGAAAAGAACCTATACTCGATGATCAAGCCAGTGAAAATGGTGATGATGAGGATGAGGAAAGGAGAAACCCAAGAGCTAGAAGGATAAGATCTGAGATTAGACAAGAACTGAGGGAAGAAGAAGAAGAAAGTCCAGATGCAGAAGAGCTGGACATAGAAGATATTGATGGGCCTGCCCAACTCACTGTCACCACTGGAACAGTGAGGGCCCAAAGAGGGAGGCCCAATATGGATAATAGTGGAGGCCTAAGAGAAGGCCAACTAGAGGGGTTCCTTGCCCTAAGACCACCAACATTTAAAGGAAGCTGTAATCCAGATGAAGCAGAATTCTGGAAAAACCAGATCGAAAAGATCTTTGAGAGAATGGAGGTTTCCGCTTCTCAGAAGGTCTTACTGGCAACCTTCAAACTAGAAGGAAATGCTGAGTTATGGTGGAGAGCAGTCCATAGGACATATGCTAGCAAAAATGCTAGGCGGCCTGCTCAAAGTAGAAGAGCAATGAGATGGCCCGAATTCGAACAAGTGTTTCATCAACAATACATCGGTGAAGCACAGAAAGACCAAAAGCAGGTTGAGTTTGACCTGCTTGAGCAGAAAGAGTTCTCCGTACTGGAATACGAACAGAGATTCAGTAACCTCATACGGTACACACCACAGTACGATGATCGAGAGGACCTTAAGGCCAAGAGGTTCCTTCGGGGACTTAGGCCAGAGCTGAGGCAAATACTCAGAGCAGTAGGAGCCCATAAATACTACGACATTGTACAGAGGGCTATGGCCCTAGAGCAAGAATTCAGGGAGCAAGCCATGAATGGCCCTGGAAGTACTAGTGGGATGCAAAAATTCTCTAAGAAGAGAGGCAGAGAAAGCTTGGCATATGAGCCAAGAAAGGGTAACAAAAGAGAGAAGACCGCATCCCCCTATGGGCCACAATGTGAGACATGTGGAAAATTCCATGGCCAGAAGCCATGTTATAGGCTCACTTCTGAATGCCTTAAATGTGGTGCCCAGGATCACTGGGTAAAAGACTGTCCTGTCAGGGGAGAAGATCAGAGGACCCTAGGAGGGTTTAATAACAGATGGGCACAGAGGCAATTGCCCATAAGGAGGCCCAATATGCCTCCACCCCCACAAAGAAGGGACCAAGATAAGGCCAGGAGGGGACAACCTCAGGCTACTGGAAGAATATTCCAGATTGAGACATCGATGAAAGCACGAGAGGACCCAGAGGTCAACAAAGCTGGGGAGGATGAGGAAGAAATAGACCAGGCTAAGCTGGTCAGGAAGACTCTAAAAGGTACCATTTCCATAAATGGTTATGAAGTATCAGTTTTGTTCGATACTGGAGCATCTTTATCTATAGTATCCTTTAAGTTAGTCAAAGATATAAACCTCGAAGTATGCAATACAGATAAAATGTACCTGGTTAAAACTGCCGGGAATGAGGTTATGATAACATACCATATTGTAAAAGATTGCATGCTTAAGCTAGGTGAACTAGAGCTTAGAGCCGACCTGATGGTCTTGGATACTAATGGATATGACATCATCCTAGGAATGAACTGGCTTAGTGCCAATCGGGTGGTTATAGACTGCCATGCCAGGCAACTTTATCTGCCTGGGCACAAACCTCAATCTTTGGAAAAATCTCCTGGGTTAGTCCCAGATTTTCATTTAAAGGTGGTGGAACACAAACCCTTATTACTAAAAGGTGAATACCTAGGGTTAAATGGAACAGAAGTAGAAATAGAGCTGGGTAAAATACCCATAGTAAGAGAATTCCTTGAAGTGTTCCCCACTGATCTCCCAGGACTCCCTCCTGCAAGAGAGGTTGAGTTTGAGATCAAATTAGTGCCAGGAGCTGCACCAGCATCTATTGCTCCGTACAGGATGGCTATTCCTGAAATGATGGAACTAAAGAAGCAATTGGATGAGTTGCTTGAGAAGGGTTTCATAAGGCCAAGTACATCTCCTTGGGGAGCACCTGTACTTTTTGTGAAGAAGAAAGATGGAACCCTTAGGTTTTGCATTGATTACAGGAAGCTCAATGCACTGACCATTAAGAATAAGTACCCCCTCCCAAGGATCGAGGATCTATTTGATCAGTTAAAGGGAGCTAAGGTCTTTTCCAAAATAGACCTCAGATCTGGATACTTCCAGCTGAAAGTCAGGGAAGAAGATGTCCCAAAGACAGCTTTCAGGACCAGATATGGTCACTTTGAGTACACAGTGATGCCATTTGGGCTCACAAATGCACCAGCCTTTTTTATGGACCTCATGCAAAGAGTGTTTAAAGCTCATTTAGACCACTTTGTTGTCGTATTTATTGATGACATATTGGTGTACTCAAAGGATGAAGAAGCCCATAAGGAGCACCTAAGAGTGGTGCTAAGCCTGTTAAAGGAACATGAATTATATGGCAAATTAAGTAAGTGCCAATTCTGGGCTAAAGAAATTGGATTTCTCGGACATGTAATCAATGAGCATGGTTTAGCTGTTGATCCCGAGAAAATTAAAGCTGTCTTGGAATGGAAGCAACCTCAGACTGTGAGGGACATAAGAAGCTTCTTGGGACTTGCTGGCTATTACAGGAGATTTGTGCCTAAATTTTCTGTACTAGCAGCTCCGCTCACTCAATTGACAAGAAAGGACCAAAAGTTTGAGTGGAGTGAGCAATGCGAGGCTAGCTTCCGAGAACTTAAGGAAATATTGACTACAGCCCCAATACTGGTTCTACCAGACCCTACTAAGGAGTATATAGTTTACACGGATGCTTCTCGAGTTGGGCTGGGCTGTGTCTTAATGCAAGGGAAGCAAGCAATAGCCTATGGATCAAGACAATTAAGGCCTCATGAGAAGAATTATCCAGTTCATGATCTGGAATTAGCGGCAGTGATCTTTGCTCTGAAGCAATGGAGGCACTACCTACTTGGAGGCAGATTCCAAGTCTTCACAGACCACAAGAGTCTAAGGTACCTGTTTACACAAAAGGACCTGAACATGAGGCAAAGAAGATGGCTTGAGTACCTGAAAGATTTTGAGTGCGTCATCGAGTATACGGCCGGAAAAGCCAATGTGGTAGCTGATGCTCTCAGTAGGAAGTACACGGGAATACTCAAAGCCACTGGAGAGCCTACCGAGGTAGAGGTACTCAGTTTATCTGGGTTGGCCCAAGATTGGGATAAGTGGGAAATGGACCAAGTAAAGGTCTTAACTATTAGGACTGAGTGGAAAGACCTAATTCAGGAAGCTCAGCTTCAAGATGAGGAGATTCCCAGGATCTCTGGGCAGAAACAAGGAAAATTGTATCAAGGATTTTCCTTTAAGGCTGGAATATTATATTTCCGGGATAGGATTTATGTGCCAAATAAGGATGGAATCAGGCAACAAATCCTAGAAGAAGCCCACTCCAGTTTGATGAGTATGCATCCTGGAGCTCATAAAATGTATAAGGATTTGAAATCCCATTTCTGGTGGCCATATATGAAGCAAGAGATTGGTGCTTCTGTGGCTAAGTGTATGACTTGTCAACAAGTCAAAGTGGAGCACCAGAGACCTGGTGGAAAATTACAGAGCTTACCTATACCAGAAAGAAAATAGGGATCCATATCCATGGACTTTGTAGTGGGTTTGCCACTGACCCGAAGAAAGTGTAATACAATCTGGGTCATAGTGGATAGATTGACTAAGGCAGCCCACTTCTTGCCCATAAACCTTACAGACTCCCTGGAGAAATTAGCCCAACTATACGTTAAGGAGATAGTAAGGCTACATGGTGTACCGGACGATATTGTCTCGGATCGAGACCCAAGATTTGTTTCCAGATTCTGGAAGTCCTTACACCATGCCTTGGGCACTAAGTTAAAGTTTAGTTCTGCATACCATCCTCAAACGGATGGACAGACTGAAAGAACCATTCAGACATTGGAAGATATGTTAAGGTGTTGTGTTATTGACTTCCAAAGAGAATGGGATAAACACTTGCCTTTAGTGGAGTTTTCATACAACAATAGCCATCACTCAGTGATTGGCATGGCACCTTATGAAGCACTCTATGGAAGAAGATGCATAACTCCACACTGCTGGCATGAGCCAGGTGATAAGTTGGAAATTGGCCCAGAACTCATAAGAGAAACTACTGGGAAGATTAAGCAAATCCAGGAAAGGATTAAGACTGCCAACAATAGGCAAGAATCATATGCCAACCTCAAGAAAAGAAGAGACCTGGAGTTCCAGGTAGGAGACCAAGTAGGGTTAAAAGTATCTCCTATGAAAGGAGTAATGAGGTTTGGAAAACGGGGAAAATTAGCCCCGAGGTATGTAGGACCATACCTAATACTCGCAAGAGTAGGAAATGTAGCCTACAAGTTAGAGCTACCGCCTGAGCTGGGACATGTACATGACACATTCCATGTAAGCCTATTGAAGAAGTGTGTATTTGATCCTAAACAAGTGGTACATGTCACTAGTGTTCCCATCACCCAAGATCTCACCTATGAAGAAGAACCAATTCGGGTATTGGCAAAGGACACTAGGAAGCTCAGAAGTAAGTGGATATCGATGGTAAAAGTCCAATGGACTAACCATTCTGAGGAAGAGGCCACATGGGAGGTTGAAGCTGAAATGCTTAAGAATTATCTTGATATCTTTCCTAAACTTCTAGGAAATTTGGAGGACCAAATTTCTTAAGGAGGGGAGTGTTGTAATGCCCGGACAATCCAAAGTGATTAGGTCCCGGGTTAAATGGATTTGGAGCATAAGAATTTTTCCTTAATCGGGAATTTAGCTCAATTAAATTGAGAAGACAATATGGCATGTGCATAGTTGAGTGTTGAACGTCTTAAAAATAAGCTTGGCTTAGGCCAAGAGAAATAGTAATGAAAATGGTGGTTTTTAAAGATGAGGGACTAAAATGAACAAAGGGATTTTTAGTGGTTGGGCTCAATTGCCCAAATTTAGAAAGTTGGAGGACTAAAGGGGGAATTATGCCATTTTAATGGCTTTGGATGCCTTAGCCAGCCATGCCCCTCCAATTCCCAATATTTTATGTCACCTTCCTCCAAATCCTATTATTTTAATCCACCTCCCACCCTTAATCATTACCTTGGATTCTTTCTTCACCTACTTTTGACTTTTTCTACCAAACTTACACAAAAGTCTTCCAATTAGTCTTCCATCCATTAAATCTTGTCTCCCACTCATTTCAAACACATTATTAATTTCCTATTATTTTAATCCACCTCCCACCCTTAATCATTACCTTGGATTCTTTCTTCACCTACTTTTGACTTTTTCTACCAAACTTACCCAAAAGTCTTCCAATTAGTCTTCATCTCTTTTAATCTTGTCTCCCACTTCCAAGCACATTATACACTCATTTTCCTTCCCATATGGCTGGCCATTACCTTCCCACACATTAAAACATAATCACTCCACTCATTTAAAGCCATTTGCTCTCAAACTCTCTCATTCTCTCTCCATTTTCTTCCATACCAAGTCTCATCATTCCAAACACATTTCCAACTCTTTTCTCATCCAAATATTCGTCCATAGCTAGAAATAATCATTCCTCAAATTAAAACCAAGTATTCTTGGTTGAATTCAAGCTCTAAGACCATAAAGAGCAAGAATCAGATGAAGAATTCAAAGAAAACCAAGGAGGAAAATTTGGCCATTTCCATTTCTTGGAGGTTTTAAGCTCTACTCAAGGAACTCTTTGTGTGATTGAGTTTCTAAGTTCATTAGAAGCAAGAAATCAAGAAGAAGCTTGAAGAACATCAAGCACAAGAAATTGGCCTTACCTCTTCTGTGAGGTTCTGTAAGTGTACACCAAGTGTTCTTAGTATTTTGTGTTATTTGGGTTAATCACCAAGATTTCTTGGTATCTTATGGTTACTAATAAAATTCGGCCCATCTTGGTTCTTATGCTAGAAAACAATTTCTAGAGTCAACAAGCAAGGAAAACGAAGGAAAATAAGCTTATAAAGCTTTCGGTGTTGTGGGTAAGGATTCCTATACTCACTTTATTGCATGGCCTAGTTCCATGGATTTTTTTGTGTGAGTATTCGGGCCCCTAGGTGATGGTCAAAGAACCATGTGATCCTAGGAGTGCTAAGAGGGCTTAAGTTATGTTATTGCTTCGGCAATTCTGTTTTGCTCATGAGCTAAGTTAAGTAAGCAAGCATTATGGGCTAGGAGTTAAGGCGGCCACCTTAATTCCTATGCTAAGTGAGCTCTCCGAAAACATTAAGTATATGAAATTAATGAACTAAAACTTGAGGGATGCTTGCTGCCCTTCTGTGAACAAAGTGTTAAGTGGCGTGTGTTTGTGTGCTTCTTTGATTTGTTGTGCATGCTAACCCCCGATTATGATATTATTGCTATATGCATGTATCTTTTTGTTTTCTTTGTCTTTATGTTTCCTTTGCAGGAATAAGGATTATTTTGCCATTACATTCTTGGCATATGTTAGGCCTTGGAGGCCATAAGTTAGGCATTGGATGCCACGGAATCCTTATTGAGTTTTATAACTCATCCGCCCTACTCTACTTTTGTAGGTAAAGGTTTGCTTGAAAGATCAAGCTAAGAGTCTTGAGTACTCTTTCTGTATTCTAAGGTTGGATTTGTGTATGGTATTGCTCAAAATATTCTAAGTATTCTAAGTATATAAGCTGCTTGTAAACAAGCTAAAAAAATGTGGACTTTCTGTGCAGGACTTGAAGTCTTAGAATTGTGGGAACAAGGTCTATTAAGGTGGAAATTTGTGTTCCATGGCTTTGTGAATTTATGGGTTGCTTTTAAGCATGTTTTTGTTGGTCTAACTTTAGTGACCAAATTATGGACTTAGCTAAAATTTGGCCAAAACTTGGCTTTGGGCTTGTATTATGGACTTGGACATTTTCGGGTATTTTTATTGCTTGGTGGACTTACCAAGGCCCATGCATGAATTTATGGGTTATGTTTTCATGAAATTTGAAGCATGTTGAAATTGGGCTTAAATAAGAACTTAAAAATTTTGATTTTATTCTTGGTTAATTTTGGGCCATATGCATGTTAAGTACTAAAAGGCCCATAAGCCCATGTCTATGTTAAAAGCATGCAATGTTTGGCTATGTATGCTCATTTAGTAAAGAACATGCAAGTAAACTTAGAAAAAGCATGAAATTGGATGCTTGTGTAAAGTTTGGCTAATAAGAAATTTAAATGCACGTATGTGAATTAATACATGCCTAAGCATTAGTTGCATTTAAAGGCATTAAGTGATTATGTGCACTAGTGAACTCCAAAACGCATAAGCATGCAAAGCATATGCATGAAAATAAGTTTTTAAACTTAAGTTGGTGTTTTAGTTGCCATGCATATTCTTGGCTAAGCTCGGTAAAGACCATGAAAATGAACACATGAAATCCACATAGGCACTAGCTTGTTTCTGAGAGCACATCAACTTAACCTTAATTAAAGAACTTAACGAGCTAGTACCGATAAGTATCCTGGGGTTCGTGCCCATAAGTCTTAGTGAGTTTTAAAAGCCCCTTCTGTGTAATGAAAACTTCCGCTGCATGTTTAAAAAAAAAAAAAAAAAATCAGGCCCAAATGGGCCAGGGGCAGTTTAGGGCACGACACATGAAGGTAGACATAAATATTGTCGACGAACATACCTGGACAAATAAAATCGATGCCATATGATCCCCTTCCTCATAGCCACACAAAGTTACGTTGAAGTGAATAGGGAAAGAAAAGGCAGAAATTAACCAAAATAAGTTGAAACTATGGCCAATGATTTTTTGTAAAAATAAGGCCCATGGCCAATATATTGATCAAAGATAAGAGTGTTACAAAGCCAATGAAGTATGCCTTTGCCTTAGGAAGAACTCCCTAAAGACTCCAGGCCTTTGCAAGCCAGGTTGTGGGCAACCCTATTAATTGAGCGAGAAGCAAACAAAAATGAACATGAAGTAAAGAAGTCCCTCAAACAGCAAACCTAATCAATAATGGCTCCAAAATAATATAAAAAAGGATAATGAGAGCTTTTAAGCTCTGAAACCAACATCTATGAATTTGATTTTACCACCACCGATCACACCTGTCTTTTTATGGCTTTTTTGATGCCCCATAAGATTGCCAACGCTTCCAGGTACAGAGAATCCTAACCCAAATAAGCAAACTTAAGGGAGGTTGCAGACTAAACTCTCCCTTCATGATCCTGCCCAACAAAGCCTATAGCTGCTCGCTTATGCTCTTTATTCCAAGTTGCATTCAAATTCGGTTTTATAAGCCTTGAAGGGGACTTGGTCCACTTGGCAACACCTTTGTCTGGTGCCCTAAAAGTATTATAGGGAATAGTATTTGCCTTCTTCCAGTTATCGATCCATGAGTTGAAGCTGAAGGCCATATGGAAACGAAGCTAGTAGATAATTTCATGAACAACCTTATTGCGATTGAATCAAATGAATCAAGAGAAGACAACAAACTTGAGGGCTTTCGGGTTCTCCCTATAATGTAAGGCATGAAAATGCCATTGTACTAATCCTCTAGAAGCATGGGTAGGGGTAAATATGAGCCAAGCCAGCCCAAACACCTTTGGCTCAATGCTCAATTCATTAAGTAATAACTTGACTCGGGCTCAAGCTTAATCTCAACAAGCTTGTTAAATGGAGCTCGAAGCTCAACTAAAAAATGTACAGGCCTGACTTGGTGGCTTGACAAGCTCGAAGCTTAATTCAAAATTTGGGCTCGGTTTTAGTGGCTTGATAGGTTCAAAACTTAATTTAGGATTCGAGTTCAATTTGATGAAATGTTAAAAGTTTTAGAAAAACAAAAAAAAAAACAAAAAGAAAACCTATACAACTTAATCAAGTTCAATTGAACATGGTTAGAAATAATCCATGCTCAAATAATTATATAACATGATTTTATATAAACAAGTGGACAGGAAGACATCCAATATTCCAGAGAGTTAATTAGAACATGGCAACAAGAAATGACAAATCGAAGATTTACTGAAAGAAATAATTGTTGCACCAAATAAGTTTAGAAATGCTCAATGAAAACTTAAACAATTCAATAGTAGCATTTAACCCCTAGGTGACCAAGGTTAAAAAATTACACTATTTTCAATAAAGACAACCAAAGTCAATTGAATCTACAAGATGTCAACTTGTGAATTGTGCCTGCAGTCCCTATAGTAGAAGTAGTTGCATTCTTTGCCCGATTTGCACATTCTATAGACAAGGAATAATGTGCATGAGAATGGAATGAAACCAAGATGCAGAAGTCACTTCCACCAATGTGCACAAGTTATCATGTTATGGCATACTAAAAATCATACTCTCTCCATCCCAAAAGTTTTGCTCTATTTGTTTTTTGTGATTAATCTAAAATTTTTATTTTCAACATTCTAATATATAAATAAAAAATCTTTGTATATGAATGATAATTCAAGATATGTAGTTTCTAAATATTTTTTTTTATTTTTTCTAACAAACAATCATATGAAAAAAATTAAGTCAAAATACAACAAAAAGTTAAATATATCTGTGGCAACGTCGGGTTTTCGGGAGTCGCCACCAATCTGTTTCACCTAGGTCGATTGGTCACCTTAAAATTGGTCTACGAGAGTTCGGGGATTCGGGAGTACGGTTACGTTAAAACAACTTTGTTAAAACGCCCAAAAATTGGTACCTTAGTTGATTTCAATTTTGTTTTGCTTTGCTTAAAAAAATTCAGTTAATTTTCAAACTAGAAATTTTAACTGAATTAATCGGATGTGGATTTTTAAATTAATACCGGTTTAAAAATATTTAGTAATTAATTTGTATAAAAATTTGATATTTCCGAACCATGGACTCTGCTGAGTCACCCGGACACGGAAGTTTTAATTCCAAACCATGGACTCTGCCGAGTCACCCGGACACGGAATTTGACGAAATTTTAATTAAATACTTTAATTTCCATATCATGGATCCCGGAGGATTATCATAATATGGATTTTTTATCTTAATTTTATTCATTTAAAATTTGATAATAAAAATTTATTAAAAATCTTTAATTTACTATTCATTAATTAATTAATTATTATTTTTTGTCATAAATTTTTATGGAATTTTGGAAAAAATGTTGTCTAAAATTTTATTTTCCATTCTTTCTTTTTGAAAGATTTTTTAAAATAATTATCTAATCTTTGGGTCTAAAAATATACTTAAAAATAATTGATTTTTGTGGAATTGTTTGGTTATGATTTTTTTATAAAAAGGAAAAAAACAAAAGGTTGAATTTTTGTTATTATTTTTTATTTTTTTATTTTTTTATTTTTTTTTATTATTATTATTTTTTAGGAAATAAAAAGGATACGTTTTAATATTCCAATTAATGTTTAAAAATATGAAAGAAAACAAAGGATTGGGGCTTGGTAATAAAAATGGATTCTTGATTAGTCCTAAAATAAAGTTAATTATTCACATAAAAAAATTTCTTCTTATTGCTTTGTTATTATTATTTTTTATTTTATTTTTTATTTTATGGCTAAAGGTAAATTAAGTGAAATAAGTTTAACCAAAAAAATAAAATTGTTTGCATAAAAAAAGGAAAATTAAAGGAATAAAGTGGATGTTTTCTTTTGTTTTAGTTTGGACAATCATTTAAAAAGTAAAAGATGTATAAATAACATATGTAAATAAAAGGAAGAAAAACACATAAAGCAAATAAAGGAATATTAAAAGATAATAAATAAAGTGGGGCTTTTTGGCCATCCACTTAAATAAATAATAAATAAGAGATATAACCATCCATTAATTATAATAATAATAATAATAATAGTAATAATAAAATTAGTAATTAATAATAATAATAAGAGTTAATAGAGTTAGTAAGTTAGTAATGATAATAATAATAAAAAGGTTAGATTATGTTAGTTGTTAAATGATAATAACAATAATAATAAAGGTTGTTAAATAATAATAATAATAACAATAAAGGTTAAGTTATATTAATAATAATAATAACAATAAAGGTTAAGTTATGTTAGTTGTTAAATAATAATAACAATAACAATAAAATTTAGTTATGTTAGCAATTAATAATAATAATAATAATAACAATAAATAGTTAGTAAGTTAGTGAGTTAATGATAGTAACAATAATAATAAAGGTTAGTAAAAATTAGCAAGTTAGTTGTTAGTTGTTAATAACAACAAAAAAAAGAAAAAAGGTTAGTAATAATAACAATAATAAACAAATAAATAAACAAGTAAAAAAATAAAAGAGTTAATTAATTAATTTTCTGCAAAGACAAAATAAAAAGGTTAGTGACTTAATAGAAAGAAATTGAAAAGATGATGGGTGAAACAGGGGTTTACCCTTTTGAATTAAAATTTTGAATTCCTGGGAAACGAAAACAGAGCACACGCGAGGGAGGAAGGGGGGGGCGACGGAGCGCGGCGACGGCGTGGCGGCAGCACGGCGGCGGCGTGACGAGACGACGACGGCGGAGTGGGGAGGCGACGGGCGACGGCGTGACGGCGTGACGGCAGCGACGGAGCAAAAGAGAGGAGGGACAGCGAGTGAAACGGAAGAGAGAGAAAGGAAGAAGATGGTCTGATCGTAAGAAAACAAAGTTTGGGACTTTCTGGGCAGAGGGAGGATAAGCTAGGGAATAAGGCTGTAATTTTATCTTTTTTTAAAACGGAGCTCTAAGCTTTTTTTCTATTTTTTTTTTGTGTTCAGCACAAAATTTGGGGGGCTATTTATAGAGGAAGTTTAGCTGAACTGTTGATGGATAAATTAATAAAAAATTTCAAACTTATCTTTTAAATTGGTAAAATGACAATTTTAGTCCTTTACGTCTCTCAGCCTCTGGATAAGTTCCTGAAGCTTCTGATTTTGACAATTTTGTCGTTTTCTGTCAATTGGAGCCAAAAACGTCGGCAGGCTCAAAATTTTATGTGACAAACTACCAAATGCTCCTGGAACTTTTAGAATTTGTCAATTTTTTCCGAAACTTCTCAATTTTGTCATTTTTACCTCAAACTTTTAATTTTTTGTCATTTTTTTCATGAAATTTTATTTTATTTCAAACATACACATATTCACACATATATCATTTTAAATCAAATTTTCACAAAAAAAAATATATTTTAAACTAATTAAATTTTTTTTAATAATAATAGTAATATATTTTTTTTTAAATTAATTTTTTTTAATAAAATTTTTTTCAAAATTTTAAAACACCCGGACGAAATTGGGTGTCAACAGCTGCCCCCCTTTGCATGCTTCATGGGACATGATGTATGCAAAGTCGTTACCAAATTTCGTCCGGCTTAGGTAGGCATTGAGAATGTTCTCGCCGCCCAAACAGTAAGGTTTAAGGAAAGGTCCTTAAAACCTCTAACGATAGGAAAGCTCCTATTGTTGTAAGATGGACTGATTGATTGATTATTTGTTTGAGGTTAAGGAAAGGTCCTTAGAACCTCTAACGATAGGAAAGCTCCTATCGTTGTAAGATGGACTGATGGATTGATTGTTTGTTTTAGGTTAAGGAAATGTCCTTAGAACCTCTAACGATAGGAAAGCTCCTATCGTTGTAAGATGGACTGATTGATTGATTATTTGTTTTCGAGGCAAAGGTTCCATCCTTAAAACCTCGGATTGATTGATTGATCTCGAGGCAAAGGTTCCATCCTTAAAACCCCGGATTGATTGATTGATGTCGAGGCAAAGGTTCCATCCTTAAAACCTCGAATTGATTGATTGATGTCGAGGCAAAGGTTCCATCCTTAAAACCTCGGATTGATAATTGATCTCGAGGCAAAGGTTCCATCCTTAAAACCCCGGATTGATTAATTGATCTCGAGGCAAAGGTTCTATCCTTAAAACCTCGGATTGATTGATTGATCTCGAGGCAAAGGTTCCGTCCTTAAAACCCCGGATTGATTGATTGATCTCGAGGCAAAGGTTCTATCCTTAAAACCTCGGATTGATTGATTGATCTCGAGGCAAAGGTTCCATCCTTAAAACCTCGAATTGATTGATTGAATTCGAGGCAAAGGTTCCATCCTTAAAACCTCGGATTGATAATTGATCTCGAGGAAAAGGTTCCATCCTTAAAACCCCGGATTGATTGATTGATCTCGAGGCAAAGGTTCTATCCTTAAAACCTCGGATTGATTGATTGATCTCGAGGCAAAGGTTCCATCCTTAAAACCCCGGATTGATTGATTGATGTCGAGGCAAAGGTTCCATCCTTAAAACCTCGGATTGATAATTGATCTCGAGGAAAAGGTTCCATCCTTAAAACCCCGGATTGATTGATTGATCTCGAGGCAAAGGTTCTATCCTTAAAACCTCGGGTTGATTGATTGATCTCGAGGCAAAGGTTCCATCCTTAAAACCCCGGATTGATTGATTGATGTCGAGGCAAAGGTTCCATCCTTAAAACCTCGGATTGATTGATTGATCTCGAGGCAAAGGTTCCATCCTTAAAACCTTGATGATGAAAATTGATTATTTTCGAGGCAAAGGTTCCATCCTTAAAACCCCGATGATGAAAATTGATTGTTTTCGAGGCAAAGGTTCCATCCTTAAAACCCCGAATTGATGAAAATTGATTGTTTTCGAGGCAAAGGTTCCATCCTTAAAACCCCGATGATGAAAATTGATTCTTTTCAAGGCAAAGGTTCCATCCTTAAAACCCTGATGATGAAAATTGATTATTTTCGAGGCAAATGTTCCATCCTTACAACCCCGATGAAAATTGATTGTTTTCGAGGCAAAGGTTCCATCCTTAAAACCCCGATGATGAAAATTGATTGTTTTCGAGGCAAAGGTTCCATCCTTAAAACCCCGATGATGAAAATTGATTGTTTTCGAGGCAAAGGTTCCATCCTTAAAACCCCGATGATGAAAATTGATTATTTTCGAGGCAAAGGTTCCATCCTTAAAACCCCGATGATGAAAATTGATTATTTTCGAGGCAAATGTTCCATCCTTACAACCCCGATGAAAATTGATTGTTTTCGAGGCAAAGGTTCCATCCTTAAAACCCCGATGATGAAAATTGATTGTTTTCGAGGCAAAGGTTCCATCCTTAAAACCCCGATGATGAAAATTGATTGTTTTCGAGGCAAAGGTTCCATCCTTAAAACCCCGATGATGAAAATTGATTATTTTCGAGGCAAAGGTTCCATCCTAAAAACCCCGATGATGAAAATTGATTGTTTTCGAGGCAAAGGTTCCATCCTTAAAACCCCGATGATGAAAATTGATTGTGAGGCTAAGGAGCTTTCCTTAGGACCTCGAGCGAATTTATATGAAAGCAATTGAAATTGGAATAATTTTCTTCGAAAGTGTGAATTTTCATAATAGGCGAGCGCAAAGAATTAGGCTTCGATAAAACGAGTGAATCTTGATGATGACAATAACACTGACAAATTATGTAAAGGGAACGGATGTTTGGAATCAATATTCAAGGTTCATCTAATATTTTCTTCAGTAAATATAGATTCCCTTGTGAGATATGTCATCCGAATAAGGTTAAAGCTTAACCACCCCAAAATGTTATGCCTAGTAGACCTAATAGGATGCGTCTCAAGAGTAATAAAAATTACTCTTTACTCAGCCATTCCATCCTAAAGGCGTTGTCCTATGATTTTAATATCAGCATGGACGAAGCTATATTATAAAAAAAGAAATTCCCTGAAAATAAAAACTGAAACGCGAAAGAAAATGCTGATAATAAAACTAAAGGACAAGAAAAACGGATCAGATCGCTTCTTTCTTCCCCAATACTTCAACAGGGTGAGTAGATGACCATTATGGGAGTGAACTGGTCGGGAAAGACTGTCGTGTCCAGTCTATCTGAATCATTGCTGGATCTGGTTCAGGAACAAAAGCTTGTATTTTATCTAGCAATTCTTCAGCAGTTGTTGCGGATATTATGATTCGTCGTGCCACTCTTGATATGAAATTCTTCTGCATAGCATAATCCATAAAAGCTATCAGACCTGTAAAGAAATTGTTAACATTTAAAAGCCCAATGGGTTTCTTATGCAAATTAAGTTGGGCCATGGAAGCAATTTGAAAGACTTCTCCCAATGTGCCAAAACCACCTGGTAGAGCGATAAAAGCATCAGCATTTAAAAGCATTTGTAACACACGCTCTTGCAAATTTTTAACCACTAATTCTTCTCCAATCGTGCCCCCAGAAATAAATTTCAGAGGTCCAGGGATAATGCCCAAAACTTGACTTCCTCCTAGAGATGCTGCTGATGCTACACCTCCCATTAATCCGACACTACCTCCTCCATAAACTAAATGTATTTTTCGCTCAGCTAATACTCTACCCAAATGGTTGGCTGCTTTTAAATACTCTTCATCTTTTCCAGGAAAAGCCCCAGAAAATACACAAATACTTCGGGATTTACGAGTTGGGCTTTTCTCCATTCCTATCCTTACCCTTGTGAGAAAAGAGGATATATTTATAGAGATGAAGAGATAAGGCAATAATTTTATTTTCAAGAATGGATACATTATTGCCAGCTATTCACAGTAGTCACGAGTATGACTCTGGTCAGGTATGGGTACACTATCGTTAAAAGAGGAGGAAAATTTTCAAAATAGCTGCTAGCATGTACAGTAGTCACTACTGTAGCTTACGTCAGGAGTAGGTACGTGATTGTTGGAAGAGAAGGAAAATTTTAAAAAGTGGCAGCTAGCATGTACAGTATCGTGACTATGGCTCATGTCAGGAGTGGATACATTATCGCCGAAAGGGGAGGAAGATTTCAAAAGCGACAGCTAGCACGTACAGTAATCGTGACTTTGGTTCACGTCAGGAGTGGATACATTATTACCAAAAGGGGAGGAAATTTTCCAAAAGCGACAGCTAGCACGTACAGTAATCGTGACTTTGATCCTCGTCTTTCACTGGCTTTGCGTCCAGTAATGGCTTCAATGCTTTCTATGAATCGGTGATTTGCATCCCATCCAGTTTTCTCACAAACTGGCAAACTGGGTCGTTTAAAGTCAGATTCCCAAGACTATAACGATCTCGTTCTTTTTGGAAAATTATCCATAATCCAACAACCTCAAATTGCACTATTCCGCAAGAATGCGCTTCAAGAACCTCTCGAATATCTTCCAGAGATTCCTTACGCAAGCCATTCTTGATGAATTTTATTCTATCATTACGATTTCTGGTGATCACTCCTGGAGAACGACATTTATTGCCGCAAATCCACCATCCACAATTATGACAAACGCCTAGCCTCTTTGCTCTTCTTTTTTTGGCATAAGCGCTTTTACCAAAGCCGGACATACGGGGAAAGAACGCTTCGGGAACTTCACCAGCTGAACGAACCTTAGCTTCAATTAGCCACCGCACATTATCAGGGATGCCTTTGTGCATAAATACTCTGAATCGTTCACATCTAGCTTGATAAATCTTTTTAAGAACATTTATTGGGAAGGAAGGAAAATACTTTCGTAAGGCGGAAAGAGAAGACTCCATTGATGAAGGAGGGAAAGAAAGAAATTAGTGATTGTAGGAAACGAAAATAACTAACACATATTTATAGTGATGAAAGGGATAATGCGTTAATTACACTTACAGAAGCAAGTACATTATTGTCAAAAGAAAAGACAAATGACAGCTTATATGTACAGGAATCATGACCGTGGCTCTCATCTTCCACTGATTTATGTCCAGTAATGGCTTCAATGCCTTCTATATGTCGGGGATTTGCTTCCCATCCAGTTTTCTTACAAACTGACAAACAGGGTCGTTTAAAGTCACATTCCCAAGACTGTAACGATCTTGTTCTTTTTGGAAAGTCCACCATAAATCCATAATTTCCCATTGCACTATTTCACAAGAATGTGTTTCAAAAGTTAATAGGATATCATCCAAAGATTCCTTACGCAGGCCATTCTTGATGAATTTTCTTTTATCTTCATGATTTCTGGAGATGTATCCTAAAAAGCGACATTTAGTATTACAATTCCATCGTCCACATTTATGACAGACACCTAGCCTCTTTGCTCTTCGCTTTTTAGCATAAGCGCTTTTACCAAAGCCGGGCATACGGGGAAAGAACGCTTCTGGAACTTCACCAGCTGAACGAACCTTAGCTTCAATTAGCCACCGCACATTATCAGGAATGCCTTTGTGCATAAAAACTCTGATTCTTTCACATCTAGCAAGGTAGATCTTTTTAAGGACTTTTATTGGAAGAGAAGGAAAGTATTTTCGCAGGGTAGAAAGAGTAGAATCCATTGATGAGAGAAGAATTTGAGAGATGATGGAAAGGAATTAGTTATTGAAGGAAACTTAGATAACCGACTGGAAGAACATGCATTTATAGCGATGAAATGGATAACGTGTCGATTACACTTAGGAGAGCATGTACATCTGTCAAAAGAAAATGCAAACTTTTCCAAATATAACAAACTGTATGTACAGTAATTGTGACTGTGGCTCACATCTTCCACTGGTTTTACGTCCAATAACGGCATTAACGGCTTCTATGAGTCGAGGATTTGCTTCCCATCCAGTTTTCTTACAAGCTGGCAAACAGGGTCATTTACAGTCAGATTCCCGGGACTGTAACGGTTTCATTCTTCATGAAAAATGCTCCATAAACCAAGAAGTTCACGTTGCACAGATCCACAAGAATGCGTCTCAAGAGTCAATTGGATATCATCCAACGAGTCCTTACTCAGGCCATTCTTAATGAATCGTATTTTATCTTCTCGATTATCAGAAATCATCCCTAAAGAACGACATTTAGTATTACAAGTCCACCGTCCACATTTATGGCAGACTTGTAACCTTTTCGCTCTTCTCTTTTTGGTATAAGAGCTTTTGCCTATACCAGGCATGTGAGACACAAATGCCTCTGGGATTTCACATGCCAGACGAACCTTGGCTTCGATTAACCACCGCACATCTTCAGGGATTCCTTTGTGCATCAGATCTCTTAATCGTTCACAGCGAACTTGGTAGATCTTTTTGAGAATGTTCATTGGGAGAGAAGGAAAATATTTTCGTAAGACAGAAAGAGTAGGATCCATTTTCTAGAGGGAAGTAAAAGAAAGAAGAGGTGAAGGAATCAGTTATTATGGGCAACTGAGAGAACCGACTTGAGAGTCACGGAGTACCGTATCCGCCGTTTAACCGGAAAAGTGGATCCTACTTCATTTTGATGTGATAGATATTTTTTATATTCCATCGAGCTGACGTCGATCCAGTCCTCGATTATTGAATCCATTGTCCGCTTTTGACAAATTTTCAACGACAATATTTCTTGATGTCTGCCTTATCTTTGACTATCTCTTATCTTGGATGCTGCTAAGCTGGCATCAATCCTGTCCTTCCAGGTGTAGCCTCGATTATTGAATCAATTGCCAGGCTTTTGACAATATTGTCTATTTTATATATATTTTTTTTTATATCTGCCTTATCCTTGGCTATAGCTATCTCTTATCTTGGATACTACTAGCTGGCGTCAATCCGATCCTTCTAGGTGTAGCCTCGATTATTGAATCAATTGCCAGGCTTTTGAAAATATTGTCTATTTTATTTTTTTTTTATATCTGCCTTATCCTTGGCTATAGCTATCTCTTATCTTGGATACTACTAGCTGGCGTCAATCCGATCCTTCCAGGTGTAGCCTCGATTATTGAATCGGTAGCCAAGCTTTTGACAATATTTTCTACTTTATTCTTGAATTCCTGATGCGGGTTGGTCCCGCATATTAGCTGTGTATCCAGTGATAGATTGGTAAGAGCTGATGACATTGAGATCTCAGCTTATATTGCTGTAACTGTGATGTGAATGTGATTCCTGTTTGGTCCTTGTTATGTAAAGGCTATGTATGCATGATATGAAATGCATGAATGCAGAGCATGTGTAACTAATGGCTTTTTTTTTTGTATGGATCTAGTTCTTTATGTCTTTGTTTTACTGGATCCTCTTTGTAATGGCCTTCTTGGACTATCATTGAATCTCTTTATGCTTCCCAGCTCTTGTCCATTGCCTCAAAAGCCCAACTCTTTTCAAAATCCCGCTTTCTTTTACTTGTCTTGAATTTTGGCCTCAATTTCTTTAAAGTTGGCCCGCCTCATAATTTATATCTCTTTCGGGTACTCATCCATTGTCATGGATTTGATACCATCAAAGGCTTTACTTTCAATGTCTGCTTTGCCCCTTTTCTTGTGACCGTGCCGACACTTACTTATTCCCATGTTATAATCTGAATGATTGCTCTTCCTTGAACTCATGTTTTGATCCATAAGACTTGCCCCCTTGTCTATTGAACTTCTTTGTTGGCAGTACTCCTCTTACGCTTCGTAGAGACTACTTTGCCCCCCTGAATATGGTATTTATGTGGATAAAAGGTATCACCTTGCCTTTAACAGAAGGTCGAGCATTTCTAGACCTTTGTGATGGCACTTGATCGAAAATTTCTCTTACAAGAACCACATCTTATTAAAGAAAGACTCAAGCTATCTCTTCACTTTTAAGTCTACATACATTAATGAATAATGGTTTGGCCTTAAAGAAAAACTTTCATCAATTTGCAAAGCTTGACAAAGTAATTTACGGTCTTTATTTTTAATTAAAATATCCTGCCACTCTTCCCTTTCCAACTCGAAGACATAAACTGTGCAAGGCAATAAGGTAGAAACATGATTCACAATAATAGCCTTTTAACTGAATGAGGATGATATCGAGAGGTAAATGTTAGGTGTGAGGAAAGTTAAGTTTGAATGTTTTTTTTTTGTGGCAGTCTTTTAGCTGAATGAGAATAATATTAAGAGGTAAATATTAGGTCTGAGTAAAGTTAAGTTTGAGTGGTGTGAAAGAAGGGTATTTTAATACTACTCGTGAGCAGTATTAAATAAGGTAGAAACATGATTCACAATGATAGTCTTTTAACTGAATGAGGATGTTAGGTCTAAGGAAAGTTAAATTTAAGTGGTGTGAAAGAATGGTCTTTTAATACTACTCGTGAGCAGTATTAAATAAGGTAGAAACAAGTTTCACAATGATAGTCTTTTAGCTGAATGAGGATGATAAGTCTGAGGAAAGTTAAGTTTAAGTGGTTTGAAAGAAGGGTCTTTTAATACTACTCGTGAGCAAATTTGATTATGATGAAAAACTCAATAGTGATGACCTCAAACTTGCCACTCTTTCCAGAAAGTTAAATCTCATCTGTTGCCCCCCAACTATCGTAATCTTTATGTACACTTGGTTTGAGGGTTACTTTTGTTTTCTAAACCGCCTTTGCAGGTTTTCAGTCTAGAATCCATAGCTCACTTTTTCTATCTTTTTTCTTTTGCTCTAGTTTGAGCCCTTTTTTTCCTTTCTCTTTTTTTTGTTTTTGTTTTTTTTTTGTTTTGTTTTTTTTTTTTATATATTTTTTCTGTTCCTTTTTTTTTTTGTGTGAGCTATGGTGATGACATATTTGATAACTTTCTTGAAGTGAGATGACTCAAGTGGCCTTGCTTGCTCGTGCTTGTTCTCAGTTCTTTTTTGTTTTGAATTTTCCCTTGTTGGCTTTTTTGATGGAAGGGATGAACTTTTTCCTTTTCGGAGTTTTTGTTACAGAGAACCGAGATCATAGCCTTCTTGAAATAAGATGATTCAAGTGGCCTTACTTGCTTGTATTTGCTCTCAGTCTCTCTTTTTTTTTTGTTTTGAATTTTCCCTTGTTGGCTTTTTGATGGAAGGGATGAACTTTTTCCCTTTTTTTTTTTTTGGAGTTTGTGTTATGGAGAGCCGAGATCGTAGCCTTCTTGAAGTGAGATGACTCAAGTGGCTTTATTTGCTTCTCAGTCTCTCTTTTTTTTTGGATTTTTTTTTTTGAATTTTCCCTTTAATGGCTTTTTGATGAAAGGGATGAACTTTTTCTTTTCGGAGTTTGTGTTGCGGAAAACTGAGAACCTTTTTTTTTTTTTTTAGCATTTATGAGAATTGGGAAGCCACTGAAGTCATTTAATATGAGAGCTACCTTGTTTGGAAATTAACCCCAAACTTCTTGCAAGGATGTTGATAACCACTGTGAATTCTTTTTGAGGGTTGAGGTGCAACATATGAAATCCTTCTTACTAGATTTGGTAGTACTTTCCAGATCACCACTATCAAATCTCCCTTAACTTTTTATTTTCACCCACAAGTAGTATCATTTAGAAAGCAAAGTATGATGGCAATAATAGTTAGTGCAATGGCAAAGATTGAGAGATAGAGGTAAAAATGAAATTTTTGGTAAAAAGTGGTAGAATGTGTAGGTGTAATAATTGAATTAAAAAGTGGTAGAATGCACACATAACATCTTTTTGTTGGAGAACAAAAAGAATTACCGGTTGTCAAAAAGTAAAGTGTGATGACAATAATGGATAGTATAATGGCAAAGAGTGTAAAAATGGAAAGTAGTAGAATGCACGCATTACATCTTTTTGTTGTACCAGAAAGAATACCAGGTGTCCATCTAACAAAGACTACACCCTAGATTCTGGACTAAATCTAGGAGATTTTTACTATTAGATTACTTTTGCAAGCTTTCAAAGATACAAGTTTATTCAAAGGATTCCCTGTCATTCGAAAATGTATGCGGACTGTTAGGTTAGATCTGACTTAGAGGCCTTCCAAAGTCAATGTAATTCTAGCTCGAAATCTTCACTTTTCAATTATCAATCACATCGGGCCTAGCAACTTGGACTTGGTTTTGCTTGATGAGGCGGCAATGGATTGTGGGTGACATTTGGCTCATCGGAAAAGTCCAACCACTTTGACTCGATTAATTGTTGAACTATACGCTTCAATGCCATGCAGTTTTCCAAGCCATGGCCTGGAACGCCATCATGATATGGGCAGGTAATGTTAGGGTCATACCACCTTGGATATGGGGGTTTGAATGGCTTTGTAGGAATTGGACGGATAAATTGTCTTTCGATGAGTTTTGGGTATAACTCAGTATAAGTCATGGAAATTGGTGTGAAAACTTCTCTTGGTCTTGGTGCAGGTACTGGAGGAGTAGGAGCAGGTGGCCATGACTGATTAGGTCTGTTAAAAGGATAATTGTTGGGCCTATTGGAAGGATAATCATTGGGCCTATTTGGAGGATAATTATTGGGCCTATTCAGAGGATAATCATTGGGCCTATTTGGAAGGTAATTATCGGGCCCATTGGCAAAATAGGATAGGCGAGGTCCGATAGCCACAGTATCCACGAGGGGAATCCTTCTTCCGCGTCCTATTTGTTGTACTTCGTCATCTTTTCTTCTGGATGGTCCTCCTCTTTTCATAGGATTATTAAAGGATTCAGCAATATTCCCAGTCCTAATCTCATGCTCGATTCTTTCTCCAGACATGACAATGTTAGAAAAATTAGTTGCCGAATTGCCAATGAGTTCGTCATAATATAGGTACTTCAGTGTCTGGACAAACAAAGTGACCATTTCTCTTTCTGTCATGGGTGGCTGAACTTGTGCTTCTTGAATTGCTTTCGCCTTGATTAGCTCAATCAATTGTCTCATTTGTTCGGCCATACTTTCTATCTTGGACTCTATCTTTATGAAACGTCCTTCGATTTGTTCTGCCATTAATCTTATTTGGAGCCGAGTTGAATATCGGTGTCGATGTCCAATTTTATCCTTTTAAAAGTAAGGTATATTTTATTAGATCCTATGTGTATGTGATTGATGTGATGGATGCATGCAATGAGATTATGTTTTTATCAAAATTTGTATGCACGTGATTGATGTAATGGAATGCATGCAATGAGATTATTTTTATCAGATTTTATATGCATGTGATTAATGTAATGGAATGCATGCAATGAGATTATTTTTATCAGATTTTATATGAGTGTGATTGATGTAATGGAATGCATGCAATGAGATTATTTTTATCATACTTTATATGCACGTGATTAATGTAATGGAATGCATGCAATGAGTGAGTTTGCTTATCCATTATCGTAGAACTTCAAAACTTTTAGTTGTCATTATAAAGACCAAAAAGTTAGCATAATTTGATGCGTGGTTTTGATGCATGAAGAATAATTGCACAAGAAAGATAAGGTTATTAATAAGTTAAATAGCAATTAACAACTCATGAAGTATTATGGAAAAATGAATTAAAACCATAAATATAAGACACGAAGAAAATAAAAGTGTAGAGCAACAAGATAGCATAACAAGGACGTGCTTATGGCGTTGGTAAAATGGTAGAAATTCTATGGTCAGTTCTATGGTTAAGTGGGGAGTTCTATATGCATAAGGTAGCTTATCAAAAAGGCAAGGGATAGTTCCCGAATCCCGTCACTAAATCATAGTGACGACCCGATTCCTTACCCTCTAGGGTTAATGTAAGGAATGGATTAATTCGAGTCGTAGCTTTTCGTGGGCCCATGCAGAGACTAACCGTCTCAGAAGGCAATACACTACTTTGCTACTTTGAAACCGGTGAAGGCTTGGAGACCGTGGCCTCACAAGGACAGCAACACTAATTCCGCTTAGAAAGAATCGCGTTTGATTTAAGGAAGCTCGGGTATAGAGCTTCATATTGTGAATGCATTATGCATGTTTAGAATAAGTAAATATAACATATAAATCCACATAATAAGCAAAGTAAATCAAAACAAATCAACTTTAGGCTCGACTCACTAACGTGGACTCCCCAGCGGAGTCGCCAAGCTGTGGCAACGTCGGGTTTTCGGGAGTCGCCACCAATCTGTTTCACCTAGGTCGATTGGTCACCTTAAAATTGGTCTACGAGAGTTCGGGGATTCGGGAGTACGGTTACGTTAAAACAACTTTGTTAAAACGCCCAAAAATTGGTACCTTAGTTGATTTCAATTTTGTTTTGCTTTGCTTAAAAAAATTCAGTTAATTTTCAAACTAGAAATTTTAACTGAATTAATCGGATGTGGATTTTTAAATTAATACCGGTTTAAAAATATTTAGTAATTAATTTGTATAAAAATTTGATATTTCCGAACCATGGACTCTGCTGAGTCACCCGGACACGGAAGTTTTAATTCCAAACCATGGACTCTGCCGAGTCACCCGGACACGGAATTTGACGAAATTTTAATTAAATACTTTAATTTCCATATCATGGATCCCGGAGGATTATCATAATATGGATTTTTTATCTTAATTTTATTCATTTAAAATTTGATAATAAAAATTTATTAAAAATCTTTAATTTACTATTCATTAATTAATTAATTATTATTTTTTGTCATAAATTTTTATGGAATTTTGGAAAAAATGTTGTCTAAAATTTTATTTTCCATTCTTTCTTTTTGAAAGATTTTTTAAAATAATTATCTAATCTTTGGGTCTAAAAATATACTTAAAAATAATTGATTTTTGTGGAATTGTTTGGTTATGATTTTTTTATAAAAAGGAAAAAAACAAAAGGTTGAATTTTTGTTATTATTTTTTATTTTTTTATTTTTTTATTTTTTTTTATTATTATTATTTTTTAGGAAATAAAAAGGATACGTTTTAATATTCCAATTAATGTTTAAAAATATGAAAGAAAACAAAGGATTGGGGCTTGGTAATAAAAATGGATTCTTGATTAGTCCTAAAATAAAGTTAATTATTCACATAAAAAAATTTCTTCTTATTGCTTTGTTATTATTATTTTTTATTTTATTTTTTATTTTATGGCTAAAGGTAAATTAAGTGAAATAAGTTTAACCAAAAAAATAAAATTGTTTGCATAAAAAAAGGAAAATTAAAGGAATAAAGTGGATGTTTTCTTTTGTTTTAGTTTGGACAATCATTTAAAAAGTAAAAGATGTATAAATAACATATGTAAATAAAAGGAAGAAAAACACATAAAGCAAATAAAGGAATATTAAAAGATAATAAATAAAGTGGGGCTTTTTGGCCATCCACTTAAATAAATAATAAATAAGAGATATAACCATCCATTAATTATAATAATAATAATAATAATAGTAATAATAAAATTAGTAATTAATAATAATAATAAGAGTTAATAGAGTTAGTAAGTTAGTAATGATAATAATAATAAAAAGGTTAGATTATGTTAGTTGTTAAATGATAATAACAATAATAATAAAGGTTGTTAAATAATAATAATAATAACAATAAAGGTTAAGTTATATTAATAATAATAATAACAATAAAGGTTAAGTTATGTTAGTTGTTAAATAATAATAACAATAACAATAAAATTTAGTTATGTTAGCAATTAATAATAATAATAATAATAACAATAAATAGTTAGTAAGTTAGTGAGTTAATGATAGTAACAATAATAATAAAGGTTAGTAAAAATTAGCAAGTTAGTTGTTAGTTGTTAATAACAACAAAAAAAAGAAAAAAGGTTAGTAATAATAACAATAATAAACAAATAAATAAACAAGTAAAAAAATAAAAGAGTTAATTAATTAATTTTCTGCAAAGACAAAATAAAAAGGTTAGTGACTTAATAGAAAGAAATTGAAAAGATGATGGGTGAAACAGGGGTTTACCCTTTTGAATTAAAATTTTGAATTCCTGGGAAACGAAAACAGAGCACACGCGAGGGAGGAAGGGGGGGGCGACGGAGCGCGGCGACGGCGTGGCGGCAGCACGGCGGCGGCGTGACGAGACGACGACGGCGGAGTGGGGAGGCGACGGGCGACGGCGTGACGGCGTGACGGCAGCGACGGAGCAAAAGAGAGGAGGGACAGCGAGTGAAACGGAAGAGAGAGAAAGGAAGAAGATGGTCTGATCGTAAGAAAACAAAGTTTGGGACTTTCTGGGCAGAGGGAGGATAAGCTAGGGAATAAGGCTGTAATTTTATCTTTTTTTAAAACGGAGCTCTAAGCTTTTTTTCTATTTTTTTTTTGTGTTCAGCACAAAATTTGGGGGGCTATTTATAGAGGAAGTTTAGCTGAACTGTTGATGGATAAATTAATAAAAAATTTCAAACTTATCTTTTAAATTGGTAAAATGACAATTTTAGTCCTTTACGTCTCTCAGCCTCTGGATAAGTTCCTGAAGCTTCTGATTTTGACAATTTTGTCGTTTTCTGTCAATTGGAGCCAAAAACGTCGGCAGGCTCAAAATTTTATGTGACAAACTACCAAATGCTCCTGGAACTTTTAGAATTTGTCAATTTTTTCCGAAACTTCTCAATTTTGTCATTTTTACCTCAAACTTTTAATTTTTTGTCATTTTTTTCATGAAATTTTATTTTATTTCAAACATACACATATTCACACATATATCATTTTAAATCAAATTTTCACAAAAAAAAATATATTTTAAACTAATTAAATTTTTTTTAATAATAATAGTAATATATTTTTTTTTAAATTAATTTTTTTTAATAAAATTTTTTTCAAAATTTTAAAACACCCGGACGAAATTGGGTGTCAACAATATCAAAACTTATGGGACGGAGGGAATATATAGTAATTACGAATATGCAAAAGTCACCTCCACCAATATGCAAAAGTGAGTAGATTGCGTAAATGGTCCATAACATCTAGTCATTATTTTCTTTTAGTCCTTAATCTGCCGAATGTTCTGTTTTGGTCTAAAACCTATTAAAATTGTTTCATTCTGATCCCTCACTAGATGAAATTCATTAACTCAGAATAATTATCTGATAGAAATTTTTAAAATTCTAATTTAAATATTTGGTAATTTTTTTCCAAATAAATTTAAACAGTTTAATATTTTTTTACAGTAAATGGAAAATTTAAATTAATAGTTTTTTCTTTCTGAATGAAATATATTCAATTGATAGAGAGAAAAAAAATGATTTGGATTTTTCATTAACTGTAAAAAAATTATTATACAGATTAAATTTATTATAAGATAATTACCAGATAGTTTAAATTATGATCTAAAAAGTTGTTATCAAATAATTACTTTAAATTAATAAATTTCATTAAATTGAGAGCAAAATAAAATATTTTCAATAGATTTATAATTAAAATAAAATATTTTAATAGATTTAGAGCTAAAACAAAATATTCAATAGGTTAGAAACTAAAAAAAATAACAACTAAAGGTTATAAACCATTCCTAAATTTACTCTCTAAAAGTTACCAAAATGCAGAAATGCAGAAGTCACTTCCACCGTAAGATTTAACAAATTACAGTAAGATGCCTTATTGTGGTTATCAGAGCAAGATGATGATTGATTTTGATGGAAATGATATTAAGGTCTTTTGATGTGAGATGTTTTGGTGTCTGCTCAGACTTTACTGTCATTGAAAAACCAAGAATCGTCCATATTAATGAACAATCCTTGTACATCTTAAGTAATGGTCCAGCTTATCAACATTAATTTTGGATTGATGTTTTGGGTCTTATAAGGATTACTCTTATTAATGTTTGATCAAATTCACACGTATTTAAAGTCTCAACACAATTGTTTTCTTTTCAAACGCGGTCTCAAAAGTGCAGGGGAATTTGTCATCATAAACGGAAGTCTCCCGAGAGTTATGTACATCTAGGTGATGTCATGCTATATTTTTTTCCTAGTTTCTTGTAGATAAAGAGGGAATTTTCACAAAATGATTGTTTTTTTTTAAATATTGTGCATAGTTTTAGAGGTAAAGACGCAGTTGTTTTTTTTCTTTTCACTAAAAATGATTGTACAAGTAAGGTATTTGTTAGAGTTTAGCCTTACTTTGAAATAATTTTTATGACTAATATTACAATTTTAGATAATTTATTTAAAATTATATATAAAATTACTGAAATTAAAAGTTAAAAATTATCATTAGTTAACTTTTTTAAAAATTCTACCAGTAATCGTTAAAGTTAATAATAAATGGAGCCTCCGGAAAAGACGAAAAGATCAGTTACGTGTATTTTGAGATGAGTAACTTTTCTGGAGACCGGTCTTATATCATTCACCATCCTTAAAAAATATAATAATTGTTATTTTGACCTCGTTTCTCAGAAAAGTTAGCAATCATGCCCTCATGAAACATAATAGACTTTTCTTGTTCCATAAATTCAGGGCAAACTGTTTGGTTATGTAGCATAACTGATATTCTAATTTTGGGGGAAGTTGGGCAATGGATCGAATGCCAGCGACCCCATTTTCATTTTTTTTTTCAATTTTGTTTTCTTGTTCTTCTCTTATTCTTCTATTTCTTTCTTTATTTATTTTCATTTTTTTCTTCATTTTTTTCTTTGTTTACTTTTGTTGTATATTTACCTTTTCCATTTTTTTTCTTTATTTTTATTTTCTCATCTTTTTCCAGTTTCCCTCTTTTCTTTTTCTTAGTTTAGTATTATTTCAAGTTTTGTCTATTGTTTTATTTCATATTTTATTCCTTATTTTCTTAAAATAATTTTTTCACCTTTTTTTACTTAGATTTATGATTTTATTCTTATTTCTTTTTGTTCTTTTATGTCATATGTCTACCTTTTTCCATTTTTTTATTCTCTTCTGTTTGTTCTTTTGTCTCTTCATGCTTGTTCTTTTGGAAGTATTGTTTGTTCTTTTATAAGGCATTGTTTATTCTTTGAGAAGTCATTAATTGTTCTTTTTTGTTTTTGTGTTTGTTCTTTTAAAAGACATTGTTTGTTTTTTGTTACTTCAGTATTTGTTCTTTTGATGAGGTACTATTTGTCTTCTTTTATGATGTGTTTATTTTCTGTTCTTTCAGAAGCCTTGTTTACTCTTTTAGAAGGGCATGTTTGTTCTTTTACATTTTCAGGCATTGCATAAATTACTTGTTCTTTTGTGTTTTGGTATTTATACTTCCCGGCCTGTTTGTTCTTTTAGAAGGCAATGTTTGTTTTTTATTGTCTACTTATTTGTTTTTTTATAAGCTATTGTTTGTTCTTTTTTTTACATATTTATTTTTTGTTACTTAAGTGTTTGTTCTTATAGAAGGCACTGTTTGTTCTTATACATGACCCTATTTCTGTAAATTTTTGTTCTTTTGTCTTCTGGTGTTTGTTATTTCAGAATAGTATATTTGTTCTTTTAGAAGGACATGTTTCTTCTTTTAGAAGGTATTGTTTGTTCTTTCTTTTGCATGTTTTTTTTTTTTTACTTAAGTGTTTGTTCTTATAGAAGACACTGTTTGTTCTTATACATGACCCTGTTTTTGTAAACTTTTTATTTTTTTTATCTTCTGGTGTTTGTTCTTTGAGAATGGTATGTTTGTTCTTTTAGAATGATATATTTGTTTTTTTAGAATGCATTATTTGTTCTTTCTTTTACATGTTTATTTTTTGTTACTTAAGTATTTGTTCTTATAGAATACACTATTTGTTCTTATATATGACCTTGTTTTTGTAAACTTTTTATTCTTTTATTTTCTGGTGTTTGTTCTTTCAGAAAGGTATGTTTGTTCTTTTAGAATGACATGTTTATTATTTTAGAAAACATTGTTTATTTTTTTCCTTCGTGTTTGTTCTTTTTTCCTACTTGTTTGTTCTCTTAAAGTAAATTTTTATTTCATTGTTTGCTACAGTCATCTCTTACACCTAGGTACTCTACACAAATCTAACATGAAAAGACAATCCAAATATGATCTACACAAATAAATATCAAAAACTAGTTCGTACCTAACTAGTATTAAAAGAACACAAATTTATTTTCTCTAAAAGAACAAACAGAAACTGATAAAAAAATAAATTATTTTTAATAAAAGAATAAACAATTTCTTATTCCTCTTGTTTCTTTGATACAGACTTAGTCAAATTTCTAAATATTTTATCATTAGTAATTATCATTTAATGTTAATATCTTTACCAGTTATCTGTCAACATTTTACGCAATTTTATTACCATTTCACTTCAACTACAGGTCTTATAGTTTATACACAACTAAAGTGATATTCTGTAAAAATTTTAACAATGATCTTTAATTACTGGCAGGAGAAAAGTTTTTGAAAATTTGACTATTTCTTGCATCAAAGAAATAAGATAAAAATTAAATATTAGAGACTAGATTGTATAAGATAAATTACTTTGGAGGCATGGCTTACATATGCGTCGGGCGCACAGAAAAATCAGCCTTTTGAGATATGAAAAACATTAAACCACATTTAATATTTTTTTTTATTTTTTACCGGACAAATGTTTGAGAGGATTTGAGCAGTGGCCTCGACGGTCAACGGAGCTAGATTGTAGGGACGGCTGTTGGCTTTTAAATTGTATAAAATTATTTATCAGAGAAATAGTCAAGCCGGCAAGTTTACTAGTTTTTTGTGTAACATTAGCTTGAAAAGCCATTAATTTAGGTGTTCACACCCAATTTCGTCCGACCATTAAAAAGAAAATTTTTTTTATAAAAAAAAAGTAATTAAAAAAAATTAATTAATTATTATTATTATTATTATTACTAAAAAATTTTTAGTTTAAAATACATTTTTGTTTTGTGAAGATTTGATTTAAAATAATATATGTGTGTATTTGAAAGAAAAAAAAAGAAAACTCCAAGAGAAAAAAAAAAAAAACCAAAATTTAAAAGTTTGAGGTAAAAATGACAACATTAAGAAGTTTCGGGAAATATTGACAAATTCTGAAAGTACCAGGAGCATTTGGTAGTTTGTCACATCAAAATTTTGGGCCTGCCGACGTTTCTGGCCCAAATTGACAGAAAACGATAAAATTGTCAAAATCAGAAGCTTCAAGAACTTATCCAGAGGCTGAGAGACGTAAAGGACTAAAATTGTCATTTTACCAATTTAAAAGATAAGTTTGAAATTTTTTATTAATTTATCCATCAATAGTTCAGCCAAACTTCCTCTATAAATAGCCCCCCAAATTTTGTGTTGAACACAGAAAAAATATAGAGAAAGCTTAGAGCTCCGTTTTAAAAAAAGAGTAAATTACAGCCTTAGTCCCTGGTCCTCCTTCCTCTTCCCAGAAAACGAAAAAAAATTTCCTTTGTGACGCTTTGGCCATCCTCTCCGTTTGCCGTTTTCTCCCGTGTGTTCTTTCTCTCTCCTCTGTTTTCTCTGTCCCGCACCACCGCCACCGTCGCGCTCCTCCGCCGTGCTCGCGCCACCGTCGCGCCCCCCCCAACCGTGTCGCCCGTCGCCATCCACGCCGTCCACGCCGTCCGCCGTCGCTCCTTTTTCTTCCTTCCCTCCGCCTCCGCCGTGCCCGTGCCGTCGTCGCCCCGCCGTCCCACCCCGCCGACGTTGCCGTCCCCCCCTGCCCCTGGCCGCGCCGCCACCGTGCCCAGCCACCCCCCCCCCCCCCCCCCCTTCGCCTCCCACGCGACGTGCTTTGTTTCCTTTTCTGCAGAATTCAAAAATTAAAATCTAGGGTAAAACTCTCATTTTGTCCTTCAATTTTTCAATTTCTTTCACTTTGGTCACTAACCTTTTATTTTGTTCTTGCAGAATTAATTCCTAACTATTTTAATTTTTTACTTGTTTTACTTATTTGTTATTGTTACTAACCCTTTTTTTTTTTATTAACTTACTAACAACTAACTTTTAATATTATTATTGTTACTAACCTTTTAATTTTTGCATTATTACTAACTTTTATAATTGTTGTTAACAATTAATTAACTTTTTATTATTGTTGTTAATTAATTAATTTAATTAACTTGGCTAACTTTTTATTATTGTTGTTAATTAATTTAATTAACTTGTCTAACTTTTATTATTTTTGTTAATTAATTAATTAACTTGGCTAACTTTTATTGTTGTTAATTAATTAATTTAATTAACTTGGCTAACTTTTATTGTTGTTAATTAATTAATTTAATTAACTTGACTAACTTTTTATTATTGTTGTTAATTAATTAATTTAATTAACTTGACTAACTTTTTATTATTGTTGTTAATTAATTAATTTAATTAACTTGACTAACTTTTTATTATTGTTGTTAATTAATTAATTTAATTAACTTGACTAACTTTTTATTATTGTTGTTAATCAGTTAATTTAATTAACTTTACTAACTTTTTATTATTGTTGTTAATCAATTAATTTAATTAAACTTGGCTAATTTTTATTATTGTTGTTAATTAATTTAATTAACTTTGCTAACCTTTATTATTATTTATTTTTAAAGTGGATGGCCAAAAAGCCCCACTTTATTATTATTAATTTTCCTTTATATAATTTTTTTTAATTTAATTCACCTTTACCCTTACTTAAATAAATAAATGAAAATTAAAAGAAGATTATTTTTTTAATTAATTATTAAGCCTAATAAAAATAATTTTTTAGAAAGCCAATTATTTTTATTTTTCTTTTATAAATTGATTAATTATTTAAATAATAAATAACTTTCACTAAAAAAAAACTAAAAGAAAGATAAGAAAAAGATAAGAAAGATAAGAAAAAGATAAGAAAAAAGAAAAGAAAAGAAAGAAAAGAAAGGAAAAATAAAACTAAAAGAAAGATAAAATCAATAAGAAAGAAAAGAAAGAAAAGAAAAGAAAATATAAGGAATAAAAAATAAATTTTTTTAGATTATTAATAAATCTAAAAACAAAAGACTTACAAATTAGTAATAATAAATTTCATAAAAATAATAATTATATAACTAACAATTAATTAAAGTAATTTCCATATCCGGATGATCCAGCAGGATCTACGGTTTGGAAAATATCAAACTTTCAAAATAAATAAATTAAATAAAAAGATAAAAATCCATATTTTTACGATATGGATTAAAATTTTCACCAAATTCCGTGTCCAAATGACTCGGCAGAGTCCATGGTTCGGAATAAAAATCTTCCGTGTCCAAATGACTCGGCAGAGTCCATGGTTCGGAAGTATAAAATTCTATACAAATTAATTACCAAAAATCCATATCCAATTAATTCAGTTAAAAATTTTAGATTGAAAATTAACTGAAATTTATTTAAAAGCAAAGCGAAACAAAAATTAAAATCAACTAAGGTGCCAATTTTTGGGCGTTTTAACAAAGTTGTTTTAACGTAACCGTACTCCCGATCCCCGAACTCTCGCAGACCAATTTTAAGGTGTCCAATCGACCTAGGTAAACAGATTGGTGGCGACTCCAGAAAACCCAACGTTGCCACAGCTTGGCGACTCCACTGGGGAGTCGACGTTAGTGAGTCGAGCCTAAAGTTGATTTGTTTGGATTTACTTTGCTTATTATGTGGATTTTTATATACTATATTTACTTAGCGAAAACATGCATGATGCATTCACAATATGAAGCTCTATACCCGAGCTTCCTCAAATCAAACACGATTCTTTTTAAGCGGAATTGGTGTTGCTGTCCTTGTGAGGCCATGGTCTCCAAGCCTTCACCGGTTTCAAAGTAGCAAAGTAGTGTATTGCCTTCTGAGACGGTTAGTCTCTGCATGGGCCCACGAAAAGCTACGACTCGAATTAATCCATTCCTTACATTAACCCTAGAGGGTAAGGAATCGGGCCGTCACTATGATTTAGTGGCGGGATTCGGGAACTATCCCTTGCCTTTTTGATAAACCACCTTCTGCATATAGAACTCCCCACTTAACCATAGAACTGACCATAGAATTTCTACCATTTTACCAACGCCATAAGCATATCCTTGTTATGCTGTGTTGTTACTCTACACTTTTCTTCGTATGGTTTTAACTTGTTTATCTATAATACTTCATGAGTTGTTAATTGCTATTTAACTTATTAATAACCTTATCTTTCTTGTGCAATTATTCTTCATGCATCAAAACCACGCATCAAATTATGCTAACTTTTTGGTCTTTATAATGACAACTAAAAGTTTTGAAGTTCCACGATAATGGATAAGCAAACTCACTCATCGCATGCATGCATTACATTAATCACGTGCATATAAAGTCTGATAAAAACATAATCTCATTGCATACAACCATTACATCAATCACGTACATACAAAGTCTGATAAAAACATAATCTTATTTTGCATGCAGGCATCCATTGCATAAATCACATACGTGTAGAGTCTAATAAAATAAATCTTACTTTTAAAAGGATAAAATTGGACCTAAACACCGATATTCAACTCTGCTGCAAACAAGATTAATGGCAAACCAAATCGAACGATGTCTCATACAGATAGAATCCAAGATAGAAGGTATGGCCGAACAAATAAGACAATTGATGGAGCTAATCAAGGGGAAAGCAATTCAAGTTCCCATCAAAGAAGCACAAGTTTAGCCACCCATGACAGAAAGAGAAATGCTTACTTTATTTGTTCAAACACTGAAGCACCCATATTATGACAAACTTATTGGCAATTCAGCAGCTAATTTCTCTGACGTCGTCATGTCTGGAGAAAGGATCAAGCATGGGATTAGGACCGGGAAGATTACCGAGTCCTTTAATGATCCTATGAAAAGAGAAGGACCATCTAGAAGAAAGGAGGACGAAGTACAACAAATAGGACGCGGAAGAGAGATTCCCCTTGTAGGTACTGTGGCTACCGGGCCTCGCCTATCCTATTCTACCAATTGGCCCAATAATTATCCTGTCCACAGGCCTAATCAATTACAGCCACCTGTTCTGACCCCTCCAGTACCTGCACAAAGACAAAGAGAAGTCTTTGCACCAATTCCTATGACTTACACTGAATTGTATCCAAAACTCATTAAAAGACAATTCATCTGTCCAATTCCTACAAAGCCATTCAAACCCCCATATCCAAGGTGGTATGACCCCAACATAACTTGCCCATATCATGATGGCGTTGCAGGCCATGGCCTGGAAAATTGCATAGCATTGAAACGTACAGTCCAACAATTAATCGAGTCAAAATGGTTGGACTTTTCCGATGAACCAAACATCGCTCACAATCCATTGCCGCCTTATCAATCAAAACCAGTCAATGTAATAGAAGAACACCAGCCGATAAAGAAGTCAGTCAACGATATCATAACCCCTCTTAAGCATGTATATTCATGCCTTCTGAAAGAATGGGTTATCATCCGGAAGTCTTCTTTTAAACATGAAGAAGTCAAAGATGATGACTGGTGTGACTTTCATGTCAGTAAAAGTCATTCTATCCAAGAATGCTCAGAATTCCGTGAAAGTCTACAAAGGCTCATGGACTCATCCCAACTCATCATTTCTACGTCGGATAAAGACGATGATGTAAATGTGATCACTAAAGAACGGGAAGTCAATGCTACGCCAAAACCACTAGTTATACCAATTTCAAAATCTATTGTCAAGCCTTTAAGAACTCGAGTCCCGAGGTCATTCCTCTACAAATCAGACAAGGCTGTTCCATGGAGCCATGATTACACTTCCAACATCACATCAACTCCGTTAGAAGTTAGGAGTATGACTAGAAGTGGTCCATGTTACTCTCCAGAACAAATGTACAAGCTTCGACAAGATAAGAACGTCACAGACCCAACAAGTGAGCCTCTAGATACAGATACATCCAAAGAGCAAAAGATGTCTTAAGAGGTGACAGATGAACAAACTACTGAGTTTCTCAAACTCATGAAGCAAAGTGAGTACAGCGCCGTGGAGCAGTTAAACCACCTGCCAACAAAGATCTCCATACTTTCACTACTCATAAGCTCTGATGCTCATCGAGAAACCCTCCTCAAAGTCTTGAATAAGGCCTATGTTGAGCCAGATATTTCAGTGAATAATTTTGACCACCTCGTCAACAACATCACCGCACAGAATCTCATCACATTCACTGACGATGAGATACCAGCAGAAGGAAGGGGTTACTCTAAGGCTCTATATATTTCGGTTAAATACAAAGATCGAACTATGACTAGAGTTATTGTTGATAATGGGTCAGCTCTAAACATAATGCCAATTGAGACCTTACACAAGTTTGGTATAGACTCATCATACCTCAACTATAGTCATATCACTATTCAAGCATTTGACGGGACGAATAGAAATGTCGTTGGAAAAATAGAGCTGCCAATAGAGATCGGCCCTTGTGTCTTTCATATCACATTCCAAGTTATGGACATTAATCCTTCTTATACTTGTTTGTTGGGAAGACCATGGATTCATATGGCCGGAGCAATTCCCTCCTCATTACACCAAAAAATGAAATTCATTTTTGAAGGAAAGTTAATCACAGTCTTTGCTGGTGAAGACATTCTGCTATCATCCATACCAACGGTAGCAAAGATCAAATGGCCTCCTCTTCCATGTTGATGTGACCCAAATCCAAAATGTAACTGAAAATTCTGTGGTACTGAAACTCAAGGTCCAACAGTTGGCCGAGTCCAAGTTGCTAGGCCTGATGTGATTGGTAATTGAAAGTGAAGATTTTGAGCTGGAATTACATTAATTTTGGAAGGGCTCCAAGTCAGATCTGACCTAATAGTCCGCACACACTTTTGAATGACAGGGAATCCTTTGAATAAACTTGTATCTTTGAAAGCTTGCAAAAGTAATCTAATAGTAAAAATCTCCTAGATTTAGTCCAGAATCTAGGGTGTAGTCTTTGTTAGATGGACACCTGGTATTCTTTTTCTGGTACAACAAAAAGATGTAATGCGTGCATTCTACTACTTTCCATTTTTACACTCTTTGCTATTATACTATCCATTATTGCCATCACACTTTACTTTTCGACAACCGTTAATTCTTTTTGTTCTCTAACAAAAAGATGTTGCGTGTGCATTCTATCACTTTTTAATCCCATTATTACTTCTACACATTCTACCAATTTTTACACCTACACATTCTACCACTTCTTACCAAAAATTCCATTTTTACATCCATCTCTCACTCCTTTCCATTATACTATCCATTATTGCTATCATACTTTGCTTTCTAAATGATACTACTCGTGGGTGAAAATAAAAAGTTAAGGGAAATTTGGTAGTAATGATCTTGAAAGTGCTGCCAAATCTAGTAAGAAGGATTTCATATGTTGCACCTCAACCCTAAAAAAGAATTCACAGTGATTATCAACATCCTTGCAAGAAGTTTGGGGTTAGCTTCCAAAAAAAGTTAGCTCTCATATTAAATGACTTCAGTGGCCTCCCAATTCTCACAAATGCTCAATACAAAAAAAAAAAGATTCTTAGTTTTCTGCAACACAAATTCCAACAAAGGAAAGAATTTCACCCCTTCCATCAAAAGCCATTAAAGAGAAAATCCAAAACAAAAAAAAGAGACTGAGAGCAAACACAAGCAACTAAAGCCACTTTAATCATTTTACTTCAAAAGGGCTATGATCTCAGTTCTTTGCAACACAAACTCCGAAAAGAGAAATTCATCCCTTCCATCAAAAGACAACAAGGGAAAATTCAAAACAAAAAAGAACTGAGAACAAGCACGAGCAAACAAGGCCACTTGAGTCATCTCACTTCAAGAGAGTTATCAAGTATGTCATCACCATAGCTCACAAAAAAAAAAAAGGAAACAAAAAAAAACAAAAAAAAAACAAAAAGGAAAAAGGGCTCAAACTAGAGCAAAAGAAAAAAAAAAGAAAAAAAGTGAGCTATGGATTCTAGACTGAAAACCTGCAAAGGCGGTCTAGAAGACAAAAGCAACTTTCAAGCCAAGCATACATAAAGACCACGATAGTTGGGGGGCAACAGATGATGTTTAACTTTCTGGAAAGAGTGGCAAGTTTGAGGTCATCACTATTGAGTTTTTCATCATAATCAAATTTGCTCACGAGTAGTATTAAAAGACCCTTCTTTCAAACCACTTAAACTTAACTTTCCTCAGACTTATCATCCTCATTCAGCTAAAAGACTATCATTGTGAAACATGTTTCTACCTTATTTAATACTGCTCACGAGTAGTATTAAAAGACCATTCTTTCACACCACATAAATTTAACTTTCCTCAGACCTAACATCCTCATTCAGTTAAAAGACTATCATTGTGAAACATGTTTCTACCTTATTTAATACTGCTCACGAGTAGTATTAAAAGACCATTCTTTCACACCACATAAATTTAACCTTCCTCAGACCTAACATCCTCATTCAGTTAAAAGACTATCATTGTGAATCATGTTTCTACCTTATTTAATACTGCTCACGAGTAGTATTAAAATACCCATCTTTCACACCACTCAAACTTAACTTTACTCATACCTAATATTTACCTCTTAATATTATTCTCTTTCAGCTAAAAGACTGCCACAAAAAAAAAAACATTCAAACTTAACTTTCCTCACACCTAACAGTTACCTCTCGATATCATCCTCATTCAGCTAAAAGGCTATCTTTGTGAATCATGTTTATACCTTATTGCCTTGCACAGTTTATGTCTTCGAGTTGGAAAGGGAAGAATGGCAGGATATTTTAATTGAAAACAAAGACCGTAAATTACTTTGTCAAGCTTTGCAAATTGATGAAAGTTTTTCTTTAAGGCCAAACCATTATTCATTAATGTATGTAGACTTAAAAGTAAGGAGATAGCTTGAGTCTTTCTTTAATAAGATGTGGTTCTTGTAAGAGAAATTTATGATCAAGTGCCATCACAAAGGTCTAGAAATGCTCGACTTTCTATTAAAGGCGAGGCGATACCTTTTATCCACATAAATACCATATTCAGAGGGGCAAAGTAGTCTCTACGACGCGTAAGAGGAGTACTGCCAACAAAGAAGTTCAATAGACAAGGGAGCAAGTCTTATGGATCAAAACATGAGTTCAAGGAAGAGCAATCATTCAGATTATAACATGGGAATAAGTAAGTGTCGGCACGGTCACAAGAAAAGGGGCAAAGCAGACATTGAAAGTAAAGCCTTTGATGGTATCAAATTCATGACAATGGATGAGTACCCGAAAGAGATATAAATTATGAGGCGGGCCAACTTTAAAGAAATTGAGGCCAAAATTCAAAGAACAAGTCAAAGAAAGAGGATTTTGAAAAGAGTTGGGCTTTTGAGACAGTGAACAAAAGCTGGAAAGCATAAAGAGATTCAATGATAGTCCAAGAAGGCAATCACAAAGAAGATCCAGTAAAGCAAAGACATGAAGAACTAGATCTATAAAAAAAAAAAACATCAATTCCACATGCTCTGCATTCATGCATTTCACATCATGCATGCATGGCTTTTGCATAATAGGAACCAAATGGGAAGCACATCCACGGCACAGTTTCAGCAGTATAAGCTGAGATCTCAATGTCATCAGCTCTTACCAATCTATCACTGGATACACAGCTAATATGCGGGACCAACCCGCTTCAGGAATTCAAGGATAAGGTAGACAATATGTCAAAAGCCTGGCAATCGATTCAATAATCGAGGCTACACCTGGATGGACAGAATTGACGCCAGCTTAGCGGTATCCAAGATAAGAAATAGCTATGGTCAAAGATAAGCACGGATATCGAGAAATATTGTCGTCGAAAGCAGACAATGGATTCAATAATCAAGGACTGGATCAATGTCATGCCTGACGAGATATCAAAGATAAGAAATATCTATGATACCAAAATAAAGTAGGATCCACTTTTCCGGTTAAACGGCGGATACGGTACTCCGTGACTCTCAAGTCGGTTCTCTCAGTTGCCCATAATAACTGATTCTTTCCTCTCTTCTGTCTTTTACTTCCCTCTAGAAAATGGATCTTACTCTTTCTGTCTTACGAAAATATTTTCCTTCTCTCCCAATGAACATTCTAAAAAAGATCTACCAAGTTCGCTGTGAACGATTAAGAGTTCTGATGCACAAAAGAATCCCTGAAGATTTTCGGTGGTTAATCGAAGCCAAGGTTCGTCTGGCAGGTGAAATCCCAGAGGCATTTGTGTCTCACATGCCTGGAATAGGCAAAAGCTCTTATGCCAAAAAGCGAAGAGCGAAAAGGTTACAAGTCTGCCATAAATGTGGACGGTGGACTTGTAATACTAAATGTCGTTCTTTAGGGATGATCTCTGATAATCGAGAAGATAAAATATGATTCATTAAGAATGGCCTGAGTAAGGACTCATTGGATGATATCCAATTGACTCTTGAGACGCATTCTTGTGGATCTGTGCAACGTGAACTTCTTGGTTTATGGAGCATTTTTCATGAAGAACGAAACCGTTACAGTCCCGGGAATCTGACTGTAAATGACCCTGTTTGCCAGCTTGTAAGAAAACTGGATGGGAAGCAAATCCTCGACTCATAGAAGCCGTTAATGCCGTTACTGGACGTAAAACCAGTGGAAGATGTGAGCCACAGTCACAATTACTGTACATACAGTTTGTTATATTTGGAAAAGTTAGAATTTTCTTTTGACAGATGTACATGCTCCACTAAGTGTAATCGACACGTTATCCCTTTTCATCACTATAAATGCGTGTTCTTCCTTCTGATTAAGCAGCGGATAAGATACCCCGTGACTTCTAAATTCGGTTATTCCAGTCTCCTACAATAACTGATTCATTTCCCTCTTCTCTCAAATTCTTCTCTCATAAATAGATTCTACTCTTTCTGCACTGCGAAAATACTTTCCTTCCATTCCAATAAAAGTCCTTAAAAAGATCTACCTTGCTAGATGTGAAAGAATCAGAGTTTTTACACGCAAAGGCATTCCCGATAATGTGCAGTGGATAATTGAAGCTAAGGTCCGTTTGGCGGGTGAAGTTCCAGATGCATTTATGCCCCGCATGCCCGGTTTAGGTAAAAGCCGTTATGCCAAAAGGCGAAGAGCAAAGAGACTAGGCGTGTGTTATAAATGTGGGCGATGGAATTGTAATACTAAATGTCGCTCTTTAGGATACATCTCCACAAATCGTGAAGATAAAAGAAAATTCATTAAGAATGCCCTGCGTAAGGAATCTCTGGAAGATATCCGAGAGACTCTTGAAACGCATTCTTGTGGAAAAGTGCAAGGTCAAATTGTCAAATTATGGAGGACTTACCATAAAGAACGAGACCGTTACAGTCTTGGGAATCTGACTGTAAACGACCCTGTTTGCCAGCTTGTAAGAAAACTGGATGGAAAGCAAATCCTCAACTCATAGAAGCCGTTAATGCCGTTACTGGACATAAATCAGTGGAAGATGAGAGCCACAGTCATGATTGCTGTACATATAAGCTGTCATTTGTCTTTTCTTTTGACAATAATGAACTTGCTTCTGCAAGTGTAATTAACGCATTATCCCTTTCATCACTATAAATATGTGTTAGTTATTTCCATTTCCTACAATCACTAATTTCTTTCTTCTCTTAAATACCTCTTTCATCAATGGAGTCTTCTCTTTCCGCCCTACGAAAGTATTTTCCTTCCTTCTCAATAAATGTTCTTAAAAAGATTTATCAAGCTAGATGTGAACGATTCAGAGTATTTATGCACAAAGGCATTCCTGATAATGCGCGATGGCTAATCGAAGCTAAGGTTCGTTCGGCTGGTAAAGTTCCAGATGCGTTCTTTTCCCGTATGCCCGGCTTTGGTAAAAGCGCTTATGCCAAAAATAGAAGAGCAAAGAGGCTAGGCGTTTGTCATAATTGTGGATGGTGGATTTGCGGCAATAAATGTCGTTCTCCAGGAGTGATCACTAGAAATCGTAATGATAGAATAAGATTCATCAAGAATGGCCTGCGTAAGGAATCTTTGGATGATATCCTATTAACTTTTGAAACACATTCTTGTGAAATAGTGCAATGGGAAATTATGGATTTATGGTGGACTTTCCGTACAGAACAAGATCGTTACAGTCTTGAAAATCTGACTTTTAATGACCCTGTTTGCCAGTTTGTGAGAAAACTGGATGGGAAGCAAATCCCCGATTCGTAAAAGGCATTGAAGCAGTCCCTGGACGTAAAACCAACAGAAAACGTGAACTACGGTCATGACTATTGTACAGGCTAGTTGTCACTTTTTAAAATTTTTCCTTCTCTTCTGACAAATGATGTACCTGCTCCTGACACTGTACAGGCTAGTTGTAGTTTCTGAAAATTTTCCTTCTATTCCAAGAATAATGTACCTATTCCTGACGTGAGCAACAGTCACGACTACTATGCATGCCAGCTGTCGCTTTTGAAAATTTTCCTTCTCTCCCGACAATCATACTAGCAGCCATTTTGAAAAATTTTCCTCCCCATTTTGTAATAATGTATCCACTCCTGACGTGAACCAAAGTCACGATTACTATACGTGCTAGCTGTCGCTTTTGAAATTTTCCTCCCCTTTTGGTAATAATATATCCACTCCTGACGTGAACCAAAATCACGATTATTGTACGTGCTAGCTATCGCTTTTGAAATTTTCCTCCCCTTTCGGCGATAATGTATCCACTCCTGACATGAGCCATAGTCACGATACTGTACATGCCAGCTGTCACTTTTGAAATTTTCCTCCTCCTTTGGCAATAATGTACCCACTCCTGACACGGACTACTGTATATAGCTGCCACTTTTGAAATTTTCCTTCACTTCCGACAATCACGTACCTACTCCTGACATAAGCTACAATCGCGACTACTGTATATTTTAGTTGCTTTTGAAATTTTCCTCCTCTTTTGACGATAATGTACCCACTCCCGACCAGAGTCATACTCGTGACTACTGTGAATAGCTAGCAATAATGTATCCATTCTTGAAAATAAAATTATTGCCTTATCTCTTCATCTCTATAAATATATCATCTTTTCTCACAAGGGTAAGGATAGGAATGGAGAAAACCCCAACTCGTAAATCCCGAAGTATTTGTGTATTTTCTGGGGCTTTTCCTGGAAAAGATGAAGAGTATTTAAAGGCAGCCAACCATTTGGGTAGAGTATTAGCTGAGCGAAAAATACATTTAGTTTATGGAGGAGGTAGTGTCGAATTAATGGGAGGTGTAGCATCAGCAGCATCTTTAGGAGGAAGTTAAGTTTTGGGCATCATCCCTGGACCTTTGAAATTTGTTTCTGGGGGCACGATTGGAGAAGAATTATTGGTTAAAAATTTGCAAGAGCGTATGTTACAAATGCTTTTAAATGCTGATGCTTTTATCGCTCTACCAGGTGGTTTTGGCACATTGGGAGAAGTCTTTCAAATTGCTTCCATGACCCAACTTAATTTGCATAAGAAACCCATTGGGCTTTTAAATGTTAACAATTTCTTTACAGGTCTGATAGCTTTTATGGATTATGCTATGCAGAAGAATTTCATATCAAGAGTGGCACGGCGAATCATAATATCTGCAACAACTGCTGAAGAATTGCTAGATAAAATACAAGCTTTTGTTCCTGAACCAGATCCAGCAATGATTCAGATAGACTGGACACGACAGTCTTTCCCGACCAGTTCATTCCCATAATGGTCCTCTACTCACCCTGTTACAGTATTGTGGAAGAAGAAGCAATCTGATCCGTTTTTCTTGTCCTTTAGTTTTGTTATCAGCATTTTCTTTCGTGTTTCAGTTTTTCTTTTCAGGGAGTTTCTTTACCTTGTAGGATAGTTTCGTTCATGCTGATATTAAAACCATAGGACAATGCCTTTAGGTTGGAATGGCTGAGTAAAGAGTAATTTTTATTGCTCTTGAGACGCATCCTATTAGGTATACTAGGCATGACATTTTGTGGTAACTAAGCTTCAACCTTTTGGATGACATATCTCTCAAGCGAATCTATATTAGATGAACCTTGGATATTGATTCCAAACATCCGTTCCCTCTACATAATTTGTCAGTGTTATTATCATCGCCGAGATTCACTCATTTTATCGAAGTCTAAATTTTTGCACTCGCCTATCATGAAGATCCACACTTTCGAATAAAATTATTCCAATTCTAATTGCTTTCATATAAATTTCGCCGATGTCCTAAGGAAAGCTCCTTAGCCTCAAGTTCAATCAATTTTCATTCAACGATAGGACTGCTCCTATCACCGAGGTTTTAAGGACGGAACCTTTGCCTCAAAATCAATCAATTTTCATTCAACGATAGGACTGCTCCTATCACCGAGGTTTTAAGGACGGAACCTTTACCTTGCCTCAAAATCAATCAATTTTCATTCAACGATAGGACTGCTCCTATCACCGAGGTTTTAAGGACGGAACCTTTGCCTCAAAATCAATCATTCAGTCCATCTTACAACGATAGAACCTTTCCTATCGTTAGAGGTTCTAAGGACCTTTCCTTAAACCTCAAACAAACAATCAATCATTCAGTCCATCTTAAAATGATAGAACCTTTCCTATCGTTAGAGGTTCTAAGGACCTTTCCTTAAACCTCAAACAAACAATCAATCATTCAGTCCATCTTACAACGATAGAACCTTTCCTATCGTTAGAGGTTCTAAGGACCTTTCCTTAAACCTCAAACAAACAAACAATCATTCAGTCCATCTTACAACGATAGAACCTTTCCTATCGTTAGAGGTTCTAAGGACCTTTCCTTAAACCTCAAACAAACAAACAATCATTCAGTCCATCTTACAACGATAGAACCTTTCCTATCGTTAGAGGTTCTAAGGACCTTTCCTTAAACCTCAAACAAACAAACAATCATTCAGTCCATCTTACAACGATAGAACCTTTCCTATCGTTAGAGGTTCTAAGGACCTTTCCTTAAACCTCAAACAAACAATCAATCATTCAGTCCATCTTACAACGATAGAACCTTTCCTATCGTTAGAGGTTCTAAGGACCTTTCCTTAAACCTCAAACAAACAATCAATCATTCAGTCCATCTTACAACGATAGAACCTTTCCTATCATTAGAGGTTCTAAGGACCTTTCCTTAAACCTCAAACAAATAATCAATCATTCAGTCCATCTTACAACGATAGAACCTTTCCTATCGTTAGAGGTTCTAAGGACCTTTCCTTAAACCTCAAACAAACAATCAATCATTCAGTCCATCTTACAACGATAGAACCTTTCCTATCGTTAGAGGTTCTAAGGATCTTTCTTTAAACCTCAGAGTTTCGGCGGCGAGAAAGTTCTCAATGCCTAACTAAGGTCGAACGAAATTTGGTAAACGACTTTGCATACATCATGTCCCATGAAGCATGCAAAGGGGGGCAGCTGTTGACACCCAATTTCGTCCGACCATTAAAAAGAAAAATTTTTTTTATAAAAAAAAAGTAATTAAAAAAAATTAATTATTATTATTATTATTATTATTATTATTACTAAAAAATTTTTAGTTTAAAATACATTTTTTTTTTGTGAAGATTTGATTTAAAATAATATATGTGTGTATTTGAAAGAAAAAAAAAACAAAACTCCAAGAGAAAAAAAAAAAAAAAGCAAAATTTAAAAGTTTGAGGTAAAAATGACAACATTAAGAAGTTTCGGGAAATATTGACAAATTCTGAAAGTTCCAGGAGCATTTGGTAGTTTGTCACATCAAAATTTTGGGCCTGCCGACGTTTCTGGCCCAAATTGACAGAAAACGATAAAATTGTCAAAATCAGAAGCTTCAGGAACTTATCCAGAGGCTGAGAGACGTAAAGGACTAAAATTGTCATTTTACCAATTTAAAAGATAAGTTTGAAATTTTTTATTAATTTATCCATCAACATTTCAGCCAAACTTCCTCTATAAATAGCCCCCAAAATTTTGTGCTGAACACAGAAAAAATATAGAGAAAGCTTAGAGCTCCGTTTTAAAAAAAGAGTAAATTACATCCTTAGTCCCTGGTCCTCCATACTCTTCCCAGAAAACGAAAAAAATTTTCCTTTATGACGCTTTGGCCATCCTCTCCGTTTGCCGTTTTCTCCCGTGTGTTCTTTCTCTCTCCTCTGTTTTCTCTGTCCCGCACCACCGCCACCGTCGCTCCGCCGTGCTCGCGCCACCGTCGCGCCCCCCCAGCCGTGTCGCCCGTCGCCATCCACGCCGTCCACGCCGTCCGCCGTCGCTCCTTTTCCTTCCTTCCCTTCGCCTCCGCCGTGCCCGTGCCGTCGTCGCCCCGCCGTCCCACCCCGCCAACGTCGCCGTCCCCCCCTGCCCCTGGCCGCGCCGCCACCGTGCCCAGCCACCCCCCCCCCCCCCCCCCTTCGCCTCCCGCGCGACGTGCTTTGTTTCCTTTTCTGCAGAATTCAAAAATTAAAATCTAGGGTAAAGCTCTCATTTTGTCCTTCAATTTTTCAATTTCTTTCACTTTGGTCACTAACCTTTTATTTTGTTCTTGCAGAATTAATTCCTAACTATTTTAATTTTTTACTTGTTTTACTTATTTGTTATTATTACTAACCCTTTTTTTTTTATTAACTTACTAACAACTAACTTTTAATATTATTATTGTTACTAACCTTTTAATTTTTGCATTATTACTAACTTTTATAATTGTTGTTAACAATTAATTAACTTTTTATTATTGTTGTTAATTAATTAATTTAATTAACTTGGCTAACTTTTTATTATTGTTGTTAATTAATTTAATTAACTTGTCTAACTTTTATTATTTTTGTTAATTAATTAATTAACTTGGCTAACTTTTATTGTTGTTAATTAATTAATTTAATTAACTTGGCTAACTTTTATTGTTGTTAATTAATTAATTTAATTAACTTGACTAACTTTTTATTATTGTTGTTAATTAATTAATTTAATTAACTTGACTAACTTTTTATTATTGTTGTTAATCAATTAATTTAATTAACTTGACTAACTTTTTTTTATTGTTGTTAATTAATTAATTTAATTAACTTGACTAACTTTTTATTATTGTTGTTAATTAATTAATTTAATTAACTTGACTAACTTTTTATTATTGTTGTTAATCAATTAATTTAATTAACTTGACTAACTTTTTATTATTTTTGTTAATCAATTAATTTAATTAAACTTGGCTAATTTTTATTATTGTTGTTAATTAATTTAATTAACTTTGCTAACCTTTATTATTATTTATTTTTAAAGTGGATGGCCAAAAAGCCCCACTTTATTATTATTAATTTTCCTTTATATAATTTTTTTTAATTTAATTCACCTTTACCCTTACTTAAATAAATAAATGAAAATTAAAAGAAGATTTTTTTTAATTAATTATTAAGCATAATAAAAATAATTTTTTAAAAAGCCAATTATTTTTATTTTTCTTTTATAAATTGAATAATTATTTAAATAATAAATAACTTTCACTAAAAAAAAACTAAAAGAAAGATAAGAAAAAGATAAGAAAGATAAGAAAAAGATAAAAAAAAAAAGAAAAGAAAAGAAAGAAAAAAAAGGAAAAATAAAACTAAAAGAAAGATAAAATCAATAAGAAAGAAAAGAAAGAAAAGAAAAGAAAATATAAGGAATAAAAAATAAATTTTTTTAGATTATTAATAAATCTAAAAACAAAAGACTTACAAATTAGTAATAATAAATTTCATAAAAATAATAATTATATAACTAACAATTAATTAAAGTAATTTCCATATCCGGATGATCCAGCAGGATCTACGGTTTGAAAAATATCAAACTTTCAAAATAAATAAATTAAATAAAAAGATAAAAATCCATATTTTTACGATATGGATTAAAATTTTTACCAAATTCCGTGTCCAAATGACTCGGCAGAGTCCATGGTTCGGAATAAAAATCTTCCGTGTCCAAATGACTTGGCAGAGTCCATGGTTCGGAAGTATAAAATTCTATACAAATTAATTACCAAAAATTCACATCCGATTAATTCAGTTAAAAATTCTAGATTGAAAATTAACTGAAATTTATTTAAAAGCAAAGCGAAACAAAAATTAAAATCAACTAAGGTGCCAATTTTTGGGCGTTTTAACAAAGTTGTTTTAACGTAACCGTACTCCCGATCCCCGAACTCTCGCAGACCAATTTTAAGGTGTCCAATCGACCTAGGTAAACAGATTGGTGGCGACTCCAGAAAACCCAACGTTGCCACATTAGGGTAAATTTATTTTAATTTAAGTCAATTGACTTATTTATATATATATATATATTTTTATTTAAAATTAATTTTATTTAAAAATTAATATTATATAGATGCAATAATTCATTTGAAAGTAAAGTTTCATGATATTGTTAAATTTTTATGAATTTTTTTAATACCTTAAACTATAAAATTTATAAAAATTTAGTAAAATTACAAAAAATTATATTTTTAATAAATTATTGCAACTACATAATATTAGCTTTTAATTAGGGGTTATCCTCCATACCCTGGCCATGAGTATCTGCCACCAGGGTATGGATACAAGTTATTATATTGTAGACATATGTCTAATTAGATATACTAATCTAGTCCTAATTTCTTATAAATAGCCTATAATCCAGTAAATAAATTGACTAATCTACCCCTAGACCAAAAGTCACTCTCAACCTTGAAATCTGCCTCTGTCACCACTTCTGCCGTTGCCGTCGCCGCCACCGTCGCTGCCACCTCCTCCGATGAACCGTCACCGCCTCCAAATATTGTAGTCATCATCCGCATCCAGATCTCACAGCTGTTCGCCTCCGGCTGTCGTCGGATTTCGTCGCAACTCGCCGGATCTCGTCATCTCTCGTCAGATCTTGTCATCACTCGCCAAGATCTCTTGCCGAATCTCGTCGCCAGCCGCCAGACCTCGTCGTCTCTCACTGGATCTCGTCGTCACTCGCCGAGATCTATCATCGTCTCTCGTCATCACTCGCCGGATAGTCGTCTCTCACTGGATCTCGTCATCACTCGTCGAGATCTCTCGTCGTCTCCGTCGGATCTCGCCATTACTAGCCGGATCTCAGCATCTCTCGTCGGATCTTGTCATCACCTCCAGATCTTGCTTCCGATCGTTGCCTCCAAGTCGCATCTTTGTTGCTTCTGAACAACAAAAATGTCTGCAATAAAATGTAAATGTGTCTAATATAGTATGTGGAAGTGTCTACAAAGTAATATAAAAGTGTCTGAATGGATACCAAAAAGTGTCTAAAGAAATATTTAGAAGTGTGTGTCTAATATAGTATGTGGAAGTGTCTACAAAGTAATATAAAAGTGTCTGAATGGATACCGAAAAGTGTCTAAAGAAATATTTAGAAGTGTCTGACGAATACGTAGATAATTTACTCTCTTAAAAAATAACTAATTGAAACAATAAAAAAGTGTCTGAATGAATGTGTAAAAGTGTCTAAATAAATATTTAGAAGTTTTTGACCAATACGCAAACAATTTACTCTCTTAAAAAATAACTAATTAAAACAATAAAAAAGTGTCTGAATGAATGTGTAAAAGTGTCTAAATAAATATTTAGAAGTGTCTGACCAATACGCAAACAATTTACTCTCTTAAAAAATAACTAATTGAAACAATAAAAAAATGTCTGAATGAATGTGTAAAAGTGTCTAAAGAAAAGTGACAAAATGTCTAAAGCAATCTACAGCTGTCCCTTTTAGATCTGTAGCTGCCGCCGCTCCTGGACTGCCTTCGTCGAACATCATCATCAGATCTCTGGCATTGCGTCATCGCGTCGGTTAATCATCCCGTCGGCTTGTCATCACGTTAGATTTCCGGCAATACTACGGCGTCGTCATCTCGGCTAGGATGCTGGTGCTCGACGAAAATCAGTGTACAACGGAGATCGGTGCGCGACAGAGATCGACGCGCGAAGGAGATCAGAGTTCGGAGCAGCGGTCGGTTGCTGCGGCGATGAGAGGGGAAGAGAAAGATGCTGGTGCTCGACGGAAATCAGTGTGCAATGGAGATCGGTGTGCGACAGAGATCGATGCGCGAAGGAGATCAAAGTTCGGAGCGGCGGTCGGTGGCTGCAGCGATGAGAGGGGGAGAAAGAGAAACAATCTGCGGAGCGGCGGTAGGAGAGAGAGAGAAACGGTTAGGGTAAGGGGTAAAATTGTAATCTCAATACTATGTCTAATTAGACATATGTCTATGATATCCATGGTATATGGATACATGCCAGCGTAATCAGGGGGATATGGGCAGCCACCACTGCAACAAGAAAGGGGAGGGAAACTAGGATGGGTCAGACGATTTTTTCCATCTTTTTTTTTTTTTTAAATCTTTCTTCAAATGTACTCTGATGTTGTCTTAGATACTCATATTTATATATGCGAAAAATTATGTGTACGAAGTTATAAAATTATATGCACACAAAAATAATAGCTTGATAATTTGAGCATGAAGCTATAACATAAGCAACTATATAAAAAGAATTGTACAAACATTTAATCACATGAGTACATATGTAAATAAATAAATAAACAGAGTTATACTAACATATAATCACATATGTACGAAAGAATAAACTCATTTGTACAAATAATGTCAAATACATTATTATTCATTTGTAAAAATATATTCATTTACATATTTGTAATATATCTCTGATTACATTTTTACATATATATCATATATTTTGTACATATCCATCACTTACTTTACAAATTGAATTTCATACACATATATTTATAATCCAATTTGTACATGCATCAAATTTTGGTAGAAATGGGGATTTGACGCGTTCATACTTTTTTATGGGAAGTTGAATTCATACATTCTATTGAATATATTGGTGACATATCTTAAATTTTATTTGTGCATATGTCACACTTTATTTGTATAGATCATTCACTTTTTTGTACATCGAGTTTGTGTGTATTAAATATTTAATCTATATAGATCTTAAATTTTGAAGGACATAAGATTTGATATGTTTGCACTTATTTTACGTTATGACGGATACATACACACACCATACATACATATATATAATACACATTTAGGTACCAAGCTTGGGGCAGGTGCCAAATTCGGTGCAACACGTTTAATATGCTCCAAAATAAAGGAGAAGTGCTAGATTTCATTCCTCGTTATATCAAAACTTTTAAACTATACCAATATCTTTTTATATTAGTCAGCTAGGCTGTTGATAATGTAAAAGAACGTTTTTTATTTTTTTATCATTTTCTTTAGAAACCCACGCTACTTCAAATTTGTTTATCAAAATAAGATATGTTGCAATTGTTTTAAAATAGAGGCAGTAGTTTCCAATAATTTGAACCTATTAACTCTAAAATAACTATCTGTTATTTAATTTTAAATTTTAATTTAAAATATTTGACAATTGTTTTCTCATAAATTTTATTAAATTTTAGTTAATCCAAGGTGTCTCGTCTAGACGACATAATTGTTTAAGAAGCTAACATCGTAGTGGCCCCTCAAGATTTTGAAAAACTGTATCAATTATCCTTTAGTTTTTCAAACTTAATTAAGATCTGTACCTACTTTTAACCGAATCTTTATTGTGTGTGAAATACGGATATGATTATTATGGAACTATGTATATTTGTTCTAAATAAGCTTAAATTCCAGAATGAGTATCAAACAACCATCAAGGTGTCCATCAATCTATGGGATTCTTTTTCGTGTCTGTCAGAATTATACCGATTGAGCCACTGAGTGTCTTAATTAAAAAATCCCAGCAATTTTAGCAAAAAATATACTCCATCTGTTCAATATTTTTTGTACTATTTAACTTTTTTATATAGTTTGATTTAAATTTATTTATATTAGTATTTATTAGAAAAAAATTTTAAAAAACATATTTAGAAACTATTTATCTTGATTTATCATTTTTATATAAAAATTCTTCATTTATATACTAAAATTTTGAAAATAAAAAATTATAGATTAATTGCTAAAAAATAAATAGTGTAAAGAATATGGGATGAAGGGAGTAGTATTTTTTCAAATATGAAAACTCTCAAAGAAAGCAGTATAAAATTAAATAATATTTTTTAATCCTCGTAAAACAAAGATGCCTTACTTTTGTGCCACTTCCCTCTCTCTCACTTTTCATATTGGGAGGAACTCTGCCTTTGTTCCACAATTTAAGAAATTTCCCATAGAAGGCATAGGCTAGAAGAACAAAGTTTGATAGACTAATGAGCATATTTATGAAAGTTAGATAGCTATTTTTGCAATTTTAACCTTTCAAACAGAATGGGAAGTCAAGGATTGTTTGGTTTTAGGATTTCGAAAAAGTATAATGGGAAAGTAAGATTCAAGAAAATAAGATTCCATAAAAATATAATCCTAATTTTCTCATGGCTGGTTCAGATCTCACATAAAATGAGGAAAAAATATATATTTTTTTGCATAAATTTTCTATATTTGGTTAATGTAATTGTCACTTTTTTTTTTTTATAACTTTTAGCTTAGCACGAGTGTTCATTCAACCTGTCTAACCCATCAATCCGACCAACCCAAATCGATCCAATGCAATTGCAATGTACGTTTTATGTGGATACGGGTTGACCCACATATTTACAATAAATACACAATGTACAAGTGTGTAGGGTTGGGTATTGATTTGTAAAACCTATATAAAACGAATCTATCCATAATTTCTATATATCGTTCTAAAAAATACAAGAGTGTATTAGGCCTTGCATCATTCAAATCTTTATAACAATTTTACATTCCTTGATTATGTACCTAGGATCAATAAAATATAATTAACAAAAAAAGGGAAAGGAAAAAGAAAAGAAAAGAATTAATCTCTTATCACCCAAACTACAAAAAAATCTACAATTCAAACTAAAAGATTAACAGCCACTGCTTTTTCATGGTGTTATAGACAATGCTCGTAATTGAAAAGTTCAGGCAGGCAATCATTGACATGTTAATCACCAGGAATTGCATCGTCATCCATGTTACTCTCAAACTGCCCACAGGAGTTACACAATGTATACTCCAGCATGATCTATCTAAACTTACTTATAGCACCACATTATGTTTTTAAAAGGAAATGCCCGGCCGATCAGATCTTGAACTTTTAGAACCTTGGGATTGAGAAGACTAATGTTTCACCAGGTGTGATCATGAATAATCCTGGGATGAAGCAAATAATAAGTGCAGCTCTGTTATTGGAGCTGGCTTATTGGAAGTCCCCAACCACAAGTATTTTATGTGCATCCTGTATGTGTAAAACATACAATCTATGTTCTTCGCACTTCTTGTTCCCTCCTAACACTAGCATTTTTTAGAACAATATAGAGAAATTACCCGGTTGTATTGAACTGACCCCAACCTCATTCTGTGCAGTTTGGGTTTTATACAGGTTTTGTGATATGCTATTCGGATTGAGTATTAAAAATGTGTGACCTGGTCATTGATGCTTGTTGGGTTGATAGTTTAGGGACTTTTTTTTTTGTGAAAGTTTCATGGACCGAATTTGTAATCTTAAGACTCGATAAATTTTTTTTGAAAAATTTAGATATCGAATTGTAATTAAATATGTGAAAGTTCATTCAATCACCTAGGAGGGAAATGCGATGATGATGTTTTATATACACAGAAAAATGAAAACTCCTTATTTCGATCATATTCAGCTTATAATAACTCGTAATATATTGTGAGGTATTTAAAAACAAACATTCATTATGTTTTTGTTTTGTTTTTTTTCGCTTTAAAACGAGAAAGGATGTTCACTGGTCATATTCAAAGAAAAAAATAAATGTTGACTGGTAAGAAATTGTTCAGAAGACACGTAGCAGAAATAAAAATATATAATTATTGAGAGAGAATGACTAATGAAGCATAAGAACCAATTACAATTAAATTATAAGCATAAACATATAAATGCCAATAATAACAGTCACTTTGACAATGAATGTTAATTGGGTGAAGAATTGCAAGATTATACCAGAATAAACGTGCGCGAATTGTGAAACACTGACGCAAAAAAATCACGCAACAGTACTGACGCCAAACCTACCTATATAAATGGTCTTTAAATGACGGGTACTATTAGGAGGACACGATGATTTTGATTTCCGTTGAATTTATACGACACGTGAAACACGACATATAGCGATGTTTTTATCGGAGCCACATACGAGGTTTTTATTAGAGCCACACATACGATACGAGTCATTAATTATCCACTGTTTTTTTTCACGCACAAGGACAAGGGCGGCAGGAAAAAAACCTTCAAGTCCAATAATCCACACCCAGCTTATATATACATGTTTAGTTAAGACCGTCTCTGATTCCCCTGAAAACAAAACAACACTTGAAGAGTCCGGTTTAGTACGGCAACTTCAACTATGGCTTCATGTGGAATGTGTCCGAATGAGCGAGAAATGGAGACAAGTGATGAGATGATGATGAGAAGGGAGAGCGTTTTTCTGACATGGAAGAACTTGTGGGTCACCATCTCCGGCGGCCGCTCCCTCCTCCGGGAACTGGCGGGTTACGCCCGACCGGGAGAGCTTTTGGCCATTATGGGTCCTTCCGGTTGTGGCAAGTCCACACTTCTCGACACTTTAGCAGGTTCATAATTAGTACAACTCTTATCACGAGGAAATTTCATAAATGTTTCACTAACATTTAGTCATTATTTTCTCTGAGTCCCTAACTTATTAAATATTTTATTTTACTCATAAATCTATTAAAAATATTTTATTTTAGTTCTAAATCTATTAAAAATATTTTATTTTGCTCCTAATTTTATAAAATTTGTTAACTCAAAATATTTGTCTGATAACAAATCTTTAGATCATAATTTAAACTATTCGATAACTGTATTACCATAAATTTAATCTGTATAATAATTTTTTTATAATTAATAAAAAATCCAAATCACATTTTTTTTCTCTATAAATTAAAATTTTTTTATGTAGAAAGAAATACTACTAATTTAAATTTTATATTTATTATAAAAAAGTAATAAACTGTTTAAATTTATTGAAAGATAATTACCGAATATTTAAATTAAAATTTTAAAAGTTTATGTGAGACAATTATTTTGAATTAATGAATTTCATCTAGTCATGGACCAAAATGACATAATTTTAATAGATTTAGGACTAAAATAGAACATTCAATAGGTTAGAGACTAAAAAGAAATGATGACTAAAGGTTATGGACCATTTATGCAATTTCCTCCTCTTACCATCTTTAATTAATTACTTACAATTTCATTATATTTCGCCAAATTTTTAAAAAATTTCATTATCATCCAACGCTTTGTTATTTTTTTTAATATAAATTTAGCTATTGATTTTTGTTTCTTACCTCTATATATATGGTTAACTTATATGAAATTTTTTTTATTGAAATACTTGTCAGATGTAGTAACCAAAGATATCAATAGATTTAATAAAAAAAAATGGTTGAAAACTATAAAAAAGCGAATAAAAAATTAAGGACTGATTTTGCACCGCAATCCTAAATTCATGGCTACGCCAGTGTTGTAGGGCATATGCAGTAATTAAAATGATATCCAAAAGCACATGTTTTGTGAACTTTACTCGCAACAAATAATTCTAGAGCTACACAATAAAAAAAAGAAAAGAAATCATTTTCTAAACAAAAGTAGTTCTACAAGTTTGATATATTATGATTAAAATAAGATAATGGGCAAGATCCTCCTAAGAATTAATAAGCCAAAATTCTTTACATCATTCACTTTTTAGTAATTGATGCATAATTTTTTATTTCCAACATTTTAGTATATAAATGAAATAATTTTATATATGAATAATAAATCAAGACCCAGAGTTTATAAATACATTTTTTTAAAATTTTTTCCTAATAAAAAATAATATGAATAAATTTAAGTTAAACTATTTCAAAAAATCAAATGAAGTAAAAAAAGTGAGACCAAGGGAGTATTTATTTGACCTATAAAAATATGGTTTTCACTTTTACAATGTCATTCAGTTGCACTAATGCAACTAATTATGTTGCTCTAGTTGGGCCTTGATTTTGGCTTCAATTCAGATTGAATTTGATGGTTCAACACTATTAATGAAGTTGTACATTAACTGCAGGAAGATTGGGTCCTAATACCTTGCAAACAGGAGATATTTTGATCAACGGACGTAAAGAAGCACTAGCTTTTGGAACCTCTGTACGTCCACTTAGTAATACCATAAAGTTTGAGATAATTTAATACTCCAGTAATATTTGCTAACATTAGTACCATATAATTAATTTTCTAAGTATATATATGTTGATATATAACTGATTAACTTTTTTTTTTGTACATGCACAAAAAAAAAATGCAGGCATACGTAACACAAGAAGACACACTAATAACAACCTTAACAGTGAGGGAGGCAGTGTACTACTCGGCTGAGCTCCAACTGCCAAACACAATGACAAGATCAGAGAAAAGGGCAAGAGCAGAAGCCACCATAATTGAGATGGGGCTGCAGGACGCCGTGGACACTCGAATCGGGGGCGGGTTCGGAGTCAAAGGGCTGAGCGGTGGACAGAAAAGAAGAGTCAGCATTTGCATAGAGCTGTTGACTCGCCCAAGGCTTTTGTTTCTGGATGAGCCAACCAGTGGCCTAGACAGTGCAGCATCCTATTATGTGATGAGTAGAATTGCCAGCCTAGCAGCTGGATCAGATGGCTTGAGAAGGACCATAGTTTTGTCTATTCATCAACCCAGTAGTGAAGTGTTTCAGCTTTTCCACACTCTGTGTCTTCTGTCTTCTGGGACCACTGTTTACTTTGGTCCTGCTGCATTTGCAAATGATGTAAGTTTCATGTCCAATTCTTATGTTACAGGTAAGCTATGCTCAGACCAATTCAATTGACTTGCCTTTGTTCGTTTTTTATGCAGTTTTTTGCTTCGAATGGATTCCCTTGTCCATCTCTCCAAAACCCGTCTGATCATTTTCTTAAAACTATTAACAAGGATTTTGAAAAGGTAATTCTCTCTTTATATGGATACATAAGTTGTGTACTTTAATAAACGATATCTTGTTACACGAGTAAAAATTATTAATCGGTCAACATGACTCAACAGGATATTGAAGAAGGTCTAGCCAATACAACTCCCACAGAGGAGGCTATAGAGATCCTTGTCCAGTCCTACAAGTCTTCTGATTATTATCACCAAGTCCAAGCTGGGATAGATCAAATACTGAAACATGTATGATAGATCAAAGGCAATAATATTTATTTTTTCTTTTTACGTTTCGGATCAGTAAGTTAACGTGTTCAATCCATCTCAGGACTATGATGCCTTGGAGGGCAGGAGAAGCCATGCCAGCTTTTCCACCCAGTGCCATGTCTTAACCAAAAGATCCTTCATAAACATGTATCGCGATATAGGCTACTACTGGCTACGTCTAGCCATCTACGTGGCATTGGCATTGGCTCTGGGGACTATCTTCATCCATCTTAAAACTGGCTACGAATCAGTTACTGTAAGAGTTCATTAATGCAGATCACTTCAAATTATATGTACGTTTAGAAAACTTTACTTTGAAGACAAGTTTAGTTAACACACTAATGAGCTATTTGTTCAGGCAAGATGTTCGCTGATAATGTTTGTATCTACCTTCATGACTTTCATGTCAATCGGTGGATTTCCGTCTTTTGTAGAAGAAATGAAGGTATTTCAATACTTTTTTTAATTTAGCCGATGGGTTTTGATGAAAGAATTCATTAATTAGCTAGGAACCGTAATGTAATTGATTTGAACTTGTAGGTACTGAAACGCGATAGGCTAAACGGGCACTATGGAGTTGCAGCCTTCACAATAGGCAACATGGTCTCTTCTCTACCATTCTTGCTTGTAATTTCACTTATCCCGGGAGCATTGGCCTATTATCTCCCAGGACTTCACAAAGGATACCCACACTTCCTATACTTCGCAGCTGTGTTACTAGCCTGTGTGATGCTAGTTGAGGGCCTAATGATGATCGTGGCAACCTTTGTTCCCAACTTCTTGATGGGGATCATAACTGGTGCAGGGCTCCAAGGCTTGATGATATTGGTGGGAGGATTCTTCCGGCTTCCTAATGACCTCCCAAAGCCTATTTGGAGATACCCTTTACACTACATTGCCTTCCACAAGTACGCCTACCAAGGGCTTTACAAGAATGAGTTTCAAGGACTAATTTTCCGGAACGTGACAAATCTCGGCGGAGGGCAAAGAGATGTGACTGGAGAAGAGATAATAGAGAGGACATGGCAATTGGAAATGGGGTACACTAAGTGGGTTGATTTAGGGATCTTGCTGGGGATGGTGGTGGCTTACAGGCTTTTGTTTCTTGTGTTCGTTAAGATAAGTGAAATGGATGTTGCGAAGAAATTGTTGCACCTGGGGCTGAGGTATAAGGGGATGACTCATGTCATGGCCAATTCCCAAGCAACACCTCCTCACATGGAGGTCCAGTAGTATATACTGTGTTTATATATGTACTATATATTGGCTTATTGTTGGGGTTGCTAGAGTCCTAGATAGATGTTTGTTAGGATTCAGGATTCTATTCTGTTAATAACTCCTACTTGCTTGGACAAGTGGGTAAGTTTAGTTATTTCCCCAAGTCATTTAATTACCACGTTTATGTTAAACAATACGTAGGTTGTTTTGATTTGATTTGATCTCTTTGTAACGCTTATATAAGCTAACATTTGTTTCAAGTTCATATACTCTTGCATTCGAGAAAATTCAGAACCTAAGTTTCAACGTGCTGGTATCAAAGCCTCTTCAAGGGGCTTGAGTGAGTGTGATCAGGAACCGCAGCCTCCTAACAAAGAAAGAGTGAGAGATATGTCAACTGAGGGAGGAAGTTTTATACAGTCAGCCATACCTAAGTTCGATGGTCACTACGACCACTGGGCTATGCTCATATATGGAAAACTTTCTTCGATCAAAGGAGTATTGGTACTTGGTGGATGAGGGGATTCTCACCGTAACTAAAGGCACACAGCCAACAGAGGTAGAAAGTAAAAAGATTGAATAGCAACGTCTAAAAGATTTAAAGGTAAAGAACTACCTTTTCCAGGCCATCGATAGAACCATTATGGAGATGATTCTTGACAAGGGAAGTTCAAAGAGCATCTGGGACTCGATGAAGCAAAAGTGTCAAGGGACAGCAAGAGTAAAAAAGGCTCAGCTGCAAGCTTTAGGGAAAGAGTTCAAAATGCTCTAGATGAGAAAAAGGTGAGAAAGTGGATGAGTACTTTGCTTGGACACTCATAATTGTGAACAAGATGAAGATAAATGGTGAGAAGATAACTCAGGTTGCAATTGTTGAGAAAATCCTGAGGTCAATGACCTCAAAATTTGATTACGTAGTATGCTCAGTGGAAGAGTTAAATGACTTGGATGTGTTGACAATAGATGAGCTACAAAGTAGCCTACTAGTTCATGATCAAAGAATGAACCGTCATAATGAAGATGCAGAGGATGACCAAGCCTTGAAGGTTTCTTATGGGGAACGACTTGAAGGAAGAGCTAGAGGTAGAGGCAGCGGATCTGTTCGAGGTCGAGGGAGAGGTAAGCCGAGGTGTGACTTTTGAAGAAAATAAGGGCTGGAATTGGGGGAGAACTGTTGATGAAACAAAGTCTGATGTTCTGGACTGGGGAAGAACTGGTGAAGACCAGGATGAGTTTGCCAAAGAAGAAGAAGAAGCTGAAGATGAAACGAATGCAACAATTACAAATTTATCTGATGAGTTACTGGACGAGCCTACCTAAATCCCAACTGAAGGGAGAAACCAAAGAGTGCTGAGATGGATGCAAGATTATGTAACTAGTGAAGGGCTGTCCCAGGCGAAAGATGAGAATAATCTTGTCATCTTCACAGCTGGTGAAGATCAAAGCTTCTTTGAAGAAACCGCAAGGGATGTTAAGTGGAGGAAAGCAATGGACTTAGAGATAGAATCTATTGAGAAGAATCATACTTGAGAGCTTACCACCTTACCTGAAGAAGCCAAGAACATTGGTGTGAAATGGGTTTTTAATACCAAATTGAATGAAGCTGGTGAAATTGAGAAGCATAAAGCTCAGTTTGTAACCAAAGGTTATGCACAATAACAAGGAGTTGATTACTCAGAAGTCTTCGCTCCAGTTGCAAGGTGGGACACCATTCGAAAGGTCTTAGCTCTGGTAGCTTAAAGAGACTGGAATGTGTACCAGCTTGATGTTAAGAGCGTGTTCATACATAGAGAATTGAAAGAGGATGTATATGTTGAGCAACCATAGAGGTATGTGCAAGATGGTGAAGATCACAGAGTTTACAAGCTTAGAAAGGCGTTGTACAGGCTGAAGTAGGCACCACGTGCCTGGTACAGCAGAATTGAAAATTACTTCATTAAAACGGTGTAGCTATGAGCATACTCTTTTTGTCAAGACAAAAGAAGGAGGTAAAATGGTCTTAATTGTTAGTTTATACGTTGGTGATTTGATATTTACTGGAAATAATAAATGCATGTTTGAGAATTTTAAGAATTCCATGAAGGTTGAGTTTGATATGTCAGACCTAGGGAAGATGAAATACTTCCTAGGTGTTGAAGTCATGCAGAATTCAAAGGGAATTCATATAAGTAAAAACAAATATATATGCTCATGAATTGCTGGAAACGTTTGGTCTTTAGAATGCAAACCCAGTGAGTAATCCGATCGTGCCTAGCTCTAAGCTTACAAAGAAAGGAGGAGGAGATTTGGTGAATGCTACAATTTACAAGGAGCTTGATGTATATTACGGCAACAAAACCTGATTTGATGTATGTAGTTTGTCTGCTGAGTACATACATGGCTAATCCTTCTTAACGACATATGCAAGCAGCAAAAAAGGGTTCTTTGATACTTGAAGGGAACTGCAGAGTTGGGTGTGCTTTATATAAGGGGAGGTGCTGAAGAGTTGCTAGCATATACCGACAGCGATTATGCCGGAGATATGGACGATAGAAAAAGTACGTCTGGCTATGTGTTCTTGATGAGTGGAGGGGCAGTTTCTTGGTCTTTAAAGAAACAATCAGTAGTGATGTTATCTGCAACTGAGGCAGAGTTTGTGGCAGCAACTTCTTGTACTTGTCAATGTGTGTGGCTACGCAGGATACTAGAGAAACTTTGTTGTTTTCAAGAGAAGTGCACAAATGTGCTATGTGACAACAGCTCCACCATTAAGTTGTCCAAGAATCCTGTCTTACACGGTCATAGCAAACATATAGACATAAGATAAGGTTCTGGAATTGAAGCATTATGGGACTCAAAAGCAAGTCGCAGACAATATGACAAAACCACTGAAACTTGAAATGTTTTTGAAGCTGAGAGATTTGCTCAGTGTTTGCAAGACCCCTAAGGAAAACTGAATGCATTTATTACAATCAATTTACGGGAGGAATTGTTGGGGTTGCTAGAGTCCTAGCTGAAAGTGATAGATATTTGTTAGGATTCTATTCTGTTAATAACTCATACTTGCTTGGACAAGTGGATAAGTTCTAGTTATTTCTCTTAGTCATTTACCACGTTTATGTTAAACAGTACGTGGGTTGGTTTGATTTGATTTTATCTCTTTGTAAGGCTTATATAAGGCAACATCTGCTTCAAGTTAATATACTCTTGCATTCGAGTAAATTCAGAAATTAAAGTTTCAACACTTATGATGTAATTAGCAGGTGTCATACATGAACAACTAGCACAAATCAGTCAAAGGTTCGGCCGAGTAGCTAGGTTGCACGAATTAATTTTTTAAGTTCAAATTTATATTCTAAAAATAATAAATTAATATTACATAAAATAAGTAGCTAAATTGGAGGATAATGTGCATATTATCAATTATAGTTCATGCACAAGGCTTCTGAAACCAAAAAAGAAAAGAAAAAAAACATGTGAAAGTGAATTTAGGTAGTATGTTGAACTCTTGGCAATAAAAAACATGGAGCAGAAGTTAAAGCGTAAATGAAAAGTAATAGTATATTTTAAAATTTAAGTAGATAAAAGTGTTATGAAAACAAAGGTGAGAGCGAGAGCAGCACCTTTCAGGAAGAAATAAGATTGCATTACCTAGATTCAAATTACATTATAACATTAATGTTTTGTATTTATTACTTTAACATGTTAAATGTATTTGAAAATATATGATATTGACATATAACTAAAGTTAAAATATAATGAGGGGGAAAAAGAAGTTAATAGCTAGAACACACGTAATCACTCAATTTCTAGAAAGAAATGCTCCACATTCTCTCTAGAAATTAGGGTTTTGGTGATTGACTTTAGTTAAAACAGAGGTTCCCTCGGATAATATGCATAAGTATTTGTGGTCCCAATGGAAGAATGTCTTGACACTAATGGTAACGATAATACAATTTGGTTTGTTTCTGTTCTGGTTCCATTCTTTTGATTTTGATGATCTTTTGAAAAGACTGGAGGGACAAATGAATTTTATCTTTATGAAGCCTCTGTTGTTGCATAGATGGGAGATGAATATAAAGTTGGACCGTAATTTATTTGATTTTTCGCCTGTTTGGATATGTCTACAGATTTGAAGCTGTAGTATTAAAACCTGAACATTATGGGCAAGATAGTGAGTAAGATTAGGAAACCCCTTTTGACTGATTCAGCTACTGTCCACAAAACCCAACTTTCTTTTGCTTGAGTTCTAGTTAATGTTTTGTGGTATGATGTGGTTGTGCTATGGATAATGTTACATTAAAGAAGCCTAATGATGATCATGAGACCCAGAGGGTTATCTATGAATGGTGGCCTATTCAGTGTGGAAAATGTTAAAAATGCGAGCATCGAGAGGACAAGTGCGATCCTGGAAGAGTGAAGAACGAAGGGCCGGTGGGGAAGATGGAGGGGAGTGCTCCTGTGAAGGACAAAGTCCCAGTTAAATCTTTGGCTATTGTTCTAAAGGATGTGCCAAGTTCTAGTAAGCTGCAAGTTACTAAATTAAATAAAGTGCCAATTCAATAGCCTATAGTATCTGCTATGAGGAACTCTCAAAGTATAGGGTTAAGGAGAAATCAAGTTGTTGCTGAGGATATACAAAAATTGAAAAAATTGTTCTGACAAATGCTTTTGAATCCTTGAAGAGTCATTTGTCAAGCAATGCATTGGATGGATATATGGAGAGCATTTTTTTTATTCCTACTAGAGTATGTGGGGATGCTAGAGTATCAAGGGCTGAATCTTAGCCTTAAGCAAAAGTAGGTCGAGAAAAGTATCCATAAATTCAATAGTCAGTTAATTGCTTTATTAGAGACAAGAGTTAAAAAATTTAGTCCTGTAGTTCAAAATATTGCAATGGTTGGCACTATTTAAATAATTATGTGTTTGCTATTAATGGGAAAATTTGGGTTCTATGGAATCCAAATGTTTTAGAGATTAAGTTTTTAAAGGGTTTGATCAATATATTCATTGTGAGGTGTTGAATAAAGGGGAGCAGTGGAGTTGTGCCTTGACTGTTGTTTATGCGTCTAATAATCTAAGAGAGAGAAGCAGGTTGTGGCAGGATATTGGTCTGATTACTTCAAAAAAATATGAACCCTTGGATTTTGTATGATGATTTTAATGAGATTTTAAGTTCTGATGAGAAGATATCTGCAACTCGATCAGTGGATTGGCAGGCATCTAGTTTTCTAGAATGTCACACTCAGGCTTGTCTAACTAATCTCAGAAATGTGGGTGACTTTTTCACTTGGTGCAATAATCAAGCTTTTGAAGGCTGTGTGTTATGTAAGCTTGATTGTGTCATGGGGAATCCTGCTTGGTTTGAAAAGTTTCATACTGTTTTTGTAGATTTTAAAAAGAAATGGTGTTCCATCATTTTATGGCTTTGTTGTTGGACTTATCTAGTGGTTTAATTCTCAAAAGACCTTTTAAATATCTTCAGATGTGCTAAAAACATCCTTCCTACTAGCAAATTGTGAAGGAAGTGTGGCTTACTAAGTTTGATTCAGGCAATAGCAATACTTGGAGAAAGGTTTTGAAGAAGCTGAGACTCCTAAAGTAAGCTTTGAAGAAGTTGAATTATAAGGCATATTCATATATTTTGTTGTAGGCTCCTGACTTATTTTTGTAAGTGCTGCTGGATTTTTTGTGGAATGAAATGTGCACCCTTCATTATGTTTCTAAAAAAAAAAAAAAAGCTAATATAATAAGAATTTGTGTTTCATCTTGGGGAAAAAAGCTGAAATTCAAATTCATTGAAATTAATTAAAAGCATAACAATGGAATTTTCATTTCTTTTGCTTTCTTTTTTCTGTAATATGAAATTCTCATATATATATTTCCAGTTTTCTATTTGATTTACTCATTTCTTTTAGACCAGATGAGGTATGTTTGCCTGCACAATGTATCGGGTATTTTTACAATAAATTTAATACAAAAAATTTAAATAATAAATAATTAAAAAATATGAAAAAGAAATTAATTAAATCCAAACTAACTTGAACAATAATTGAAATTAGGTAAATAAAAATATAAAGTCATATGTATTTTGAAATGTATAATTATTTTATTAAAAATAGTTCACTAAAAATTTCCTTCTTTTATCAACTTAAATTCTAATTTTTAACATCAATGAGAAATTTATTTAGAAAAATTTATTTTCAATTTTAGCAATTATGGACCAAATTATTTTATTAAACCATAGAGAACAATTCATATTGCAAAACGCAATCATAAATAATAAAATAATATGATTGAAACACAAAATTGTGCTTAATTTATATTGATAGATTTACAATTTAACCATTAAGACTTACCTTAATATTAAGTAAAATCTCTGTATAAATAATTATAAGCACACAAAGTAGTTAACTAAAGACGTGTTTATATAGTATCAAAAGAGCATTAAAGATAACAAACAAAAAATGATTAAAGTAATTCTATTAATAATTCAATAAAACCATTAAGAGAAAGAAAGTTTTTGGTGTTCAGAAAGTTGGTGTAGGATAACATTGCACAATATACATGCATAGGTTTTCAAGATTTTTTCATCGCTAATGAATTAGTGATAAAATAAAACCTGTTAAAAATTGTGCACTCATGCATAATACAAATTGTTTACTTATTTCAACTAATCAAAACTCTAAATCAAATATGTGTAAAGCACTCATACATTATGAAAAGTGTGCATTTGTTTTAACTAATTAAAAATTTGAAGCAAACCTATATAATTATGAGTCAAACCATGCAAAAAAAAAAAAACTTTTGATATTTAATATGATTAATAAAAGCATATATGAAAGTTTGCCACACCTGCGACTAGGGATCAAGATAGCCCTCTTCTCTTCTCCTTGTTAGTTGGATGCCTAAAATATAAAATTTTACGTTGTTGGTTGAACACATAACAAAAGGAAGAGGGCAGGACAATCCGTGTAGTTGGTGCATAATATGGGGGCTACTTTCAATTTTTCTTAGTTTATGGACTACTTTGTAGTAAAGAATATTGTCTAGGGACTAATGTTGCAATTGAGCTTTTTTTGAACTTTTTGTTTGTTTGTTTTTTTTTTTGCATTCCCATTTATTTTTACAATAACGTGTTGTATTGATTTTACACTAGACATTTTTTTAGACTACAGCCTTGTGTTTTAATCCTCTTTTCGATGAAACGCTCAATTGTAATCCATGCTTTCTGTCTTGAAAATTTCTTCATCTGGTAATGGAATTGTTGGAGTGGTGATCTATATTGAACTTTTATGCTTGGATTTTAGTTTAAGGGTAAAATTCATATATGGTCACTTTACTATAAGAGTCATCCAAATGTGATCAAATCCATATATAATCCCTTTCCTATAAAGGTCATTCTAATGTAATTTCTTACCTCAACTGGTTAAAGTCTCCTAACTCATATATCATATTTTATACAAGTTCTTTCTTTCAATTTATCCGTTATTTTGGATGAAAATTACTCATATGACACCAACACTGCCATGTGACATTCTCTTTAATAATAATAAATGACTGTATTGGAAGAATAAAAAACTTTAGGATAAAATTAGTACAAACACATAATTTAGAGACTTAAAACATAGCTAGCCCAAATGTCATCTTTTTCCTCCAACAGCTTGTTTGGATTGAGGGAAATGGGGGGAAGGGGAGGGGTAATTACCCTTTCTCCTTTGTTTGGTTAGATAAAAAACTGAAGGGAAAGATGAGGAAGGACCACTTTCATCCCAACGCATGTCTCCTTACGTACAGTTTTTTAATCTCCTCAAATTGAGTGGATGATGAGCTCACCTCTAATTTTTACGTTTCACTATCCCCTCCCATTCCTTCCTCTTCCTTTTTAGCCATGTGTTCGCAGCCTCCCAAACATCAAAACAACCTCCTACCAGAAAAACCCAGAATCTCGTTTTGCCATGGAAATCAATAAGGAGACCTGCCACCGCCTGCTTGATTTCCTGATAGCCTCTAATCATACCCTTTAAGCCATGACCAAATTTTTTCTTATTCCTGTCCATTAACAGCTTTATCACCACTCGCCTCAGTTCAATGGCTGTTGCGGCCTCCCCTTTTGCTTGCCTTTCGTTCATATTTAATTTTCTCACATTGTACCTTTCAGACTATCACGCTTCCCTTTCAATTGCTTTCCACAGTCCCTCTTTCATTTTCTTCTCCAGTGGAGGAAGATTACTGCCCGGGCAAGAAGGCTGATGGTTTGTCCAAGCTTAAGAAGCCCAACTAGTTCGACTAGATGTAGTGTTGCCAATATTGTGAACCATAATACGATGAAGGGTTCTCAAATTTTGGTCTGGCTGAATCGTTGTTGGACTAGAGGGCGGAGGAAAGATCTGAACGAACAGGGTTGGAGGAGAAAATTTAGGGATGTATGAAGGAGATTATTTGTTTGTGTTATATTTAACTTGAAATTTGTTGTTCTTCTAGGATAGTCATCCATGTGGTAATTTAGAACTCACCACAGAGGTAGAAAATGATATATAAGTAATTTCAATTCAAAATAACAAAGACACCAATGAAAGGACTCACATAGAATACAATATATTAGTTAGGGGACTTTAAGATAATACTAGTTGAAGTAAGAGACCATAATAGGACAACGCTCATAGTAAGGGGACAATATATGAATTTTACCTTTTAGTTTAACATTGTGGTTTAGTTAATTTCCAGTCACTTTGATAATAGATTAGAATGTTTAAGTTACAAATTGCAAACTTTTTGCACATGCTGAAAATCTTAATTATTTTTAGATTTCAAAGAATATGTCCAATTATGTGTCTATTAGGATTTTTAATGAACCATATATAAGGTTTGATTTTAAAAAAATGAAAATTAAGATGGAGCATAAAATGTACATGCTAAAAAATGAAATGTGGATTAAAAAGCGTCCACTCTTGGAAAAAATTGCTTATTACTAAGGTTTTCCAAATAAGGCTTGAGCAAGAAAAAAATATAGTTATTAAGGGTCTAAATTATTATTATACACTTGATTATGATTAATTTATCTAACTTGAACACTTTTCATAATCTTGAGTTGAAAAACATTCATTTTTTGCATTGCAAATTGAGGTAATTGCTCGTTTTATGTAGATTAGGAAAATCACTATATATCTCTTAAAAATAGAGGAACAAATTAAGTCATTCTTGGACCAGTGATCATGCTTTCAATCATCTATTGATCCAACGTAACTGAGAGATATAACAGTTTAAATTTGGGAGACAAATAGAACCATTTCCACCATCCATGCAGCTTGGTGACCTTTCAGGAAAAAATTCATACACAGAGCTATGAATGTCAAAATTGAGTGATTCTATGGCCATATAAAATTCAACTTAGAGACCTTCAACTAGTATGCAGATGACAAGAGCCAATTCGATCATGTTCGAGGCTAAAATTCAATTAGAAATAAGGCCATCTGTTCTATCATGCATTGAAAAGCGATTTCGATAGAAAAAATCATAACTCAAGTTGTATATATTGGTTTTGAATGATCAAAATATAATTTTACTATTCTAAAATAAGTATAAAAATTGACACATAAATTAAGCTGATCAATGTTCATATGAAGATATAAATTATCACATTCCTCCCCTAGGTGGGTGGGTTATAAATTGTGATTGTTAGGTTATATGTACTTTCAAGATGTAAATAAAATACTTATAGATAAGCTGAAAATAGTTTTGTCTTGGTTTAAAAAACTAATATATATGAATTTCTTTTTCAATTTTAAATATACATTATTTTCATATTTATTTACTTATTTTGGAGTAAATGTCATTTGAAAGTTTTTAGTATGTTTGCCTATATGAATTTTTTACTAACACGATTTAAAAAAAATACAATTAATAAAAATATCATTTTAGAAAATATGTTTTAAAAGTAATCAGATGCTTTTTATGAGGTATTAAAGGTATTTCCTCTTCTGTTTGCTAGGCTGAGTAGTTTGCTGCTGGTTTTATTCTTCTCTTATGAACTCCTTTTATTTCCTAGTGATATAGTCACCCCTTTCCATGAAAAAAAGTAAAAAATAAAAAAAGCATTAAGGGCATATGTTAGAGTTTGTAAAGGATAATAGTTACTTTTGCATGTTTCTCAAAAGCTATAAGGTGTCGAGTCACATTTGAATTTTTTTTTTTGTTTTTTGCCATGCAAAATATTTGGAGATTCGAACATTATCCATAGACAGGACAACATACTAAAGAATAGACTTTTAATTGGTATTGAATTCAAGGAAATAGTATACATACATACAAACAAACATACGCACATAATTCATTTTAACTTAAGTCAATTGACTGTAAAATGGATTATTTTTATTCTTACGTTTTTTTATCCAGAACTAATTTTAATTAAAAGTCAATATTATGTAACTACACTAATCCATTGAAAAATAATTTTTGTAATCTTATTAAATTTTTATAAAATTTTTTAGTTTAAGGCATTAAAATAAATTTATAAAAATTTAACAACGTTATGAAAATTTAGTTTCCAATTGATTATTAGATTTATATAATATTGGCTTTTAGATAATATTGGTTTTAGGTAAAAAAGATATAAAAATAAAAATAAACCAGTTGACTTAAGTTAAAGTGAATTGACCCTTAGATTTTGAACGGATATTAAGAAATAAGGAAAAATTTTATGTTATTTTCATTTTTGTCCAATACTTTTTGTATATAAATCAAGAAAAATGGAAAAAGAAAGTAGATAATGAAATGTTTGTTTGTACAAAAATATGAAAATATTACTACTATATTCTAAAAAAGAACATTGGTATTGTTGGATGAACAGCAACTCGATTTTGGGCTGGTTGAGCTTAATTGGTTTTGGGCCATAATTCAGAAATTTTTTTTTGTTGCTTTCAACTATTTTTTTTTCTCTTTTTTTAGGGTGCAATTTGCTCATTTTTAAGTTTTATCTTATTTCGTAAGTTGCTTGCCTTTCTAAGGGCCTACATTTCAATTTTCCTGATTTTCGTTTGTCTCACATTTTTTTCGGTTAAACGCGGTTTCATTCATTAACTTTCTAATTTTTGTTTTTTAGGACCTGAGTTACGTCCAGCTTACATTTTAGTCTTTGAATTTTATAACTATTTAATTAAATCTTATATTTGTTCTCTTAGCTTCCAAGTCTTTCTATTTTTTATTTTTTATGTATTATCTTCTAAAGTAAGACTTTAGTGACCATAAATTGTTTATTTTTTAGTTAAAATTTTTTTATTTTTTAGTTAAACTATTTTTTATTTTCATTAAGTCAATTGTTAAATCTTTAATACCTAAAGTTTTTCCTTTTTTTTTGGTCTTGATCCTAACTTTTTTTTATTGATTTTCTTTGTTGTTGTTTTCTAAAATGAAGCTTTAATCATTATTCTTTCATTATTGTTTCAAAGCATGTAACGTGTTTTGTGTCGCACTATTATTATTAAAATTAATTACAAAAAAATATCCATTATAATGTGCAGGTTACTAAATCTCTCTATTTGTTGTCATTTTCTTTATTATCTTCTAAAATGAAATATTGGTAATCATGATTTGTTTCTCTTATGTTTTTTTGTAGTAGCATTTTTTTACTTCAGCCTCCACCTAGCAAGATGTGAACATTATTTTGTTCAAAAATTACAATGGCTAAAACTTTAAAGTATAGTTTTTTGTTATATCAAGTCTCTACATCTTTCTACAAATTTATGTAATGATCATATGAACCACCGTAATGCGCGGCCTCCATGCACCTCGTAGTTACTAAATATGAAAATATTATAAAGATTTAAAACAATCTAAGATAGTATATGATAGTATATGATGTAGAGAAGATGGAACTAGAAAATAATATTTTTAAAGCAAATTTAAAAAGTTTAGCCAAATTACGGGTAAAAAGATACTTTTGTCCTGTAAAATAAAAAAGGGACAAAATCGTAATTATGATGACGAGCCAATTATTACTGTGTACTAAAACGCTCCTAATAAAATAGACGGATGGAGGGTAAAGAAAGTCGCCGGCTGCTCCCGAATCTCTGTTGAGAGTCGAGACGGAGATGGAAGCCGAAGATGTGGACATGGCCGCCGCCGAAAGCCCAGAAACTGTAAGAACACTTAAAAGTCTCCCCTTTTCGTTTTCGTCTCGGATCAAATTGACGGGGCTTATCTTGCTTCTCTGTTAGTTCAAAACCCTAATCTTTTCCGCGGATTTCACAGGAACTTGATGACATGAAAAGAAGGTTGAAAGAGATGGAGGAAGAATCCGCCGCTCTTAGGGAGATGCAGGCAAAGGTCGAGAAGGAAATGGTTTCTGTTCAAGGTCCTCAATTTCTCTCCTTTTTGGGTTTTTTAATGTTCATTTGTTTATTGAGAAAAATAGCTTGTCCAAAACCCAGTAAGAAGTAAAATCAATTCGCAGATCATAACTATGATAATCTGTTGTTGATTTGGATTTTTGCAATTTACTGGATTCATGGTTACAGGAAGGCAATGTGATGAACATTATGAATATTATGGCTTTTCACTTGTGGAAGCTTTTGAAATGAACGAATTGCCAAAAATGTAGTTAAGAATCATAGTTTTTCTTTTTATGTAGCCGTCCCTTTCACTTATGGTCACTCTTGTTTTGTGGACTGCTTGTAGATCCTGCTGCAGCAGCTACGTCTCAAGCAAACAAAGAGGAGATAGATTCTCGATCTGTTTTTGTTGGCAATGTAAGAAATTTCTACCCTGTTTTACTACGTTTGATTTTGTTGTTGGTGAAGTGAACTGATATACCATTGATTTTGAACTAGATGAGCCTAATAAATTTTGCAACATTAAATTAATCGTGGTGAATAATGAAGTGTAACATACCTAGTCTCATCAATTGGAAAATGAATTACTTTGCATCATGTTTCGACATAGCACTAAAGCTCTTGAGCTGCTTTTCAGTGTAAAGTTATGTTTTTTTTCACTTTATTTGATATTCCTATCATTGAGAGTTTTGTTTTAACCATGAGAGAGAGAGAGAGAGAGAGAGAGGACAGTTCTCCCCCTTTACTTCATTCAACAGTGGCAGAGAGTATAATACTGCTCTCTCAATAACAAGGGGTGCATATTTGCTAAAAGGCTATAATTGATTCTTTTCCAGAGAAGCAAACTTTGCTGTTTTCTGACTCAATGAACAAATGCATAGAATTAGATGTCATTTCTGATATCTTGTAGTTTCGAGTTCTTGCATCTTTATGTATATGCATGCCACTCTACATGGATGGACATATAGCGTGTCAAAAATTTACTTCTTTAATTTGGCTGCATTGTCAATTTGTGCTGCCTTCATGTTCCTATGCTGGTTTGCGTGGGCACTTTTGGTGGAAAGTTGGTGTGATGTGAACATGATACATACGTGCTAGCTCTTTATCTGTATGTTTCATCTACCTTACTCTGATACAGCGGTTGTACAAGCTGTATACTGTTCAGGCCGCCTCAATTGTTTGGCTAACAGTTTAGTTGGATACTGCTTGGTAAAAAGTTTGCCACATACTCCTGCAGTATTATGTATTTATTGTTGCCTATATTAAATTTTCTCCTCATATAGGTGGATTATTCATGTACACCTGAAGAAGTTCAACAGCATTTTCAGAATTGTGGGACTGTAAATAGGGTCACTATTCGTTCAGACAAATATGGCCAGCCTAAAGGCTATGCTTATGTGGAGTTTGTTGAAGCAGAGGCTGTTCAGGAGGCTCTTCGACTGAATGAATCTGAGCTACATGGCCGCCAATTGAAAGTAAATTCAATTTTCCCGTTACATGGGTTTGAAGCTTTAATGCAAACAATCTTGTCTAGAAAAAAAATTAAAGTCTATTTCAATCTGAATTCCATTCTAGAATGATGAAACTTTCTTTTGTCATGCAGGTTACTGCAAAGCGGACAAATGTGCCTGGCATGAAGCAGTATCGACCGCGTCGACCCAACCCTTTTATTAGGCCAAGAGGTCCATATATGGCGCCTTACATCTATTCTCCCTATGGATATGGGTATGCGTGTTGTGACCCAGACATTTAGAATTCAGATTGCTCTCTTTTCTTTTTATCTATTAGGCCCTTCCTGCATATTGTGTCGATGGTTTTTATGAGCCTCTTATCATAATTTTTTCTGCAGGAAATTTCCAAGGTTGAGAATGGCAACGCATTACAGCCCCTACTATCACTTGTAGGAGCAAACAGTTGCCTATGTATTGACCCCCCTCACCCCCTCCTTCCCTCTCTCTGTTTTTTTTTTTTTTTTTTTGCGGAAAGTGATGTTCTTATGATCAATTAGGCCTCTGTTACTGCATTTTGTCCGAGTTTGGTGGATGTGATTAAGCAATGTTGGGAGTTTTGCTTCTGTTGGTAAATTGTGTTACTGTGATGCTCTTAAAGTTGTCATCATTTGCTTCACCTGCTTAATGTGTTTATGTTAAACAATTTAGGGTTCTAACTTCTGATATGGATGAATATTATCCTCCAAACTGGGCAGGAGGAAGCTCTCCTACCTTGCACATGTGGGACTTACTTCCTCTTACGCGATCTGGAGGAGACATAGATATGCCGTGCAGGTAAAACATTCTCACAATGAAAAAAAAAAAAGAACTTTATTGTTTTGTGCGTCAACTTCTTTAGGTTTTAGGCTATATGTAGACAATTATGTATTTCTTTAGGATTTGCAATAATGGTTGAAGAATGGCATAATTTTTATCTTGGAAACAGTAATTTTCAATGTCTAAAACTAAAAGCTATTTCCTTGTGAAAAAAATCTGTGAACTGTTTAATCGCTAATGTTGTAGTGAGGTTTCGTAGGGTGTTAGGCATGAGGAATCCACACCAAGAAGGCATGTAGGTTGTTTGGTTTAACATGGAGTGAGTTTTGTGGCATCGATCGGATGTTGTTCTCTACGGAATTGTATTCTTCGTACTGAGTTACAAACCACAGGGGTTGGTCTAATTGTCACCAAATCTTAGGGGTTGATCTAGTTTACCCTTCATAAAATTGCTTCCACAAAATGTTAATTTTTCTCTTTTTTATGAGCTAAGTTAATCAATTAATGAAGAACACTTAATTTTAAAAAACTGTCTTAAAATTACTTTTTCAACTTTTAAAGTGTAAAATTTTAATAAATTAACAATTTGGACACATAATCACTTTATATATAAAAAAAATAAATAGCTGCTCATTAAAATTAAAGCAAAACGAGTTCGCCATTTGGCTTGGTTAGATCTGGTGAAGGGGTTAGATTCAGCTGGTTGTCCCATCCGAGTCGTGTCCCTAGTACATATACACATACCCAACCCATCTGTCCCCTCTGAGAAGGCGATGTAACAGGGGGAGGGTAAGCAACCGTCTGTCTCTGCCTGGCCTGGCGCCTCTCTGGTATGTTTTCTGCCTTCAATTGATCCTACACAAGGGTAATCCCGACCTCTCAAGTGTGGGATGTTTCCTGCTTTTTATGGTTCTCTCTATCTCTCTCTCTCTGTTTTTTCTTTTTGTCTGGGGTTTGATATACTTGTTTCGTAGTTTTACCAATTACTAGTAGTTCATAAGCAAGTTATGAAATTCTCGAAGCCTCGTAATCATAACAACACCCTCGAGGAAGATTTTCACTGTGAAGAACTTTTAGGGGGATTTTCCAATATTTAAGTATCATTTTGTTTTTATTTAAAATCTAACAATTATTCTAATCTAGTCCTTAATCTATTTATAAACATTTTATTTCGATCCTTAATTTAGAACTACTGTGTATCAATTTTTTTGAAATAATAGTTTATGAATTAGTAAATTTATTTATTTATTTTTTGTAAATTTAAGCTACATAGTAGTTTCTTTATCTGATTTTGATAGTTTAAATTACTTCACCCGCCCCATATTTCATTTTCAGTTATCCCAAATTGCTCGCACTATTGTTTTTTATTTATTTATTTATCATTTTATCAACTAAAATGACCAATGTACATCTTTTTCAACTTTCCCTTTTGAAAACCATAAACCATAAACCATTGACCAACGTAGTAGTTAGGATTTCCTATATTTCCACTTTGTCCCCTGAAGTACTATGTAATTTGACAAGCCCTTCGTCCCAAATGGTTTAAACATTTAATTAAAAAAGAGGAAAATGTTATAATGTTTTCATTTTTACCCTTTATTTCTTTTCAAGTCAATCAAGAAAGATAAAAAAAAAAAAAAAATCTCACACATGGAAAAAAAATGATTTTTTTTTTTCACACACGGAAGCATCTTCACAAGCTTAGGCATAAAAAATAGGAAATGCGTATTTTTTTAGAACTATATACTTTGCCCTTGATGTTTTAATATAGTTTGACAATAACTTTTAAAATTTTAATTTAAACATTACAGTAGTAATTTTCTAGTTATTTCAATCTGTGTGAAATTTTTTAACAGTTAATAGGAATTTAGAAATATTAATTTTTTATTTTTATTTTTTTATGTAAATAGAACACTGTATTTTTTAAATATTAATTAACTATATAAGAAAAATATCATACAGATTGAAATTATTTAAAGATGGGTACCATACAGTTAAGCTGTCAAATATTATTACCGTTAGGTATATTGCATCCTAAATTTTTAAAGTATACTGAATGGTATATTGCAACGTATAGCATTACCATTTTTACAAAAAAAATAAATGTTAAAATATTATTTTAAGATGAAATAAATTTAATATTTTTTTTCACATTTTATATGTATTCTAATTTTTCTCATCATTGTTAAATATAAATAAAATATATATGATAGAAGATAACTTTTTAATAAAAAAATTATAAAAAAAATGTTTTATATATAGAGCAAAATAAATAATACTCCAAAAGAAGCTAATTTATTGATGTAAGAGAAAAAAAATAATACTTTAATAATAACAATAAATTTTCTAATATCACATTGGGTTCTTAGGTGGTTCAAAGTAACCATTAAATTTTTATGTTAACTAAGAAAAGTAACAAAAAGAATAAAAGTAAATATTTATTTTATGTATGTGTATTAATTATATTTTAATTTTTTGTATATTTATGATATTTTGATGTAAAATGACAAAAAGAAATATCTCACATGCTTCAATGAAAAATAAAATACCACAGTACGTACATTGCGATATTTGCAGTATACTGTGATTTTTAGACAAAATGTAAAGTAAGTGGTATGTGAAATACTGAGAAATACCGTGATATATTGTGTGATAAAATGATAAAATGTGAAAATATTTGTATTGCATGCCTCTTACCTGCGGTAAGCGGTATACTGCGGTATTTGAATCCATTCATATAACCTAAATCAAAAATTTAAAAGTTACTATCAGACTGTATTAAAAAAGCAGGGGGTAAAGTGCATATTTCTAAAATAAAAAGAGATAAAATGTAATTTCACCTAAACTTCAAAGGAAAAATTGTAATTATCCATAGTTTAAATTACTTCACCCGCCCCCTATTAGTATTATTTACGACATTCATCATTTCCAGCTATCCGAAATTGTTCGCACTATTATTTTTTTAAATTTTGTCAACTAAAATGACCAACATACCACTTTTTCTTCTTTTACTTTTGAAAACCATAAACCATTGACCATTGACCAACATAGTAGTTAGGATTTTCTATAGTTCCATTTTGTCCCCGAAGTACTATGTAATTTGACAAGCCTATCATCCAAAATAGTTTAAACATTTAAGTTTGGTATAAAGATTAAAAAAGAGGAAAATGTTTTGATGTTTTCATTTTTACCCTATATTTCTTTTCAAGTCAATCAAGAAAGATAAAAAAAAAAAATATTTGTACACGGAAGCATATTCACGAGTTTAGGCATAAGAAATAGGAACTACATACTTTTTTTAAAAAAATATACATTTTGCCTCTAACTTTTTAATATAATCCTATAGCAACATCTGAAATTTTAATTTAAATATTATGGTAACTATTTTATGATAATTTCATTCTATATGGTATTTCTTTATAGTTACTGAAAATTTTAAATTATTAGTTCTTTCTTTCTATTTTTTTATAGTTAATGAAAATTTTAAATTATTAGTTTTTTCTTTCTATTTTTTATGTAAATAGAATTCTGTATTCTTTAAATATCAATTAACTATAAAAAAATAACATACATATTGAAATTACTTAAATATGAGTATCATATAGTTTAAATCAAAATTTAAAAAATTGCTATCAAACTGTATTAAAAAGATAGGAGGTAAAATGTATATTTCTTAAATAATTCTAAATCTCATGGGGCAAATTGTAATTATCTCTAGTTTAAATTACTTCACCCGTCACATATTATTTGCAACATTGTCATTTCCAATTGTCTCAAATTGTTTACACTATTTTTTAATATAATTTGATAAACTAAAATGACCAATATACCCTTGTTTCTACTTTCACTTTTGAAAACCATAAATCATTTACCATTGACCAACGTAGTAGTTATGATTTTCTATATTTGCATTTTGTCCCCTAAAATGATATGTAATTTGACAAGCCCTTCATCCCAAATGGTTTAAACATTTGAGTTTGGTATTAAGATTAAAAAAGAAGAAAATGTTTTGAATTTTTCATTTTTACCCTTTATTCCTTTTCAAGTCAATAAAAAAAGATAAAAAAATTTTTTTTGTTCATACACTGAAACATTTTCACAAGTTCAGGCGTAAGAAATAGGAAATGCATACTTTTTTTCAAAGGCACCCAAATCAATATTGTCTGGCATTATAGGAAGTGAGGGATATAGGAGTCGAACTCCTGAGCTCCCATTCTCCTTGATATCCCCTTTGCCACTTTTCAAAAGCAGCTAGGACAAAAAATAAATATTAAAATGAAAGTTTGAATGATAACATGGTATGAATATGTTTGAAAGATTTTTAACAGTCAAATAATAAATATTGCAAGCAATTTGAACATATGGAATAAATAAAGGAAAGGCAAAAATAACTAATAAACTACTAAAGTTTCCTAGTATGTCCGATTTGGCCACTAGTGTTTTTTTTTTTTTTGCCAAATAAACAACTAATGTTTTAAAATCAGGTCAAATAGGCCATTAGTCGTTAACTTGTAGAATATTCTATTTCAAAATAGAGAATATTCTGTTAAAATTTTCCATTTTAGTCATTAAACTTTTTAAAATTTTCAATATTAGTCTAGAACTTTACATCTCGCCCAATTTAGAAGAACAGACCGTGATTATCACCGTCCCAGTTCCCAGGTCCACCCAATCTCCGTTGCACCCACCTTAACCTCAGAAACGAATCGGCACCAATCGAAGACAAATCGACAATCGCCTCTTGTGCCTACCTTTCCATCACTTGTAAGCCGCCACAAGATCTCGCCCGATCACTCCACTGCCATCTATGATTCATCCGTTTGTCAGAAGACGATGCTAGGGCAGGCAAGCTCGAGGACGACATCAAGGATGAGGGCTTCAATCAATAGTGTTTGTTCTCTCTTCGTGGCTTAACGGTGAGGTTAATTCGAGAAGGGCTTGAATTGGCATGAACGGCGAGGTGGAATTGTGCAACTAGAGAAAAATTGGCATGAACAGAGAGGTGGAATCGTGTGATGGTGAAGGCAGAATTGTGCAGTGGTCATAAAGGGATAACAAATTATCGAGTGTTTGAAAATTTAAGGACTGAAATAAAAAAGCTTGCCAAGTTTTAGGACTGAAAATTAATTAATCTTAACGGCAGTGGACAAATCGGACTAACTCAATAACATTAGTGGTTTATTTGGCCCAAAAGAACATTAGTGGCCGAATCGGGCAAACTCAAAATTTTAGTGGTTTATTCGTTATTTTTGCCTAAGTGAAACTATGCAACTTTGTCACTGTTGTTTACTAAATGGAGCAATTTTGCCACAAATATTTTTTCTTATTGCAAATTTGCTATTAATGTTTTGTGTAATGAGCAATTATGCTACTCGTATTAAATAGTAGAAATATTCTCTTTGTTTGTAGAATATTTCATGACGCAACTTTTAAATTAGTTTTTAAAATTTTCTTTATAGCCCTTAGTTACCCAAATTCATAACACTTAAACGAAGCTTTCTATTTGACTATGCACCCCATTATTGTGTTTTTTTTTTAACCTTCATCATTTTTTTCAAGCAAGTCTCCATTACCTCTGTTGTCAATCTTTTATTTTATAACTAATATGTCTCTGGATTTAGTCCACTCTACATCAACTGAACCCTATTAGTTTAGGGTTTGTTTTGAACAGAGTTGCTAATATATGTGGAACTGTGGAGATAAGCCTTTGACTAAAAGGGTAGAAGAATATAGGATCCAAGGAGGAACATATCGAAAAGGATGGTAAAAATGATAACTTTATAAACTTGGAGGTAGAGTGTTAGATAAAAAAAAACTTAGATCTGAAATTCATATTTTTCCTTTGCTCTACATTTACTGCGAACAATTTCAATAACTAGTGACAGATTTACTCTGGACAAAAAAATATTAATGAAAAATTTTAAATGAAAAAATTATCAATGACAAAATTACTCCGCACATATACAACGTTGACAAATTTTTACATTTTTGCAATATACAAAGACTTTTATTTTATATTGCTCGCAGCCTCATATTTTTCACACCTTTTTAAAGAAAAGAATTTACAGGTCACACAAAACGACAAGAATATACAAATACCGGAAGCCTCCAAACATGTACATCTTTTTGTCTACGTGTGAACATCTTCTGCCAACATGTCTCCGCCACGTCGTCGATCAAACAAGCGTCTTACACGCCGATGTTGACGGATCCCACATCGCCGGCAGCAGGTACTTCCTCCCGCCAACTCCGTGCGCGTTGTAGCTCGCTCCTGTGCTCCTGTCTACCAGAACCTGACCCGGATATCCTGGGTACGAACCCGACCCGAACATCCCTGTGCAGGCCGACGCTGCCTCCAGCGGCGCGTTGGCCGGCCCCTGGAAGTACCCATTGTTGAACGGATTCGTGACGGTGTTAGCCAGAAGCGTGGCTAGATTAATGATCATTCCATCTACACCGACGTCTCCGTTCGGAGCCACCAGCGGCGGCGTCTGCGGCCCGTATATGGGCTGGTGAAAGGGCCAGGCGCATTGACCCGGACACTGGAGCTCCGAGTTCCCAACCCACAAGTACGCCGCCCGACCCGGACCACGACCAACCCGCGTCGACCCATGCGTCCCACACCTCATGCAGAAGCCCTCGACGGCTATGTCCTTCGCGGTCAGAATAACGGGGACCGTGTTGAGGCCGTTAAATTTAGTGGCCAACGCCAGCAAGTGCGGGTTCTTGAGGGATTTTCCAAGCGGGTAGTTCTCGAGGAGAACTTGCTTCCTGACGGAGAGCACCGACGCGCCGCCTTTGTACTTGTCGATGGTTTTCCACCAACTTGCGGTGGAAGGGAGCGGTGCTCCCTGGAAGTTCAGAGAGTTGATGAAATCGACGATGATGGAGCGCTGGGCCGGCGTGAACCTACCGTACCAGATCAAATTCACAGAAATTTTTCCCTTCAGAAGAGCACCGTTGTGATACTTGAGCACGAGTGGCTGTTGCTGAACCAGGGCAGAGAGGGAGACAGCGAAGAGTGAGAAGAGGAGGAAAGTGGCAAGATGGTAATTTGGAGACATTTTGAGGGGCAGAGCGAAGGGTTATCTATCTTAAGTACGGAATCCCTTATCGGGGAAGATTGGGATGAGTATGGATCAAGAGAAAAGGAGGTATTTATAGTAGTGAAGTTATGAGCACGGTGACAGCTGGAGAATAGTAATGTGTCGTGGTCAGAAAGTTTTACGTGGCGTGTGCAGATTGGGGACAGGGGCCGGGTGAAGGTTCGTCTTTTAAGGGTGATGGAGACGTAAGCAAGAGTTTTTGGACTGTTGCAGTTGGCTCCGCGAGGAAAAATAAAAATTTAAATGATGGGAGTTTCTGTAAGGAACAAGCATGCGTGCTTGTCTGATATTAATAAAAAATGAAAATTAAAGTAAATAAATAAATAATGTAAAGGCCTAATCATCCCAGGACCCTTTAACTTGGCTAACTCGAACAACTTAGTTTACTAAACTCGAACTCGTTTTATATTGGTCCTTCAACTTGAAACTTAGTCTATGTTAGCCCTCTAACTTTGTAATTCATTACAAGTTAGTCCAGTCATCTCATATAGTCAAAACATCACCACCCTTTTGGAATATTTTGAAACATTGGGGACTAAAATATAAAATAAGAAAAATAATAGGGATTAACGCAATATTTAGTAAAAAGATATTCTAATAGGCCTAATTGATGATTTTTTTAAAAATCCAACTAATGATTTTTTTTAATCCAATCTAAAGGAAAAAAATTACAATAGTCACTGAATATAAGCCTTTTATACATAATTATGTAATTTCTTTTATTACTCTAATTATGTGTGTGTATACATACATACATATATATATATATATATATATATATATCATAATTCTCTTTAATTTAGCCAATTCTCTTTCTACTTGATAAATTAGTTAACAAAACAATTAGGATGGAGAGAGTATTTTTTATATTACCACTAAATTATCATTTCAAGTTATATTATCATCTTTTTTTATTTTTGAGCAAAAGTACAAGAAAAAAGTGAAAATAACACATAATAACACATAATTGTTTTCATTTTTCTTAATTTATGTGCTATTTACAAAATGGTGCAAACAATCTAGATATATGGAAACGTTTATTTACTTATATATCTGTAACATATGTGTATCTAAAATACATTAGGGATTGATTTGAAAAAAATGAAAAGAGGAGGGACAAACAAAATGTTTGACCCAAAACCTTTAATTTACATATTGTTTTTTCTGGCCGAAACTCTTCGCTGAGAATTCCGGATCGCTTCCGTCGCTTGGTACCGCCGCATCGCCCCTTCCACTTCTTCCTTCACCACCCTTCTCTGTAACACCAAATGAAATTCCTAATTTTACGTACACATTGTACGACAGACGGAAACTGGTATAAGTGAATTGAATGTCTTACCTAAATTTCAAGTATTTTTCAATTTATTAACCCAAGAGAACGGTTTTTGTAATGCCTTCACGCTTCACCATTTCAAATTTATTTTTCTTGAAAAGAAATAAAATAAAAAAAATCCTCATCATCCTTTTTGTAGTATAATTCAATTTGATTGACATTGTAATTGAAGATTTAGCTTAATAATCACTTTAAATATAGTAGGCGGGTTGGATTATATTCTACATGAAAAGAATTGTTGAAATTCTATCCGTGTTTGCCAGGTACAGGAACATTACTACAAAGTCCTAAATTGCTCTTTCTTGCTCAAAAAGAATGATTTTGTTTTTGAAACTTTTTATTTTTTTTAAAAATGCATATATTAAATTAATTCAATTCAATTTATCTCATTTAATCTAAAAAATATCCATTCACCTGATACTGATCTGCTGCCTCAGTTTCCGCTTTCCGTAAACGGGGTGTGGGCTAAAAACAAATAAAAAAAGGTGGAATCACGTGCTGGTGGTGAGTCGATGGTGATGGTGAAAAGAAAAGCGGCACACAAAAACGCAACGAAGCGACAAGGTCAAAGTCAAAGTAATCAAGGATGATGATTATGGTTAATTAAGCAGCACTATTTTTACGCAAGCAGAAAAAAAAACCCGCATGTCACTATTATTTATAAATTTAAGCCCATTGCTTTGCTTGTTGTCGCATTTTTAAAGGAAAAGGATAAGTGATGGTTGATGATAATTGTGAGTAGGTAGATTATTAACTTGGCCTATCTTTGACGAACTTGTACCAATCAGTCCTCTAATTTTGTAACTTAACCTATATTAGTAAGCTAACCTAACCTATGTGTCATAACACTGTTGAGCTTTCTTATTTTCATGAATGCTCGAGACTAAAGTAAAATGCACATTTGGGAAAACAACATCGATTAGCAAATTATTGTAACATTCTCTAAACAAACACGTTAACAAATCACGTTCCTTTTCAAACACAATTAAGTTTAAAAATCATTAAATTGTTTTAGAAAAATATCTACATAGTACTCAGTCTCAAATTAGTTGGTCTAAGGTTTATAGATACCTAACGAAAGTGAGTCTTCAAATCCCGCATCTACCAATTCCCTTAAATGTCATATATGTTAGTCAAGGTATTAAATAATGATGCACCTAGTAAATTCTAGGTATATCATACCAATAAATCCTAAGTATACCGTATACCACTACATATACCATAGCTTTCACAAAAAAAAAAAAAATTTAGAATTTTATTTTAAGATAAAATACATTAGATAAAATCTTTTACAACTTTTTATATGTATTTTATTTTTTATCATAATTTCTCAAATACAAATAAAATATATATGAGAGAAAATATTTTTTAATACAAAAACATAAAAAATGGAATATATAGAAAAAAATAAATATTATTTTGTGCAAGAATTACATGTCTTTTACAGGGCTATAAAAAAATAGGAACTATATTGTTAAAGGAATATAATAATTTTGAAATCTAAATTTTGTTGAAATCATTTATAAATAAAATTTTATTTGTAAATAAAAAATAAAATTAATATTTACATCAAAATATGTGTATTAATTATATTTTATTATTTTACAGATTTATATATAATATTTTGATGTAAAATAACAAAAAAAAAAATTACCTTACACATGTGCTGAGAAAAATAAAATATAACTGTACATATTATATAATATTTCACTGATATCGTGGACATTCTAATAAAATGTAAATAGCAGTATGTACTATAATATACTGTGATATGTAAACGCAAAAAATCATTTATATTAAGTACTGCTTACCAGTACAAAATGATTGACAACGCCCTCCGATGCCATGGCCTTTGGCCAGGAAATCCTCCAACGCCATCTTGCGTTTCACGCAACCGACGACCATGGCATTATTGCACAGAATGCGATGTCGAGTGGCCGAAAGCATACGTTCGTGAGGAGGTCGTGGCTATTTTTACTTTAGGAATGCTGCAATTATGTTAACCAAAGGTATAAGCCTTTAATATGACACTAAGTGCCGATACACTACTGGTTTTTTGTTTTGCATTTCCAGCCCTTGATATGTCCAAAACCAATATTTTAACCAATCCTCTATTTAGGTGTGGTGATATTTTTTTTATCTCAAACTTTGTGATCAAGCATTTTTGCCGCCCTATTTCAATAAACATAAAAGGTGTCCTATGGTTTTGGTTTTCATGTTTCAGAACCCAAGCTTACATGTGTTATATTCAAAATCTAAAACCAAATTGGTTATTAATAACTTTAGAACATTTCAATTTTTTCAAAATATTTGATTTGAATTGATTATCACTTGGTTTTGAATTCAGAATTTTAACACATTTTCTTTTGTCTATAAATGTACTTTGTATGTAAAGCTGAAAATGAGTCGAGCTAAACTGTGTAGTAGGCTGATCATGTTTAGCTCAAAATAACTATTAAGCTTGATATTTTTTTCATGTTTGGATTGAAAATAATATTAACAAGCCATGAATGATCTTTTAACCAATCCGTTTGAGATGTCCGTTTAAATTAAGAGAAAAAGCTAAAATCAAGCTGAGTAATTAGCAAATTGAGCTTTATTTGAATTGTACATCAAGCTTAAAATTTTGTTCAAGTTTGGTTTGTTAATAGTTTAAGCGAGTCACAAACGAGCTTTAAATTAAGCTAAACTCGAGTTGAATTTGAGTTGTTTGTTCATTTTTCACCTCCCATCAATATGAAATTTTTATATCTTTGTTGACCTACTTGCAACAATGTATTGTGTGGTATGAATACTACTTTACGAATCTATATTGTTTTTGCTTATTGTGCATTATAGTTCTCAAGATTGCTAAACTTTCAAAATGGGTGACAACTTGATAATACATGAGGTTACTGCACTAACTTATTACGAATTGCAAAATTAAAAGATATTTGTTCAGCTCAAGTTGAGGGACTAACTGTATGAATTAATCAAGTTAAAGGACCGTTGGGATATTTAGTTATTAATTTTAATGCATTGTTTTACATTATTATCAAGAAAACTTACAATTACTCATTTGAAGTTTGTCTTAACTTACATTTTGCCCCCTTATTTTTTGAAAACCTACACTTTGTCCCTGTTTCTTTTACACTGTCCAGTAATAACTTTTAAAACTCTAATTTAAATTGTATGATGGTTATTTTTTAGTAATTTTGTTCTCTTTAATAATTTTTTGTAGTTAATAGGTATTTTAAATTATCAGTTGTTCCTATATGTAAATTCATTTTTTTCTTTAAATCTATATTAGTTTTTTTAAAGGTTGGTTAGTTGTGCAAAGAAATTTTAAAACTTCTGAAATTACTAGAACATGGTTACCAGATAGTTTAAATTAGAGTTTCAAATTGTTGTTAGACATTGTAAATAAAACAGGGATAATGTGTAGATTTTATAAAATAAAGGAGGCAAAATGTAGGTTAGATCAAACTACATGGATTTTGCAATTTTCCCTTGTTATTATAGTTCCTCATTCCCACGATGGATGGAGTATTTCTCTGGGTACAGAGATTAATATGTGTGAATTTTATGTTATTCTTTTGATTTTTGCCTTTGAAACTGAAAATAGAAAAGTTTGAGTTAATTGCATTTGTGGCATCAAACCTTTTATTATTGTCCTATTTCAGAAGCTAACCTCAAAACGTTGCATGAGTAGTCCCCAACCTCAATTTTTTGTTCTATTTTAGACATTTGGAGGACAAAAACTATTAGAATATATGGAATTGGCTACGTGGCATTCTAATGTTAACAATTTGCCACAGTGGCACTATGAATCATCAGTTACATATGATGTGCAAAAGAAAAAAAAATAAAAAATGTATGAAAAATGGGGGAAAAAACTGTTTGGGTTGCCTTCACCGCCTCTTCCACTCCTTTGCCCATCACTAGAGTTCCCTCCCGCCGTTTGCCCAATGCTTCCTCGCTACCTCTTCTAGGCGGCCTTTCCTACAGTCCACCCTCCAACATATTGTTTGCTCTCACATCGTTCACAAATCTCCTCTATTGTTTGTTGATCTCCTCCACCGTTGATCACACATTTGTTCACCATTGAATTGCGTCTTTGTTCTCCGTTGAATCAGAATGAATAGTTGGTGAATTACGCAGCGAAAGAGGAAAATCGGGAGATGATGAATCCCTGGAACATTCAATTTCACCATAGGGGGAGAGGAAGCCTTTGATTTCGCCAGAGGATGTGGGATGGTTAGAGGAGCAGGAAAGAAGGTGGAGGAAGGCCGTTGGTTTCTGGGTTTCAATTTAAGTTTTTATTATTTTTTTCTTTTTACACATCATCAATAGCAATTGATCAATAGTACCACAGTGGCAAATTATCTATGTTGATATGCCACGTGACCAGTTCTATCTATTCTAACTATTTCCATCCTCCAAATGTCTAAAATGGAATAAAAAATTGTGGTTAAGGACTACCCATGCAATATTTTGAGGTTAGAGTTCAAAATAGGATAATACTAAAATATTAGGGGCCACGGATGCAATTAACCCATAAAAGTTCTTTTTAGATTTTATGTAGTGGAAGTTTAAATAGAGATTAAAACAAAAATGAAGATATTCCTTTTCAATTTTGTATAATGAGATTTTAAATGAAGATTGTAAGTTAAATTCAATATTAAAAATCCCTAAAAATGAAAACAATTGAATATTTTTTGGATATCTGGAAGGGAAAAGAATTCTTACATTTTGGGCCGGAGAAAGTATGAAATTGTTATTTGAAATTATTAATTTATTGAAACTTAATACTTTAAGAAATAAAAATTAGAATATTTTTGTGAAAAGTAAACATTTTTATTAATCTTTAATTTAACTAAACTAAATAAAAGGGAAATTAATAAAAAATCAACAAAAAAAATATTATATAAATTATTTTTTATTTTCTTAAAATGTAGTGTTCAATCAATTAATAATTTTAATAAATAATAAATTTATATTTGAAATTATAGTATAAAAAATTAATTAAAATCAATACAAAGTGAACGCATCCTTAAGTTCGAACTTGGCAGCAAATGGAAATGGCAGAGTAGCAAATTTCGGAGTTATGACCTTACGGGCCAAAAATGTACTTCAACGCAAGCTTTCAGTTTCACACGCTTTGTGATAAAAAGTTAGCCTCTGATGCCCGTAATGACTTACGTTAATGACTTTTAAGTCATCTTAGTTCTCGTGAATTTGATCTATTCGTCTCATGAACTTTGAATTATCAGTTTCTAGGCCTTTTCATAAAAGCCATTTAGACAATTTTGTCTTTTCTTCCCTTCTTTTTTGCTTTCTTATGGGCTGAAACTAGTGAAAATTAAGAACGAGTAAGGTTTTGAATTGCCCTCCACATGATCTTGTGAACGACTCCAAAAAAAAAAAAGTAATCTAAAAGTCGTGTCACACGTATAACTAATTTACCACTTTATCTGCTTTCCCTATCTTTTGGTAATGCCAATTGAAGTTAATTTGGAACTACTTGGTCATGAAAAGTCGAATATCATCATGACTAATGAAATCCTAATGACAATGTTAGCTTAACCTAACACCTTAAAAGATCAAATTATAATGATCGATCTATGACAGTTTGTAATGCAGTAGTCTTATCATCAGATATTTGGCAGTTATATTGCACCAAAACTAATTATAATTGAACTGCGTTAGGCCCTATTAAGAATAAGGGCTCTTCCAAAGTTTATTTGTTTCACTGAATTAATCAAACATGTTTGAAAGTTGAAACATCAAACTACTTCTAGTTATTAAAGTTTTTTTTTTTGAAACAAAGAATAAATCCAAAGCTATTTAATTTATTTTGTTTCCAAACAAAATCATATTAATTATAAGTGAGTGTCAAGAAAGAGATAATGAATCTGTTCTTCAAATCTCAACGTTTTCACCGATCCAAGTTATAAGAACTTACTAATGATAGATGTAAGACCTCAATTTTAGTATTACCAACACACACACACACACATATATATCTTTGTTTAATTAATAGTAGAAATATTCATGAAATTAGCTATGGGAAAGATCGATGCGTGAATAATGGGTATAATAGTTTTATATATAATCTAAGCTATAACAATTAATGCATGAGGAGTTGTTGATGAGGATTAGAATCCAACCCACCGTAAGGCTTGGCTTGGAAGGCGACATATTGAAAGGGGCGAAAAAAAAAGGTTAGGCAAATAATACGTGAAGGGGGGAGGGGTTCATAATGTTGGTTTTGCCCCTAGCTAGCTAGTTTCATCCCCTTTTCTTCACAAAGGTCCCTTTCTACTATTTAATACTCTCACGTATATTACACATTTCAGTCGATTCCGCCAATTGTGAATAGTTTGGGGGACCATTTCTCATTTCATAACAGGCCTTTTCACCGAATATAAAGTATTTTGTCTTCTCTGTTCCTAACTTTTTTGGTCCATCTATATCTTTTTTCTTTTTACTCTGAATTATTGGATGTTGAATGATGAAAATTTGAGGTGTAAGCTAGCTGACAATTATAATCATAACAAAAATGTATTTTTCAAGATTAAAATTTATCTTTCTGTTTATCAGTTGAGAAATATATAATTTATTTCATAATGAATTTTTTTCAAACATTTTAAACTGTTATCATTTAATTAATATATAGGTTTCACAATAATGCAATTAAAAAAAAACGAGTAAGTATATTAACTAGACCAAAGAATAGTAAAAAGAGTTCCCAACCTCACCATTTTGACAAAACCAAACTAAGGGCATGGGAAACATACGAGCATACGATGCAAAATAACTTAAAATACGACATCTCAATTTTAAATATTTGATTAAAGAGTAAAAATTCATATAAAATGGGCCATTACGTTAAATACTATTCTCACAAATAATTTTTGTGGAATTCGTAATTAAGTTGTATAATGAAAACCCTTTTGCAAACGGCATCTAAGTGGTTTTTTTTTATTATAAAATAGGAGGTCAAAATTTAGTTCTTTTATTTTTGTTTAACGGCGCAAATTTTATTAAACAATTTCTTTGTAACTTTTACAAGTTCTACTAGAAATTTTGTCCCATGATCTAACATATTCAAGTTTATATTTGAAAAGTTTGTTGAATAAATGGGGAAACTTTCCTTTTCTCTTCCTTTCTTTTTTTATTTTGTTGTTCATAAAGAACCTTTTAAAATTTATTGGGTATTCTTTTAATTAGATGTATGGATTACATTACACCTAAACAGATGTATTATTACATGGTAACCACAATATTACGTACGGGCTAGAATTCAAATCTTTGATTGCACTTATTAACTATAAGTAGTTAGCGGGTGAATGTAGGTACATTAGATAATGAAGCTTCGTCTTTGCTTATTTTTGTAGGGAAAATTACAAAAACTCTTCTGAGATCTAGTCTAACCTACATTTTATCTCATTTATTTTTAAAAATTTATACTCCACCCCTTATTTCATTTACCAATAATAACTTTTAAAATCCGAATTTAAATTGTTTAGTAATTATGTTCCCGTAATTTTAAATTTTTTAAGATTTGTTTATAGTTAGCTAACATTTTAGAAAAATACTAATTTGTATTTACAAATAAGAAAATACATTTACATATATGAAAAATTGATAATTTAAAAATTTTATTAACAGTAAAAATTTATTGAAGAGATTTGAATTACTAAAAAATAATTATCGTACAATTTAACCTAGAATTTCAGAAATCATTGTTGGGCAATATAAAAGAACTAAAGAATAAAGTGTAGGTTTTGAAAAACAATGGGAGAAAAAGTGTAAATTAGATCAAAGTAGAGGGGAGTTATTGAAAATTTCCTTATTTTCAATTCGAAAACAAATAAACAAGGTCACATCTGAGGTTTAAAAATGAAATAGAAAAAACTGAGACGTCATTGCCAAGAGAGCAGGGTCAGGTCAAACAACTGAGAGTTTGTGACCAATAATGTTTTTAAACATCTGTTAGACGAAAACAAAACGACCACCTAATTGTGATTGTAGAATCATTTAAATTGAGTCAAGTATAAATTAGAGACACTCAATTCGAGCCAGCTAGCATGAAACATATGTACCACCAACTTAATTGACATTTCATACAAATATATATACCTATCTAAAGACGTTTAAGTTAGTACTTAGTACGTACGTATTTGTTTTGTATGTTTAATTTTGAAGGCGTGTGTGTGTATATATATTTCTGAAAGCCCAACTAATCACACACACACACACACACATATATATCCTTTCAGGTTTCAAACGAATCATCTAGAAATTAAATATACTATATAAGATTCTGTAATATATAAAAAAGCTATATATTAAGGCGATATTATGTCATATATATACCAGCTCAAACATTTGAACAGAGTCTTTCTCTTTCTCTCAGAAAAAGGAACATTTGAAGAGAGCTAATTGTTATAAGATGAATATATATAATTAGCATATGTATAGTTTTCAATTCACTTAATAATTAAAGAGTCGGAGGAACAAAATGATGGACAGAGTGCTGGCAAGAGATTGACAACCAATCTACTCGTGAAGAAGAAGATTCAGAAGTGGATTGAACACTCGAGCACTCATAGCTAGGGACAGACTCTTGTCCACTCGTGAAAATCGTTTTCATGGACTCGTTTTTCAAAGGCCAAAATGTACAACTGATCCCTTGACTTTGTCAACTCGAGTGAGGCAGTCCATTGGCAGTCTAATTCCTTAACTTGTTCAACTCAAGTGAGTTAATTCTCTAACTATGACTTAGCACGACTTAATCCCTCAACTTTAATAAATGTAGCAAGTTAGTCCATTGATAGTATGGGCAAACGACAACATTAGTCTCAATTTTCAAACTTTCAACAAAACGATCATTATGTTTATGAATTTTCATTCACAGAAAATCCATGAATTAACAAACATTACTAGATTGCTAACTACAATAATTAAACTATTAGATTATTTACACATGATAACTCAAAAAAATTATTTAAAATAATTTGCCTTCTTTATTTGTTCAATTTCTCTCATATTATACCTTATTTTTGTTTAATTCAAATATTTTATTCAAATATAAATACTGGTTGCAATCCATCGAAAGCCAAAAGAAAGTGGCCAATATTTCTAATTAATTGGTTAAATCAAATTTTTACCTTTTTCCTAAATTCCCTACTTTTATTTATATCTAGCCGGAGTAGAAAAGTCATAGCCAAACAATCCAAAGATACAGGAAAAATCAAAAATAAAAAATTGATCTTTTATGAAATCTAACGAAATATAAAAATTATAGAAGAAAAAAAAAAGAAGATAACAAATTAATGGTTTCTTCTATTAAAAAAATTGAGATTTGATGCTCTAATTTTAAATATGCATACTATAAATTCGAGGTTGCAATTTTTTGTTACTGTTTCTATTTTTGGGAATGGACATGTCTTTATGTTGCTTTTTTCTTTGGATGATTTATAAAGTAGTTTTTCTTTAGAATCATTAAGTTCAAAGATTTAGTATAAGAGTTTTAGCTAATATCAAGATAAAAGTGGTAAAGTTTACTAAGTATAATTAAATTTTTTCATTGTAAAAAAATGATAAAATTAAAGGCCAAGGAAATTATAATACCATCTTAAATAGCATGAGAATTGCAATGGATGAATTACCTTTAAGATAATATGATATACTAAGTCTGAATTACGAAATATTAATAACAAAAGGATTAATTTAGAGAAAATTGTTTGAAAACTAAAATCTAATTAAAAAAAGCTCCTCCAACAAAATCCTCTCTAAATTCAACTCCTCAGTATTGCACATGTTATACAAAAAAGTTGACAAAAATATTTAGAAAACTAATTAATCAACATAACATTGGAGTAAAAAAAAAAAGGATAAATTGTTTTGCTTTTCAATAAATTAAGGCCTAAATGCGTCAGTGGTCCCTTAACTTTGGAAGACTCACACGAGTTAGTCCCTTAAAATTGACTTATCACAACTTAGTCCTTTAATTTTGATAAATGTTGCAACTTAGTCCTATAGTTGGGAAAGTCCATGCTTCTTAGTCATTTTAACGGTCACGACTGTCACGTGTTTTTAACGATGTTATGTCCTGCCTCCTCATTTCCCTCTTCGCAACATATTGGTAACTACTGGAGGAGCCAGCTACCATCCGTCAACCTTAGCTATTGATTGACAATATCAACCTCAGCTACTGGATGCATCTAGATGAGGCAGTGAGGCTACCAATGGATCGGTGACCCCAGTGGCGCCTCCCCGTGGTTGGCTTCAACCTTCTATAGCTATCGACCATCTCCGGCAATCAACCTTAAAAAATACACTGATGACGTAAATTCTTACAAACGGACATGAAATTATGGGGGTTTTGCTCTTTGAAGGCCGCTGAAAACAAATGAATCAATCTCATTCGTCAATTCAACTCATAAAACATTTAATTTCAAAAATTAAAGTTAGGGTTTATAAACAATTTTGAAAAACCAGATTTGATTCGAACAAAAATTGAAATAAAACCATGCAAAATTGGGACCTAAAACCATGAGGCTATTATTGTGCGGCCTAAATACTACAAAACAAAGTCATTCAATGGTGATTTTCAGGAATGGGTGGAGCCCAAAAAGCTTCAGGAGCATTCAGCTTTAAGGGAAAATTTTCAAGTTCCATGGTTTCTGGTAACCCAAATCCTAACTCGATTCCTCTTGCCGCGTCCAAGTGGGCTAAGTAACGCCATCCAATTGGGGACTAGGTTGCAACATTTATCAAACTTAAAGGATTAACTCATGATGAGTCATACTTTAAGGACAAACTCGTGTGAATCACCAAAGTTAAGGGACCAATGGCGCATTTAGGCCATAAATCAATCAAAGCAGTTTATAAAAAAATAAGCAAAATATACATTATTAAATAACTATAAATTTTTTAAGTATTGTAGATATTTTTTTGAATTATCATTTGTAAGTTATTTAATCAGTTAACTATTTATTTAGCAATTTAGTAAAATTTATTAACCTATGAGTTTGGCAATGATGAAAGATTCTAAATAGGTCATTTTGTCAAAAGATTGAAAGTTAGCACTTAGGTTGTAGTTTATTTAGACAGCTAAATAGAGGTGAAAGTTCAGGTTAACAGATTGGGTTCGGGTTAAAACCTGATTTTTACCATTTTTATTTAACCCGAAAAATCCCAACTCGACCCAAACCTAACTGCATGTACAAATTGAATTGATCCTAACCCGAAAATTTTCGGGCTAGGGTCAGGTTTCTACTTCCTTTCCCTGTTGACTAAAGCTTAGTCCTTGGTGCTCCCTTCCTTTGCCCACCCGCTGTTACTCTTTGCACTTTATAACCTAATTAGCACTTGTACTATGTCATCTTTAACTTCATTGCAATAAAAAAGTCACTATGTTGAGAGTGGCCAAGAGATGGAGGTGAGAGATTGACTACCTAGAGAATGTGTGTGACGGCGGCAAGCTAAGAAGGAAAGCTAAAGAAAGAGGATAACTGAGAGAGGGTGGCGACTAGTGAGAGAGCAAGGAGAAGGACGATGTTAGAGTGACGGAGGGAGAATGACGGCAAGAGAACAATGGAGGGAGAAGGACGGCGAAAGCGTATCGAAAGGGTGGCGGCTGAGGCATGAGAGAAGTAGAACAGAGGCACAAAATAAATAGGGTTAAATGTATAAGGGTGCCAAATGGGTTGGGTTCTTAGGAGAAATGGGCTGGGTCATATTATGCAATGGGTTTGGGGTCAAATAGGATAGGTTATAAGGTAGTGGGCTGGGCTAGGTATAGAAAATTATATGAAAACATATTAAAACTGGGTTATTTCGGATTAACCCTATTCAACCCGATTTTAGAGTTCTTAAAATTGGGTCAAATTGGGTTGGCCCAAACTAACTTTTTTTTTTTTTTAACATTCCAACCTGATCCGAACTTGAAATTTAGGATCATGTTCAGGTTCGGATTTGGGTCTCGGGCTGTCACTTACACCCCTACAACTAGAGGATTAAATTGTATAATTTTATAAAGTTTGAGGACTAAATAACAGAATTTTGAAAATTTTAAGGACTAAGTCATATTGAGTCACAGTGGACCAACTTATATGAATTGGCAAAGTTGGAGAACTAATTGTGGATTTAGGCCTTTTTCAAAAGGCAGACATAATGGTTTTAACTTCCTGAACTTGGAAGTCGTTCTTTGGTTACTAATCAAGGTATAAAATGGATCGCTACGAGGCCTATGGACAGGGCAATTCCCGGCCCTAGGAAAGTGGAATTTGAAAATGACTAAAAATCCAAGACAAAGATTTGGGTGTCCCCAAAACGCCGACGTGAGAAGGATTGTCTACCAAGTTGAGAATAATTAATTAGTTGAGAATAATTAATTAAGAGTGACAAACTAATTAAATCAACCAATTGAGGAATTTGGTTAATTATTCATTAGGCAAAAGAACACATTTAGTACTAAAACTTTAATCATTACTCTATTTAAGTCTTAAAATTTCAAGAGTTTTTATTTAAGTCTTTAAAGTTTCAAAATATATAAATGGTTAGTTATAAATTGTCAACCATTTTTTCAGGAGTTAAACTTAAAACTAATTCTTTACATGTTTTACAAGTTTTATGATTCCAATAGAGATTCATAAAGTTTCAGAATTTAAATAGAAAAGTTGTAAAATATTAGGACTGAAAGTGGTTTTTTCCCCTCTGACTTAAAAATATTTTTTTTAGAAGTAAGATGTTCTTATAATTTTTTTATTTTTGTATGAGTACTTGTTTTTTTTTTTATAAATTTTTTATGTTTTTCAAATTTAGAAAAAAAGAAAAATAAAAATATATATTTTGTAAAAATAAAAATTAAAAATACTTATTGAAGATTTTAAAGGATGACTAAAAGTCTCAAAGAACAAAAGATAAATAAAAAAAATACTTTTAGTCATTAAAAATAATCTTCACCGAATTAATGCAAAAATAAAAATTGTATTAATGAGTTTGAAAATTTTCTAAAAGGATAAATAAAATATAGTTTCAACAAACTGGAAAAGAATATTAATGGGATGTATTGAACAAGAACCAATTTTGTGTACCACATATGCTCCAGGGCAAGCTAGCATTGCATTAATTTAAATGACTACAACAAAAAAAAATCCTCCACAAAGTATGCTTTTTTTTTTTTCATTAGATGCATAAACAGAAAAGTATTATATCTTCTTTCAAAAAATTGAAAAGGAAAAAATTCCTTATTCTCACTGGAAGAAAATGATGGATCAATTTTGAAAAGCATTTGGAAGAAAAAAACAGTAAAAGAGAGAGTGGTATTTTATCAAAAGGTTTTGAAACTCGACTGAAACAAAAGCTAGGAAAAATATCACTTTCAGTCATAAATCTTTTACAATTTTTCTATTTAAGTATCAAAGCTTTACAAATATCCATTTAAGTCTAAAACTTTGTAAATTTCTATTTGAGCTCTAAAACTTACAAATGTGTAAACAATTAATCTTAAAGTTAATCTCAGAATATGTGGCTAGTGGTTAGAACTAACTATTACACGTTTTGAAAGTTTTAGAGCTTAAATAGAAACTCATAAAATTTTAAAAGTTAAATAGAAAAGTAACTAAAGTTTTAAGACTAAATATTTTCTTTCCCAACTAATTACTACTTGCATACCAAGGCCGAAAGCAGAATAGAAAGCAATCCAAACCAAAATGGGGGGTGTGGTCTCTGCAACTTAGCCTGGGTTGTAAAGGTTCTGCCTTTCTATACCTAAGCCTTTAGTTTGAGACATCTTTTCCCTCCATCCTTTAAAAACTCTTAACTATGATAGTAGATAGACAATTTTAAGTAGCAAAAAAAAGAAGGGGGGGGGGGGGGGTTTGAATGGATGGATGTTTTTTGTGGCATGCATTAAAGAAGTCATTTCACTTAAGAGTAAAGTTCATAAATGATCTCTAACATTTAGCTATTGTTTCCTTTTAGGCTATAACCTATTGAATATTCTATTTTAGTCCTAAACCTATTAAAATGTTTTGTTTTAGTCCTAAATCTATTGAAAGTGTTTCATGTTGATCCCAATTTGATGAAATTTGTTAACTCAAAGTATTTATCTGATAACAACTTTTTATATCATAATTTAAACTATATGGTAACTATTTTATAATAAATTTAATCTATATAATTTTTTTTTTATAGTTAATAAAAAATTCAAATCACTTTTTTTTTCTTTTTGTAAATTGAACTTATATTTAGAAATAAAAAAATATTAATTTAAATTATCTATTCACTATAAAAAAATATTAAACTATTTAAATTTACTAGAATGGAGTTAATGAATATTTAAATTAGAATTTCAAAAGTTTCTGTTAGACCATTATTCTGAGTTAATGAATTTTATCAGATGAAGAACTAAAATGAAACAATTTTAATAGATTTAGGACCAAAACAAAACATTTAATAGGCTAGGGACTACAAGGAAATAATGGCTAAAGGTTAATGACCATTTACACAATTTACTCTTTCACTTAAATAAAAGCAATATAGTGGTAACACTTGACAAAGTAATTATTTTAGGCAATAAAACTACCCTTAGACTAATATCATTATACGAAAGGGAAACTTTGACTTTAGTTTTCTTTTTATGTTTACAAATTGAACTGCATCTATTTTCTGAAAGGCCAAAATACAATAAAGGCTCTCCAACTCAGTTGACTAGAACACTTAACCCCTTGAATTTTAACTCAGGGCAACTCATCTCCTGAATTTGAATAAACAGGTCAGTCAACCTTCTTGACCTTGTGTGTGCTTCACGTGATACTAGAAAAGATGAATGGTCCTCCTTTCTTTCCTATTAAAAAAGGGTAAACCATTTGGCAAACCAACAAACGTGATGATTTTTCTCTTTCCTATCCTACACTTTTGCCAACCATGACTTCAAGCCTTCATCTCAAAAAGCCACCAGCAGCTTATTACTTCAGGCCCTTATCCCAAACTTTTGGCTTCATATTATTCATATCTTGCATTGTTGAATCCACACTATATATTCAAATTTACATGAACTAAAAAATCAATCAAGTATATTGATAAAACAATTGTAATTACATTCATCGTTAAACAACATAAAAAATATAGAACTTCATTAATCAACAATTTTTTAACTCCATATGATATTAAAAGATTGGTATGGTAGCATCTCCTTGACCACTTACAAACCAACTTGCACATATTAATGCTTTGGATGCTTCTACATTCTCATGATCAAACTAAAACTTGAAAATCAAGAAACATATCAAGAATTTTTAAGAATTTTAAATTCACAAGGATATTTTTATATGTATTGAAAAATAAATGAGATTCACATACATATCAATTTTTTTTATTTCAAAATTCTTTCAAGTACGGATATTAAACTAAAACTTAATATCTTACTATAACAATATCGACATGTTAATTGATGATGATCGTTTTCTTACTCTAAGATGTTGTAATTTTTCATTATTGCAAAAAAGTTTGTCTTTGGTCGATAAAAAAAACATGTTAATGATTATGAAAAAAATCCTTTACCTAGAAACTAAATATGGTGAAAAAGCATTAAGAAATCATGAACATGTTCAAAATTAATGAAATTTGAAGGGAAAAAAACCCAAACATTTTCTGAAACAAGATACAAGATTTTAAGGAGAGAAAGACATAAGAAAGTATAATTGATTAAATAAACAACTCGTGTGTTGATTTTCACAACAAACAAGCTAGGATAATTGAAATCAATAGATGTCAAGTTGGGAAGAAACTGATTCCTCGATCAAATGAGTGACCTCTTTTGCTTTTCCCTATACAACTAATTAATTTGAAACTTATATGGGTAAATTTCACCAGTTGTTCTTAAACTATATCTAATACTGTTAATTCATCCTTACACTGTCAAATGTTGCATACTTATCTATAAACTATATCCAGTGTTACTTAATTATCCTGTTGTATATTTTACCGTTAAAGACAAATGGAAAAGTAATGTCACATTAGCAGCCACGTCATTTTTTCATGCCACATCTACAGCCACATCATTTTTTCATCTATCCTTAACGGTTGTGATGGACAGCAGGATAATTAAGTAATACTAGATATAGTTCAGGAATGATTAAGCAGCATTTGATAGTTTAGGGAAGAATTAACAACATTGGATATAGTTTAGGGACAACCAATGGAGTTTATTATATTTTTCAATCATGTTCGAGAAAAAATTGTATAAGAAGATAGTAAAAAATTTATATAATTGAATGGGCAGGGTTTTGGATTCACTTGCATTAATTCATGATGAATTCATATTTTTTTAAGAAAAAAGAAATTTAAATTATTAAATTAAATAAAATATTGTTGATAAAAAGAAAATATAACAAAGTAAAATTTAAATATGAGACCTAACTATTGTAGATTAAATAGCCTAAGTAGTGAGCTACTGGTTGTTGCGATTATGGTGGCTTCGGGGGAAGACGATTAGGATGAGGGCTTGAAGTTATGGTTGGTGAAAGTGTAGGTTGAGAAAGAGAAAATCAAGAAGCTTGTTGGCTAGCCAAGTAGTTTACCTTTTCTTATAGGATAAATAGGGGTGTAAACAAACATAGTGTTCGTTAAATTATTTGTGAACCGTTCGGCAAGAGTTTATTTATATTTATTTATTTAGTTAAACAAATGAACACAAACAGATTTTTTTATTCGATTTGTTAAACGAATGAATACGAATAAGGCCCGGTTCGTTCATTTACTGTTGACACCGAATTTCGTCTGACCATTAAAAAAAAATTTTTTAAAAAAATTTAAAAAAAAATTAATTAAAAAAAAATTATTATTATTACTATTATTATTATTATTATTACTAAAATTTTTTAATTAGTTTAAAATACATTTTTTTGTTTTGTTTTGTGAAGATTTGATTTAAAATGATATATGTGTGTGTATGTGTATGTTTGAAAGAAAAAAAGAAAACTCCATAAAAATGACAAAATTAAAAAGTTTGAGGTAAAAATGATAAAATTGAGAAGTTTCGGAAAAAATTGACAAAATCTGAAAGTTTCAGGAGCATTTGATAGTTTGTCACATCAATTTGGGGCTAGTATAACCGTTATGGCCCAAATTAACAGAAAACGACAAAATTGTCAAAATCAGAAGCTTCAGGAACTTATCCAGAGTCTGAGAGACGTAAAGGACTGAAACTGTCATTTTACCAAATTAAAAGATAAGTTTGAATTTAATTAATTTTTAATTATGAACAGTCCAGCACCCCTTCCCCTATAAATAGGGGTCCAAATCTGTGTGTTAACACAGAAGAAAGACAAAAAAAAATAAATCAAGCTTAGAGCTCCGTTTTAAAAAAAGAAAAAATTAAAGCTTAGCCCCTCAGCCTCTTCTTTTTCTTTCCAGAAAAACCAAAAGTTTTTTTTCTGCTTGTTTTCACCCCCCTTTCGATTCCGTTTTTTTGTTTATCGCCGCCGTTTCTCGCCGTTATCCCGCCGTCCCTTCGTCTCCGTTGCTCCCCCCTCGCCGTCGCCGTCACCGTCGCCCCCACGCCGTCGCCGTCGCCGTCGCCCCCACGCCGTCGCCGTCGCTTCCCCCGCCGTCGCCGTCGCCGTCGCTCTCACGTCCGCTCCGCGTTTCCTGCCTTTGCCGCCGCCGTTGATCTCGCCGCCCCTGCCGTCCCCCGCCGCCGTCGCCCCTCCGCGCCCTCGCCGCCGCTCGCCTGGCCGCCAGCTGTCTCCTCCCTCGCGCGCGTCCGTCGCGTCCGCGTTTCCTGGAGAATTAGAAATTTTAGTTCCTAGGTAAAATTCAGCTTTCGCCCTTCATCTTTTCAATTTATTTCTATTGAGTCACTAACCTTTTATTTTATTCTTGCAGAGAATTAATTACTAACTTTCCTTTTATATTTTACTTGTTTATTATTATTATTATCATTATTAACTTTTATTACTGTTGTTATTAACTTACTAACTTACTAACCTTACTAACCTTTTATTATTGTTATAATTGTTATTAACTCACTAACTTACTAACCTTACTAACTTTTTTTTATTGTTATTATTGTTATTAACTTACTAACTTTATTAACCTTTTATTATTATTATTGTTACTAACTTACTAACTTTACTAACCTTTTATTATTGTTATTATCATTATTAACTTACTAACTTTACTAATTATTATTATTATTGTTGTTATTATTGTTAACAATTAACTCAACTAACATTACTAACTTTTATTATTATTGTCATTAATATTAACATCTAACTTTACTAACTCTTGCTAACTTTTATAATTCATGGAAGGTTATACCTCATATTTATTTATTTTTTAAGTGGATGGTCAAAAAGCCCCACTTTATTTATTTATTTATTATCTTTTAATATTCCTTTATATGTTTACATGTGTTATTTTATGCATTTTTTTATGTCTAAACTAAAAAAAAACCTCCCCTTTACTTTACTTTATTTAATTTTCCTTTATGCCAAAATTTTACTTCATGATAAAATTTATTTCACTTATTTAATAATAAATAAAATAAATAAGTAAATAATAACTAATTATAAATGAAAAAAAGAGAGAAGTTTTTATGTGAATAATTAACTTTCTTCATTTTTAAGGCTATCAAAAAAATCTTTTTCAAACAAAAATCCCCATCCTTCATTATTTCAAATCTTCATTATTTTGAAACATCAATTTTTATTTCTTTAAAAAAATTAACCTTTTATTAAAATTATTAAAAAATCATAATTGAATAATTCTAAAGATACAACAAAAAATCAATTCTGTTTTTTTTTAAAATATATTTTTAAAGTAATAATAATTAAAAATTCAAGAAAAATAATAAAATAATAATAAAATCCAATAAAAATTATGACTAAAATTCATTAAATAAACAATTAATTAAAAATTTTATTTTCATATCCGGATGATCCAGTAGGATCCACGGTTTGGAAAATATCAATTTTTTTAAATTGAATAAAAATAAATATAAAGATAAAAATCCATATTTTACGATATGGATTAAATTATTTAAAATTTCATCAAATTCCGTGTCCGGGTGACTCGGTAGAGTCCATGGTTCGGAATTAAAACTTCCGTGTTCGGGTGACTCGGCAGAGTCCATGGTTCGGAAATATCAAATTTTTATACAAATTAATTACTAAAGATTTTTAAACCAGTATTAATTTAAAAATCCACATCCGATTAATTCATTTAAAATTTCTAGTTTGAAAATTAACTGAATATTTTTTTAAAGCAAAGCAAAACAAAATTGAAATCAACTAAAGTACCAATTTTTGGTTGTTTTAACGTAACCGTACTCCTGAATCCCCGAACTCTCGCAGATCAATTTTAAGGTGACCAATCGACCTAGGTGAAACAGATTGGTGGCGACTCCAGAAAACCCGACGTTGCCACATTTACATTCACGAACTATTTAGTTATTGTTCATTTATGTCTATTTGTTTGTTTATTTATATGTTGGCTGTATTGTTATTAGTGTCCACTTACTCCACATACACATTATTATGCTCTAATCTTCCCAAAATTAATCTATTGTTTTTATTTCTCCAAATATAATCATTTATTTTCCTCATAGTATGAACCTGCAGCAGCATCAAGTTGAGTCTCATAGCCCTGCTCATAATTTCTCTCATTATCACTAATTGCCCTAATAGTCATTGCTAGACTTGTTCCAATTCATATTAGTGGTAGCTATCAACTTTAATTATTCATGTTCGTACTTGTGTTCATTTATTAATAAATTAATGAACATGAACAGAGAAGTTATGTTCGTTTATTATTTGTGTTCGTGTTCATTAAAAGTTAAACAAACGAACACGATCATTTACAACCCTAGGGATAAAGATTTGATAGAAATGAGGGGCATTCGTCTGTTTTGGTGTCATGTGAGGCGCACAAACAGTCAAAGGGGGTTGACTGGCCTCTTTATCCATGTTAGGGGCTGCGTTGTGCTGATTTGAAGTTCAAGGGGCTAAGTGTAGTGGCTAACCGAGTTAGAGGGCCTCTGCAGTATTTTGGCCTTTCCAAAACTGTACCAGAAAGCTTCACCGCTTCCCTCGTGTCAAAGCTTCTGACTCACTCTTCCATCCTAGCTTTACTCGAGCCATGGCCAAGAAGCAGAAGAACGGATCGTCTCAGAGCCCACAGTAAAGCTCAATCCCTGCCACCAACAACCAGGCTCAAACAGCTTAAAGTCTTCGCCTTTCTCCTTCCGCGGGCAAGGGCATTTCCCTTTTCCCTTCCAAGGTTGTTTCTTTTCTCTCGCTCATTCCTGTATTCTTTAATCATATTCATGGGTATCAAAGAATCTCTCGGTGTCAATCAATGTTTTATTTGTGCACATTTCATTAAGCTTGATCATACTGGAGATCTCATAGCTGTTCATCATTTATTTGCTTGAGTGGAAGAAATCCAGTTCCTTTTGTCATCTAATATGCTCAATTCATGAACCACTCGATTGGATGATTCTCCGTAATCTGATTGGTTTGTCTATTAAATCGATTCAGGAGAGGAAATTCATTCTGTTCTTGGGAAAAATCTTGCTGGAGTTTAGTGGTTAGTGTGATTCTGTCTGTAGATAACGTGGCCTGTATATTTTCTGATGAACAAGATTCTTAGACCTGAAGATGAGGAACAACATGAACTATATCATTCAGATGAGGATGGACAATTGGTTCTGTAGGTTCGTTGCTTAACTTTTATTGTCAATTTATGTTTTGATTGCTAGCTTTTTAGATTTTTGTATGGAGTCATTTTCATTAAACCAAATGAATGAGAAGTATACGATTGTCTGTGTGGTTCTAAAATAGGAACACGCAAGAAATCGTGACAAAGCTTATACAGCACTTTTACAGAATTTCTGTGTTTATGTTGGATATTTCATTGTTTTAGTTGCTCATCCATTACAGTCCCGGTAATGATATGTACCCAAAAGAAACTCTTTACTGTTTTCCATTAGCTTTATCTTTAGATCTCTTAAGTCAAATAATAAAATGGTATTCATAGGAACATAACAAGACCAATATTTTTTTTGGATGAGCACCACTTTCAGTATTTTGATTCTGGGGTGGTTTCTTACCTGCTGCTTTTATTGTCTACTTTTTTATAGGACTTCAATAGGCATCCAGTTTATGCTCTATTTGATTTCGTGGTTGTATAATTTGAATGCTGGCTTGATTTGTTTACTCATGCCTTCATACCCAGGTGATGGGTTTATGCTCTATTTGGGTCGAGGCAGAATTTTTCTCCTTTTCTTGAAAAGCAACAACTTTAAGGGTTGTTAACTGGCAACCAGTGGACAAACTTATAGCATGGTTTAGGGCAGAACGAGGGCTGAAAAATTTAGCATGGTTTATTCTGTATCTCACTTGTTATCTCTTGAATGTATGTGTTCATTCCGGGCTGGACTGCTGTAATAAGTTTGCGGAGCAAGTGAACCTAAAGTGAGCTTCGTGATGGTGAGGACAACATATATGGACTGAGAAAGGTACCTTGTTACCTATAAACAATTTAAATCAATTGTTGCTTTTGGATATTTACTATTTTAGGGGAGCTATAGGTGCTGATAGTTCTCATTTTAGTTTTTCATGGTTTTAGAAAGTCAGATGAATGTTAGCTATGAAAACCATGTTGTGAAGACCATGTGTTGTGTTTATTGTCAATTTAATTAGTCTCAAATAAGAGTGTAAAATTGCAGAGGAATGGTACTGGGCATGCTGTATGAGGACTGGTTCAGGTGAGTCCTTGAAAAAAAGGGGAGAGCAATAAGGATTTCTTTTTCTAACATGCCAGTGCCAACAGTTGCAACTGAATAGCTTACAGGGCGAGTTTAGATAGTTTTGTTGCTACATTGATTTTACTTTTGCTGACAACTGGAATACGTGATGTCTTTTGATTTCTATCTACAACAAGAACTAGATCTCATTATATGGGTAAAAAAAGTAGTTTGTTTATGAAAATTTAAAGCTGGAAAATCAGGGTAAATTCATTATGAAATTGCTTCTATTGAGATGTAATTTTCTTAATATACTTATGCTACTATCATTGTTAACATTATGTTATCCTTGAATGTTTGCATCACTTTTTCTTATTATTACAGATTACTCAATTATAAACAAGTTGGAGATGAAGAGAAGATGGATTTTTTACGGCTTTTGAGCCTTTAAGTATTTGCATTTTCTTTCCCAAATTGTGTTTTCAAATGTGTCCAAAGTTGTATTCTTTAGATGTTGTTTCTCATGCCATTATTGATTCGGGATAATTTGGACAAAGTGTAAAATGATTTGCTGTTGCAACTGTGTACAATTGTTTATTTTCTTGCCAAATTCCAAATCCCAGCCTTCATGATTATGTTATATGGACTGGTTCTGCAAATGGTCAGTGTTCCTGTAAGAAAGGGAAGCTAGCTAGTGCTTCTGACCAATTATCCCAGAACTCCAGTCATTCCTCTCATCTGCACATTAATAGGCAGCAAAATTTGCCTCCAAATTAATGTCTTTTTTCGCAAAAGGATGCTTTGCCCGTCAGAGAAAACCTTGTTAAATGGTCGTTGGTTGATGAAGCGATTTTGCGCACGATGTTTAGCTTCAGCGGAGATGTCATCCATCCCACCTATTCATCCAATGTCCTTCCTCGATTGCTTTGTAGGCTCGACCAGCTCTTCATTGTCACCCAGCACGTACGGTGCTTTACCTTCTGGAAAACTGAAATTGCTAGACCTCTTTATATCATGTTCACGGGTTAACCACAATGAGTTCATTTTCAATAATGTGCCTTTTCGGACCCTTTGTCTTTTGTTAGCACAAAGAGATGATCTTCTTCTAGCTCTTCAAGCATCCAAGAAAGAGCATGCTCTGAAAGCCAGAATAGTTACATGGGTAGCTTCCTGGCTCTCTTGCAATTCTTCACTGGAAACTTGTCATTGTCAATTTCAAAGTCGATGGGGTAGCACACAGTGTGGGTAAGGATATCAATTTGCACCATTATCCGTGGGTATCCTTTCCTGCCCTACCCCATGAGTAGTTTTTTTCTTTTTTTTTTTTTTATCAATTGAACTGGTTTGGGCCGGATTTGGGTATTTTTTGTTTTATATCCGCTAGGTACAAGGGGGATATGGATTTAGGGGTCTACCCTCCTGGAACCAGGCCTGCTCCATACCCGCATATTATATATAATATATAAGTGTCTAAAATATTACATATATTATATATACATACCAAATTCTAATCCTATATAACCCAAATATATAACATAATTATAACATAATAAGCCCTAAAATTCACAATTATATGACTAGGCTACTTTGCTTTTGGTTATGTTATATATTCAAGTATGTCATGTTTTTTTTAGTTTTAATTTTATATTATGTGATCACTTGTGTCGGTATTACGGATACAATACACGACCCTACTCATCCCAACGCGATAAAGGTTTTGGCGAAAAGATCGTACCCGTTACTGGTTGTAGAAAGGATTTGAGTAGAGTTTTTATATTGTTGGTAGAATTTAAAAATTATTTCACTATCCCAAAATCTGAACCGTTAACATCCCTAGACATGGGTGCTTCTAGTTAAGTTGGGTGCTGTTCAATTTGCTCAGGCCACCACTTTAATACATTCCTCTTGTCGTTGGCTGTAGAAGACTTAACGCTATTGATCTTGTAGCCCCATTCTCTTGATTTGACAATGGAGGTGGGTTTGCCCTTGAGCCTCGACTTTCTCTTCTACTTTAATCCTTTCTTCCTTGTTATTTTCTTTCTCTTTTGTATCTTTTCCTCAGAATAAACCCAATTCTCGTTGAATAACGAGTAATTAATTACAGTGCAATATTATATCTATCATGCGGCGGCATTTCGGAGTTGAGTTTAAAGTAAAAACATAGATCTTAGTTTAGTTTAGGGGTACCTTAAACACAGAAACACCAAACAATTAATTGGTGTAAATAAAGGAAATACAAATTCATCTGTGCAGCTCTAAATTTGAGTAAATTGCACAGGTTAATCCTAATCTTTTAATTATATTTGAGTTCTAACTCTAACCTTGCGCCTCTCTAACAAGTTTAAAACGTTTCATTTTAAATTTTTTTTTATGGAATCTGTTATCTTGAATGTAAACTGATACATCAGTATAGTATTATAGGGGAAAAAGCACTTTCTAATCTCTAAAAGCTTTGCTTTTGTCATAATGACCTCAAAATTTTTCTATCTTACCATTCAACCACCTTCTTCAACCTTTTGCCCCCATTTCGACCTGCCCCTCCTCTCCGTCTGCGTCACCCTTCTCCCCGCCATCAAGAGACTACACCACACACACAGGAAACAAGAAAAAAAAAAAGAATCAAAACTATCACATATTGAAATTGAATCATCACGACTAAACAAAGAGCGGAGTCATACGCTTCGAGCTCTTGAATTTGCTGAGGAATGTGTCGATGGTAGCGTTTCTTCTAGGGAGGTTTGTCGGCGGCGTCTTGATTGCCACTGGAGGCACCCTCTAAATTATCACTTCCAGATCTGCTTTCGTGCTCCTGCTCCCTGCTCCACCGCCCCACACTGCCCTCGAAATTCTCTCCCATTCTAGCGCCGTCGCTTTGGTTGTTCTCAATAAGCGGCTGCTGCTACAACAACCCTAACCCAAAAACCCCAAAAAAGATCAGAAACCCAAAAAAGGTAAGTAATTAAAGAGGTGAGCTGTGTTGAGAGTGAATTAAATTACAAGAGTGAGGGAGAGGCCAGGAGAAGAGAACATATTCTTGGGGAGAGAAGGAGAGAGGAGGAGCGGCGGAGCGATGGCGTCGGTAGGCATGCTGTTGTTGCCCTTGTAAGGTATATCTGCCACGATTCTCGCAACAGTTGAAAAGCAAGCGACGGTGGGCATGGGAAAGGTACCAATTCGTCGCAGGCCGCTTATTTCAGACAGGGAACAAGCTGGAATCGCAGGCAGAAGAGCTCTCAATCGGGCGTTGATTTTGACGGCAAATCAACTACGGCAAATCGCAGGCGAAGGAAGGCCAATGAAATCACGACAGAAGATGGAATCACAAACGAAATCATGATGGACGACGGCAAATCGTAGACGGAATTGCGACGGAGGGTGGAATCCCAGATGAAATTGCGACAAAGGATGGAATCAAAGAAGAAATCGTAGGCAGAAGGAGGTTGATGGAGGACGGAGGACGGGTGGTGGCTGGGGATGAATGACCGATTCATCATCGTCACCATGGAGAGGAGTCCGGAGAGGTAGGAGAGGGTTGGCCGGAGAGGGAGGCTGGAGAAGGAGTAGAGGTAAGAGAGGGTTGGCCGGAGAAAGTTATGGGATTTTTTTTGGTAAAAGGAGTTTTTATTAGGGTTAAAATAAGTATTTTCTCCCACAATAATATGCTGACGTGGTTTTTTCTGTCCGAATTAACGACTTCCTTCACCAAATGATTTAAAATGTAACATTTTAATCATGTTAGGGAGACATAATGAATAAATTGCAAGTTGGGATTAAAACTGAATAGAATTAAAAAAATGGGATTAATGTGTGCAATTTACCCCTCTAAACTTTTTTTCATTTGTCACAAGAGTAAATTGCATAAATGATCCCTAACTTTTAACTATTGTTTTGTTTTAGTTCCTAATCTATTTCATATTCTGTTTTGGTCCTAAACCTATTAAAAAGTTTCATTTTAGTCCTAAATCTATTAAAAACATTTCATTTTGGTCCCCACTGAATGAAATATGTTAACTTAAAATATTCGTCTGATAAAAATTTTTTAAATTATAATTTAAACTATTCGGTAATTGTTTTACAATAAATTTAATCTATATAATAATTTTTATTGTTAATAGAAAATTCAAAACATCTTTTTTTTTCTTTCTGTTAATTAAACTTATTTTATTCAGAAAGAAAAAATTATTAATTTAAATTGTTTATTTGTTATCAAAAAATATTAACCTGCTTAAATTTACTAGAACACAGTTACTGAATACTTAAATTAAAATTTTAAAAGTTTATATCAGATAGTTATTCTGAGTTAATGAATTTCATTTGATTAGGGACCAAAACCAAACAATTTTAGTAGGTTAAGGACCAAAATAAAAATGTTCAATAGGTTAGGGACTAAAACGAAACAACAATTAAAGGTTAGGGACTATTTACGAAATTTACTCTTTGTCGCAAATATTTGGTTTACTTACTACCCTAATTTTGGTCGCAAAGTGCATGAAGCGACAACGAGAAGGAGAGAGAGATTAGCCATTCCTCAAGTCACTATTTAAACTCTTTGGCTTCCATTCGCTGATCATATTGACCATATCCTCAACAAAGTGGAATACGGATGGGTAGCGGTAGCCGGTGGGCCACTGTTGTCGTGTTCAATGACTGTTTAAAGATATGAGGGGAAGAGTAAAAGAAGAAACCAAATTTATGAAGAAGAGATGCGAGGGCTGCTTGCCTCAAAGGTCCAAGCTTTACACGTCCTCGCTTACGTTGGACGGGGCCCCACGTCGAATCGGTGTTTATTTACTTCTCTTGTCAATTCCTCTTTGTCCTTGGCAATTCTGGGAGTCGATTCTTCAGCATCAACCGGCTTTTCACCTTCTCGTCCATCGGCCAGATAGAAAATGGGTTGGAGAGGGATTCTGGGGTTTGATTATGGAGTCATTCAGGCGCCGCTGGGACCTGATATTTCAGGGCCGGAGCTTGTTGCTGCTGTTGCCAACTCCGGTGGACTTGGCCTTCTTAGAGCTCCTGACTGGGTACATATCATTTCACTCTTCCAGTACTAATAAGCTTTCTTCTCCGGAGTTGATTACTTTGCTCCATCGCAAGTTTCTGAAAAATTAGCTCTTTGATCGGAGATAACGTCATAGGACTCGTTTATTTTAGTTCTAAACTCTCTCACTCTCTCGTACACGGTTGTAAACTTTTTCGGTTATTTGTGTTCTGCCTGTCCTGGATATAGCATTATAAAAACTGTAACAAGAACACATTTCACCCGTATGATTCATGTTTCAGTTGCTACTAATTCCATTCAAAGCTAGATACATTTGTCTGCCTACTCTGGACACAGGTGTTGACTTATGTCCCTTGTCACTTGTCAGTGCTTCATAGCTAATTTCCAGCGGGGAATTCATGTTGTTTCCCCTGCATTATTGGCATTCTGGCTGTGTTATGTCTGTTTTGGTTATCAGAAATGGTACTGCAATTTGCACTGATTGGTTTATCTTCTTCAACTGGTGTATTAGGAATCGCCCGATCACTTAAGGGAACTAATAAGGAAGACAAGAGGCTTAACCGACAAACCATTTGGGGTTGGCGTAGTTCTGGCATTTCCCCATGAAGAAAATATAAAGGCTATACTAGAAGAAAAGGTGGCAGTATTGCAATTATACTGGGGTGAATGCACAGAGGAGCTAGTACTTGAAGCCCATAATGCCGGGGTCAAGGTTATTCCTCAGGTAAGTTGTTTTTGGCTTTTGTTTAACACCATCACTTGTGTGAGAATGCTTTTACTTGGTTTCCATGACGTTAATAGGAATGTCACATGATTACGGAAACTGATTGGAAGAAGAGAATAAGAAGAAGAGAAGAAAGAGATGAATCTAAGTCACTTGCAAGAAATTTCACGAGTCATGCAGTGGGAAAATTAGGGAAAACCAAAACCATAGGCCTAGGGATTGTGCATTAGCATCGTGGTTTTTGGTTGAAGGGTTGATTGGGGAGCTGTCTTGTGGTTTTTATTCTCCCCTGCTGCCTTCTGTATCATAATTCATAACACTGTGTAACTTCATTCAAGGTTGGGAGTTTTGGGGATGCGCAAAATGCAATTAATGCTGGTGCAGATGCAATTATTGTTCAAGGACGAGAAGCCGGAGGGCACATAATTGGACAGGTAAGTGGATACGCCAGTTCCCCTAATGCTCCCAGTCTTTTGTGTTCTCTTGTGTGGCAATCTTGTAATTGTAGCATCTCTTCTTAAGTATATTTCGGCTTAGCTCTCTTGAAACTGTAACAACTTAGTTCTGACATCCTGGTGCTTTTTATTATCATTTGTAGGATTCTTTGTTTTCCTTGTTGCCGAGAGTAGTGGACCTTGTGGGAGATCGGGATGTTCCTGTAATTGCTGCGGGGAGTATTGTAGATGCTCGCGGTTATGTAGCTGCCTTGGCTCTTGGTGCAAAAGGTGTATGCCTAGGCACCAGGTTTGTAATAACTTTTAATTAAAATGGAGTTTGTTCCAATTTAAGCTTGCTAGAATGTTTGGTGACATCAGCATCCAGTAAGCATTAGGTGGTATTAGTTAAAATGACTGGAAGAGCTAATCTTTCTAATTGAAATCTCAAGACCTTATTTTCTTTTGCATTTTAGCACTACTCTGTCCTTAGTTTCATGCCATGTCAGTACTGTGAAGTCTCACTTTTAAGGTGTGTACCCATTTTTTTTTTCCTCATGTCTCTTGATTCCAGTTTCACAGAAATTAGTCTTTGGAAAACAAGCAATCTCGAACAACTGCAATTTCCACACGAGTAAAACTAAAAGTGTGACTGTTTTTTCTTTATTGTTTTTCCTGAAGTGGTGTTGACAGGCGTTTTGAAGCTGTGCTCTGTCCTGCTTTTGGTGTGCTAAAATTCCCATTACTTTGATATGAAAATGATATTAGCTTAAAGAAATTCATCAAGTGCTCAAGTCTGGAAATTTGCAGGTTTCTTGCAACTGAAGAAAGCTATGCTCATCCAACATACAAGCGGAAATTGGTTGAACTTGACAAAACAGAGTACACGAACGTGTTTGGCAGAGCAAGGTGGCCTGGTGCACCACAACGTGTCCTGCAAACGCCTTTTTTCATTGACTGGAAATCCCTACCAGCTGAGGAGAATGAGGTTAATCAACCAGTCATCGGTCGATCAACAATTCATGGTGTGGTGAGCATTCTGTCCTCAATAACCCTGTAGGCATGATTAACACTCTGTTTGGAAAAGAAATCATAAAGATCAAGGATGCTAAGCTGTATTATCATATTTAGTGTGTGACTTTTTTCTTCTCATTGCTTATTTGTTGCCGTCCTGTAACAGGAAAAAGAAATTCGTCGTTTTGCGGGTACCGTTCCAAATGCAACAACAACAGGTGATATTGAAAGCATGGCGATGTATGCTGGTCAAGGTGTAGCTCTCATTGAGGAAATTCTACCTGCAGAAGAAGTGGTGAAGAGGCTAGTTCAAGAGGCCCAACTTCTCATCCGCCAAAAATTTATCGGCCAGCAGGCCTAACGTGGACAAAGAGCTCAGTTTCTTCCTTTCCTTTCGTTTTCCCCCCTGCAGTTTACAATGCTGCAGGTATGACAGAGATCGGAATTTTGCCACCTGTCAGCGCTTTAGTTTATAATGCCTGTGTTAGTCTTCGGTTGATGGTTGCGTTCGTTCAGGTCCTCGCATATTTGCTGTGGACAGTTATATTCCTGTGTCTGTGTGTGCGAGAGGGTTAGTCAGTGAAGATTTCAAATGGTCTCAGCTGAAAGAGGGGGAAAGTTGCGGGGTGGAATGAGCTCAAATTTTTCATTATCGTGTTATATCCATTAATAGCCCTCCATAAGTATTTGTTGTTGCCAACGAGTCACTAGCTACTTCCAGGCGGCGCTTTCTTCTCTACATGGGAAGTGCCATGTCTTTTACCCGCAAACAGTGGCATTTGCTCTCATAGTGTGTTTAATCAACTTCCTAAATGTTTCTAAATCTATACGACACTGTAAAAGGAAATTATTCATTTAAGTATAGTAAAAAATTAGAATTATGTCAAACCTACAAAATAATTGGGAAAAAGCCACTTCAGTCCTAAATCATGTGCAACTTTTTATATTTAAGTCTAAAAACTTTGCAAATTTTTATTTAAGTTCTAAAACTTGCAAAATATGTATATGGTTAATCCTAAAGTTAACCTTTGAACTGGTGGCTAATGATTTAAGATTAATTATTTACATTTTTTACAATTTTTAGGATTCAAACACTACTAGAAAAACCGCATTTAGCGACGGCATACCGTCGCTAACCTGCCCGCCGCTAATTTTCTAGCGACGGTTACCGTCGCTAATTAGCGATAGCTAAACGTCACAAAACAAGCCGTTACAAAATTTCCGGTAACGGTGTCTGCCGGTGCGTTAGCGACGCGTAGCCGTCACTACTTAGTACTAGTTAGTGACGCATAGCCGTCGCTAGTTAGTGACGCGTAACCGTCGCTAGTTAGTGCTAGTTAGTGACGCGTAGCCATCGCTAATTAGTGACGCATAGCCGTTGCTAGTTAGTGACGCATAGCCGTTGCTAGTTAGTACCAGTTAGTGACGTGTAGCCGTCGCTAGTTGGTGCCAGTTAGTGACGCGTAGTCGTCGCTAGTTAGTGACGCATAACCGTCGCTAGTTAGTGCCAGTTTGTGATGCGTAGCCGTCGCTAGTTAGTGCCAATTAGTGACTCGTAGCCGTCACTAGTTACTGTAGTTAGTGACGCGTATTCGTCGTTAGTTAGTGACGCATAGCCGTTACTAATTAATGAGTTAGTGACGCATAGCCTTCGCTAGTTAGTATAACAATTTTTGACTTAAATTGAGGTGATTACGGAATGGAGTTCAAGTTCTAAGTTTGTCGCTTTGGATTCGAATAACTTGTTTTTGCAATATTGTCATCGATTTCACACAAATGCAACAACTAGGGTATTGAAGTATTTTTCATTAATACAAAATATGATTAACATATTGTCTTGTCATGTCATTCGATGATTAAAATACATAAGGTTACAATTTCCTATACAAAATAAAAACTGAGCTCAAATTCATCATACCGCAGGATCGAGCAAAAGATTCTTCAGGCAAGATCATGAAAACAACAATCAACCTCCCCTTCCCTCAATCTACAAGAAGATAAACATTTTAATCAGCCAAAGGAACATAAATTTATTAAATAAAAAAAAGGTAAATACAATTCTAAGTTAAGATTTTAGGGAAGAAAAATTAATGAGCAAATAGACTCAAATAAACAGTTATAGAGGGGGGTGGGGGACTGTTCAATCTGTTCAATATCGGCACAAAAGGCATGCATAAAATCAATGGTTAGACAAGTATATTTGAAAAAGTTAGCTGAGATCCATAGTGCATTCTGTGACAATTGATGACTGCTTGCTCTAAATTCTGGTGCAAAAACCCTTAGAAATTCAGCTACTAATAGTTTAACGATTTGAAGTAATGTACAAAACTAAATCAAACCAAGCAGGCTAAAGAAACCCTTGAATGTAAACAAAACCACACAAGGCAAAAAAACACATTAGATGCTCAACACTAATCTTCTTGGGTTGTTGCATAACATTAAGGAAGGCCTAGAATTTGCCAATATTTCCAACAAGACAATTCAAGAAACTTCTAAATGGGTTCAAAAAGCTCCTTAACCATAACAAGCCATAAACTTCTGCAATAGGCAAACAATCAAATTTAATAGTAACAAGCACTATAAGATAGAGCAAACAACCTTCCATTCCGAAACAAACATTGGGCCTTGAAGTAGAAACAATTGCAAAGAGTCGGAAGCTGTCTGCTGCTCTAACTTCCTGCAGAAGTCCCAAAGAGTCCATTGGTAATTCAAAATTACTAATTCTTACTGTAAAATACAAAACAAAAAAAAACTCCAAAAAACATGCAGCAACTTTGAATTTAAAAAAAAAAGTACTTTTATCTCAGACCATACAAAGTGACAAGGATGGAAAGAGACTCAAACCAAAGAAAGTTTGTCATGTGCTCATATTCCACAAACGTACCCAATTTATTGAAGATAAAACCACCCCTATGCTTTACCTTTTTTTCAATAAAGCAACATAAAATTAGGTACTGTGATAATGAAATTCCCTCTTCTATCTACATCACACCAAATGATGAACAACAACAAAACTAAAGAAATATACAAATGTATTTTCTTGTAAACTAGGGTATATAAATATTTTGATACTCAAATGGTTAAGCTCAAGCATTGTATACCATTTAGAGCACGATGCTCACAGCAACCCCCCCCAAAAAAAGGATCAACAGGAAAACACCAATCTCTGATATCAACTATAAAAAGACACAAAAAAGAGCATCTTATCAAAAAAGCTAAAAATGATTTCACGCACACATCCAAATGTTCAAGCTAAAAATGATATTTTAAATTTCTGAAAATAGCACACTAGTAATTTTCACTTTAATATCCCAACAATTCAATAACACGAACTAAAAGATCATGATACAATCACCACACTGTAACACCCTTGCAGATTTGATGAGTACTTAGACACAGTTGTTAATTATCGAGGAATGCATGACCAAACTTCTTATGGAGATTATGAAGCCCCAGACATGCTCATGTTAGTTTACAAGAAGTTTGTTGACTGAAAAAAAAAAGCTAAATAATGTAGAGTAAAAGGAATGACCACCTCGCCATTCCCAGTCATGACCCTCCACATTTTATGTAACAAACCTCCAAATAAACCAGGACATACATCAAATAACCAAGAGATTTATGTGCCAACAATCAGCACCCAAAACACATTAGTCTGATTTCTCAGAGGTTATCATTTACCAAAGGCATTTTATGACCCTTCACTTAGTAAGTAGAAATTAAACCACCAAATAAACCAGTACATATATCAAATAACTAGAAGGACTGATGCATCTTTCTATTTTCCTGATTAAAAGGAATGCAAACGGGCAATATAAAGTTACCCCCGTAATATGGCTCACGCAAAAGAACTACTTCTATAGGCAAAAATTATTAGCCACTATTTTCAAACCAAAGCTCTGCAAGGTAAGTACGACAAAAAATAAATGGAAGGGCAAATGAAATGGTCTAATGGTTTGACTTACATTCTTTTGTGAGCGATGCAAAAGTAGAATATAAATAGAACTCATTCATCTAATTTCCAAATTTCCCAAAAATGCGTAAAGGTTTTTATAGTGGTTAGATGCCACATAAAGTAGAGAAAAAACTCTCTTACAACTGACACACAGCCTGAAGAACCAGGAAGATAAAACCGTTTTGGTTTTGCAGTGATTTCCTAATCTAACGTTGATTTGGTGAATATTAAAAGACAACAATGGAAAAAGTTGTTCCCTTATTCCCTTCACTAAAAATTGAAACCATTCCAGGCATAAATAAAAATGCAACATTTTGGGGATCCTGGAAAGGCATATATGCATGCCTAAATGGCCTTACTCGGACCCAAAAGCTAGAGTTCACCATGGCGCCCTAATGATATACTATGAATACCTTAGATGTATTTCAGAAATGTGGGCTGGAGACCATATGCACATCTTTGACAAGTGAAAATGAAACACAAATGCAAGCTGTTTCCTCAACTTATACGAGACAAATAATAATATGATTAACTAAAAAATCAAGAACAACTTTAGTAGCTACCAAAATGCCTTATGAAGGAGGAAACAAAATACAACTGGATATCTAAATTGCAGTCAAATAAGGACCACATAAACAAGCAATAAAAAAGCAGAACAATATGGAATCACAGGGCCAATATTTCCCAGAAAACAAAAGGCAGTTTAACAGATCAGGAAATTGACAATAATACAATCATGAAAATAAGAAAGAAGAACATGCCGCTACATAAGAATAAACTTGACCATTTTACGAGGGGGAAAAGGGTGCAAGAAAAGAAAAGAAAAGAGCTTATATGATGGAAGTAGCTATCAGGACATCATCAAATGTAAGTACCTAGCAGCATATTCAGAGAAATGTTTTCCAGGCTGCCGTTGTCTCAAAGTGTGTAGGTCGCCACCAGGGCAATATTCCATCACCTTGGCAGACCTTTCTCATTTTCTCTCTCTCTCGATCTCGAGTCGGCAGACCATTGCCCAAATTGTGGGATGAGAGCAGTGAAGTTCTGTTTGCCCAAATCGTGGGATACACTCAAAAGCGGCCTTTCTGTAGTAGATGCCCATAGCGCTAAGACGATGACCTCTCTCTCGCTTTCTCTCCCATAGTGCCAGAAGCCGGAGGGTAATGACGGCAGCCATCGCAATCGTGGCCAGAAGCTGGAGGGCACCGTCGTCGTTCACTGTCAACAGGAGATGACTCTGTTGAAGCTGAGCCGGACTCTGGTGGAGGCGAGGCGACAGTTGGGGAGGAATTAGGGATTTCGCCATGGACATAAAACCAACAAAGCAGGCGAAGAGATTCGGCTAAGATATCAGAGAAATTAGGCGAATCTGAGAAGTTCGGCACACCTCCACCTCTTCTCAACGAAAGAACAGACCACTCGCGCGCGAGGCGCCCGCTTGAGTTCGTCACCAGGGGAGTGAGGTTTGACTTCGTCACCCGGAGGAAGAGAAGACGGGGACTGAAGGAGTAGGGGTTCCGATTTAGGCTGGGGAAGGGGATGAAGACAATACGGGAATTGAAGGAGCAGAGGTTTCGATTTAGAGGAGCAGAGGTGCGAAATGGAGAGGAAACAGAAGGCAATTGTTAGTGAACGAAGACTTAGGTAATTTGCAGACGGTCAACAGCGGAGATAAATAGGAGTGTTAAAATCCAATATGCATGGCGACGGTAAACCGTCGCTTAAAACTAGCGATTAACCGCCCTCGCTACTTCTTAACATATATTATCTTAATCCATAATTAAATGATAAAATATAACTAAGTGGTTAAACATAATGTCACAATAAACCATTGGTCCATGAATTTAATTTTCATTAAATATATATTTTATTTAATTGCTAAAAATTATATTAAGATATTTGCATGCTGAATTAATCACATTAAAATTTAATTATAAGTATACAATTAAACAATTGATATATAAAATAAGAATAGGTTTTAAGGTACACATCTCAACTTCAGTACATATATTTAAAAAAAATTATTTATGTTACGATAGATGACAATTTAGCATAAAAAATAATTATTACATGAGAACTATTAATATTTTTGGGTTTTTTTCATTTTAGCGACGGTTAACCATAAAACAAATGAAAAATTAGCGAAGGAGAATGAATAATCTTGTAACCATAAAACAAAATTTAGTCTAAATTATAGTTTTTTTTATACACACATGGATACATCGATCCATACATTTTCATTGAAAATTAAATTGAAAACAATTAAAATTTATCATTATCAAAACAAATGAAAAAAAGGAGAATGAATAATCTCATAAAAAGCCAGTCATAATTAGTCATCGCTAGTCTTTGGAATATTACCACGGGCAAGCTGTATGTAATTTTTGAACAACTTAAATTAGCGACGGTTAATAGTCACTAAATTAGCGAAGGCAAGCCGTCGCTAATTTTAGTGACTACCTGCCTTTCGCTAATTAGCGACGGCAAGCCGTCACTAATTTTAGCGACTATTTAGCGAAGACAAGCCGTCGCTAACAGGAGAGAAAACTTGGCGTTTAACTAAGTAGCTGTATAGCAACGGCTATAAGTCACTTAGGAGTAGCGACTAATGGCCCTTGCTAGTATAAAAATATGATTACTTAAAAAATATTAAGAGATACCATAAAAAGAGTATAGTGACTATATTTTTTGTTAATTACTTAAAAACAAATGAAAAATCTTGTAACCATAAAACAAAATGTAGTGTAAATTATAGTTTTTTTTATACACACATGGATACATCGATCCATACATTTTTATTGAAAAATAAACTGAAAGCAATTAAAATTTATCATTATCAAAACAAATGAAAAAAAAAGGAGAATGAACAATCTCATAAAAAACCAGTCATAATTAGTCATCGCTAGTCTTTGGAATATTACCAAGGGCAAGCTGTATGTAATTTTTGAACAACTTAAAGCCAATTAGCGACGGTTAATAGTCACTAAATTAGCAAAGGCAAGCCGTTGCTAATTTTAGCGACTACCTACCTTCGCTAAATTAGCGAAGGCAAGCCGCTGCTAATATTAGAGACTACCTGCCTTCGCTAATTAGCGACAGCTTGGAGAGAAAACTTGGCGTTTAACTAAGTAGCTGTATAGTGACGGCTATAAGTTGCTTAGGAGTAGCGACTAATGACCCTCGCTAGTATAAAAATATGATTACTTAAAAAATATTAAGAGATACCATAAAAAGAGTATAGTGACTATATTTTTTGTTAATTACTTAAAAACAAATGAAAAATCTTGTAACCATAAAATAAAATTTAGTCTAAATTATAGTTTTTTTTATACACACATGGATACATCGATCCATACATTTTCATTGAAAAATAAACTGAAAGCTATTAAAATATATCATTATCAAAACAAATGAAAAAAAAGGAGAATGAACAATATCATAAAAAGCCAATCATAATTAGTCATAGCTAGTCTTTGGAATATTACCAAGGGCAAGCTGTATGTAATTTTTGAACAACTTAAAGCTAATTAGCGACGGTTAATAGTCACTTAATTAGCGTAGGCAAGCAGTTGCTAATTTTAACGACTACCTACCTTCGTTAAATTAACAAAGGCAAGCCGTCGCTAATATTAGAGACTACTTGCCTTCGCGAATTAGCGACGGCTTGGAGAGAAAACTTGGCGTTTAACTAAGTAGCTGTATAGCGACGGCTATAAGTCACTTAGGAGTAGTGACTAATGGCCCTCGCTAGTATAAAAATATGATTATAAAAATATAATTACTTAAAAAATATTAAGAAATACCATAAAAAGAGTATAGTGACTATATTTTTTGTTAATTACTTAAAAACAAATGAAAAATCTTGTAACCATAAAAAAAAATGTAGTGTAAATTATAGTTTTTTTTATACACACATGGATACATCGATCCATACATTTTCATTGAAAAATAAACTGAAAGCAATTAAAATTTATCATTATCAAAACAAATAAAAAAAAAAAGAGAATGAACAATCTCATAAAAAGCCAGTCATAATTAGCCATCGCTAGTCTTTGGAATATTACCAAGGGCAAGCTATATGTAATTTTTGAACAACTTAAAGCTAATTAGTGACGGTTAATAGTCACTAAATTAGCGAAGGTAAGCCGTTGCTAATTTTAGCGACTACATGCCTTCGCTAATTAGCGACGGCTTTTAGTGACTACCTGCCTTCGCTAAATTAGCGAAGACAAGCCGTTGCTAATATGAGCGACTACCTGCCTTCGCTAAATTAGCGACGGTTTTAGCAACCTCCAGCCGTCGCTAAACTTTCACTGGACTTTTAGTGACTGTTTGCCGTAGCTAATTTGTGACTGTTTTTAGCCGTCGCTAATTTAACTGTCGCTAAATGCGGTTTTTCTAGTAGTGAAATAGAAATTCATAAAATTTTGGAACTTAAATAGAAAAATTGTAAGAGGTTTAATGGTCTAATCGTAATAAAACTCTAATATTCTTTTTGCAAGCTCGAACTACCCCCAAGTTTATGGATTTAACAAAGAGCCACTGATGCCCTAATCGCCCTTGTAAAAATCATTTTGATCCACTCCAAAGACCTACACATTCATTGGTCACGATTTGTCTTCCACCTTGAACTATGCCTTTTTTTGTCGTGCTTCTCCCCCATCCAAGAGATTCTATTAATCAATCTAAGCTAGAGAATAGTGGGGGAAATGACCTTAGCCACTTTGGATTGGTGACTAATTAAATTGAATCAAGCAATAATTTTTTTTTTTAGAAAATTGAAATTTGTAACTTTTCAATTCAATGCTCATGCCCTACTTCTTTTTAGAAGAGGAAGTGTCCACAAATTTTATTAGCACTTACAACCAACTCAATGCCTTTTGCGTGAGGATTAATAGTTAGCTTCTAATCACCGAAAAAAGAATGTGTTTTTTCTTGCATTGTGACATGAGAGCCAATTTGTAGTGTCATCTTTTAGTCTCCAACAAACGAAGCTAGACCGTGACTCCGTGAGCATCAAAATTAAGTAAACTAGGTTCAAGGTGTGAGTGTTAAAATTGTGCTATGCAATTGTATGGTTCTTGCTTGTCTACCCATAGATAATTAATGCTACTTCCTCGTGTTATTTATGTAGTTTGCTTGGTAAGGAAATTTATCAGCATGTGGCAGTGGATGTGTCAAATTTTGGCCCATACTTTATTTTTTACTAAAAGTTTGGAGCATCAATTCAGTTGGGGAAAAGACCAACTATAGTCCTATTTTTTTTGAAACTTTTTTTATGTAAGTTCTAAAATTTTGTGAATTTCTATTTGAATCCTAAAAGTTGCAAAATTTGTTGTTTACATTTTTGATAAGTTTTAGAGCTCAAATAGAGATTCGCATAGTTTTAGGACTTAAATAGAGAAATTACAAAAGATTTAGGACTGAAGCGATTTCCTCCAAAATAATTTTATGAAACTAATGTGGGACATAAAGGTTGGAGCAAGATTGCATGTCAAACTCATTTGAAGGTAAACTGTTTGACTTTGCCGGTACAATTTACAAATTTGTTTTAGCTTTAGCACTAATAAAAAATTAATAAGAAAATTTCTTAATGTATCTGTCTAATGACAATTTGCTAACAATTGTAGTTGTTTAATGGAGTCATCCAATACAATTCTGGCTGTATTATATACTGTAGGAAACAGTCGTGAGCTCCAAAATAATTTTATGAAACTAATGTGGCACATAAAGGTTGGAGCAAGATTGCATGTCAAACTCATTTGAAGGTAAACTGTTTGACTTTGCCGGTACAATTTACAAATTTGTTTTAGCTTTAGCACTAATAAAAAATTAATAAGAAAATTTCTTAATGTATCTGTCTAATGACAATTTGCTAACAATTGTAGTTGTTTAATGGAGTCATCCAATACAATTCTGGCTGTATTATATACTGTAGGAAACAGTCGTGAGCTCCAAAGATAAAAAGTATGACACTATATTATGAGACTTTCAACATTGTAACAATTGACTTATATTACCCAACTCATCCATGTGATCTCCTGACACAAAAAACGTGGCAGACACATCCAACACATCTTTCGGAAATGAACAATTACAAGAATTAGCCTTGAAGACAACAAGATGCAAGCTATAAAACCTACTCCATGCAAGCTATATATGTATGTATGTATGTATAATAAAAGTCTCTAGTACAAAATATTTTTATTACTCTCCTTAATCTCTTCACTACTTTTCCCAATACAAACATCATTACCTGCAGTGGAGCGCAGGCAACAAGTCTAGTGATTCATATTAGTCTTCCATGCACGTACTAAATGAAAACTGTTAACTAACAGTAAATGTCTAACTTCTAGGTTTGAAATCATAATTAAAAATCTAAATCACGCAATACTGTTTTAATAATTAATAAACTAGGTTAATTTATTTTTGTTATGATAAAATGTGCAAAAATACCACTAATGTTAGTGCTTTAGGACATATCACGGCTATTGTTTATTATTACAGACAGATAAGTCATTAATTTTTTGTGAAACAGACAAATATATGATTCATCTTTTTAAAATTGTGCAAATTGTCGAATACTAGCTTGGGATTTTGCGTTGCATAAGATTTGAAAATTTCTTTCACGGTCAACCATGTAAGGTCGAAGTCTTTTGCTTTCTCATGAATTAATGGGTATTACTATCCGCTGGTTTCATCTGCACCTATGTACCTTTGAGTAATCCTTACCCTATCTAATTCCTAGCTTCAACTAAATTACACACTTTGCAGGGTTTATCATTTTGCAAAAGGCCATTACTATGTATGTAATCTTACTCTTGCTATGTGATCAAAAAGATGACCCTAGTAAGCACAAACTCACTAGAGGTTAAGAAGAATATTTTTAATGGGGGAGGATATTAAAAATATTTAAATTAAACACTTGACAAATATTTATTTTATAGAAACTATAAAATTTATAGTTAATAAGATTAATGACCTATTAAAAAGAAAAAGCTAACAAAACAAGTTGCACATTAATTAACATACATGCATGAAGCAAGATGGAGGTTTCATTTTAAACACACATGAGATGGATGGAGCTCGCGAAATTCAAGGGAATCGCATGCATCATGCCTCGTGTCTAGCTATGATATCCAAAAGAAAAAACAAAACAAAAAAAAGGGGGGGGGGGGGGGGGGGGGAGAGAGAACAGTATTCTTTAATCAGTTGTTGTCTATTAATCAGCCGTCGACGCTCGACTCCTTGTAACTTTGATGGAGATAACCCTTGTCTTTGACCGACGAAGACAGGATCTGATCAGTGGGAGGGCCCGGCTGCGTTTTCTGTCTTTATATTACTCATTCATGCTTCCTGGGCAACTTCTCTAGTGACTCCAAAACAAACTTCCACACGTATGCCTATGTGTTGATTGCTATTTTATCGCCATCATTGTCATTGTCACAAAATAATGTATATATTGACTTTAAGAAATTTATATTCAAAACAAATTTGGGTAAGAATTAGTTCCAAGATTGAGGGTAAAAAGTAGTGTAAATTTTAGAAATGGTCCATAATCTTTAGTTATTGTTTTCTTTTAGTTCTCAACCTATTGAGTGTTTTGTTTTGGTCCTAAACTTATTAAAATTGTTTCATTTTGATCATTCACCAGATGAAATTTATTAATTCAGAATAAATTTCTGACAAAAATTTTTAAAATTCTAATTTAAATATTCGGTAACTGTCTTTTAGTAAATTTAAATAATTTAGTATTTTTTGACAGTAAATAGACAATTTAAATTAATAGTTTTTTCTTTCTAAATGAAATAAATTTAATTTACAGAAAAAAAGTGATTTTAATTTTTTATTAACTATAAAAAATTATTATACAGATTAAATTTATTGTAAGACTATTATCGGATAATTTAAATTAAGATTTAAAAAATTGTTATCAGACAAATACTTTAAGTTAATAAATTTTATCAAATTGGGATCAAAATGAAATATTTTCAATAAATTTAGGACTAAAATGAAACTTTTTAATAGGTTTAGGACTAAAACAGAACATTTAATAGGTTAGGGACTAAAAAAAAACAATAACTAAAGATTAGGGACTATTCATAAAATTTACTAGTAAAAAGCAATTAAAACTAAACTTTAGGACTGGAAGTGTAATTAACCCTTAGATACTTGGTGGGGCCACTGTTCGCATCAAGATCGTTCCTTCTTCCAGCTTCTTTTTTTCATACGGCTCAGCAAAAACTATAAAATATGGCGGCCCGTGGATTCTCTAGTTATCTCCTAACGATATACTTTTTTCGACCCATAAATTTCGATACTTTTAATTTTTTTATTATATTTTAATTTAATTTTATTCATATTATTATTTTTTAAAAAAAATTAAAAAAATATATTTAGAAATTACATATTTTAAATTATTATTCATATATAAATATTTTATATTTATATATTAAAATATTAAAAATAAAAAATTATAAACTAATTATTAAAAATAAATGGAACAAAACTTTTAGAACAGAAGGGTAGTTCTCGATGAAAAGAGACCGTCCATTTTGAAGATATTTTCTTCAATAAAATCACTCTCTGTCTTTTGGTTATCCAAAAGAGCTTGTCGTCCTACTCCATCTCATGGCTATTGGCGTTCAAATCCTTGTATGTTATCCTGGGCAGAGATTTTATTTCGTTATAAAGTGTGGAATCTTTGCTGAAAGTTGCTTTGTCTTCTGTAAGTTTTCCAGCTTCTTGCTGAGGTTATTGAAATTCACTTATTTGGTTGTTAATAAAAACAAAATTAACCTTTGAAAAAGTATAAGCTTGACTTATTTCATTAATTCATCTTGTGAAGCTTATTGTTGTTATTTTTTATAGCTTTTAAAGATATTTAGCCTTCAAAATATTGAAATCTCTATAAGTATAATTGCATTTATATAAATTTTTTAATTAAAGTTAACCTCACATGTAATTAGTTAAATAATCTTTCATCCTCAACCAAATTATCTAATTATTTTGGTCTCTTATCTTAAAGTATTTATGTGTTCAGTCTTTATAAGTTTTTAATTATACACTTTCTATGAATACCATACCACATATGTGTGTGGAAATTTTTAATGAAAAAACTATATTGATAAAATATTAACACTTTCGTAGGTTAAATATATCATTAATTCGTAGAGTTACATTAGGCTTAACATCAGTTTATTATAGCGTTCAAATTTTTTTTGTGATATGAAATCAAGTAGAGAATTTATGCAAATAATAATAATATTTTTTTTTTCATCCACGCCCACAAATTTATGAAGAAACTCTATCAAAATTGAAATAAAAACAGCCTAACATATAGGTATGTACCAAACAAAACAAAAGGCTTTTGGCCAAAAGAAAGAAAAAACAAATTCACTATAGTTCATATTGGATTCATTAATCTTGAAGTTCTAGCGCATCATTGACTTGACCATTACCAACGCCTCACCATTTTGCACTTAAATTCACTATAGTTCATCACTTAAAAAGAGAGTAGGAGTGCTTATTTGAACTCATTACCTTACCTTTTATTAATTGAGTTGAAACGAGTGGTTGGTTAAATGGACTACTCATGAATATGATCAGGACTGGTGCGATTGCGCACCAACATATTGTCAGGGGCTAGTTGAACGGATTTGTAAAACTTTATCGTCCTGATTAGGAGTTTGACCCCTTAGTTTCAAAGGCGTATCAGGCATCAGCTGGTTGGCCATAATATATAATAGTAGAAGCGATTTGGTCCCCGGTCCAATCCAATACTCATTCGATCTTCTTCCTTCCAATACTGGCGACCTCTAAAAATGGGTTCCACTCCGGCTGCCGGGAAACCTCACGTTGTGTGCGTCCCGTTTCCAGCTCAGGGCCACATCAATCCAATGCTCATGCTCGCCAAACTCCTCCACCGCCGCGGCTTCCACATCACTTTCGTCAACACCGAATTCAACCACCGACGCCTCCTCCGCTCCCGCGGCCCTGACTCCCTTGACGGCCTGCCTGACTTCCGTTTCCGGTCCATCCCGGACGGGCTGCCACCGTCAGATGCCGACTCCACCCAGCACGTCCCCTCGATTTGCTACTCCACTCAGACGACCTGCTCAGGCCCCTTTCGCGAGCTCGTCCAGAAGCTGAATGAGGAGCCTGATTCGCCGGCAGTGAGCTGTGTTGTGGCGGACGGCGCCATGAGCTTCACCCTCGACGCAGCGAAAGAGTTTGGCCTGCCAGAAGTGTTGTTCTGGACGGCCAGTGTTTGTGGCACTTTGGGGTATTTCTGCTTCCAGGAATTGGTGCGCAGAGGATTGACGCCGGTGAAAGGTATTTTTAAGTTTTGACGCATAGTGCCACATTTATTAAACTATAAGACCTTTATGCAACATTTAAATGAGTAGGACAAATAATTAATTAAAATCCAATAATAATTTGTCACATGGATCGTTGCCTCGTTCGAGTCATGTGAAAGGAAAATATGTAGGCCAATATATCATATACTAAATTTTCGTAAAATGTTCCAAGTGCAAAGATGATATGTGAAGAAGTGGGAACAGTTTTACCAAGTTCGCCAACTATTTCAAATCCAAATATCCACCAGGAACCAACATGCTAGTTGATCATTCTACCAGGTATGGAATTAATTTCATTCTGAATAAATAAAAAAACTTCATCAATTTCCAAGAAGACAACAACAGGTTTATATGCTTTTCTAAATTGTGTCGTTTTTTTTTTTTTGGCCAAAGTGGTATTGCAACGGTGATAAAGAAAGGTTAGTTGGAGACGGTATCTTTAGATCTTATAGTGTAACTCTTTTTAATAAAAAAATAATTTTTTAATTATAAGTGAGCCAAATAATATATTACAAATCAATAGAACATAAATCATAAGGACTAATAGAGACATATATTTAACTAACAAAAGGCTAGGAAAATGAAAGAAAGAAAATCTAATTTAGTCAAACTTTACACATAATTCAAAGATAACCGAGAAAAATGACTCACAAATAAGTAAAAAAAAGAAAACTCAAAAAACTCAAATTGTTGGAGTGTCCAAGTTAGTTTAATTAATTAGTTAAACTGTTGGATCAATTCAATAATTTTGGTAGTTCATATCTAAGGATTAGAGAGGGGGCTTTATCATTCATCTTAAAATGAAGTGAAAACACACCACTACAACAGAAGGATCATTAGCAACATTTTTTTCTAACCTTTATTGGCGTTTCTGAAACGCGGGAAAATCTTTGCTGACAATTTAGGAACGTCACAAAAAAAAAAAAAAAAACACAATCTAGGAATACATTGATAAAGATTTCACGTATTTCTTCACATTTTATAAATGTAGGTAAAATACAACCACTAGTGACGCTTTTCACGAGAAACACTAGTAAAATGATTATATTTAATTGCTTTTTTGTCTTTAAAACATCACTAATGTACTACATTTAGTAACATTTTCATTAAAAAACATCAGCAATGTATAGCTTACGTTGAATTTTTCCAACATTTTTGTAAGGAAACGCTGCTATTAAAGGGTAAATGAAATATTAATTTTTCCTCTTGGTATATCATTGTTCACTTATTTCTTAGTAGGAGCTAAAAAAAACTATATTATTATCATCAACAAAAATTGCAAGAAAATTCATATTGAATAATGAAAATTTTTAATTAATAAATATTGCAACAAATTCATACTTTTAGAAACTCTAGATATGAAAATATGATTCTTTTTCATTGTTATAATCATGCCCTTAAAACTCAAATCCATACATCTACAAAGAAGTAAAAGTAAAACTAAAACTAAAAGTTGGAGCTCTATAAATATATATTTATCTCCAAAAGCTCTATAAGTACCACATCAATTCCTATTGCATCAATATCCAAAATCTACAAAAACATATTAAGAACAGTCAGTCAAATGGATCAAAATAAATAATGATGGATGTTGTTAAACAAATATCAACAAAAAATTGTAGAAAAATACGCAAGTATATATATGTATGTATGTATGTATGTACTTATATATATATATATATATATATATATATATATATATATATACACACACACACATATATATATATATATAGACCTTTGTACAAGTAATTGAAATGATAAAGCACCAAATTTTGGGCAACAAACATCAGGGATGACAGATTACTAACCAAAAGAATAGGTATATTTGTTTTCTTCACAAATTGCAACAATCTTGATATGCACTTCTTCACTTGTCAATAACTAAGTTTTGGCGAGGGCTTAACTGCAAAAAATCTGCATTCGACTTACAATTTTGTGTGTGTCTATGTGTGCCCGCATGAGATGGTGTGTGCGGGCATATTATATAGTTGTACTTCTACCTCTACATCCTATAAACAGGATATGACAAGTAAAGATGAGAACACATGGATCCATACCTATATAATCACTCTAGCGCTTCCAGCAATTGGCTTTAGATAAACTGTTTGAATTGAATCAATAATTAGAGCTGGGTAAAAGGGCTGAACTTTTTGCAAGATCTCCTGAAAGAGGCAATCAAAATATATACTTAAGTTTATTAATAATGAGTCAAACATGAGAAGAATAATGTTAATTCTAGTTTGAAAAGAAAAGAAGAAGTCCAATGCTATCCGACCCCTTAATTCACTTTCCTTGAGCTTAAGCAAGATATTTGCTTCACATGTACGTTGTCTAGGGATACATGAATGAGTACCATTCTACCTAAGAAGGCTCACATACAAAATATAACTTAATTAACCACAAACATCACTAACTGCCTAAAGCTATTCAGACCTTTGCCAAGATTTTTGGACAGAGATTTATGACCTTCTACGTACGTCATCACCATGATCTACAGTTAGAAGAGCTTTCTCAGCTGCTCGGACAGCAGCTTGTGCCATCTCTACACCTGCCGAAGCTGACAGGAAAGCACATATTCTTTATGTTTTTGTAAGATGACGGCAATACAAAGCACAAACACTAATACAAGTACAAAGATCCAATTCATGGAAAAAAAAATTGAAAGAAAAAAAAACATTGCTAGAGTTGGCGGTGAATACAAATTAAATAATGTGTTACAAATACAAGGAATTACCAATAAGAACCTTTTCAATTTCAGAGTACTAATCCATTTTCCTCTTCAAAGCCGGCAGCTATATAATAACAAGTATGATTGAGGGAGAATGCTGCCTTTTCTATGGATTCATACCAAGATAAATGTGCAATAATCATCTCAGACAACAATGTGATCCTTTTATCGCTAGCTTCTATTGAAGTTCTCATTTGGGAAGTACGTAGATTCTTACGACCATGTGTGGCAATAACATATCATTTGTCTATGAACACAATGACACAGGAGAAAGAGCACGATAGATAGAAGAGGTTAAGAAAAAACCTGATAGGCATTGACGAAACTGTTCCTAAAACAAAGCAAGCTCTGAATGGTAGCCTTCAGCTTAGCCTATTTATTTTCAAGCAGATCATTGTCCTTTTGCAAGTAACTCACCTGCAACAAGGAAATTGATTGAGCGAGAGTACGAAACAACACAGGCATTTCAACAAACACCTGGAAGGCAAAACTTGGAGACCTTCTTTCCCAACTTTTCCCACGAGTTGTTGCTTAAAGCTAGCTCAGTCTGCCGCTCCTGAAACTTCCTACTGTATTCTTCATCTATTTGCTTCTATTTCTACGCCAAAAAGAAGGAGATCATATCCAGGTAAACAGCAAATCAAATAAAAAGAATTAAAAGTTTTGATTTCTACAAACCTGGACTGAGAGATGGATTTGTTAGTTGTAGATACTATCTCTCCAACATAATCAGGTTCAAATAGAAGGAATTATAGGAATTTGGAGCACAAGCAAATCAGGATTCCTTTTTTTTTTTTTTTTTTTGTAATCAATTTCTTCCCTGAGCTTATAGGCCTTGCCGCTCCCTTTCTACCTCTCTAATTGATTTGTCCGGCATCCTCTTTTTATTCTGCAGTAGTTTTGGGATCTATCACGCACAGACAGAGGAGTTTGTCGCAGACTCGCAAAGTGTTTTTTGCCCATATTTATCTCTTTTTTCCTGAGCTTTTTGTTGGTGTTTAATTTGACCCCAATTTCAAAGCGGTTTTTATAAAAGAGTGTTAAGCTTTATTGGGACTTTTTTCTAAACTAGTCGCGCTTAGAGGAATCTTTTGCTACGTTTTCCTAAAGTTGTCGGCCTTAGGTGAATCTTTAGCTCCATTTTGTTAGATTAGTTGGGCCTAATAGATCTTTTTCCGCATTGTTTTTAACATGCCGGCAATGATTTGATCTTTTCCGACATTTTTCCAACAAGGCTGGCAAAGTGATGTTGCCTAAGTACCTTTTCATTGTAGTGCATATCTAAGGTTTATTATTCATATCTAAGGTTTTTCACTTGTTTCTTCTCTTCAGGCGGCATATAAGACAAACACACGCACCAACTTCCCCTTTTCTTTCTTCTTCTTTTTTTGACTTAATTAATTCCTCCTTTTCCTTTTTATGGAATTCTTATCATTTATTTTATTTTCTTTTATGGAACATTCATTAATGTAATTTTTTTTTTGGGGGTGGGGGTAAATAAACCTAATTCAAAACGTTTTTCTAACTTTTTATAGAGTCGCAGTTCAAAGCGTTATAGTTCATTGTCTTTAAACGGTTTTAAGCGGTTCTAAACGATGTTGGCCGATTTTTTGACTTCATTGCATGTGAGCTAAAACCTGATTCGGTGATGGATGTAGTTCGCGGCTGTACCGGTTTGGACCGAACAGTCTGAGACCTTTGAGGGTAGCTTATTTAGTATGGATAATTAAAATTTACCCTCTAATATTTAAGTGACATTACACTTTGTCTCTTACTATTTTAGAAATATATATTTTTTTTTTGTCTTTTTAATTGTGGCTTCTAAAATCTTAATTTAGACATTGCAGTAGTCATTTTTAATAATTTCAATTTATATGGTATTTTTTTTATAGTTATTAGACATTTTAAATTATCAATTTTTTTTATATTTCTTTCAATTTTTAAATGTCAATTAATTATTAAAAAAAATACTATATAGATTGAAATTGTTTAAAGATAAAAATTATATAGTCTAAATTAAGATTTTAAAAGTTACTGTCAGACTATATTAAAAAATTAAGAGATAAAGTATATATTTTTTAAATAAAAAAAATAAATTATAATTTCAACTAAATCTTATCGGCCAAAATTGCAATTACCCCTATTTAGTATCTAGTGATTGATATGAGGGTAGCTGATGATAGGATAGCCTGACAAGAATATTCGAATCCAACAACTCTTCCACCCTTTTTCCTCAAGCAAAATATTGACAACATTAAACATATTTTATTATTGTAAAAAAAAAATGTTGAGTATTAAAATTGGTGCTGCAAATCAAAATATGATAATTTGACATGGTATATATATACATGTATATGTGTCGGACCTTTTATTTTCTTCTTTCTTTTTCTTCACAGATCCATGCTACCTAACAGATGACGAGTATATGGACGCCGTCATGGACTGGCTTCCGGGGAGCCGAAACCTGGTCCGTTTCCGGGATCTGCCGTCCTTCGTCCGAACAGCAGATCCGGACGACATAATGTTGAACTACATTTTGAAAGAGTTCCCGCGGTCCCGCGAAGCTTCAGCCATCGTTCTCAACTCATTTGATCCCTTCGAACGCAAAGCTCTGGAGGGTCTCTCTTCCATGAATCTTCCTCCCCTGTATCAGATCGGCCCTCTAAACTTGGTCCTCGGCGGAACGAGTTCCGACCAATTGAGCGGAATCGGGTCCAATCTCTGGAAAGAAGAGCCCGAATGCCTCGAATGGCTGGATACAAAAGAACCCAATTCGGTGGTTTTTGTGAGTTTCGGGAGCATCACGGTAATGAGTTCGGCGCAATTGGTGGAATTCGCATGGGGATTGGCTGGCAGCAAGAAGCAATTCCTATGGGTAATCAGACCGGATGTTGTTGTCGGCGAATCGGCGGTTCTGCCACCGGAGTTTGTGGTGGAGACCAAAGACAGGGGCATGTTGGTGAGCTGGTGCCCGCAAGAGAAGGTTCTCCAGCATCCTGCGGTTGGCGCTTTCTTGTCGCACATGGGCTGGAACTCGACACTGGAGAGCGTGTGCGGCGGCTTGCCAATGCTGTGCTGGCCGTTCTTCGCTGAACAGCAGATGAATTGCCGGTTCGCTTGCATGGAGTGGGGGATTGGGATGGAGATTGGTGGGGACGTAAAGAGGTGGGAGGTGGAGAGGCTTGTGAATGAGTTGGTGGAGGGGAAGAAGGGGGCAGAGATGAGGATGAAGGCAGGCGAGTGGAAGAAGAAGGCGGAGCTGGCCGTTGGCGACGGTGGTTCTTCTCGCCGGAACTTGGAGGAAGTGATCGAGAAAGTGCTTCTGGCAGGGAGGCCTTAGCGATACAAATATATATACTTGCTATTGGCACCAAATGGTAGGGTTACATGCAAAATGTTCACTAGCAATATAATATAATAATAAAGGATGACTCACGGCCATGCATTGGTAAAGCCCTTTGATTATTGTGTTTTATTTATTGTATGATTATTGTCACTAAATAGGGTTATCTAACATGACTTGCACTACCATGAACTTTTATCCATTTAATTTCAATCTGCTCGCCTATTCTCGTTGGAGAAAGGTCAATATTCCTACTTCTGTTATTCTCCCTTCCGGCTTTTATCCATTTAATTTCAATCTGCTCGCCTATTCTTCCTCTCCTTTTCTATGTTTTCCTCTATCAACTAAGAAATAAGTGGAGAAGAGAATTGAAGAGGGAGTATAACGCAATAGAACATTTGCTTTAACGTACCGATCAAAACGAAGAAAAAAAAAACACGAAAAAAGGGAAACACAAGAGTACAGGCGAATAAGTTCCATCAGCGATTTCTAATCAAACAAAAGATAGTTAAAAAGGGATGGAGAAGATAAATTAAAATCAAGGTCTTATTTTCCTTTGCGCATAAGGGTAGTATTGTCTTCTAAAATATCATTTTGAATCTAAGTCACCCAAAATGCCTCAAAAGTGAGAGCAAAGAGTGGGAAAAATATCATTTTTTAAAGTTTAAATAAATAAAAAGTGTTATAAAAATTAGAACAGAGCAGGAGCGGGAGTACAAGAGTGAAAGTGATTACCTAAAATAAAAGAATTATATGACTTAGTTTTGAATCATTAATTTAGTGCAAGTCAAATTTATAATTAGTGTAGTAAATGTTTACGTGAAATAGATTGTTAACCTATACCTTAAGATACATAATAGACAAACCGTACAAAATATACTCCATCTCTCTTTAGTTGACCTATTTAAAATCTCATAAGATAACTGTCTTCTTTCTCTGTGGTTCCAAAATTACCCCTTTGATTGATCTAGAGAACAGGTTAAAATTTTTTACATAAACAGTACTGTATGTATGTACAGCCGCTAGGAAAACACTCAATTTATATATGGTGGATTCCGTTATAAACAAATTTAGTATTTGTTTGCAAAACAGCCACAAAAAACACTATTTCAAAGTACAGTAAATGAGTATAAAGGTCAATTTCTTTTACAGTTACGTAAAACAAAAAGCGGTGGGATATTATGAGTGGGAGAGAGCAATGAGTGTTATTATGGGAACTAGTAAATGCAGAAATTTGTTTTACTTTCCCTTAATTTTGTTGTATAATAGTTAAAGGCCACCACAAGATTGATGCCAAATAGCAACTGTCAATTCAGTTGCCAAACAATTGAACATCACATTTCGGGCAATTGAAACTTTAATCGAAATTCAGTCGCAAAAAACCTAGTTGCTATTAGTCAGTGGTTGAACTGCAATAAAAAGAGTTAGTCGGTACAGGAGGAAAACACTACAACAACTAATGATTGAGTGTCTCAGTCACCACATAAAGTGACTGAACTTTAGTAGTTTAGGGTTTTTTATAAGTATTTTAATACAATTGCAGATATTTTAAATACATTGATAGGAGCTACAATTATCTTAAATGGACTAATAACACTACAACAAAACTCATTTATAGTAACCGATATTTTGGTTACCAAACGGTCGCTAAATTTTACTTTTAGGCGATTGAAAGAGTTGGTGGCTAAACGGTCACAAAAACCTTGGTCGTTAGGAAGTGGCCACCGTCTGCTAACTGAAAAAAAAATCAGGGGATGTTGACTATTTTGCGACCGAACACAAATTGAAATTAAATGTATATATATTTTAGCTCCAAATTTAAATTTAAATTCAAATTTTAAATTTAACATCAATTTAACAAAATTTATTAATTAATTCAAAACTTTTAAAATTTATTCCATATTTTTAGTAGTCCTTCGAAGACTGGGAGATCTTCTGGCTTCGATAGCACAGTCACATCGGAAGAGCCGTTGAAACCAAGGGAGGTCGACGGTCCCCACACCATGAACAACTTCTTTCAAAGGTTCATAGCTAGAAAAACAATCTAAAAGCAAAAATATATATATATAAAAACAAGAGTTAAGAGGATTGCATTTTAACTCAAGATATATAAAAATTGAAAAGAATTTTAAGATGGTTATTTAGTAAAAATTAAAGATGAGAAAAATCTAAATTGAACCATGTAATCACCCTCGAAGGCTGCCATGGACAGCAGCCAAAAATCACTGCGGTGAGGCCATCACCAACGGTCTTCACTCCTTTCCACTTCATGAACACTTTTCTCCAAAATACCATACTTTGAAAACCAACCTACAACCATAAAACACAAAAGAAACAGTTAAGACATGAATCTTTAACTCAAAATCTAGTAAAATCTATATGGAATTTGAAAATAGTTTTTTGAGAAAAGTTAAGAGAAGTAAAATAAGATTCAAACCATGTAAACAGCTCCTCGAGGTTACCGTGGACAGCAGCCAGAAATCACTTGAGGCGGCGGCGATTAACACTGGATTTTGCTAGGGTTTAGCAAAGAAAAGTGGTAGACGAAATGCTCACGCAGAAAAATAGAAGAATAAGCTGCGTTTACAACTTTATAAAACTTATAGGCTTAATATACAACCTTGGTCCCCAAACTTATTATCGTGTTACAAATTTACCTGATTCTATGTAGCACCTGTCAGCTTAGTCCTTATAGTTCCAAAATGTTCATTTTAACTTTAAAAACTTACAATTAAGTCACTATCCTGCTTTTCACTCAACGACCGTCTGGCTACCGAAATATAGGGCCCTAAAAAATGCTGGCAAAGACTGTCGCCAAAAAGTTACTCTTGCTTTTTTGCTATTGTTTGGGTGATCGACTTTCTAGCCACCGTTTAAACAGTTACCATCCCTGGTCGTTATAACCTAAATTTGTTGCAGTGTAATTTAATTAGTTTTATGCAATAGTTAGGTTATAAATTTTGCACAAAAAAACTTAATTTCATGCATAATATATCAATTTCAGTTGCAACTACAAATTATGTGTTTAGAGTTAGTTTCCCACCGACTAAATTGCTAGGTGTCTCCTCACTTTTCACAGTTGTATTTGCACACTATATTCCAAACAAATTATTTAGTTCCACATAAATGGTTCCTAGCTTCATACAAAAAAATTTTAGTTTCCACACAAAGATTCAAGTTCATATAATAGAATACTCATTTTTTTATAATATTAAATAAATTTCATTTAGTAGAAAACTATTTTTTTCAATAGATATCTAGTTTCATACATCAATATTTCAATTTAATATAATATGAAACATAGTTCCGTACATCAAAATCTCAATTTCTGCACTTATAAAATACAAACTTAGTTTCGTACAATGGGTTACAAATTTTGTACAATAAAAATTCAATTTTGTGCATAATATATTGATTCGTACTATAGGAACTCAGTTACAGCTATAAATTATGTTTGGACTCAGTTTCCCATCGACTAAATTACTAGGTGTGTCCCCACCTTTCATAGTCGTATATGCACATTTTGTTAAAAAAAAAAACTTAATTCCACACAAATAGTTCCTAACTTCATACAAATAATTTCTAATTTCCACACAAAGATTCAATTTCGTATAATAGAAACTCATTTTTGTTTAATATGAATTCAATTTCATTTAATAAAACATCATTTTTGTCAATAGATATCTATTTTCATACATCAATATATCAATTTAATATAACATGAAACCTAGTATCGTACATCAAATTCTCAATTTCTACATTTATAAAATACAAACTAAGTTTCATACGATAGCCTACAAGTATTGTACAATAAAAACATAATTTTGTGCATAATATATCAAATTTGTACTATAGGGGCTTAGTCGCAACTATAAATTGTGTGTTTCAACTCAATTTCTCACTAACGGAATTGCTAGGTATGTTCTTACATTTCATAGTTGTATCTACATATTATGCTCCAAAAAAATTACCTAGTTCCAAAACTATTTTTCTCAATAGATATCTAGTTTTATACATCAATATTTCAATTTATAAATTTAACATGAAGCCTAATTTCGTACATCAAAATTTTAATTTCGGTACTTATAAAATACAAACTTAGTTTCATACAATAAGTTACAAGTTTTGTACAATAAAAACTCAATTTTGTGCATAATATATCAATTCCAATTTTTGTATATGTTTTTGTGCTTTTTGTTTGACAATTCACTGTTACTTTTCCTAACACAACTGGCTTTCACACCATAACATAAGTGACTACTACCAAACTATATATCTTCTTCTTCCTTCTGGACTTCCCATTCCCTTCCATTATCTCTAGCTCAATCAGTAAGCAATGTCAGCAAGCAACACTTTCTTCTTCCTCCCTTAACACTAGATAAACCCTCTTTAGAGATATGCAAATCAATTATAGCCCCCGTGATCCCTCTTTCTCCTTCAATCCTAAATGCTTCAAAGCTACTAGAAGCATCGCCCTTAGGGCTCAAATGGTCTTTGTGTCGACTGTCAGGCTAGCCTCTGCCTTCTTTTGCCTTTGACACCTGATCCATTTTTAAGAAAGAGAAGGTTTCTCTCGCTGATCAGGACAAGGATTGATTTACGCCTACACCTCCCACTTTCTATTAAATTTTGTTCAATTGATAGACCTATTAATTAATTCATGACCTATTCTCCGTGTTCAATTTAATTCATTAATTCTTTGGATGTACTTACATTGTAAGAGGCAAAGGCGGCAGAGATTTGTTCAAGCTGCTGCTGAATGTGTACGTTCAAGGGGATTAAGCGGACTGGTGTTATCAATTGGGGGCCTCAGGTGATTCTCATCTTTCTCCAACCAATTAAGCTTCTCAATCGCTCTCTCTGGTCCCTTAGATAATCATAAACTTTTTTGTTGGTTTCAGCACCCAACCTTTTATATCTTACGTCCAATGTAGTGTTGCTCTTTTATATCTTTCATCCTCATAACGACTATATGTCTTGTATATAAAGGTGTTTTCCTCGGAATTATATCTCAAGCCATGGCTATACACTTTTGAAGCAATTGGCAGTTTACCCACTCAGGTTTTCAAATGGAAAAGCTATGTTTTCATACTTGAACTCTTCTCTTGATTTGATTGAATACTTTACTTTGCTGTTGGGACTTTTATTGACATTTCCAACTTTTTTCTGGGACTTGCACAAGTTCAGAATCTAAAGGAACTTTCTCTTGCTGCACCAAAATCTAATATTACAGTCAAGGTATGTATTTTGTGTTCATATCTCTTTTCCTTTGTTTCTTGGTTACATTCAAGTTATTAGTAGCTTATTTTGTGTTTATATCCCTTTTTCATGAGCTATAAATTGCTCATTTCTTGTTGCGTATGGCTTGAAAAAGTTCTCCCTAACTTTAATATCTTCATTGTTTTAAGCGACTTCTATTAGCATTAATTTATCTTCATTTCTCTTAATCATTTCTTATTAGCATTAATTCGATATTCCATTTGTAGTGTTTCAAAGTTTTGTACATAGGTATCAACAATAATATATAATTTAATGCCTGAGTAATAATCTTTTAGACCCTTATGTGTCTTATTTTATATCTTTCTAACTTCCATCTTTTATACACATGTGTCATAACCTTTTATATAAAGAAAAAAACCTTAACAATATTCTTGAGGATATTTATTTTAGCACATTGGTAATTTTTCAAACTTAAATTCCTATATAAATTAGGTAAAACAGTTTGGGGACTTTTACTTTTAATTTTTTATCTTGCTATTGACAGTATTACAATATAAAGCCTTAATTTGTCTTTTTTTTTTTTTCAAATTTACCTCTTATTTTTCATTTCTTTAATACAATGAAATATGTTAACAAACAATGAAATCATTATAGGTTATATGTTCAATTTTACATAACTGACAAATTAATTCAAATTAAAACAACTTACACATAAGTTGTAACCTACATTAATGTGATTTATTACATTTAACCATATTAGTACTATATATCAATTAAAAATGGCATTACCTACAAATTAAATTAAGACCAATTGTAACATATAAGTTTAATTACAATTCCAAATTACTTACTTCTTTTTCCTAATTAAATCCCATTAAATTTCTTCTAGCAACTATTTTTTTTTAGCTCAAGTTTGTGTGTGTGTGTGTGTGTTTATTTGGTTAATTCTTATTTAAGTCAAGTTATACTCAGACAACAAACCTAATCAAAATTAGTTTGCGTTATTTTAACAATAGTTGCACTTTATAAAGGCAATCTTGAAGGAAACTGGAAAGAGATTCCAGTCCAACATCCTTATTAATCTACTGCCCAATGGCTCTCCATAGGCCAACTTAGCAACATAAATGTGTCTACCACTCTATTAGCTGAAATGCTGCACAATCTTAATGTTGTCCAAATGCCGCCATTGTAACCTACAATTTATAGGTCAAGTAAAAAGACCAGACAAGTTCTACACCAGTTTCTTTTTCTTTAGGTGACAAACTACAATGAATTTGAGTGTGAAACAGTTGATGATAGTCAATGATACACTAGAACTCCACGATCAATGAATCAAAACATGACTTATTTGATCCTATCACAAAGAGAAGATAGTTGTGATCCATTTTCATGCACAACCTGATTTTAGTTCTATATTTTTTTTATGTAACTTATTGTTTTGGGCTACCTTCATTGTTTATTTTGTACTTCTTTTTATTTGAAGTCCTTCTCCATATTTATTTTATTGTTCTTTCGTATTATTTTGGTAGTATTGTTTGAGACTTTTTTATTATATATTTTTCATTTTTTATTATCAAGTGAAATTAAACATAACGATTAATCCAAACAAACATTTTTACCAAATGAATAAGCAATAAAAGAAATAGGAACAAATTCAAACAAGGTAAAATAATATGAATTTAAATGTAAGTGAATATAAAACTTTAAGAAGACCAAAAAGAATAATGAGTAGCATAGAATAAAAAAAAAAAAGAACACTAAATCAACTCAAATAAAGCAAAAAAAAAAAAAAAAAAGAAGTAAAAAAAGAACATTACCCTATATGTTTATTTATTTATTGGTGATGTTTTATTTATTTGTATTAGGTTAGTTAGTTAATTATATTCAAGTAAGAGCACTAGGTTATTTCTCATTATCACTTGAATAGTTTTATTTGAGAAATAATTTATTTTTGAATAAATTTTGTATGTTTTTATGTGTAAAAAATATTATAAAAATAAATTAATTTTTTTAAAAAAATTATTTTTAAGCATCTTTCAATTGATGTTTCATAAGTTTTAGAAAATAGATATATCAAAGTATGCACTTTTTTATTTAAAAATAATCTATGAAAAATCTAGCCTTAATAACATTATTTTATGGAAAAAAATTTCTTTTCTTATAATACCAAAATCCATCTTACATTTTCTAAAACAGAAATATTTTTCCAAATTTTAACTTTTCCCTTTTGATTTTTGAATTTTGTGCAAAAGATTTTTAACAATAATTTGGGAAAGAGTTGTAATATACAAGGAGAATGATGAATTTTTTCATTTTCACTTTGTGTGTTCAAAATTTATGTTTTATGTTACTTTCTTATTTTTTCTTCAAGTCAAAGGTTTTTTTTTGTTCAGTACATGCCTATATGTTAGGTTGTGTTTATTTCAATTTTGATATAATTTCTTCATAAATCTGTAAGTGTGGATGATAACAAATTATTATTATTATTATTATTATTATTATTATTATTATTATTATTATTAGTATTTTTGTTGTTATTATTATTATTATTATTATTATTATTATTATTATTATTATTATTATTATTATTATTTGCATAAATTCTCTCCTTGATACCATATCACAAAAAAATTTTAAACGCAATAATAAGCTGATGCTAAACATAATGTAACCCTACAAATTAGTGATATATTTAGGCCTATAAAAGTGTTTATATTTTATCTGCATAAATTTTTAATTAAAAATTTTTCACACACACATGATGCCATCATACTTATAGAAATCTTTTAATTACAAACTTATAAAGATTGAACATATAAATACTTTGAGATCAGAGACCAAAATAATTAGATAACTTAGTTGAGGGTAGAGGATTACTTAAACAATTATATGTAAGGTTAAGTTTAATTGAAAATTTTTAAATTCTATAAAAAAAATGACAACAATAAGCTTGATAACATGAATTAAAGATGTAAGTCAAGCTTATAATTTTTTCAAGGGTTAACTACTTTCACTCTTGATGTTTAGTTTTAATTACTTTTTGCCCCCAATTTTAGGAACCTATTTTTATTAAATATAAATTTCTTAAAATAAATACATTTTTTTATAAATAAAATATATAAATTAATTAGTTGTGAATCGCACAAGCCAAAAAAAACTAGTTTATTCTAATATGATGTGGTTTAGAAGAAGTTTCCTACTAACATGTCATTAGTAATTACTAGTAGGGAATTTTCCAAACCTAGCGCTTGTCCTGACTTTAGTTTTTATTCTTTCTATTTTTTCATTTTGTGTTTCGAATTTTCCATGAATTTACCTTGCGATAATTGTGTGGTACAAAATTTACTATAAAACAATATTTTTAGTAATTGTTCAACATTACATTAATCAGAGTTTGTAGCATTTTGTGGGAGTTAAACAAAAGAGAAATTAATGATGTCGCCACCACAAAAGTTGTCACACTGTTGCTCAGAACTCATGTTCTCTGTGTTCTTCATCCTCCTCCTTATATCATTGGCTTTTGGATCTGCTCAAGAGGGCCCAGCTTTTACATGCAATGTCTAAGAACTCTGGCATCGGTGAAACTCCCGTTTTGCCATGTCACTCGGGGACGTAGAAAGTGTGACGCCTTGTAACTCACTCTAGAAGTTTCATGACAATGACACACCACACATTTAAGAAAAAAAATTACAAATACTCATAAATATGTTGATCAATTTAGTTAGAAAAGTTGTTTCACTTAAAAAAATTTACTATTCTGTAAAATGTTATTCATTTCGAAACATATGCTATTTGTAAATATGTTGTTCCATTTTATATGAAATATTGTTTCATTCATACAGATTTATTATTTATATAAAATATTGCTCCTTTTAGAAATGTGTTATTCCATTCTTACAAATGTACTATTCTATATGATATTTTTTATTTCATAAAAAATATTGTTTGTAAATAATTTTATTTGATTCAATAAAAAATGTTATTCTATTCAAACGAATGTGCTATTTTGCAGTGTGTTATTCATTTCATAACATGTGTTTTTCATTTCAGTAAGAGGTATTGTTCCATACATATAAATGTACTGTTCTGTACAATGTGCTTATTTCATAATATATATTATTTAATATATAGTGACAATCCCGTAAAATGTGTTGTTCGCAAGGCACGATAATATTTTTGTAAATAATATAAAAGTGGGGGAGTAACGAGTTATATCAGATGTACCTTGTTGCTACTCTATAAAAATAATGCACATTAATGCTTTATAATTAATGTAAAATGAACCTGCTTATATAGTTGAATTGGTGTTTTCGTCCGAGTGAATCTTAAGGGTTTGCATGCGAACGTGTGGACTGTATCTATCCGGTTCTGCTCTCCCAGCCAACAATATTCGTGCGAACATCAATAAATCAATAAACCCTATATATAGCAAAAGCCACTTAGATTAGAAGAAAGGTAGAATTTAGAAGCCTAGCTAGGTTTAGTCCAAACATTAGAATTTCCAGCAAAAGTCATTAAGAAGTGATAAGAAATTTCTCCAACCTTGGGATGAACACCTGCTTGATTGCTACAGGCCATTCAAGACGATCTCCGGGTCCGGTCACAATGCTCTTATCATCGAGTTTTAGCAATCCCAAAGCGAGGCCACAAACTAGCTAGTTCAAGTTCCGGAAAGAAGATATTAATTCAGTCACTTACCCGACCTGCTGAGAAGGAACTAGTTTCTTTGCACAGTCCTAGAATCAGACAATGCTTCATCGGGGGCAGCGACTGTCTACTTGAGGCAGTAAGTAAATCTTGTTTGTTTCTAGAAGGAATTCTGACTTTTGCTTCATGTTTTAGAAGAATTTATATAAGGGCAATTTCCTTCATGTTTCTAGAACGATTTGTTGAGTTTTGTCACTTCGTGCCGAGGAGGTGATGCCTGCGTAGCGGTGAAGAAGAAGAGAACATATATGTGTTAAGTGTGAAAATCAATGAAAATTTTGGATTGGATCTATTTGGTTTTTGAGAACATGTTTCTCAAGTTTACAAGTCATATTAATTTGGGTATTATGTCCAATATTCTCCCATGAGATGGTTGCGTTAGGAAGGGCATCCAACATAAAAGGATTGCGTTATAAATTAATTGTTCAATAGGCTTAAAATTATTTATTTTGAGATAGCAAGAGAGAGTGCAAGAGGAGCTAGGAAGGTTATTGAATAAGAGGAATACAAATACAATTAACTATAATAATAGGACAGTGGACTCTTACAAATGCACCAAGAGAGAATCCCGAAAGAAAACCACAAATCACAGAACTGAAAACCAAACTATGGTTCGCACGCCATAAATCCGACAATAACAAAATTGTATAGATTCTGGATATTGTAGCTGCAGTTGGCCAGCAGGACTAATTGAGGCTCGTATATATATATATATATAGAGAGAGAGAGAGAGAGAGAGAGAGCTTTAGACTTTTGCTTCTTGGTGGGTTGCCTAACTCGCTTCTTGGACTCTGAGCAATTTTATACAAATCAATGTACGAAACATGTCGTTAAAATATTAAGTATTTCGTCTTTTTTTTTTTTTTTAAATTTAACATAAATTGGTAGATCAAAATAGCTAGGGCCACGGACAATAATGCATTTAACCTTATTATTAATGTACTTCATTTCCATTCCATTATATACTTCTTTATTTTTATGGCGTACGTATACACACAGGCGCGCACACATATACACAATCCATTTGAACACTAAACGGCTTGGTGCTTTTTTATTCCTTAAAAAACTGATAATGACGTTTTATCATATGAATGTACATATTTTTTCATATGATTAGTCTTAACAAAATTGTATAATTGCAACAAAAAATTATTCTAAATAAATATATAATTTAGATAAAATTTGAAAAAAAATCTACATAAATATAAAAGAATTTCGTTTATTTTGAAATGCAACAATCAAGTCAGAGATTATACATATCTTTTGCTGTCAAAAAATCTCTTGGCATTCCCATCTGGTTTCTGGATTGGGCCGTATCATGGGAGATAATTGAAGCAGCTACAAAAGCCCATGTCGATTATTTGGGTGTAGTGCACCGTGCGTAGGCCCGCGTGGTCTTTGTTAGACCCAGATTTAGTTTTTTGCACAGAATTTTCACTTTTCATCAAAAAATGAAAACAAAAAGAATAATGTGCTCTTTACCATCGCTCAGTTTTTTTTTTTATTCTGGAAATATATGAGAAAAACGTCAATGTAGGAATAATTATTGAAAATTGGGCCTCTCGATTCTAACTGCTACGATTTAATTTGATACCCTTAACCCTTGGGATTAATAAAAGTTATCGTCACCAAGGAAATTAATACTCGTTGTATTCATGCACTAAAAATTTTAAAAAATAATAATAAAGCGTGCAATGTAAGTAATTTTTTTTTTCAAATACGCCATTATACAATTGTATGTTCTACTGTTGCATCTATTCTAAAATTTTTCATTTTTTAAGTGCTTAATAGTAGTTCTTTTATTGTGCACCTATGTCTAATTAGACATACTAACACATCCTTCAATCTTCTATATATAAGGTATAAATTATTCAAAAAATTGACAAAAATACCCTTAGTTAAAATATTCTTCTCTACAAATAACCTTAGCTTACTATTGCTGTCTCCTTCGGTACCGGAGCCGGCACTGACACCGGTGCTGAAACCAAACTGTCATACGTCATGATCTCGCAGCATACGTCATATGTCATGTTTGAAAAAGTAAAAAGTGTCCGAATGGATACCGAAAAGTGTCTAAAGAAATATTTAGAAGTGTCTGACCAATACGTATACAATTTACTCTCTTCAAAAATAACTAATTGAAACAATAAAAAAATGTCTGAATGAATGTGTAAAAGTGTCTAAAGAAATATTTAGAAGTGTCTAACCAATACGTAGACAATTTACTCTCTTTAAGAATAACTAATTGAAACAATAAAAAAGTGTCTAAATGAATATGTAAAAGTGTCTAAAGAAAAGTGACAAAATGTCTAAAGCAATATGCAAACAATTTATTTTCATGATAAAAATATGTATACAAAATAATAAAAAAAGTGTATAAATAGAAATTTAAAAGTGTTTAAATCAATATTTAAAACTGTCTAATAATCATTTAAATAATAGTTTCTGATCTCACGACGCCGTTTATTTTCCGGATCTCGTCCTCCCCGTTCATGGTTCCTTGGCTTCCCTAGCATTTGTGGCTTCTTCACATCGCCATTCGTTTCTCTTCCCTGGCTATTTCCGGCTATGTCTCGCGGTTTTCTTTCCTGGCAATTTCCTGGCTATATACCGGAATAAAAGACAGAGGAACGCCGACGATTGCTAGCAATTTCGATCTCGCTTCTCTTCACCGGTGATTGCTTCTTCGGCGTTCCGACCTTCACGCTGTCTCTCGCCGCTCCTGGATCTGTGAGCTCCGATTTCGCTTCTCTTGGCCAGCGATTGGTTCTTCGGCGTTCCGATTTTCACGTTGTCTCGCACCACTCTTGGATCTTCACGCTCCGAATCTCGCTTCTCTTGGCCGGTGATTGGTTCTTCAGCGTTCCGATCTTCTTTCTCTTGGATCTTCTCTTTTCTCTTCGTGCTCCGATCTCTCTTCTCTTGTCGGTGGCTTCCAGTTTCTTCTCCGGCTCCGGCGTGATCTTTGCAAGTTTGAAGAACCGAGGAGCAGCCGGTGCAGGAGCAGGAGCAGGGGATTAGTTTCCGGTGATGTCGGGAAAAAGGGTTAGAGAGAATCAAGGATGGCAGCTTTGGGAAAACTGATTTAAAGTAGGGGTAAATTTGAAAATTATCCCTATGTCTAATTGCACATATGTGTACAGTAACCATGGTAGCTTAATAGGAATGATATATATATATATATATATATTTAGAAACATGTATAATTAGAGAAAAAGTGAGAAACATTTTAGGATTTAAAAAAAAAATAAAAAGGTGACAAATATTTTGATACGAATGAAGTACCATTTACAAAATAATATCATCCCCAGTTATTGCTACTGTATATATATGAAAAAAAACCGATGCAGTAATTATTGAAATTTAGGGCTCTTGATAATCATTGGCACGATATAAGCTTAAACCTAAGAATTTATTTAACTAAGTGGCACACTATTATTTGCATTCAAATAGGCGGTTACACATTGCGTGTTCTATTCTTCCATCTGTTCTAAGATGTTTCGTACTTAATTTTGACAATTTTGTAAATATTATGGATCTTGTACAACATAAGCCTGTATGTATTATGCAAGCATGTTTATCCATTGTTACTTTCACCCACTAATCCAATCATAACAATGAGTTTTCATAAATTTTGCATAATAGGAAATAGAAGAATATACATAATTAGAGAGAAATGGTAAACATTTTGGGTACAAAAATATAATAAAATTGAAGATATAAATGAAATAGTATTTACAAAACAATATCATTCTGAATTGTTGGTACCAAATTAAATCACACTCTAAACTGTTGATGTAAAATTAAATATAACCGGTTGTGTTTTATGTTTTTGACCCCCTAAATTTGCTTGGTTTGTCGGCTTTTGATGTCAGTGTTGATATTTGTAATTTATAATTTGTAATGCATGGTCGTACTCATGTTTGTGATCATGTTGATGTGAGTACTTGTGCTTATGTTACCGATGTGTTTGGTTTTGAAGTTATGATCACCTTTTTTTTTTTTTTTATCAATACACAAAAACAAATTTGCAAGTCTACAAAGATAGAATATTTTTTTTTTAAAACCTAGAAGACTATCGATCCACCCCAAATCCTACATTATTCTTCCAAATGGTTTTGGACATGATAGCCCTTATCTATTTGTTCGGCATTGGAAAATTTTGAGCCAAGCAAAATTGTTGAGGTGAGTGAATCAATTTTGTAATAATAACTTTTAACATTTCCCTATCCCGCATCACGTGTGAGATGAGATCCTTAACAAGAAGAATAAAAGCAAAGTTAGTTGGACAGAAAAGAGAGCAAAAGGGTTTTCCTTCTCAATATGGTGGCCGGCACAAACGGTAGAAGTTAAGAGTTCATTATCTTCGATATGGAGAAATGAATTTATTCTGCCTTTATTAAAGGTGCATGATAAATGATTCTTAGCCATCCCAAACATATATGCTCTATCCTTTCCTAGTTCTTTATAATATTTACTGTTTACAGTAATTAATTTATAATTTTTTTATCATCAATATTTTGTTATATAAATGATAAATAAAACCTGTAATTTTTAAATATATTTTTTAAAACAAATTATACCAAATGATAATATATCAAATTTAAATCTAAAAAATAAAATTTATCAGAGAATATGTAACAAAAGTAGTATATAAAAGATAAAGTTCAATTGGCTAGGTTCAGTATACTACTTCTTGATTGGATTACCAGACAGATTTTGATTGAATTTACATAAAGTGAAAATTGAGGCCCACTTTTCCTCATAGCCTGTCCTTTGAAGTATTTGCGCTTTCTAGCTTCAGCCGTTGGGATTCGGCCTTCTATGTATGTTGGTCATCAAATCTTTTCAACAACTACTTGTTCTTAACTTATAACTCATGCTCGTGAGAAGTATGTACATTTTTAGGGTTAATTTATTTTAATTTAAATTATTTGGATTATTTTTATTTTTATATTTTTTTATTTGAAACCAGTTTTATTTGAAATTTAATATTATTTAGATATAATAATTTATTTGAAAGTAAATTTTCATAATATTGTTAAATTTTTATGAATTTTTTAAATACCTTAAATTAGAAAAATTCATAAAAATTTAGTAAAATTAAAAAAATTATATTTTCAATGGATTATTGTAGCTAAATAATATTAAATTTTATTTAAAATTAGTTCTAGATTAAAAAAATACATAATAATAAAAATAAGTCATTTTGAAAATCAATTGATTTAAGTTAAAGTAAACTAGCTGTTAAATTCTATGCAACACAAATTACATATTATAACTTAATACTAATTGCTGTTACATTCCATGCAACACAAACTCTTTGCTAATTTTTTTCTTTACTTTTTACCTCTATTAAGTTAATGGTTAAGATAAATTAAACATAGTTTTGTGTTTTGGCCATGTTTTTTCATTATTGATGATTGAGTTTTTTAACATGAGTTTTTTACTTCAAAAGCTTTATGATTCAATAAAGTAGTTTGGTCTATAATTGCTAAAATTGAACATTGATTTTCTAAAAAAAAATTCTAATCGATATTAAAAATTAAAATTTCAGTTGATATGAGATGAAATTTTTCAATGAATTATTTTTTAATAACAAAAATTATACATCATTTTGTTCGATCATTACTAATCATTTTTTTATCTGAAATCAATTTTATTTAAAATTTAATATTATTTAGATATAATAATTTATTTGAAAGTAAATTTTCATAATATTGTTAAATTTTTATGAATTTTTTTAATACCTTAAATTAGAAAAATTCATAAAAATTTAGTAAAATTAAAAAAATTATATTTTCAATGGATTATTGTAGCTAAATAATATTAAATTTTATTTAAAATTAGTTCTGGATTAAAAAAATACATAATAATAAAAATAAGTTATTTTGAAATCAATTGACTTAAGTTAAAATGAACTGACTGTTAAATTTCATGCAACATAAATTACATATTATAACTTAATACTAATTGCTGACTTCAGGTACTGTTCATAAACCATGCGAGCCACTGTTCATCAACAAGTTTTTTTAAAAAAAAAAAAATTTCAACCTTTTTGGGCCGCGATCGTCTCTGTTTGAACAACAGGACCCTTTTCGCGCGGCCGTCGAGTCTTAGAGGCCTGCGTTGCAATTTCTCCAGTTTACTTTTGGTGTTGGTTAAAACGCGTTTTAGTGCCTAAATTGCTATGCTTTCACATTTTAGTCATTATATTTGACCTGTGTTATATTTTGGTCCTTAAACTTAATAATTCCTTAGCTAGATTTTTTCTATTTGCTCTCTTGGTACCCAAATTTTTTTTGCTAGTTTTTATGTACTATTTCTTAAAGCAAAACATTGATCACCATGATATGTTTAATTTTTATCCAAATCATTTCTTTTATTTTTTTTACCTTTATTAATTTAAATGTTAAACCCTTAATACCTAAGGTTTTTTTTCCATTTCCTCTACTTGAATCAAACTCTTTGCTATTTTTTTCTTTACCTTTTACCTCTATTAAGTTAATGGTTAAGATAAATTAAACATAGTTTTGTGTTTTGGCCATGTTTTTTCGTTATTGATGATTAAGTTTTTTAACATGAGTTTTTTACTTCAAAAGCTTTATGATTCAATAAAGTAGTTTGGTCTATAATTGCTAAAATTGAACATGGATTTTTCTTAAAAAAAAATTCTAATCGATATTAAAAATTAAAATTCAGTTGATATGAGATGAAATTTTTCAATGAATTATTTTTTAATAACAAAAATTATACATCATTTTGTTCGATCATTACTAATCATTTTCATGAAAAAAAACATAACATAAAGAGAGCTCAACTCAAAATTAAAATAAAATAAAATATAATTAATTCACATGAATTTATAAATGAGAATCTTTTAATAATTTATTATATAACTTAATACTAATTGTTGAATTAATTCCTATTCATGAACAGTTCTATTTTTTTTTAGCTTTCACTGTTGATGAGGTATTGGGCAGCCTAGAAACGTGTTTTGCTATAAACATTGAAACGACACTGGTTTTATTAAAAGTCATGAGTTTGCACTGTTGATGAATAGTGCCAAATACTATTCATCAACAGGGCTGCTTTTTTTTTTTTTCTATTGGATATGATTGACTCTTTTTTAAGTTCGGTCACCCTCTTTTAAGAAAATCATGTTCTGGCGACCTTTGTTGCAATTTTTTTGGTGTCCACCTGTTTCACTTTTTCTTATGGATAAATTGTGATTTTACTCCCTGAATTTCTTTCCTTTCCCATTTCAGTCATTAAGTCCGACCCATGTTATGTTTTTGTCTCAAGCTTAACAAATAATAACTACTTAACTATGTTCTTTCTATGTGTTCTTTTGATCTTGATTTTTCGTTGTTGTTTTTTTTTTATGTATTATCTTCTAGAAAAAAATATTAGTCACCACCAATCATTAAATTTTAATATGTAAAGCTTTTCCATTTCATCTCTTAGTCCCTAAATTTTTTTTGTCAATTTTTTATTTTTATTTTAATATTTATTAATTGAGTTTTGTAGAACGAGTTATTTAATTCAAAAGTTATATGGTTTAAAAAAATAATTTTATCCATAACTACTAAAATTGAAAGCAAATTTTTCTAACTAAATTTTCATCAATATTAAATATTGGAATTTGAATTGATAGAAGGTGAAAATTTTTAGCAAATCCTTCTTTAGTGACACAAAAATTATTCATTATGTCAAAGCATATACATGTGTTATATTTCGATCATAACTAATCATTTGAATGATAAGAACATGATATAAAAAATACCTAACTTAAAATTAAAATAAAGTAAAAATTTTAATTTATTAGCATAAGTTTATAACTAAGAATTTTTTAGTTATTTATTACTAATATAGTGCAGATTCTTTTTTTTTTTTCTGGACATGATTGACTCTTTCTAAAGTTCGATAATCTTCTTTCAAGGAAATCGTGTCCTGGGGGCATGTATTGTAATTTTTCAAGTGTCCGCATGTTTCACTTTTTCTTATGGTTAAATTACTATTTCAATCCTTGAATTTCTTTACTTTCCCATTTCAGTTACTAAGTTCAACCCATATTATGTTTTAGTGCCAAACTTAATAAATAATAACTACTTACCTATATTCTTTCTATATGCTCTTTCGATCTTGAAGCTTGTTGTTATTTTTTTATGTACTATCTTCTAGAGCAAAATGTTGGTCACAATCAATTATTAAATTTTAATGTCTAAAGCTTTCTCATTTCATCTCTTAGTCCTTAATTTTTTTTTGCCAATTTTTCTTTCTTTTAATCTTTATTAATTGAGTTTTGTAAAATGAGTTATTTAATTCTCAAAATTTAGATGGTTTAATAAATTAATTTTTCCCATAATTGCTAAAATTGAAAGCAAATTTTTTTGAATAAATTTTTCATCAATATTAAATATTGAAATTTGAATTGATAGAAGGTGAATTTTTTTTGTAAATTCTTCTTTAGTAACACAAAAAATATTCATCATTTCAAAGCATGTACATGTGTTATATTTCGATCATAACTAATCATGTGAATAATAAAAACATGATATAAAGAACACCCAACTTAAAATTAAAATATAGTAAAATTTTAATTTATTAGCATAAGTTTATGGCTAAAATTTTTTTAGTCATTTATTATTGATATTTAATTTAATGATAAATTTAGGAAAAAAAATACTTACTACAAAGTGCGGTTAAAAAATAACCTCGTATCTATACTAATTATGAGTTGAAGTTAATATAAACGGACAGTAATTCTGTTTTTAAGTCAATTATAAACAGTATCTGACTTAGTACAAGACATGCTCAAAACAGAAATGGAAAATTTTCAAATTAAAATGATCCCCAAAATGCTGCTAATTCACTACTTGGTCTCATACTTTTCTTTCGGACAATTGATCATCAATTTGTAGTATTTAAGTAACTAAGATATAGTTCTTTCATTTTCATTGCCACAGATTTTGTTTATTTATATGTAATCAAGTGCCTGAACAACAACTTGTCACAATAATGCACAACTGCTGCACCTAGTATTTCCATATCTCTAAGCTATACTAATTGTTTCTTAAATTTTGAACAATGAGCTCAATTTAAAATCTAGTTGGAACTTAATTTTGTGATTGAGTGTGACTGATTTGGGTTCCCTCTTTGAATTGTTTTCCGTTTACGTTGTCTACAAACATATATGAGCATCATAAATAAATTTATATGTCGATCTTTGCTTGTTTTTTAATTCCTATATTAGTAAATCCGATGTGGCCATATATTCCAGCTTTGCATGGTGTCCATGTCAAAGGCTTCATGTTACAGACTCCAACATCGCAGAGTTTTCAGAACATATATGTGGTAAAAGTTTGGGGAGGCAGGATCATATGGAAAGAGGAGTCATATGCAACCTTTGCAGACAAAGGTTCACCGTCACAACACAGGCAACAACCGTCCGTTGCCCAATTTGCAAGGCAACCAATCCGAACCCTTGTGGAGAACAAGGCAGTTCTGTGTCCATTGGAAGGAGGTTGAGTAGTTGGAGGAGTGGTATATCTAGGGCTAAAGGGTCGCTGAACTGCGAGCCGTCGCCGCTGGAGCGGCAGCGGTGGAGGGCTGGGCCGAGGAAGCGGGCGGTGCTGTGCGGGGTGAGCTACAAGGATTGGAAGTATAAGCTCAGAGGGACCATAAACGATGTGAAGAGCATGAAGGATTTGTTGGTCACTAGCTTCATGTTCCCAGAGGAGAACGTCCTTGTTCTCACAGGTATTGCATGAATCTGATCAAATTCCAATACTTGGGGTTGAATTGACCGGATTTTAATAATGTAATGGCTTTCGTGAAAATGTAAACCTGTTCTGTGCCCGTTTAATCTGCTGAATTAATCGGGTCGGGTTTGTGTTGTTTATGAGAAATGAACGTGCGGCAGAAGAAGAGCCGAAGCCGGAGCTTACGCCGACCCGGCGGAACATCGAGATAGCATTGCGTTGGCTGGTGGAGGACTGCCAGTCGGGCGACTCCCTCGTGTTTTATTTCTCCGGGCACGGCCTCCGGCAGCCTGATTTCGACGACGACGAGCTCGATGGTTTTGACGAAACCATCTGCCCTGTGGATTTTCTAAAAGAAGGCATGATCCTTGACAATCAGATCAATGCAACCATCGTTCGCCCGCTCAAGACAGGCGTCGTTCTTCACGCCATCGTCGATGCTTGCCATAGCGGAACCATTCTCGACCTCGAGTGGGTCTACGAGAGAAGAGGGTAAGTTGGTTTCCCGTGTTTAATTATTTATGCACTGTGGTCTCCCAATCAAGCAAAAGCCTTAGACATTTTTGTTGGATATTTGCATCTAATCAAGCAAGGCTATGCGATATGTGTTGTTTTTAGGTGGGCCGGCCGTAATATAGTAGAGGTAGCTCCGTGTAACCACAATTTGATATTTTGCGTGTTTTGTTGAAGGGTTAAGGTGGGCAGATGGAGACCTAACAAGCCTCCATCAAACGCTCCTAAAGGTACCGGTGGGGGATTGGCCATTTCTATTAGTGCTTGTGAGGACAGCCAAGTAGCTGCTGATACTACTGTTAAGTGTTTCTTTCAGTTCACATATCCATGTGTTAAGCACGCACATACACACTCTGGCTCACACCCTTGTCACTTTTATGGATTCATGAAGCCTTGGTATGTCATCAATTGGAAGCGCTGAAATATATATATATATCAGTACTGACCTTGAAAAGTATTTGTGTGTGTCATACATGCAGGCGTTTAGTTCTAGGCAAATGAGTGGTGCCATGACATTTCTTTTGGTAGAACTTCTCAGATCGGAAGTAAGAACAACATATGGCGATTTGCTCGACAAAATGCATGCACGTATTGAGGATGCGAACAAACAAGGATGCATTGGCCGCTCTACCATTTTAAGAAAACTCTGTGGAGACACTCTTACTCAGGTGTTCTACACATTTATATCTATACGTACTAAATCTAATGTTTCTATGATTGCGTGCATGACAAACATATTTCATATTGCTAGCAAATCTTAAATTAATTTTAATTTGAGGGCAACCAATGAGACTTTGCATTAGAGAATTGAAGTAGTGACTCTCCTAATCTAGTAGTTAATTAGATTGTGTCCTGTGTGATGTTAGTCACTCTTGGGATTGGGAGTGACTATTGAATTACATTTTGTGCAAGTAGAAAACAACATTTCCATTTCCCTATAAGTGGGAGTTGGCCTCAGATGATGATCTCCCTAGAGGTTAGGTAACGTCCATCATTTTGGAGTTGAGCTTCTTGTCTTGTGTTATTTGCACTAGATATATATAATTAGAGTGATATACTACTAGATATAAGAGGTGAAACAGAGGCATAGATTTCATGTCATGCAGCCCATGTTAACAAGGACGTTGCAACAAGCCTTAGTTGATTAATTGGCTCGTGTTTTCTTAATCTTTCCTCATTCAACAAACTCATACAAATTTGGAATTGTTTGTGTGGACTTCTGTGCAGGAGCCTTTGCTTTCATCCTCCAAAGAGTTTGATGCCTACAAGGAGCCTTTCAAACTGTAAACTCGACATACATCAACTTCCCTTCAAAGCAATACCAATATGTTTGTATCGATAACAGGAATGCTAAGTGTAAATGAACTGTAGATATACAGAAGATTATCCTTTTCTATACTTCCTCAATACATGGATAAGAGAATTGTGTACGAAGGAATTCTTAGTCAATATTGCAATTGACAACTATTGGTTTATTCACATGTATGATAAGAGAATTATGTAGGAGTGAATTCTTGGTTAATATTATTGCTGGATGTTGCTAACTAAAACAAAACTCAGATAAATAAAAGTTAAATTGGTATTTATATGCCTTTCATTAAAGTAGTTTTAATTTCTGGTGTTTTTCCTTGTTCACAGTTTGTGCAGTGTCTTTTAACTTTATGCAAGTTTTGAATTAAAACAATAGGTTGCCAAGGGATGGAGGGGAATGGAAATGAAGGGATTTTGTCTCTCATACATTTCCTTCATAATTTATAACCCCCTAAATTAAGAGCTGTACAAATAAAATGTATAGACCATATTAATTTTAACCTCTTTTACACTTATTTGCCCCCATTCAAGAGGAGCTTTTGTGATTAGTGCTAGCATTTGAGATGAAGTTTTGGATGGTAAAGAAAACTTCTCAAAATTTTTAATGCGAATGCTACCATTAGATAACTTTTCTCAAATCTCTAATGTTGATCACTAAAGTTGTTGCCAAACAGGAACTTTGTTCCTTTTACCATCACTTCCTCGCAGTCCTGACGAAGCAATAGCATTAACTAAATACATCTACAACTATCTCTGTTTAAACTATAACTAATCAATAGACATGAACTTGTTTGAGATGCAATTAATAAATGCGATCTTCAGTAACACCTCACTGCTCTAAGGAAGAACAAAGAAAAAAAAAAGGTACATAGGTCAATGTAATCTTGGAAGGAATCTTATTTTCTTCATCAGCTTAAGTGGTGCATTTGCTTAGCAATAAATAGCAAGAGGTAGGATGGCCCTATCCAAAGTATCTAAACTGCTTGACGCTTAAGTATTAGTTTGGAAGCAATAACAAATGCAATTAACTAATGAAAACATATCCGGCTAGATCGTTGGAATAAATTTTCTAGTGATGAAATTGAATCCTGATCATCAAAATGTTTTCAATTTCTCATACTCAGAGTCTGGTAACAGAGTTTGTTCTTATAATCTAAAGACTTTATTGAAGTAATTTCAATCCTACCAAATAAATGTAATTTCAAACAGAAATAGTTTGCAAAACAATATAATTTATAGTAGGTCTTACCTGTCGTCCTTTGCATCTGGCCCTTTATTAGTGGTGAGAAGTGTAAAGTTGCTCATCTCTTTTGTGATGCTCCTTTTGTCATAGGAATGAAAAGTTAATGGACCACATAAAGAAAGCATGATAATAATATTCGATCAACACGCAGTAGGATACATGATTTCAAATTTCAATATCTCTCTAGCTAGGCATCTAGTCCTTCTAAATAATATGAGGGTGAGAGTAGTCTTTATTCCATTTCAGATTGAAATTTGGACAGCCGGGAAGAATCTTGTTCCCTCAATCTATATGTGAAGAGCTATGTTGATTTTGACTTTCGCTCAAAAGGCAAAAGCCTTTGAACTGAAATATGCGATAAATAGCAATTATTAGTAACTTTTATACAGTAAAAAGAAGTGTGGGACTGAATTTTGTAATTATATGTGCAATATCATGAGAAACTACTCCTTTTGGATTTGTCTTTTTTTATGAATTCGAGATGCATTGAGTTTTTTCTCCCAAAATTTACCGTTTGGAATCATATCTTCTTCCCATATGGCAGCAGCCAGTTCTAGTTCTGTACCCATAACCGTATAATTGGTTATGTTGTTTTAATCTTGTACATTAATATTTCTTCAAAATATAGTTCACCAAAAATGCCATGAATTTGAGTGAATATATTGGCTTGATTTCTTTGATATATGATGTAAATTCTGCTTCAAACAATAACCTCTTTTTGTATATTGTGAATATTGTACTTGTAGTTTGATTGTTGTGAACATTATTTGTTCAATGGTTAGACTAGATATTCCTAGCTATGGATCATGAGATCATGTATGAAAATTTTCAAAAAGGAATCAGACTTGTATATTCTAGGACTTTTTTCAGTGAAATTGGAGCAACAATAAATAAATACAATGAAATTGTTTGAGATTTTCTGATTCGTCACTTGAGCTTGATCTATATGAGAATGATATTAATTTAACCATGAGTTTTATATACAACACACTACAATCTAGACTTTCTGGGATTGTGGAACTTAATCTTAAAGTATTGGAGTTGTAATAATCTTCATTTCATGATAGGTACCAGCTAGCTAGCTTATATATATTGTCATGGCCTACCAACTACCAAATCCTGAGATGTAGGTGGTATGCATTTTTTGAACTACCTAGTACGTGGTCTCAAATTTCTTTGCCAAAACTGTGATTTTTCCATTTGCAATTCCATATTTCTTGGAATTCCAAGAGAGAAAGCAGCAGCAGCAGCAGCAGCAACAGCAACAGCCAAGGTTTGATATCAGAAATGTACATGTGTTTGTGCTCAATTGGAAAATAAACTCCAATACAAGGTACCAGTTAGGTTTTATACACCGGGCTTGCATTTTGTGGCACGGCCCTGCTGCAGGCAAGCACTTCATATGTTGTTACATATCAGAATCCAAAGTATAACTGAAAGGGCAAGGCTGACATGAATCCAAAGTCGTCATGAGAGAGTTTTTACCCTCTAGATATATATTAATATATATACAGTTGCTGAAAGGAGTTTAAATTTGTTCATGTCCTTGCAGGTACGTATCTTCATATCCTTCTAATTAAACATGCGTCTTTCCAGGCCCTAGTTTATGAGTTACATACCCATATTTGAGAGAAATATATGCCATAGCCATTGCCGGTATGACTTCTGTCATTTATTTGAGGACCAATTTTCTTTTTGTGTTGATCAGTTTGATAAAGTTTGGGATGCTATATATATATACCTGCAATATATTAAATTTAACTAGAGTGGACAGGAAGAGCCAGACCAAGTGTTCACTTGAACAAAAGGCAAGTATAGAGAGAGTTGGACAAAGAAGAGCTTGACAGGTTCGACAAAGCAATATCCAGTCTCACGGATTCTGGCAATTATCGGTCTCATCCTTGACAACTATGTATCTAGACTCAAGAAAGGTGTAACTCTTCATGCTAATATGGATGCTTGTTAGAATGGAACTTGACCTGTCCTTTGTGTGCCGCATAAACAAGCGAGCATTTCCTCTGAGTGTATAAAAAAAAAGAAATAAGAGGCACTTCTTGGAATTGCAAACAATTAAACAGGACTTGGAAATGGCAATTAATTGCAGTTAGTGTACTAAAGTAAATCTATTTGATGAAATATGTTGGCAAATGAGCCATAAAGTTATGCATTATTACCACTACTAAAATTTCTCTGTTTACCAATGCGTAGTTATCAACTGCTGCACGTTGCTAAACTGAAGTTACCAACGCGGAGCCGTTGGTAAACGCACGTTCGTAACGTGCAATCAATTCGTTGGAAATTTCTTTACCAACGCGAAAAAATTAACACGTTGGTAAATTCCAATGCGTGCATATTGGTAAAATGCACGTTGGTAATTACCAACGGTCAGGAACCGGCCTTGATTTCTAAGACGTAGTTTTAGTTACCAACATTCACTCGTTGGTAATTTTCAACTGCCAAGCGCATTTGTAATTACCAACTGCCACGCTCGTTGGTAGAACTGTTGGTCATTACCAACGTGCACACACGTTGGTATTTACCAACTGCTCCGCGAGTTGGTACGAGAGTTGGTAATTATCAATACGTAGACACGTTGGTAAGTTCCAACTTACATGAGTTGGTAAGGGGGTTGGTAATTACCAACGCGCATGGAAGTTGGTAATCACCAACGCGTGCGAGTTGGTAGGAAGCCGTTGGTAATTACCAACTTGCATACGCGTTGGTAGGTATGTTGGTAAGTACCAACACGGGTGATAGTTGGTAATTACCAGTGCGTGCAAGTTGGTAAACGGCCGTTAGTAGTTACCAACGTATACGCACGTTGGTAATGTACATTTTCAAGTCCGGGCCGGGGTTGTTTCGTGTTTTTCCTTGTTTGAAACAAGTTTGAAACAGAGATACCAATTCCAAAGTTTCCCCACCCTTGTTAAGCAATCAAAATTACACAGATATTCCACGTAATTTCCATCAAACATTCTCTAATACATCATAATTAAAACAAGTACATATATGTCTGGAACAAACCATACAACATTAAACGGTCGACACATCTCAGGAATTTCATCTGAGTCTTAAGTCTAACAATTCTTATCTAAGTCTGATAACACAGGAAATTATGAAATGATTTACCTATTGAAGACGACAATCAAGGAGTCCCGACTATCTCCTCATCCTCCGAGTCTGAGTCATCAGGATATTGTGGAACTTGTTGAGCCGGTGGGCACGGAAAGTTAAGCGAATGACAAATAGTCTCTAACTGAGCCCGGTTCGCCTCCAATGCGGCCCTATTCGCCTCCATCTCTGCTTTCTATCTCTTCTTATTTGGTTGACCAAATAACCGACTGAACTTATTTTTGGGTCACATCCACCTCCATCATTACAAATGGATGATTTCCGTTACATTTTTATGAATGAATACTTCAAAATAGAAAATCAAGAAGGAAAAAACAAAGGCCTATCAGGTGGTTCATTTATAATTGGTCATTTTTACATCAAAGTTCCTTATGAATTTTTTTTTTGTACACATGGAATATCTATTATAAGAGTTGAAGAGAGAAGACTTTGAACTAGCCTTTTTCTCTAGATGGCTCTAAACTTAAACCCAAAAATTCCCCATAATTAATTAGAGTTAGGTTAGTGATAAACACAGTGAGATGACTTGGGTTGGAAGCAATCTCTTGCAGTCCGCATTTAGAGTAAGTTTAATGTGCGCCACAACTTTTATGTTTATATATATCTGTATTATAATATTACTCTTTATAGCATAAAATAAGTTTAAACGCATCAAATATTGTATCCCTCAAAATTAAAAATATATACAGATCAAATACCAAATATGTACAAACTAAATTTACAAAGAAAATAAACGATCTATACAAATAATGTGTAACATATATATAAATAAGATCACAAATATGCTACCGATATGTTTAATATTATGTACAAGTTAAACCTCATATAGAAAAATAGGTGTGAACTTGTCAAATCTCCGCTTCTAGCTCGTCAAAATTGGAAATATGTATAAATAGGATAACAGATATATATGAAACTGATCGATGTCTAAAACAAATGATGGATGTGCATAAAATATGTGATACAAATATACAAATGAGATCAAATATATGTTATAGATATATTCAATCATTTGTACAAGTTTCAATAATTTAAATTTTAATGTATAAATCTAATGCATAAACAAAAAATCTTTTTGTACACATGTAACTATTTATTTCTACAATTGCCTTTATATATTGTACGTGTTAAATTGTTCTTATATTATTTAGATATACATATGATTTTTTTATTACATATTATTTTGGTTGTGCACACATAGCTTACCTAAAAGAACATTACGGATTCATTTGAAAAAAAAAACACTTAGGGATAAAAAAGAGGTTTGACCAAGTCTTAGGTTTTTTTAATTTTTTTTTCTTACGCAAAAACCTAGCCGCCACATGAACAACCAGATGCAATAGCCCACCACTGCCAATCGTGAAGATGGTGCACTAGCGCTGTCCCTGTTATTGCCTTTCGTTACTTGCATTTCCATTGCCTTCCTGCACCATTTTGGTGGTTGAAGCTGAACCTCAGTCACGATATGATCTCCCCCATTGTTGTCATTATCTCCTTCTTGATGTCGACATCCACTTCGGAGGATAGTGCTGGCACTCATTTTTTGGTCACTGACGTCGCCTCATCATGATCTAACCCATTGCCAACTTTGCCTAGTCGCCACCATCATGAATCGAAGAGAGGAGGAAAACCTGAATCTTGTAGGGATAAGACATTCTTGAGATTTTTTAATTTAATGAGGGTAGAAAGATAATTACAAGGGTAGGACATATATAAAGCAAAAAGCATATAAAACAACCCATATGTATTTATCTTGGCAATGGACGGTGCAAATATCAGTTATGCACTTTCCTTCTAGGATGCTCTGGTAGTTCTTACCTCTCACATCATCCACTTAGCCTTGTAATCTATAATCACATAAAATTGTAGTTCTCTAGAAAGATACTAGAATTTTTTTTTTTTTTGCTTAGATTTGAATTATGTTATAAAGATATAGTTATAAGATAAATTCTATAAAAAGTCAAAAACTCATGCACACCTTGCTATATCCAAAAAAGAATGAAAATACACCATGTCTTGTAACCAAAAAAGAAAATTTCTAAGTTAATTAGAAAAGATTGATTTTTTTTAGGGGGAAGGGGGAAGGTAATAGAGTTAAGGGATGAAATTTACATAGTGAAACAGGAGAACCAGCAATAATGAGAACCACCACTTTATATGATCACTGAGAATTTAAGTGACATGATGTAGGATATGTTATTATAAGTGTTTTTTCTAAATTTGATTAAATATAGCCCCTAACACTCAAGTTCGAGTGTAAGTAACATATGAATTAAGTCGCACCTTGATTAAGGACTCACACCCTTATGGTCTATTAGCAAATTGGCATGAAATTCATTATTTCTTGTGGTCAGCCACAGTTAAAACTATTACTTATTCAAGAAGTTTCTTTTACCGACAGTCAAAGGATGGGCTTAGATTTGGTGGGGTAGGATCCAGGTAGATTTATTAATAAGATTTCCCTACTTTAGTAATCCTCCCTTACAATGTAAATTTCAACAAAAAAAAAAAATCAAATTTCTATTTTTGTGTTACGTCCCTAAAGATCTCATTTTTAAGCAAGCCGAGGACACATGTTTTTAAACAAAAAACTTACACCACAATAAGAAATACACGTCTCGTCGCTTCCGCTAAAGCGTCACCCTGAAGCCAGGGACATGCATGATAACCCAGAACCAGAATCCGGTAGCAGTCCCCAGATATTGGTATGAGATAAATATTATCAAGACCGATCGAATCTGATCCCTCTGTCCCTCACTTCCTCCGACATGTGCAACAGAAACATATCCAGAAATGGATGATCCGGGATTGAGAACCCGGAACCCAATATTTGGATTGACCCACCTCTGATCTCTCTTCTTCAAAGTTCCCTTCAGATGCCTCCGCCTTATTTAATTATCCTCTTCCTCACTCCAGCTCGATACAATCCAGCTCCAAGCTCAACAAATGGAGACCCGAACCCAAAGGTGTCACGGATGTGGGTTGGACCTTCGGGTTCCATTGCATGCCAAGTCGTTCCGATGCTCCGTCTGCAACTCCGTCACAACGGTGCAGCTTCCCATTCCCAGGCGCAGCAGCAGGTTCGAATTTTATTTTTTTGTTTTTGGGGAAAACTCTGGTTCAAATTCTTTGAATTGTTGTATTAATGGGTGTTGTGCTGTTGGAAGCTATGTTGTGATGGAGGCGCCCAAGTCAATCCCTTCGCCGCCGGCGGCTAATGGGCGGAAAAGAGCAGTGTTGATTGGAGTGAATTACTATGGAAAGAGTTATGGGCTGAGAGGAACCATCAATGATGTCAAGTGCATGAGGTACCTTCTTGTTCACAAGTTCGGGTTTCCAGCCAGCTCAGTCCTCACGCTCACAGGTTATCTGCTGCTTAATTGATTTCAGGTGTAATATTATATTGAAACTCCAGTGATATTCGAGCTAGGAACTAGTTTGTTTCAGTATAGTTCTATGTAATGTGAGCATGTCTTTGATCAAGTGATGGCAGATTGCTGTTTAAGTTCAATTCACTTCCATTTTTGTTGAAAATCGTTTGTTGGATGAATTTCTTAAGCCTTGAATCATAGTAGAGAGAACGAAAACTGCACACTGGAGTTGAAAGATAATAGTGCAATCATGCATACACCTTGTGAATTCTTTGCTTTTCAAGAAACTGTCATTCAAAAGGTCGCTAATCAACTTGCAGAACATGAGACTGACCGACTCAGGATTCCAACAAAAGAGAATATTCGGTTGGCAATGCACTGGCTGGTGCAAGGCTGCTTATCAGGAGACTCGTTGGTGTTTTATTACTCAGGACATGGAGATAGGCTGCTGGATAGTGATAATGATGAGATTGATGGGTATGATGAAGCCTTGTGCCCTGTAGATCACGAGACTGAGGGAGTGATTCTTGATGATGAGATCAATGCCATCATGGTTAGGCCGTTGCCCAGAGGAGCCACTTTGCATGCTATTATTGATGCCTGCTATAGTGGAACAATGCTTGATCTACCATATCTTTGCAGGGTGAACAGGTTAGCTACTTCTTGATGTTTTCTTGTTGCTTGGATCTTATGACTCGCTGATGGTGATTGCTTCCTGCAATCCTGCCCACTTATTGTTGCCTCCTTATCTGTTTGATTCGTTTCTTTGTTTCAACCAGTTCTAAAGAAAATTTCATGAATAGATACCTTCCAAATCTTTCATGTAGATGCTAACTTGCCTAACACAGTTACCTAATTGCTTATCATGAGATGATTTTCAAATTAAATTTTTAGACATGTAGGATTATTTTTATTCTTCTATCTTCAAAGACACAGCGCAACGTGCAGGGAGGGGTTCTACAAGTGGGAAGATCAAAGACTCCCCTCATCTGTTAATAAGGGTACTAGTGGTGGACTGGCCATATGTTTAAGCTCCTGTGATGACCATCAGATCTCTGCAGATACAACTGTGAGCCCTGACATGTTCACTCTATCAAACATATGTTTTTTTGTGTGTGGAACTGAACATGACAAAAGAAGAACACACATTCAAGTTGGAAGATAAAATAGTGTTTCCTTCACATGCAGGATCATTAATTAATAACTCAGAGGAAAAAAAAAATGGAAGGCTTAAAAATAATGGTTTGCCTTCAGTCAAATGTATGACCTCTTAACAGCAGCACTGTTAGAAGGAATGCCTGAGTTTGTACTTCAAGTTCGTCTTCTCCCTTTGGAAAGAGGGTAGAGGAAATAGGTTGCTATAAAGCATTTTTTCATCAAAAGCAATGTCAGCTTTTTTTTTTTTTTTTCTTAAAGATGATCTGAAGTGCTCGGATTTTGTGTGTTTAGTAAGGGTTCCTTGAAAACAATTATTGGTTTACTTTCTTAACTAAGTTCTTTTCCTGTAGGCTTTCACAAAAACAGCAACCAGGACTGGAGCAATGACTTTCAGCTTCATCCAAGCCATTGAAAATTGCCAGGAGTTAACATATGGGAGCTTGCTTAATGCAATGCACCATGCAATTCGCAGCATTGCACCTCGCGATATTCCACCTTTCTTACGCTTTGGCTGTCCACTTGGTTTAATGGTCACTAAGGCACTAATTCCAATGCCAGCACTACAGGTATATTCCTTCTTCACTTCCCTGTTACTCCAACAAAATAATGCTCCTTAAATCCAGGAGGTGTACAGTGTACTGCCCCCAGGCTATAGGCTAGTACTTGTCAAGCATTGTTCCTGCATAAGATATTTAGTAGCTTCTGGCATGTAACTTTCAGCTCGTACATTATTTATAATTATCACCTGTCATTTGACATCGCAAAGTTTTAAATCATGGATGTGACGATTTGGTGATTTGCAGGAGCCACAGCTCTCATCATCAGAGAGATTTGAGATCTACTCCAAGCCATTTGTACTGTAATGCAATGACCTGTAGTACTGTATTTTCCTGATATTATTGTGCTTTACTGCTACTAACTGTGAAATGGCTAGATACTTGTTCAATAGTTTTGTCCTGCTATGCTAAACCAGCCAGCCCTACCACGTATCATCTACCGGATAGGTACATCAACCACAATGGAAGGAGGTTTCGCTGGTTTCTCCACTATGATTCATGAATATATTTGCTCAGATGTGCACAAATCCTCATGTTTGAGTGAATTATATAGCTGACAAAGATATTCCATAAGAGAGTAGCTCAACTGGTGTCAGACCTTAGGTTGAGATGTGGTGGTCAACGGTTCAAAATCCCCTGTGGCCTTTTAGTGTACCGAATATCTTTTTCTCAAATCACTAAAGTTGTTGCCAAATGGGATTTTTTATTCTTTTACCATCAACTATCTTGATCTAAACCATAACTAAGCAATAGACATACACTTCTTCAAGATGCAATTAATAAATGTGATCTTCAGCAACACTTCACTGCTCTAAGGAACGAAAAGAAAACAAAAAAAAGGTATATAGGTCCAGGGGCGTATCTATGAAGGGACGGGGGTGGCAGACGCCCCCCCTAGAATTTGAAAAAAATATATGGGGTCGGTAGTATATGTGATATAATTGTAGGAAAATTAAAATTAGGTACCTATATATAAGTTTTAAAATTAATGGAGGACTTTTAAATGGTTTAACCCTTTTTTAAAAATGATTTTAACGATCCGGTGCGTTTCTTTTATTTACCTTTTGCCAAAATACAACTTCAGCCCTCAAACTCGGATGATCAGGACACTTAGCCCCCTGGACTTCAACTCGGGCTAACTCAGCCCCCAAATTTGGTTAAAGTATGTCAGTCAGCCCTCTTAACCATCCCCTACGGTCACGTGATTTCAATAAGTACAACAACGTTTGTCCTCCCAAGTTTGGTGGCACAAATAAATCCTTAGGATTAGAACTATAATTAAATATAAACAACAATGAGTAAATTTATAATTATTTTCTACAGATAACAACAGAAATAAAATTATATAACATCTCCTAAACTTTCTGATTTCTTCCTAAACTATCATAATTTTATAAACATTACAAAACACTCATTGTCTTCCTCGGGACTTCTCTGCCCTATTCTAATCCTTCTTAAATGCTACGCCCAGAAATCCCCAGGTAAAGGGCACCGTGTTTCACAATCTCCTCTACTTCAATTAGCACTACTACCATCAATTCGCTGTCCGCCATCCGCCGACCTTCGTCGTTCCCCGCCTTTAGTCCTTTGCCACTCGCCGTCAAACGCCCTTTGCCCTTCGCCTTTCACCCTTCGCCATCCTTCGTCCTTCACAGCCCTTCGCCGTCCCCCGACCTTTGCCGTTCGCCCTTCGCAGTCTGCTGCTCTTCACCCTTCGCCAGCCTTTGCCCTTCAGCCTTCGCCACCCTTCTTCCTTCACCCTTCACCCTTCGCCCTTCGCTGCCCTTCACCCTTCGCATGGCCTCATCGTGTCCTCCCACATGGCAGGTTCCAATGACGGAGGAAGACGAGTTGGATTCTGCAGAAAACATGTCGAGACGCAGATGAGGCAAACGGCGTTAAAGACAACGATCACATGACGGCACGTGTGGGTCAAAGGGGTTGACTAACCCGTTTAACCAAGTTCAAGGGCTGAGTTGCTCCGAGTTGAAGTCCAAGGGGCTAAGTGTCCTGATCATCCGAGTTTGAGGGCTGAAGATGTATTTTGGCCTTTTCTTTTTAGTTTCAGTCCAGAGCTCCCCTGATGTTGCGAATTGCGAATATCGCTTGCGATTTGTGAGGCAGTCAGGTAGAAGACTCCGTTGTGCGACGCGCACGGGATTCACTCGGCAATCGCCAGCGGCCGGCCAGCCCCCTCCGCCCCCCGGCGTCTTCGCTCTTCGCCGCTGAAGCTGATCTGATTTTCCATTCCGATTCCAGTAAGTGAAAGAAGGCTCCGGCGGGCGAAGTGAAATCACGAACGCGATCGGTAATCGCCAGCGGCGGGCCACTGGGCCAGCCCCCCGCCCCCCTACTCTATAATCCTGGCTACGCCCCTGTATAGGTCAATGCATTAATCTTGGAAGGAATCATATTTTCTTCATCAGCTTAAGTGGTGCATTTGCTTAGCAACAAATAGCAAGAGCATGGCCTTACCTGTGTTCCAAAGTATCTAAACTGCCCGATGCTTTGAGTGTTAGTTTGGATGCGATAACAAATGCAATTAACTAATGAAAGCATATCCCGCTAGATTGCTGGAATAAATTTTCTAGTGATCAAAATGTTTCAGTTTCTCATACTCGTAGAGGCTGGTAGCAGAGTTTTGTGCTTATGATCTAAAACCTTTATTGGAGTAATTTTGAATATCATGCCAAATAAACGTAATTTCAAACAGAAATAGGTAGCATCACAATGTACTTTATAATAGGTTTTACCTTTCGTCCTTTGCATCTGGCCCTCTATTAGCGGTGAAAAGTGTAAAAGTTACTCATCTCTTTTGTGATGCTCATTTAATAATAAATGTCTCTCAAACTAAGTGACTATATTGGGAAATCTTTTTTTTTTATTTTCTCTCAATTTATAATAATTTCTTTTAAAACTTATTATAACTCTTCACCAAACAATCAGTCTTTAAAATTTTGTAAAATCTTATCAATAATATAATAATTACTCAAACAACAAATTTTAAATAATACTCCCTCCATTTCATAAAAACTGACCCATTTTTCTATTTACAGCAATTAATTTATGAATTTATTTTTTAAAAAATTTATTATAAAAATACAAAATTTTCATATAAAATGAAACTTTAAAGATTATAGTTTCTAAATATCATTTTTAAGAAATTTTTTCAATACATATTAATATAAATATGTTTAAGTCAAACTTATCAAACTAATTAATTAGCTAATTATATTATTATTATTAGTTATATAGCTTATATTAAAAGCGTATATTACACACACACACATGTAAAACCCCATAACCCTAACCTAACCCACATTTTCATTTTGATTTTTTGTTGATTTAGTTGTTTTTGGGAATTTGTAGATCTGGTTGTTTGATTGTTAATTTGGTTTTGATTTTGTAAATTCTTAGTTAATTTTGTGTTCGATTTTTTAATTTATTCTAACTTTTAAAAATTTTGTGAATTTTCAATTTTTTTTTTAATTTCTGGCAAAATTTTATGAATTTCAGTAATTTTTTATTTTTTTTGAATTTTTAGTTAATTTTTATGATATTTTTAAATTTCCAGTTCTTGAATTTATTCTGGATTTTTGAATTTTTTTAACTTTTAATTTTTTATTATTTTTGGTAAGTTTTATGAATTTTAGTAATTTTTAATAATTTGAAAAACTAGCAGCCTAAAATGACAAAAAAAATATTTTTCCCTCTTTTCCACTAGTTACCCCTTCTTAATCTATTTTTTATATCTTTTTATTTGTTAAATAGAAAGCCTTCTCTGATGAACCTCTCTGCCGTTAGAGATGACAAAATTTGACTCCGACCCAAAGACCTGACCTAATCCACTCGAACTTAAGCCCAACCTAACTCGATTTGACCAGAAAAGTCAACGACCCAAACCCGATTGTACCCAACCCGACTTAAACCTGAACATGACTAAAGTGAAAGCCGAGAAAACCCGAACCCGAAATGACCCGATGACTAAACTCAACAAGACCCGATTTTAACGTAAATCAATATAAAATATATAGTCGGCATAGATTTTAACGAATGAGAAACGATTAGTGAAACGGTGATAGAAAAATAAAAATAATTGGGTTTTAGAAATTATAGTACCCCTTTTGTCCCATATTCTTTAAAATATTTGACTTTTCTGAATAGTTTAAATTAAATTTGTTTATATTGCTCCTTATATCTCAAATTATTTGCACCATTCATATTTTAACAATTAATATATAATTTTTTATTTTCAACATTTTAATATATAAATAAAAAATTTTATACATGAATAATAAATCAAGACCTACAATTTTTAAATATATATTTTTTAATTTTTTAATAAGCAATAATATAAATAAATTCAAGTCAAACTAGTCAAAAAAAGTTAAATGGAGCAAAAAAAAATAGGATAGAGGGAGATTATTTGTTAGAAAAAAATTTAAAAAGTACATATTTAAAAACTATATGTCTTTATTTATTATTTAATATAATCATTTTTTATTTATATACTAAAATGTTAAAAATAAAAAATCATAGATTAATTATTGAATACTGAATATTACAAAGAACTTGACATAGAAGGAGTATTTTATTAAATAAATTATATATTAATATATCTTCATAAATTTTATATTATTTTATGTCTAGTTAAATTAAATTTTAATCAAAATTAAATCAATTTAGCAATTTTGGCTTATGCATCAGTGAACCGAGTAAATTCGAGAATCAAGCTAAATCTAGTCTAAGACCAGATAACCCAACTTGATTGGATCTAAACCCAAATAAACTCGGCCTGACCCAACCCGAACCCAAAATCTACTTAACCAGAAATAAACCTGAACCCAAATACATGCTAACCCGATTAAACCTGAATCTGAATAACCTGACCCAAATCTGACATAACCCACTCAATTGCCGTTTAAAGATTCAACAAGTGATAGTGCATTGAAGAAAAAAGGGGCAGGGGATGCACCAGATGGTGTAATAATTCCATATTCTAATATGTTGGGCTGAGTAAATTACATAAATGATCCCTAACTTTTAGTCATTATTTTTTTTTAGTCCACAATCTATTGAATATTTTATTTTAGTCCTAAACCTATTAAAATTATTTTTTTTTGGTCCTTTTGCATTTAAAATTCGTTAACTCAGAATAATTGTTTGACAGAAACCTCTAATTTAAATATTTGGTAACTAGCTTCCAGTAATTTAAACAATTTAATATTTGTTTACAGTAAATAGATAATTTAAATTAATATTTTTTTATTTCTAAATAAAATAAGTTCAATTTGTAGAGAGAAAAAAAAAAGGTAATTTGAATTTTTCATTAACTGTAAAAAGAATATTATACAGATTAAATTTATTGTAAAACAGTAACCGAATAGTTTAAATTATGATCTAAAAAATGGTTATTAGATAAATACTTTGAGTTAACAAATTACATCAAATTGGGACCAAAATGAAACATTTTCAAGAGATTTAGGACTAAAATGAAATGTTTTAATAGGTTTAGGACTAAAACATAATATTCAATAAGTGAAGGACTAAAAGAAAACAATGACTAAAGGTTAGAGACCATTCATGAAATTTACTCATGTATAATTGACTGATGCATTGATTTTGAAGAAGTGACTTGTTTATGGGGGAGCTTTGGTCAAAGAGCCATCAGAAGTAGCTATGATTTTGTGGGGAATCTGAAAATTCATAGTATCTGATGTGTTTATTTATTTGAGGCGACAAGTCAGGAAACTACCAATAAATTTTAGCCTTTTATTTCTACTGTTCTTCTATACTTGTAAAATTTTCAAGCGAGTGCTTGGATGGGGAATCAACAAAATCGAAACACTTTCCTATGGTTAAAGGTTGCGTTGCACGGCTGGGCAAGGATAATTTTATCTACTGGATCTCTTCAAGCCTAAATATTGCAGCATTGTTGAAAGTCTCCAATAGGTGTCGGAATTGGGAAAGTAGTATGTCTTATGAATCCCAATGTTTAGTGATAGATTTGTTCTACTGGATCCTTGAAATGAGTAAAACTAATCTAAAATCCTAGAAGATTATGGCTGGAAGGTTTGACCACTTATTGACTTTCACCAGTGCTTGTCAATGTTTCTTCTTCAATGAACCTCTCCCCCACAAATTCAGCACCCCTCTCGAAAACCTTCAGGTCCATCGTAGCGAACGTCTAATACCCAAAGATCAGAGCTCCCCCTTCTTGACATTGAATGCCACATCGTGTCTGTCCACTACCATGTTCGCCTTCACGTGGCCATACAAAACTAGTGGCTTAATCCTCAGTGCTTCGTAAACCACCAACTTGGTCACTACCATCTTCTCTAGCAACGTGAATGTGACCAGTCCTCCTCCTGATTTCACGATGGATCTGATTTATTTGGCCAGCCTCCGATGCAGGTCCTCTCCGATGGAGGTGGGCCACTTGGGCAACACCGAGAAGAAGATCTTCATGCCACTATAAGCGTTGAGATAAGTGAAAAAGATTAGATTGTGGCAGGCCTCTTCTCTTCTGGTCCCGTACTTCTTAGCTTGATCCATAAGAATGAAAAATATCGAACAATAGACATGTTTTCACAATTTTAGAGTTGAAGGAGAAAATTGTAAAATTTATAAATTTTAGGACTCAAATAGAAAATTTTAATAAGTTTATGACTGGTTATGCACTTTCTCACCTACTTCTGTCACTTTTTAATAGTCAACTCTAACAACAGGACATTACTAAAAAAATTGATATAGTTAGATGATAATCGGTATAATAATTGATAATTGTGGGATAATTAAGTAATATGGGTATTAGTTTAGGACAATATCTGTCATTTATCCTAAATAAATTCTAAAGAAATTACACATATTTTATACGGATTCAAAGCACATGTCAAAAGACTAGTGTGTATATCGAGATTAAATATTGTCACCTCCAGCCGCCGGTAAAAACTTTCTATGATGTTTTTAAAGCTTAATCACAATTTAGATCATCAATGAGACTCAATCGATTTGATTTGATTTTTTTTTCTTTTTGAACAGCTGAAATTTTTATTAATAAAACCGGAACTAATCTCCCAAACAAAGCAGTCCCCAATACAATAGACTTTCACTCCCCAGAGACTCCTAAAGCCAATTTTTTTTATAGCTGAGGATGGATTAGAAAGCCAATGAACCAGTGTTTTTGGCGCATATATATACGGGCGCACACACACCGCGGAAAACCCTAGATGTGGCTAGAGTTCAGACTCGCTGCAAGTGAAGATGGGCGCAGAAATAAACTTGCTCCAACTTCCCTCCTCGCAGCCGCTCTCCAGATCTGAAGGTCAATTCCTGAAATTCAATACAAGACCCAATCTCAGATTTCCATCAAACCCTCTCAGAAAATCATCCCAATATTCCCTGGGCATCAAAGCTGCAACTTTGACCGGACCTCTATCTGTTTCTGATCAACTTCGAGTGAAAATCCTCTCCCACTCCCTCGGTTACATCGACGACTTGAGGGGTAAGACCGCCGTCGTCAAATATGGCGGTGCTGCCATGAAATGCGACTCCGTCCAGTCCTTGGTAAGGGACCTGATACTACTCTCCCGCGTCGGCCTCCGCCTTGTCCTCGTCCAAGGCGACAGCCCCGACATCGACGCCGAGCTCAGCCAGAAGCCCCCCGAACTCCACCACTGCATACTCTCGTCAAAGGCTAGCATTCTCGCGGCTCGAATCTGTCACGCCGGGGCGTTCGCACTTAGCCTTGATGGCCCGAAACACCTAAGCGCCATGCCCGGGGGAGCGCAGCCCAGTTTGAACGCCACGCACCTGGGTTTCCCCCCGGAGATGTGGGCGGAACTCACCATCCTTGAGCCAGGTAACCTCGACCGGGTGGACCCCACCAGAGTAGAGAAGCACTTGAGCGTGGGGATCATCCCCGTAGTCGTGCCTATAGCGTGGGAGGGGCCGCGGCCGCGTTACAGGGTCAATGCGGACAGCGTAGCGGGGGAGTTGGCCGTGGCATTGGCGGCGGAGAAGCTGATTCTCATGACTGATGCAGCAGGGATTTCGGCGGACCGTCCGGTGAAGGAAATCGACATAAAAGGGGCCAAGAAGATGATCCAGGAGGGGAAGGTGGCAGACGAAATGATTCCGACGGTGAATTGCTGCATCCAATCCCTCGCTCAAGGCGTCAGAACGGCGAGTATTATCGATGGCCGCATCAACCACTCGCTGCTTCACGAGCTCATGACGGACGACGGCGCAGGAACTCTCATTCACGGCTAGAACCGGATTGGATCCGTACCTATGTATTTTCTCTTTAACTTAACTAACTATGTTAATTTTGTTTCATTATTCTTTAGTCCTAGCTATTCTATGGCATGCATGTTGCTATAACTAGATAAAATGCTACCGACCCTAGTCTTTAATTACATAAATTGTGTAGCACTTCAAATTTCCTTTTCGGTTTTTTTTTTTTGGGATAAAAGTGGTAATTCGAGCCGGCAGATCGATGCAGCCGACACCATGACTGTTATGATTTGAGTTTACAATGCTCCGGTCAGTCAGAAATTCAGTTCCTTCATCCCTCTACGGCGGCCAAGAAAGAGCAGAAGGTCAAGAGGTTCATTTAGGGACGAGTTTGTTGTGGGTTTAGGAGACAGGACTTATAACCAAGTAGTTCAGAAGACAATGGCCGTAGAACTAGTGCAAATGAAGCAGTCCAAACCAAACCCAGTGATAAGAAGAGGACCACTTGTCCCTCATTCCGGGTTAAGGTAGGTCTTCTGGATGTAGACCAGCCAGCTTGCGAGGTTCACCGTTTCACCTAATACTCCATTAATCCCATTTGTTGTAGCAGAGGTCGGGTCTAGCTGATTCCCCAGTTGACCCATGATAGATAGTTAGGAATGGCTAGGAGAAGCTTTCCAGCAAGGGCACGTGTCAGACTCTGTACATCGATATGATCTTGTTACAATAACTAGATAAAATGCTACCTATCCTAGTCTTTAATTACATAAACTGAACCCTGGAACCAAACTTAATTACACCGTCTGAATTCTCTGCTTGTCATGACATTGTCGTGTCATACGTTCTAAAGGGTGGCTAATCAACTTGCAACATGAGACTGACAGACTCAGGAAGCCGATGAAAGAGAATATTCGGTTGTCAATGCAGGCTTCTCGTTGATGTTTTGTCACTGAGGACATGGGGATAGGCTGCCGGATGGTGATAATGATGAAGCCTTGTGCCCCGCAGATTTACTTTTTCATTAAAATTTATGTGTTGTGAATATTCTTCCTACATTTCCGTGGAAATTTGAGTTTGGTATTTTCCATTAATTTTTTTATTATTTTTTTAATTTTTGGGTATTTTTAGTTAGGGGAAAAGGTGAAGTTGAGTTATTTAATTTATTTTTTGTATTTAATTATGTTAAAATGCATATTATGTTTATGAAGTAGTGTAAAAATTTTTATTTTAATTTATTGATAGAGATTGCTGTTTGAATTTATTATTTTTATATTTTCATGGTTTATGGTTGAATAAGGGTTTAGTTTGAGTGATTTAGTCTTAATTGTTAGAATTAATTATATTATATGGTGGTGTAATTTTAGTATTGTTATAATAATAATAATAATAACAATAATAAAAGTAATGATGATGATGATGATGATGATGATGATAGTAATAGTAATAATTATAATAATATGTACCCAGTAGTAATAATAATAATAATAATAATAATAATAATAATACCTAGAAATAATATTACTAATAATAATAATAATAATAATAATAATAATAATAATAATAATAATAATTGATAGTATGTGTATTCTTGTTATAAATTTTGATACCTAATCTAATGTAACAACATATACTCCAAGAAATATAAAACAAGCATTTGAAATATATGCTTCAAGAAATGTGAATCAATGACAAGAACTCTTTTATGGTATTTTTGGAAGTTTTTTGTGAGAAATGACGAATGTTGTTATAGATATTTTTTGCTATTGTGACACTTATATGTGAATGAGCTAGACATGAATAATAGTAAGTATGACCATGGTTTGATGTCTAAGATATTGTGTAAAATAATCATTTTTTATTTGCCAACTTTGATGTCTATGTGTTTTATACGTTTACCAACAGATTTAGTTTATAATGGAGTTGAGCCGTAATTGGATGTACCATAACTGTTTTTTGCTAGGCTAAACGGGTTACACTGATAAGTGGGAGTTCGGGGTTGATAAATTTACATCAGTAGTTGTCGCTCATCCTGAAACAATGAGCGGTTTCAACAGTCACCGTCTTTCTTTTGATGCTCCGCTGTCCACATGTCCATGGTGATTGAAATACAACTATCAATCTCATCAAGCTCCTTCATCAAGATTGTCATCTTTTCTTTGAACAATTTCATGATATCACTTCTTACGGTGTTTCAAGAAGAAATTTTGAATAATGGTTAGAGGCTAACTGAATAACTCCTATAAATCCATCAGGTTCAACAATACAAATAGGATACTCATGCATAATAACCATTTTGACTAGCTCATTTCTTGAGATATCTTGATCAAAATTATAGGACCCAACATTTGCCATTCTATCTGAACTTGCATTTGTAGTCAAAATCATTTGTTTGAGGTTCTTTTAATGATGCTTATGACAATACCTCTCATATATAATGATTTGACAAATGTTTTGTCCCGTTTCTAACATTGACATTAAGGAGGTTATTACAAAGATTATACTTAGCCTTCTAAACACCTTCAACTTGCACTTTTTTAAAGTAGTCCCACACTTTTGAAGTTAATCCCTTTCTCCAATTAGTATCTTCAACTTGTTCTTTTTCATTAGCAACAATCGTTGCTGTAGGATGAGTGCTAGAACAAAGGGATGATGAATTACTTTCTTTAGGATACTCATGTAAAGATTCAGATTCGGAATTGCTTCCACGTGGCCAAGATCCTAAATGGCTTGATCTACCACCATCATCAAGTGGACAACTTTGACGGGATTGTCCATCAACAACACCAATATTGACATTAGCTTCAATGTAATCGTCTATCATGCTATCCATTCCTAACATACAAAACAAACCAATAATGACAACTAATATTGTACAATAGAATTCTAAGCACTAATGTTTGTGGTCATATTTCTGGTCTTTACATAGCATGGGATGGCACATTTAAATGGTTCCGAACTTGCAATAAATGAAGTTATGGAGATTGGAGAAAGTCTTTCTACGTTTATCTTTTTTTTTCCTACTAAACTTTTTGGCTTCAGAGCATGGGCACAAGAAATGAGGGAATGAAAAATGGAAAACTTTGTATCACTCTAGCTCAAAAGAAATTGCATCTGTATTGTATCCAAACATATGAAAATTGATCGAATTTAACAACATAAATATTGGTACTCAACATAAATAATGGTTACTTGATACAATTTAATAAGATTGTATATTCATTAAATACAATTTTGGCTTTTCATCATTTAAATATTTTCATAAGTTGTTACCCTTTTTCATTGAGACACTTCGACTAAAATACTTTGTTCCAAGTGAAAACTGTTAAGGAGTTTCGAATTTAATTTATAATATTGTACTTAGAATTTTTGTGCTCTTAGAACATTAAAATGTATTTTGAATCAATTTGCACACTTCCTTTTCTGTAAGTGTATTTTTTTCCAAGTGAAAAACGTTAAGCACTAATGTAGCAATATATCCGATTAAAGCACAATAATCTGACAAAAGCAACAGAAGTAATTGAATAAAACAAGCAAAATTAAAATAAAAAAGCTTTAGGGTATTATCGGAACTGAGTCAATTAACGATGGGGCTTGAACCGCATTATCGGAGGTGAAGACTAAAGGAGGCTGAACCACTGAGTGGTGTTGAATCGGCTAGATCAAGGTAGGGTTTTTGTTCCTATTAAATGGATTCGGGTCAGGTATTCACCAGGGAGGGCTGAAATTGGCATCCTTACTCTCGACAACTTCCCTATTCTTTTCTCGACCCTCTTCTATCAGCCCCTGCCTCCATTCAATCCTTGCACCTGCTTTATTCAATCGGAGGACCCATGATGATCTTGCCTCCTCGCCACTAATGCTTTTCAGACTCCTGACACCTTCACCATCTTTTTCTCGGTCTTCTTCTCTCAACCTTTACCTCTACTCCATCCCAACACCTGCTTCATTCATCCGAATGAGCCATGATGATCTTTCAAAGGACATCATCTTCCTTGATGGTGGCAAATATTTGGCATTTCAACAGCGGTCACCGGTAACAGCGGACGCTGCCCTACTCTCCTACGTTGATGTCTGTCTGGAAGTGGTGGTTGGCACATTGATCGTGCCGTTTCCAAATGAACTCAATTATGAGGCAGCCATGGATTACACTTCCTTCATGGTGTTCGGTGATTATACAAAATTATACTTGATAACACTAGCGCCTCCTTTGAGCTTATACACAGAGACTCTTTCATGAATACTAAGGCCAATCTCAAAGCGGACATAAGCTTGATGCAGTACCCAAACATTTCCATGATGGACTCTACCATCATTGGGAAGGTTTTGGAGACAAGACTGATCACTATCATCACTTCCAGGGTGATAGATTTGGATGCAGTTGATAAAATTTATCCCCTGGACTCCCATCAAGTGGCAGCTAAACTTGTCATACAACTCAAAGCTGACAAACTAGCATTTTTAATGAATCATGCACTGTACGATTGCTAAAAGCCAGAGATAGGGTTGCACGAGCTGAAGGCAAAGAATATTTCAGCACGAGTGGTGGGGGAAATCCAGGCTATCTGCTGCAGTATATTAGTCGGGACCTCCAAGGAGGCGTGAAGAGGGTTAAACAGGTGGACTGGGGTGCAGAGCAGGCTCTGTCCAATGGTGCAGAGTAGGAGTCATTTCACTCCCACCATTGGATAGAGCTTGCTCTACACCCCAATCTACCAGTCTAACTCTATTTGCCCTCCCCGGAGGGCCCAACTGATGTAGCTTTTCTGCTGAAATCTTTTCCTCCAACTCATGCAATCTTATCTCCAGCTTCCAGCCATCGTACAGAGCGCAATCTGTTAAAAATACCAGTTTTTTAGCTTTGAGTTGTATGGAAAGGTTAGCTGCCACTTGACGGGAGTCCAGGGGATAAAATTTATCAGCTGCATCCAGATCTGTCGCCATGGAAGTTACATCAGCAAAAGATGTTTTTGCATAAAAATGTTAAAAATTTAGCTTCTAAATAAAATTTTTGCTCGTTGGCAAGCTATCTTATCCGCTTTTGATTTTAATGTTAGATATATATATTGTAGGAGAAACCAACTCTTTTCTTAATTCTTGACCAGAGAAATTTTGCAAAGGAGAGAAATTGGTAAAGAATTTAAATTAGAAAAACAAAGCTATTCTCCGCCAATAAATCAAGGAGGACAAGATGGAAATGGATGTAGACATTACTAGAGCTATTTTGTCTCAGCATCATGTGCATCTAAAAATCCCTGAGGAAGGCAAATCCTCCTTCCAAAATAAATCCGAGTATAAATCCTCTAAGAAAATATATTTTCAAAATGGAAATGATGAACAATTACCTTCCAAAGAAAGAAAAAATCATAGAAATTATCAGAGTAATTCCAGAGAACACTTTAAAAAAAATAATCTATCAAGGCCTCAAAAAACTCAAGAAATTTCCATGCACAATTTAGGCATGTCTATAGTATACCAAGAATTGATCAAAATTGTCTCATTTCCTTAAAAGGTAAAGACATGAAACATCTTTTTGTTGTAGAATTGGCTGAGAAATACTGGCCAAACCATCAAAATTCTCAGTGGCAATTTCAACCACTCAAGAATCCTTCTTTTTTTGAACTAATCTACAAGAGACTGGTTCTATTGAAATAGAACATAAGCCAAGAAGAACTAAGATTACCATTAATCTTAAGAGTGGTGATGAAGAACCTTAAAAAAAATATAAATTTCAGAAATTGAAATTTCCTCATTAAAAATATTAAAAGCTTGGACATTTGAAGAATGGAGAGATCCCTCTAGAAGAAGAAAAATCTTGACCCGAAGAAAATATGAAAATATGCAATTCTCATATTGGGACTACATTAAAGCTTGGGATGAAGTTTTTTACTCACAAAATAGAGATCACCAACATTCCTGGAAGATTCTATTCAAGACCAAGTAGAGAAAATTCTTTAACTAGTTTTATAACTGATATTTTGGAAATGGTTTATTCAAAGACTCTTTCCCAGAACAAGTTCTAAAGCCCTTTGAAGGATTTTGCATGTTCCAAGAACAATTTTCCAAGGATGGTCAAAGATTGTCATTCACGGATTTCTTTTTTGTGGTTATAAATCATATTCCATAGATCTTTTAGTAGCACTATGAAAAACAAGAAGTGGATTATAACACCCACTTCACTCGTTACCTAAAACGCATTTGTGAATCAAAGTGATGGGATAAATGTGTCCTTAATCAATACCTGCCTAAGAATATCATATTTGATAAAATTGATATAATTGATGAAGAAGAAAATTCAAATAAAGATTTTCTGGATATTATACTTAGTAGATTTTACCAAGGAGGTAAATTCAAATATAGTGAAATTTCTATCTTAGTCATGAAAGAAAGAAATTTGAAGTCTATCCAGAAACAACTAAAAAATCAATAAAGCCTCGGATCCTCATCTGATAAGAACAGCTCAATAGGGTCCCAGTAAAAGCATTTCTAGCTCACTGCCTTTACTTTTAAGTGAACAAAGCAAGTGTCAATAGAAAACCGACAAAAAAAGGAAAACAACTTGCCAACTGCCCAGAATAATTAAAGCAACTGACCACCTGCCAAAAGTGGTCCCAGATTCCTCTATTCTCTCATTGGTGAAGTTTTTATAAGCCTTATCTCTAAGGCCTAAAACCTTTGCCTATTTAAGGAAGCTTTCCTCCAAAGTTTGAGCATCCAAAAAATTTTCATCTCTCTCTTAAGTCCATGTGTTGAACACATTTTTTTGCTTCTCCCAAAGTTTACATTTTATTTAGTGTTTAAGTTGTGTGCTTATACCTGTACCGTAGTGGTGTCAATCTTGTTAGAGCTTGGACTTCTACTTCAACAGTGCAAATTTGTAATCATTCCAGTATTTTTCGCCTTTGTGTGATAAACTAGTTTTCACTAATTATCAATAAATTTGCATTTTCAGTCAATAATTTATAGGTGAGCAATTTGTAGTTTATATTCGTGCATAATCATCTGTGTTTTGCTTAGTATAACCTTGGCAATTTTTGGTATCAAAGCCAAGTGACTGTTTGTTTAAAATACATTAATTGCATGTTTTAAACTCCAGGTCCTTTTATGTAAAAAACTAAAGAAACTAAAGGCTTAAAGTGAAAAAGAGGTATAGGTACACCCTGACATTTTAGAAAGGTCCCTAATAGCCATTTTCAACAGGATTTGAACTACATACACTATCTTCATCATATGCGAATGCATGTTCAAAATATGGGGGTACATATACCCCCTTCATCTTTTTCTAGAAAAATATTGATAAGAGATATATAATTAAGTAAGTTGACCTCTTTAAATTTTTTAATGGACCCCCATAATTTTCATAGTATCTATTACAACACAATAATATGTTCCTCGTACCTCATGAAAGACAAAAAATGAGTCATTTTTCATTTATGCTGACAATTAGAATAATGAAAACAAAATCCTATATTTGCCCTTTAACTTTCACACATTTCCCTATCGATGCCTTGAACTTTTTTGGCACTTTTTTTGTTAGGCACTTTTTTTTCTAATGCAAAGGGAAATTTATGAAGCAAGCACTACTAAAAAACAGACTTTTTCCAACGGCCATTTCCAACGGTTTCGCGTTGGAAATAAGACATTGGAAAACCCACCGTTGGAAGTCAATTTTCCAACGGCCAAAATGAGGGCCGTTGGAATTTGAGCAGTTGGAAATTTTCCAACGGCTCACTTTTGTTTTTCTTTTTTTCCATTTTCCAACTGCCAAGGCCGTTGGAAATCAAGCTTTTTATATTTTGTGCATTCTCGTTCTATTTCGAATGCGTGTGATTAAACGTCAAACGGCTTAGGCGGTTCAAAATGATTGTATCGTATGTAATCACATTCTGAACCACTGCACGTGCATAAATGCAGTTGTAGATCTCAATAAAAACATACAGAATTGAAAGTACAGAATCATTTCATAAATATAGTTATAACATACACATAAAAGCATACACAATTGAAATTTCAATATCATGACACAAATATAGTTACAATCCACATAAAAACATCTATAATTATTATTACATACTTCCATTACTCCTAAAAAGTGTTTGTTTGTTGATGAAGACAGAAAGTAAAGTGATATACCTGATCTAGTCATCATCGGATCCCGAGGCATCAATATCATTCTCTGGGTGCGCGGGCGGAGGAATTCCAAGTCGTTCATATATGTACTTCATCTCCGCTTGTTGTCTCCTCTTCATTCGCTCCAACTTCCGCTCATAATATGATGCTTGTTGTGCTGTATGCTGCGCAACCACTCGCTCAACTTGTTCAGTGAACTCCGGCGTCTGAGTGACATCAACATGTGCTGAAGGAATATTCCCTGGTCGTCGTCGTCCGAGCACAGCATGTTGTTCTGATCCAAGCCCAAATACACGCCCTTTTTTCATTCCACCTGCAGCTACACTCATTATCGCTGCCTCATCAATGTCATGTGCGACGCCTTCCTCTTCCATTTGCTGTGTTTGTTCTTCGATCTCAGCAGTTACCTTCGCCTTCATAAGGGTACAACTTCATTTATTAGTAAGTCGATATTTATTCGTATGTAAAAATGTAATTTAATATAACATGATTATTACCGCCACTTCTTCAGTATGCCTGTTGACGTATTCCCCGCTCTTTTTCTTATGAGTTTGCTGCGTAACCTTGAACAAGCCAGGGTCTCTCTTCTCCGGATCTTTTTCACGCTACATTGGTTGTTAGTATGAATAAAGTTATTACGCATGTAACATAAGTTGAATTATGTGTATAAGAGGTTCATAACGTTTACCATTCGCTCTCGGTGTTCTGTAATTGAAATAGATCCTCCTGCATAAGTAGCACTGTATCCACCAGTAGAGTTAGACGACTGCGATGATGATGCTCGTATTGTCTTACCCCTCGACGATTTCTCCTGAAACTCCGGTGTAGCCCACCATTCCTCCATGGCTGCATACTGTGCGTCAGTCATAAATGATGCCCGTGCTCGCCGTTTCTCAGGATTTTTCTCCCGGCGAATGTCACCCAGCGTCCCTCTGTAATGATTAGCCGCCATCATATGCCAAACGCGATAGACCTCATTATGGTGGGCTGGATCCCACTCACATAAACCCTAGACATAAAATAAAATATAAAGGGGTCTAATAGTTATCTACATGATTTGTAAAGCTGAAAATTCAATGTGTAGATTAAGTGCAAACCTCAAATACGCGCCACCACGCCTGAATATCTGCTGGGCTTGCACTCGTCCAATCATGATGTCCCTTGAAGTGTGTGGTGAAGCATCTAGTGACCATCCGTGTTGCTCTTGATGGAAGGAAGCTATATGAAATGCATGTTCGAATACAATAAAATTTGTTTTCATTGGAAGATAATGAACTGCATGTAACATAAACTATTATTCTTTCAAATTATACATTACTTACGTGTTACCATGAGGTGTGATCCGTAAGCGACCCTGATGCGGGGCTTCGGATACCGCTGACTGGCCAATGGAATTTCCTCCATCAGATGAAGGAATATGTGCGGGAGTCGAGCGACTAGCACTACGGCGGACTGGAGGAATGCCAATATCATCCGTACGAGGGGTGGTTTGTGGAAGAACATCTTCTTCTATTATAGGCCGCGACCCTGAATGTCGAGAATGCGATTGGCCTGCCCTTTCATGTCTGGCAAGTGGCTCTGCTATCGCTTCTTTGAACTGCTGAAATAGGCCTTTCCCTGGCCTACGTGTATACGTCGCATCTCCTTTAGGTGGCATCTGCAATTTGATTAAAAACCTTACAACATTTTACAAATATTAATTATAGCCAATAGTATTGCTCTCGCAAATGCACCCATCACAGTCAATTTAGACGTACTCATAATTATGATTACAAGTCTTTCCACGTTCACATTACATTTTATAAGTAATCGCACGTTAACATGAAAGTCAATGGACGTCATCATCCTCAGACTGTGCCTCTGAATCGCTATTCTCAGTATCTCCAGATTCAAATTCATCTTCTTCATCACTCGCTTCAACGGCGTCCTCTTCGTCAAATTCATCCTCATGTTCCAACGTTCCTTCCCTGTTCGGCATGTCATCATCTACAGCTTCCCCGACTCCTGTTTCAGCTAAATTCTCGATTGGGTCATCCATAATTATGGGTGGATTGTTCAGGCCACCTTGAAAATCTTCCTGAAATGCATCATCGATGTCTGCTACATTATAATGAACGATGCGTCGAGGTTTGATTTTCAAAACGGCTAACCACCCTATTTTTTCACGTGACTTTGTTGGGTAATGGGTGTAGTAAACTTGATCAGTTTGGGAGGCAAGAATGAATGGGTCAAACTTCCCATATCGGCGACCATCACGAACCTCAACTAAACCATATTGTTTATGAACCCGAGTGCCACGATCTGGAGTAGGGTCAAACCATGCACACCTAAACAATACAACATGTTTCTGTGGCCATCCAGGATATTCGAGTTGAATGATTTCTTCTAACACGCCATAAAAATCACATTCAACCTCACTTGATCCTAAAGTCCTTATGCAAACGCCACTGTTAAATGTTGCTTTGTCGCGACCCCAGTCGCTAATGTGGAACTTGTACCCATTTATGAAATAAACATGCCAAGTCTCAACACGACGTGATGGCCCGCACGCAACATCCCACAAGAAGTGGTCCGTGATATTGTTGCGCACATCATTCACCTAGTTACATATCAGCAAGTTTATGAATATTTCTATCGATGGAAAGCAAAATATGAAGATGAGGAAAGTGTATGTAACTTACATAGTTTCTAAGCCATGTACCAAAGTTATTCTCAATGTAGACATCCAGGTCTGACATTGCTATATTTGGTGCATGCATACGCACTTCCTCAACAAACAAACTAGAACATATACATAAAGGTCGTTTAGTGTGAACCTAGATTATGCAAGTGTATAAAGGGAAAAAAGTAGTATTATTAGAGTATAATATATAAAGCAAATATGTGTTATGTCACTTACTCGAGGTACGGCTTCACCTCCTTACAATTATATATTAATAGAGGGTAAGGCCTGGGAGGGTATGTCCACTTCTTAACCCTCAAATTACTTGCATTTGAAGGACAAGTTGACGAGGTGACATGCAACAACAGCAAGACATAGACAATTTCATACTTAAGTGTTTAGGGTGTGTGAGTTCAATAAGTGCGGCATTCTAATGCATGTCAACCAAAAAGCCCACATCTTTCAAATTTTGCAAACATAGTGTTTCATGTCTCATGCTGATTAGGCACATCAAAGCCGAGAGCAAATTCAACACCAAATATTAATAACTCCAAAATATACAAAGCATAAGAAGTCATTCCATCCATAGTATAGATAATTATTATTCTAATTATTACTACTCTTGTTGGGTTTATTATAATTATTATTATTATTAAAATATTTATTATTATTATTCGTAGTCATATTATTATTGTCTTTGTTATCTTCCAACCATACATAATTATTTAAATAATTATTATAATAATAATTATTATAGTATTCTAAGTTTCATAATAATTATTTTAATTAGCCATTATTATGATTATTGTTACTATTATTATTACTACTACCACTCTTAGTATAATAGTAATTATTTTATTAATTATAATAATAATAATTATTATTATTATTAATATTATTATTACAATAATATTAGTATTATAATTATAAATATAATTAGTATTATTATTATTACTACTACCACTCTTACTATAATAGTAATTATTGTAAGTATAATAATAATAATATTTATTAATAATAATATTATTCTTATTTGCATCCTTCTCTTCGAATAATAATAATTATTGAAATTATTATTACTATATTTATTAGTATTATTATTATTACTTGTATTATTAAAGTTCTACTATAATAATAATAATAATAATAATTATTATTATTATTATTATTATTATTATTATTATTATTATTATTATTATTATTATTATTATTATTATTATTATTATTATTATTATTATACTACTCTTATGTTATACAAATTATTATTATTATTATTATTATTATTATTATTATTATTATTATTATTATCATTATATAACTTCTCTTACTATAATAATTACTAAATTACTTATTAGTATTATTATTATTATTGAAATTATTATTAAGTACTACTCTGAGTATACTTCAACTTACCTAAATTATTATTATAATTATTATTATGATTACTTTAATTAATATCATTATTATGATTATTGTAGCTCGTACCTTTGTATAATAATTACTATTTTAATCATTATTGTTACATAGTATTATTAATATTACCATAACTATTTTTATTATTATTATAATTATTATTATTATTATTACTATTATTATTATTATTGTACTTCTACTCTTAGTATAATTATTATTTTGTTTATTACTGTTATTACTATTAGTATTATTCATAATACTATTATTATTATTTTTGTTATTAAAATTCTTATTATGGACACATATTTTAGTAAAGGTAAATTTTAATCAAAGAAATTTAGTTAAGTATAAATACTTTCAACGTTTCTACTAATTCTAAAACTAAAATCCTTATAAACATATTCCCAGCTAAATATTAGTAATTAAACTTTAACTGTAAAATTAAACTTAAACTATAAAATTAATCCTAAAAACCCGAAAATAATAAAAAAATTAACAAAATGGGTAAAAATTAAAAATTCTAATGGGTGTTCTACCAAATCTTCACATCAAACCATGAACCACTTAAAATCACATAACAAATATTTCAAGCATTTTTTGGATAAATAATGTAAAAAATTATAAAAATACGTAATAAACGCAAAATACCTTAAAATCCTTCCTTCAAATGCGTTCTTTCTTTCTTCTAATCTGCTACAACAAGTAAAAAATTACACCCATTAGATTTAATAAACCAAAAACCATGAAAATCAAAACAAACAAAACAAAAAATATTCACACTTACCTACAGATCTGCCACTTAGACCACCAGATCCAAGAAATCAGCCTCCGAGCGACGTTAATCAGGCCCTGGGACACTTCACAAAGTGCTGTGTGTGCGTGTGGAGAGAGCGAGAGGGAAAGAAGGAAAAACAGAGCGAAAACGGATGGAGGAAGAAGACGATGTCGCGAGCTGGGGGGGGGGCCGAATTTATTGCCAATTTTCCAACGGCCTTAGCCGTTGGAACTGAATTATTTATACAGTGCGTTTTGAAGTCCACTTTTCCAACGGCCTAAGCCGTTGGAAATAATTCCCAGCACTTTACCAATTTCAACTGCAGATGGTGCGTTTTAAATTTACACTTTCCAACGGCCTAGGCCGTTGGAAACACATTGAAATTAAAATTTCCAAAAATTTTGAAATCTGGTGCTTAATCTTCCAACGGCCAAAGCCGTTGGAAATAATAAAATTTCAAAATTTTCAAAATTCAAATCCCGCTGCATTATGTACCTCATTTTCCAACGGCTTAGGCCGTTGGAAATATTTCAAGTTTAAAAATTTCAGACTTCATTTCAAAACTTAGTTGCGGCTTTTCCAATGGCCAAGGCCGTTGGAAACAATTTCAGACTGCATTGGCTTACTTCTAACGGCTGAAGCCGTTGGAAAGACATCCTATTTTCAATTTCTTCATTTTAACATTTTTTCTTCTTTCTCCAACAGCTTAAGCCGTTGGATATTCTCCAACGGTCAGACCGTTGGAAGTTAGGCCGTTGGAAAACTTAGTTTTTTTAGTAGTGAAGATAAAATTAATAAGCTAAGTGGAAAGTATATATAGGGGTTAAAAGGATATTTTTTTTTATGTAGGGGTTAAAAGGAGATTTTTTTTCTCTTACATTATATACAATATGAGTATCTTGCACATCTTCTTCATAATTTATATATTATTTTAGTCATTCAATTAACGACAAAAAAAATGTTAAATTAGGGCATTTTCAAATCTTCTTCTTAGAAATATTTCTCAGCATTGCATTATTATATATGCGAATTTATAAGCTTAATCATTTAATGTTAGAATTTAATAGTTATATATGCATATAGATCCTGCTTTGTGAAAATTGGATTAATATCATATCCACCGGCGGCGGAAAAAAAATTTTCACCAACAACTTTTTACGGCAATTGTTGTTATTTTCATAACATACCAATGTTAGTTTAACGATTTACGCAACTTTTATTTCACACAACAACCTGGCTTTCATTGTTTTATTTCATCAATGATTCCCTTCGCCAACGATAAATCAGAAAACCCAATAAGAATCTGGTCAACAGGGGTCAAAATTGGAGAAACAATTCAGGCAAAAATGATTATGAAAATGGACACCTAGTTTTGAAAAATCTGAAGAAACAAAAGAGGACAAATCTAAAAATCAGAAGAAATGGTTATGAAGAGTTTAAACAATTTGGATTTTGAAATTGAGGAAATTATGTTAATGGATTTGCATTTGAGTCTCACAAATGCTTAAAAATAAATTTTGTGGAGAAACAGATGACTGGAGTTAATTTGGAGCCTTTTTTTCAATAATGAAACATTCGTAGTGTGAAAGATGTATTGCGGAATAGTAGAATTGATTTTGCAAACATGAAAGTTAAAGTTACAAGGTGCATGAACCGTTAAAGCTACTATTATTATTAAAAAGATAACATCAATTACTAAAATATTTTCCACCACTAGTGGATAAGATATTAATCCATTCTGGGTTCGCCAATGAGCTTCATCAAAGCTCCCCTGTGTCCCAAGTGTTTTTCTGAGTTGACAATTTTCTGATCAATTTTCTCTTGACATGTACCGGCCCGGCAGCAAAGGCATTTAATGAATATAAAATTCAAAACTAATTACTATGAGCAAAGGCAAATTGTTACTCACAAAACATTTCCCAACTTTAAGCAGCTCATTAACAGACGAGAAAAATAACTTGTTGCTTCACAAAACAATTACGAGCCAATAGAGCATCAATTAATAAAACATTTAAGGTTTCCAAAAGACAAATAGAAAAAAAAAATTTATAGGGAGAAGATATGTAATCGCGCGTGATCGTGTTCTACAATTATCCAAAAACTATTTCCGAAATTAATAATCATAGGGACTGTGCCAATATTAATTTGTTAAACAATCATAATGGTGATTGTACTCATACTAAAAAATCCATAAAATGTAAGCTCATTTACATTTTTTTCAATTTTTGGCTTATAAAAGAATGAAACAAACCGAAAATACGGGGAATAAGAAAAAGGCCAAACTCATGCAATTGAACATGCCCATTCCAATATAATGCATTCAGACTATTTAAAATCATTGTGGAGATTATACCAATAGCCAATCACTTACATATTTTTTCTTTTCAATTTTGCCTCCCAAAAAAAAAACAAAAAAATCCCGAAATATGGGGAAAAAAACCTTTGAATTGGACATGCTCATTCCAAAATCATGATTCAGAACTCTTACAACCACTATGGAGAAAACCAAAACAACCAGAAATTTAAACTCATTCCATCATTTTTTTCCCCATTTTCAAGGGACTTGTACGGGTTGATCTATGCCATGTATTACTTGGAAAGGTGGAATTGGTTGCCTTGCGGTGCTTCGATTGGTTGCGAGTGGAGTTCGGAGCTTAGGGGCGTGTTTACATTTTTGTTAGGGAGGAGAAGGCTTTTCACTGTTCTGGGCAAGGAAGAGAGAGAGAGACTCAGGCGGATTATTAGTGTCAGTTAGCCATTGGTAGAAGGCGCTGGCCATTGCTAATGGTCCAAATTAAGCCACCTAGATTAGTGACAACCTAGCTGTTTCTATAAGACTAATAAAGCTGGCCCATATTAGCAATGGCCAAGTTGTCACTATAAGGATTTGATGAACATTAGCAACAGATTAGCTGTTGCTAAAGGGCCAAGTTAGTTTGCCTAGGTAATAATGTTGCCCATATTACCAATGACCTAGCTGTTGTACAAGACCCATTCAATGTGGCATGCTTCGGAGGTGGCTTACCTGTCGCTAAAGAGCCAAATTAAGTTGGCGTAGGTTAATTAGCAACAAAGAGCCTTCACTACAAGGCCAATTAAGCTGGGCCATATTAGCATCAACTTGTAGGTTGGGCCACTAGTAACAATGGCCTGTTGTCGCTAAGTGTATGCCATGCATTAGCAACAGCTGTTATCTCTAGTGATTCGACTGCTTTTAGTTATAGTCAATCATTACTGAATTTTGGCCTAGATTTCTATTGCAGTTTGCTAATTAGCAGAATTTTTTTGCCGTTGCAAAAAGATGGTCTCGAAGTGCCAATTTTTCATTGATGTTCGTATTCTAACTTTTCATAAAAGAAACCATTGAAAAACCTATAAGAAAACCATTGAAAGTTAAGCAATTTAGAACTAACAAGAATTATACAATATTCTAAACTATGAATGCATTTTACTGTTTATCAACAGTGTGTACTGTAGATGAACAATTCTGTCATTTTTTATTTTGTTTCTTTTTTTTTTTTTTAATTTTTCCAGATGTGATTTGCTCTTTTTTTTTTTTTTTATGTTTGTTCCTCTTTTTGCAAGGCACTCTACTTGATAAGGGCTTATGTTACAATTTTTCCAATTTCGGTCTGTTTTACGTTTTGTTTTGGTTAAAACATAGTTTCAGTTTCTAACTTTTTAATTTTTTTCATTTTAGGCTTTAAGTTACGTCTGTGTTATATTTTGGTCTCCAAACTTTATAACTATTTAACTAGATCTTCTATTTGCTTTCTTGGCCCCCAAGTTTTTTTTTACTGTTGTTTTATGTACTATCTTTTAGAGTGAGACATTGGTAACCATAATTTGTTTATTTTTTAATTAAATCAATTTTTATCTTTACTAAGTCAATTGTTAAATCCTCAATACCTAAAATTTTTTCCTTTTTTTTTTGTCTTCATCCTAACTTTTCTTTATTGATTTTATTTATTGTTGTTTTCTAAAATGAAACTTTAATCATTATAATTTATCTACTTTTGTTCTGGTTCTACTTGATTCTACTTTAATTAGTTTTTTTTTTTTACTTTTTGTTATCTTTTTTAAGTTAATGATTAGACTATTAATTGATTAACATATATTAAATATAGTTTTGTATTTCTGTCATTTTTTTCTTATTATTGATGAATAATTTTTATAGCATCAATTATTTATTTTAAGCTCTGTAGTTCAATAAAATAATTTTATCTATAATAGTTAAAATTGAAAGTAAATTTTTCACCAATATTAAAAATTAGATTTTGAGTAAATCGCATCTGAAAAAAGTAAAAAAAAAAAAAAAAAGGACAAAAGCAATAAAAATGCGGTTCAAGTCTCTAACTTTTTAATCTTTCCATTTTAAACTCTGAGTTACGTCCGTGTTAGATTTTGGTCACTAGATTTTACAACTAATTAACTAGATCTCCTATTTGCTCTTCTGGTTCCCAAGTTTATTTTTTTTTTTTTTTGTTGTTTTATGCACAATCATTTGAAGTAAGACATTGATGACCATAATTTATTTATTTTTTATTTAATACATTTTTTTATATTTTTTAAGTTAATTTTTAAATCTTTAATACCTAAAATTTTTCCTTTTTTTAATCTTAATCCTAACTTTTTTATTGACTTTCTTTGCTATTTTTTCTAAAATGAAACTTTAATAATTATAATTTTTCTACTTTTGGCATGGTTCTAGTTTAAAATCAGAGACCAAAAGAACAAATAGAGATGTTTGGTAACTTGCAAATTGTAGTGGATATTTTTTGTAACAAATTTTAATAATAAATAAATAAAAATTTAACATCAATAAATTTATGATAATCAATTAAAATTTATTTATTTTTATTTATTGTCTTCTAAGTTAAAATTTTTGTAACCATGGTTTGTTTCTTTTATTTTCTTAATTAATCATAGTGACTTCGTTTATACTTTTTTTGTTAGTTTTTTATTATTATTTTTTTGAACAAAGCTTTAGTCAATGTGAGTTGTCTATTTTTGGTATGATTCGAATTGATTCATTTTAACCAATGTTTTCATTTATTTTATTTTTCCTTTATTAAGTTGATGGTTAAGCTTTTAATTTCAGAAATCTTTACATTTTCTCTCTTGGCCTAAATACCATTTTAGTCGTCACTTTTTGTCATTGAAATTCTACTCCTTGTCTTATATTATTAACTTTTTCATATTATTTCTCTCTTCTAAAATAAAATTTTAGTTATCATGGTTTATCTCTTCATACTTAAAATCTTTTTTTTCCTCTCTTAGTGCCAAAACTTTACTTAACTTTTTTATCTCGGTTCTTGCTTTTCTTTTTTCATTTTTATGAAATTTTTTTCCTTTGTCAATGATTATCACTATTTATATTTATATTTAATGTTGACACAGGTTGAATGGCTACAACGTGCAGACACAAGAAAAGGAACAAACATTGACATATTTTCTCTAGAATATATATGCACACAACAACAAGGCTTGCTAAAGGAAAAATTGAAAATCAAGGGATTAGAGATAATTCATAAAGGAACAATTTCAAGTGTTTGATGAACTCCTTCGGTTTTTCTAAGTTGACAGCATGCCCTGCGTTTCTTATCACAACAAACCTTGAGCAATCACCCAGATGCCTACATTAATATAACAAAAAATAATTTCGCAATTAACACATAACAGTACGTGTTTAATTTTTATGATCAAGTCTTTAATTAACAATTTCCAACCTTTTCAATCTGTATCCAAGTTAAAGGGGGAATATCTGATCTTCTTCTCCCCATATTAGTAGTGTGGGCTGTTAAGAATTTTGCAACAATTCGAACCGGGTCAACCCGTCGAAGTTCAGATAGTCTTCGATCTTTAAGAATTGCTTGAATCAACTGTCTCTTCTGTTGATAATATTCTGTGCACATCACCTGACCCAGTTAAGTGATCAAAATCAAACTATTTAAAGATTTTTCAAATTGATTTCAAATTATTTATAGTCCCTGTTGTTATCGTAAGTGGCTTTCACTATTTTTATTATCAAATTTGATGATATATTGCACATAGTTATCATTTTCTTGACGCAATCGTTACGAGAGATCATATGACTTTATCTGAGAAGTAAAGTAAGTATTTAGAGTTAGAGGTCGAAAAGTTATTCAATGCTAGAGTTTTCAATGTTTGAAGGAACCATTTATCTCAATTTTTCACAATAAGTTATTTCAACTCATGATACTAATAAAAAACATTATTCCCAATATCTTCTTTGCTAACATTTTGAAAAAAGGGCTTCTTTTCCAATTTTCATTGTCTCTAATTATGAGAACTTCGAACTTGAAAATCAAAAATGACTCACACCTACTTACAGTGATAAAATCGGACAAAAAAAACGAAGGCACTCCTTTGGCGGGCTTGACGAACGAAAATCTCATCAAGTCCTTCAACTTTTCTGGCGTCTGAGGCACCAAAATGCTCACCGCCTCGTCGAGGTCGGCCACAGGGAACAGCCCCTCCGCCAAGTCCTTCTCCTCCACACACACACCGGCGCAGCAGAGCAGCAGCCGCTCCACCTTGCATGGGTACTGCACCGCCACGCTGTACCCTACGAACCCGCCGTAGCTGATCCCCACCAAGCTCATCCGATGGACACCGTGCGCCGCCATCAATCCCACCAAGCACTGCGCCTGGAACTCCTCCGAGCGGTCGCGGCGAGTGGTGAAGGAACCGCCGAAGAACACCAGGTCCGGCACGTAGACGTTGAACCGGGAGGTGAAGTGACGGAGGACATCGCCGTACTGCCACATGGCATTGGCGCCGAAGCCGTGGACGAGGACGAGGTTCGGCTTTTCGTCATTGAAACACTTTGGGACCCAGCAGTGCATGATTGTGCCGTCTCCGAGGTCCGTCGTCGATGAACGGAGCCCGGCATGGTAGAAGGAGCAGCGGTAAAGCCAGTCGCGGGACGCCGTGAAGCTAAAGCACTTCAGGCTCATACTAAAGTAATATATAGTGCTATGCAACTAATATTGTTTTTTTTTCCTGGGATTTTCTCCTGGAGATTTTCTTTTTTTTTTTTTGTCCCCCCCAATTATGAGATTTTACAGGACCGTATTAATGGGGAAAATCAATGTTTATGGCAATAAATTTGATTCTTTGAACCCTAGCTAGCTAGCTAGCGAGAAAAGTTAAATTGTTGGGGCATGCAACTGACAGAATTAACTTTGAGGTGCTGTTGGGCGACCAAGGAAATTGTTGCTTTGGAAATGGAAGAGTAATTGATTAATCATCGTTGATATTGCAAGTTGGTTATGTTTTTGTGTTATTAGGTGGGTGGTAGATGGCTTCGGTTTGAGTGATTTGGGGCTCAATTTTTGTTTCAAATCTTTGGTTGGGAGGAAAATATGGAGAAAATTATGGACTAACAGTAACATATGCCGTCTATATATTGTCATTCTACAGGGATAATTGCATCCATGGCCCCTAACCTGTAATTATTGTTCTATTTTAGACCCTAACCTTAATTTGTTACATAGAAAGTCTCTAACCTCGTTTTTTTATATGGAAAGTGCCTAACCTCATTTAATTTTTCATTTTTAACCTTCCGTTTACTTAAGGCGTTAAGTTGGATGAAAAAAAAAAAGTGAAAATTTAGTTTTAGCCTTTGAAAATTTTCTCTTTCCCTAAAAAATAAAGAAACTTCCTCACCTAACAATCTGACATTATTATGGCTCATCTCCTCTACTCTTTCTTCTTCCTGTTCATTGCACCACCCCCATTTCCACCTCCTCCGGTGGCCACCCTCCAACGATGCCCGTCTGAACCACCATCATGGTGATGAAGTTGTCATACTCTGCATGACCATCTACGATGTTCCTCCTAGATCTGATCTATAACTTTGCCAATCACGACAATCGGACCTCCCGACTTCTCCGACAGTTTGTACGACCGATGGAGGGACAGGAGCAACGACAGCATGGCTCGGCTGGGTGGTGACACAATGACCACTTGAGGGGTGAATGACGAGCGGTGTGAAGGATGGAGGCAAATCGAGAGCTGATTGCGACGAAGGCAGAAATGGGTTACAATTAATTTCGGCAAAGGTAGGCTATCGGACAAAGTGCGATCAGCGGCCTAAATGATTGAGGAGACATGGCGGCACTCAGATAGATCGAGAGATGATGAGATGACGATGGACAAATCGCAATTTGTGCTCCCTTCAGCCTTCCTCACTGACAGCATGTGGGAGCAATGGAGTGACACTAGGATAAGGTGGGAAACATGGAGCATCAGCGACATTTGGGCTAGTGACTGGAGACTGGAAGCTGGAAGCGTCAATCAACAAAGGCAACACGACCATTGTGATTTCATTAACAATTTCAAGTTAAAAATTCAACCAAATAATATGAAATCAATCCCTCATCAAACCATAGGGCTATTGTTCTCTAGCCTTAACACTGAGTCATTCATTGGTAACTTTCACGAATGGTGGTATCCGGAAAAGGATGTGATTGTAGTAGATTGTGGGGATAGTGGTTCAATTGTTAGATATGTTTCAAGGTTTTTAAGACAAAACAAAAATTTTCAGAGGTTAAAACTAGCTTTTCATTTTTTTGTCTGTCAAACTTAACATGTCAAGTTAACGGAAGCAAAATACTTAAATGAGGTTATGAACTTTCCAAATTTCATGTAAGAATTTGAGGTTATGGTCTAAAATATAACAATAATTAAAGGTTATAAGCCATACATGCAATTAACCCTTATTCTACGGTTCATGCATGCATGTTTGTACTAAAATATAAATTTATTAATTATAAATATATAGCTAGGTTGGGATAAAATGCACTTAGTGCAGGCAGTACGCTTGTTCTTAACACTTCATTGTTTTGCCACCAGTTATAAACATTTTGGTCCTTTCTCCCTTCTATCTATTGCGCATCTTTCTTTGGTCTTCCCTCTGTTGCGCAAATCACGACTTAGAGTCAAAGATCAAGTGGTTGGATATTAGATCGTTGAAATCGATCAAACGGACCTCCTTTTTCGTACATGCGGAGACTTTCAAGCACAACAGCATTTCTGCAAATAATGCCACATCAGGGGAGTGTGGCAGTGCACGAAACGCACCGTATTGCTAATCACAAATGCAGAGGTTGGGCCAAAAAGCAAATGATGTTAATTTGACCCTATCACTCATTTTCAAAACCCAGGAGCAAAACATCGCCACTCCCAAAGTTTGCACTGAACTGCGATTCTCAAAAAAGTGGATCCCTTTTTAACTTTACATTTTTTTGGATCCGAATGTCAGTATTGCAAATGCATTTGCAGAATGTAATATGAAGTCTCCTCATTTTGCAGCGCTATGAACTTGCACTTCAGGTCAGCAATTTAGTTAGCCTTTTCTCAGCCTGATTTGCGACTTTATTTTGTGGCTCGAGAACACGGGCATATCTGAAATCTGCACAGTTTGGAAAACATAATTATGTAGGAGACAAGTAAAGGGAACATCAAAATGCAACAGTGCTTGATGTAAAGCACCCAGAACCTCCCAACCAGATAAGAGAATCACTACAACCGTTACTTATTTTACCAATAAAGGGCTCCGGTATTAAAACAGAGGTATGCCCATAAACCTCTCAGTGCCACGAACTTATCTAGATACAGATCTGCACTTCCAAACAAATGCACACTATATGAAACACGCATGATCCAGAGAGGGCTAGCAAGAGTTTCTCTGTTGGTTGGCAAAATTATGGGCGAATTCTCAATTTTGTACGAATTACTCACACAGAAAAGACTTCCGCAATGGCACTCACATGAGCCGTATCAGATGCAAGAAACAACATAAACAACCTCACCTTTAATGGCCTCTTTATACTGGAGAAGCGATTCCCTAGCTGTTCCACGCCTCAGATATGCCTTCACATTCTGAAACAAAACTTAAGTTAATCAATGATATTACACATGAAAATGCTAAGCAATTTCCACAAATGGATGAAATCATCCTATTGTTCTAAAGGCCGCAGCACTTTCAGTTCACAACAATCCTAACAATGATACCAGGCAAAATACAGACACCATTTTTTGCAAACGTAAACAATAGTAATAATGACAAAAAAAAATGTTCTCCACTTGCTGAGTTTGCCTAATAATAATAATAATTAAATGTTCTGAACTTGACTAGTTTACCTACAGCCCACATCAAATTCTATGCAATCCAGACCTTGCTTAAGCAAGGAAACTGCAACCAACCCCAAATTGATTGAGAACTAAGAAGGGGCTACAATAGTATTAAACTCAAAGAGCACCCCTAAATATGTGGAATGACATCACTTAAAGCACCCTCCATGCAGTTGCAAAGCTCAATGGACGCACACTCCACCAAAGACCTAAACATATCTATATATATACTGTAAAGGGCGTGGGAAGGGAGGACGGTGTGCCACCTGTGCAAAAAATGGGTGAACTCTATCAAAAGCTATCCAAATCTCTCCTTTTTTACGCTTAAACCCTCCACTTCACATTCATGCCAAATGACTTCGAAAGAATTGAACGAGGAGTTGTATGAGGTGAAAATCTCATGTACGGTTAAGTATTTTTTACCTAGCAGGTTGTCTTTTGTTTTTTTTTTTGAAGCTTTTTTTTTTTTTTTTTGTAATGGGAATGAGTCAGTTTATTATTATTATTTGCTTTTTTTTTTGTAATGGGAAGAGGACCCAATGACTTTGAAAGAATTGAATGAGGAGCCGTATGAGGTGAAAATCTCATGTATGGTTAAGTAGTTTTTACCTGGCAGGTTGTCTTTTGTTTTTTTTTAAGCTTTTTTTTTTATTAATGGGAACGAGTCAGTTTATTATTATTGTTGTTGTTGTTGTTATTGTTATTATGATGTCACAATACATTGTAAATTACAAAAAGAGTTGCCTTTTTTTAGCTTTCTTTCTATAATGGGAACAGGTCAATTTATTATTGTTATTATTATTATTATTATTTCATAATACACTGTAAATTACAAAATAACTATATATATGCATGATGAAATATTATGTATGTTTCAACATTATGTATGTACATGCACTATAAGACTATTTTGTGATATACAACGTAACAAAACAAGTATTTTTTACTTGGCAGGTTGCCCTTTTTTTAGCTTTTTTTTTTTTTTTGTAATGGGAATGGGTCAATTTTTTATTATTATTATTATTATTATTATTTCATAATACATTGTAAATTACAAAAAGGGTTGCCTTTTTTTTGTAATGGGAACGGGTCAATTTATTATTATTATTATTATTATTTCATAATACATTGTAAATTACAAAATATCTATATATATGCATGATGAAATATTATGTATGTTTCAACATTATATATGGACACATACTGTAAGACTATTTTGTGATATACAACGTAATAGAACATAAACACCCGTAGCAAAGCGCAGGCATGTTCTAGTAACCATCTATCTTTGAAGGTCCACCATTATATATTAGTCCCCCACCCAAAATGATTGACACATTTTGAAAAGTTTTTCCTCCCAAAATGAGTGACACACCAACATATTTATACCATTTAAACTCATGAAATCAATTAAAAATATACATAATTTGATTGGGTCATAAAACATCCTCAACTTTTAAAAATATAAAAAGTTTATAATTCATTTTAGGACAGGGAGTATTTCCTGTTAATTAGCCCTGCTAATCAAATTTCTAGAATCCAGCTCTGGCCCATATAAATGACCAACACACAAATGAGAAGCACGTAAATAGGGCTAAGAACAAAAAGATGGAACAAAAACAATCTTGAGCTTTGGTAGCGTGCCAAAGCATAAATTGAGAATGAGTGAGACTAGCGTCTTCACCAAAATGTAAAGATTCAGTATATATGCCTAAACCAACTGAGATTACAGAACAATTGCTAAATTCTAAATTAATTAAGGGATTTCAGAAAGGCAAATAACTTCTCTTTCATAAAGCAGTTACAAGACATATTTACCTTCTTGTCAAGTGATATTGCCTTGCTGCAATCCTCCTCAGCTTGTTGAAAGCTGCATAATACTTAAGTTCAGCTGTGAATCTTTTGGTTCAAACAAGCAAAAAGTCAATGAAAACATCTAACAAATCGATCATTTGGACAACTCACCATCCTAATTCTAGGTATGCAGCAGCCCTGTTGGAATAGTAAGTTGCACTTGACTGATTCAACTTAATAGCTTCAGTGTAATAACTTGCTGCTTTATTCCACTGCCTTCCTTTAAATGCAGCATTCCCCTTCAGAAAACACGTAAATTGAATGAAACTATTTATAATGAAAAACTCTTATTCTTACACCCATTTGTCTTATGTTTTGGTAATGATGACCTTAGTTTTATGAATAAACCCTTAAAACAATAAATCATAATAATAGAACTCAAATATTTTATTTAGAACTGAAATGAATTCCACAAAAATTTGAAGTCATCATTATTTCCAGACATAGGCAACTCATGTCACCATAATTTGTCAAAAATGCCAAGAAACAAACTCATTTAACTCATGAAGCCATAAACCACTTCCAACAGGTGAAAATACAAGAAGTACAAGAACTCAGATTAAATTGATTTCAAATGTCAAAAGCATTCAAATGCAACAGTCAAAAATTCATGCATACTCCGAGTCCAATGACCACCCAAGATTGCTCACTATCCTGACTTACCAAAAGTATGTCTCCAACAACATATGCTGTTTAACAAAAATCAAGGGAAACATCTAGAGAAGTCCATACCTTTTCCTTCAAAAGCTCAGAAGCATCTATATTTCCATTTGAATCTGGTAAGGGCAATGAATTGGACACTGCACTGACTTGCAGTTGAAGGGATGAGTAAATGTCCAACAGCGTATCGAGTAGAAACTTATCACCGCCATGGTATGTGATAAGTGAGACAGAGATTGGACTGCCTTCATGCTTTCCCAAGGGAATGCTAACCTGTGATGAGGTTAAAGTAAGGACAATTCACTGACCGGGTACAGCTGAAAAAAAGGGGGAGGACAACAAATATGCATGCATGTGTGTGCACATAACAGTAGAAGCTCGATGGCCTGCCTGACAACAACCAGACATGCTGGCTATGCTGGATAATGCAGATGCTCTATCATGAAACTCCGTACAACTGCCTTTCCTTGATTTAAGCAAAAAGGGAGGATCTGCAACTGTTGGCATTGCCAATATTCCACCATCCTATGAAAAACAAAACAAAGTGAACATAAAAATCTACAAGGTGAAACAAGCTAATCTTTAACACTATTGTAATCTAACACGCCACAACACTTGTTTGAATGTTTGTGTACTTTTCTGACAAATAAAAGAGCATCCCAACAATAAAAATCATGTAAAATGTTGAGTCAACCAAAATTATTGATCACTATCATTTCTTTATTTTTCATTTTTAAATAATACAATAAAAAATGGGTTTTAAATCCAAGGAACTTGGAGTCTATAAGAAATCAATTTAGTTATAAAAATGCATTCCATACGAAAGTAGCACATGTATATAAGAGTTAAGAAGTCAATCATACCTTTAGAAGACTCTGAACAGCAGCACGCATTTCAGTCCTGACTTTGTATAAAGATTTTGTGTCATCATGTATTGTCTTGAGGGCCAAATTAACATGATCAGAAACAACAGCTCCCATTTTGGGCTTGACCAGTTGAAACCATTCTTCATGATTTGTTTTGAATTCATATCTGTTAAGCAGAACTAAATGTTAAACTTCTGGAGCAAGAAAATGAAGGCAATATCAGAACACAGTACAGCCTCCAGATTTGAAAGTTTAGTGCTCAACAGCTTCCAACCCCGGACATACAATTCCAAATATCAACACAATCAATCTTTTTAGATGCATGCTTTATTTTAATTAAGCACATTCAAATAGCTATCATTACCTCCACAAAGAAATACTAAGCCTTGGTTGTTAGTAACTCAATGCCATCATGAAGACTAATAGTTTCAACTAATCAACCAATATGACAAAACTTAACAAAATGACAGTTGAGATATCAAGCAATGGACTCCATGAAATTCCATGCGTAATTTCTCATTACATCAACTTTGGATTGAAGCATCTTAACCGAGTACATTTTGGTGTCTGTGTGTGTTTGTGTGTTCTGTGTATGTATGTATTGAACTATGGATGAAGGTACCTTTGCATGAATTATCCATGTAAAGATGTAAATATCTATTTAGGTATTTGTGTTGATAATGCATTCCTCCATTATCTGGTATCATAGTTGAATACCTGTGCAACGACACCATCACTGATGAAAGAGCTTTTAAAGCAGAAGTTCCATGTTGTGGGTTCACAGAATCCAGAAAAAAGCCTTTTAAACTGGGTACACTTGAAGCAATATACTGACCAAAATTGACATGGCTTGGAGGCTGGTCTGTCCTATGAATGAAATAACATAACAGCTTCAGAGAAAACATTTAACAAGTTAACTTTGGGATTCCATCAACACAGGTTAAACCAAAAGCTAGTGCAACGAGGATAGAAGCCCTGAAATGCTACCAAAGATTATCAAACCAAAATGCATGCAACTTACACCCAGAGAGCTGTTCTATTGCTTTGCTAACAACATAAACTGTCTTTAGCGTTGGAACCATTGAAAGCTGAAAGAGGTCATCAGCAAAAATAATGTGTTTCGTTCTCCTTGGTTCCACTGTGTTTACTTTAAGTAATGCATGTCCAACACGAAGTAAAACTGATGGATCACGGGCAAACCAACCTGAAATGTAAAACTATGATTTAGAGGGCAACAGAGAGTAACAACAAACAAGAAGAAGCAGTGATCAAGCAGAACTTTTAAGTCTTTAAGTTTCCAGAACTATCAGATGCATTGTCATTTCCTGAACACAAAAAAGAATTGCATATGAAACAACAGAATTTCTGCTCTTACTAGTGACATGAACTAGATAGAGCATGCATCATACCAACAACATCCAGACTTTGTGAGTTTGGGATGAGTCCCGCTGTAGAAACAGCCCCATGAGACGGTCTGAAGCCTAGAATCCCACAGAATGAAGCAGGGATTCTTATGCAACCAATAGTGTCAGTACCTGTAATTAAATAGAATGCCATGATTAAGTGCAAGGGGAAAGGAAAAAAACTTCAACAAAAGGGAAGTAGAAGCCACTCTCTGAAGCAGAGTAAAGACAAATCAACATTAAGCCAGACTACTATCACAGTTTTCATGTAAAAACGCTCCTTGAACTAGAAAACCTTCATCACTATGATGAAGCAAGCTCCTTGAAATAGCACAAGCAAGATACCAAACTGCCAGCAATTGAAATGTATCACAGTGCTGAAAATTGCAAATATGTTTTCAAACTACAAATGCAGCATATAGATGGGAGTTTTTCAAAGAGGTTACTACTGCCACTATAAAGTTCCTCAAACTAACACCCCCCCCCCCCCCCCCAAAAAAAAAAAAAAAAAAAGGACCAGTTGTAAATTTCAGACAACTTAGAGATGCACAGGGAAGCCAAGATGTCAAGCTACCGTTATTAAGACGCATTTTTATCTGCATGCAAGAGTGATCACTCACTAGTATACTGATATCACAGGCCACACAATGTAATGAAGTTGCATAGTCAGACAAAGAAGGATGTCAAGGATAATTTTTTCCTAGGGTTGTCTAGTAGGAAAGAACTGGCAGATAGCTCAATTGAAAGGAGATGTACTTCCAATCTCTCTGAGTTCTCATGCAAAAAATGATTACGACTCTTCAGATTTGCGTTTACAACCCAAAATGTAGATTCACAAAGTTTTTTGGAATTTTATTTGAGGAAACAAAAAGAACACATGAACTATAAGAGATCAAGATATGCCAGCTCAGGCAGAGCGCCCAGGATAGCCCATAAACAAGCCTAGTGATTGACAAGGAAGTTATAATGTAGAGAGAGCAGATGACACATGGTGGCACTGGAATACATATGCGACCATGACACTGCATCATGCTAAATTGCTAATTCCAGACAGGGGAAAAAATAAAAAAAAAATCATAGGGCTCAAGAAGACAGAGGAAGATATGTAAAGCAAAGCCAAATCGCCCATGGGCTAGGGAATTTTTCTTTTTCCTTGGGGGAAATGACACGAGAATTTCAAGGAATCAAACTAGCAAAACTCAGTTATTTGTACAATGTCCAGAGAGAGCGAAGGTGAGGGGGAATAGGAGTATCACGGTAATACATTAATGAAATTGTGAAACAAAAGAAGGCACTCAACTTGGGATCAAACTGTTAGTTATTAAAAGTAAACAGAACCCACCAGCGAATGAATGAAACATATAAGCAGTACCCACCAAAATTTCAGCATAAGATGTAAAAGAAGTGAGCAGTTCGCAAGCACACACAAAATACAAACAATTTCAGAAGCCCTGAACTACTTTCTCCTTGATTCCCCTGCACTTACAATTTTGGCCTCTGGAACTGATTCCCAAAAATGGAAGTGCTCCTATTTAATGTCTTACAACAGTAAGAAATATTTTCGAATCAGAGCGCAAAGAATAAACGTACCCAAAGCAAAATCCACGAGACCAGCAGCAACAGCAACAGCTGAACCACTAGAAGAGCCCCCAGGAACATGCGATGGCATTTCAGGATTTACCGGTGTCCCATAATGCTTATTTTCACCAGTTGTCCTGATAAAAGAGCAACCAGACCACATCATTATCATGATTGGTACTTCATGCTTATAAGACGCGGGTATGGGTACACAGAAATGATAAACATAAATTACCCAAATCCAAACTCGTCCATAACAGTCTTGCCAACGCATTTAGCGCCACCCTTCAGAAGAGCTGTCACCGCATATGCGGTCTTCTCGGCCGGCTCATGCGTCCTCTCCCAATCCGGATTCCCGAAGCTCGAGAAGTAACCCTCCACTTCAAATCTGGCCAGAATTCAAAAATGATTATTTTTTGGATCAAACAGAAAAGTGTTCACTCTTACCAGAGACATGAATCAAGAACAAAATCGAATGATAATGCTAACATGTCCTTGATAGCGAATGTAAGCCCCGACAGTAGCTGCCTGGCAGCGGGCGGTGGAGGCTGGGGGAAAGGAAGAAGCTCCAATCGCTCCATGAAAGCGCCAAAATCTTCCCTAAGCATCAGTTTCTTCTTCCTCCTCCGCAGCGTTCCCGCCACGATCACTATCCCGGCCACGCCCACTCCAATCGCCAGCCACGTCTTAGGGTTCGACGAGTGGACCTTTATCAGATTCAGCGTCTTCGACATATGATGGATCGCAGGACGTCGCTGATGTTCTAGGGGAGAGACGAAAATCAGTGGGTCTGACAAAGGTTTAGAGGGTTTTGGACCGGAAAAATACCAGGAAATGACATTCGCAAGGGTTTTAGAAGTTCGAAAGATGTTCCTTGGCCTAAGCCCCTTTTGTCCCTGAACTTTGCCAACTCGGACCTTTTATCCCCTGAACTTCGACTCTATTCGACTCACTCCTCAAACTCTGTAAACTTAGACCTTTTACCCCCTCAGTCCAATAAATGAAGAATGTGTATTAAAATAAAAATAAAAGAAAAAATTAAAGGTCTAACTAAATCATTTGTCCAATGGTTGACTCTTGTGAGCAAATAATAAGAAACCTTAATAAAAGCTTATAGGCGAAAACAAGGGAAAGATGTGCAAACACAAATGTGAAATTGAAGCTTTTGTACTTATTGTTTGCTTACAAGGGTCAATCATTTGACAAATGATTTCTCTTTTTATTTTTATTTTACTACACGTTCTCCATTTTAACTAAGCTGGGGGGCTAAACGATCCCAGTTGCCCCAAGAGTAAAAGGCCTGAGTTGACAAAATTCATAGGGCAAAAGGGGCTTTAGGGCAATGTTCTGTGGTCTCAATACTTATCCATTTTTATTTTTCACCTTTATTTTTTGTAAGCAAAAAGGAAAAGGAAGAAAAAAAACTAAGAGTGAAGAACAAAGTATAGGTAATGAGACGCCAAGCGGTGTGCTTCCTCAATGGCAAAATGGCAAACTTTTATAATCGAGAGACACTGAAACTTGTGAGTCAGGTCACGGATATGTAGGATCTCTTTTTTTGCCTCAAGATCCTCCAGACATAATCCACAATTTGCAAGAGTCTTTGTAGGCAATATGTGAAAATAGTGCAATTACAAATGTCATTAGTCACAGCGAACCTCATGGTCTCAAGGATAGCCCTTAGGTTTGCAATCAAAGTAAAAGAACATCGATCCAATAGTAAGTGGTGAGCTTCAACAATCTCTTAGGAAAACAAAATACCCACATAGCAACACCCTTCCTGGAAAAACTTTTCCAAGCACCATCCACCTAGAAAATTGTAAACCTTACAAATCCACCGGGCCACCAAGAATATGTTTTACAACATCAATATACCAAGTCTTAAAAGAATCATCACTTTTTGGATGTAGGATAAAATGAGTTTTATCCCACATCCTAGTAGGAGATAGACAATGGAGGAACATATGAGAAAGGTCCCCTATCAGCCTCACTGCACCTAGGACAAAAGGGCGAAGGGACAATGTTGAGTTTAAAGAGCTCAATTTCATTGGAAGAGCATCATTGCAACATTTTCAAACAAAGGTTTGAGACTTCAATAAGATGTTAATTGCAGATAATTTCCTTAAACAACCATGGACTTGTTGGTCTAATAAATAAAGGGATGTCTGAGGAATCTAACTCAAACGGGAGAAAGTGTAACCCTTCTTAGTGGAAAAAGAGTCATCCTTAGAACCTTCTCAAATCATCCAATCACAGAGAAGAGCATTGCATCCTGTGTCATTTATAATTGACTACTTAATATCAACTGGAAAGTGAATACTCAAAGCACCCAAATCCTATAATTTAGTCTCTAGATGAAAAAGGTCTGCCACCTTCTGCGAACTAAGCACTCCAGCTGGTGTACACAAGCTCTTTCGTATTAGAGGGATCCTAGGAACCCAATAGTCGTTCAGAATGCCAATGCATTTTCCATCTCCCACCATCCAACAAAGATATGGTTCCAAGAGTTGTCACCATATATCAAACTACTCCAGGCATGGGTTGGGTTACTACCTTCCCCATCCTTCCATAAATAGCCTCTTTTACCATATTTAGCTTGGAGAACTCTAATGACTAGAGAATTGTGATCCCTATGAATTAGTCTCCAGAAGGACCGGGCTAAAAAGGTTTGGATGAAGAGCTAGAGATCACGAATCCTTAAACCACCACATTTTTAAAAAGGGTCAAATAGAACCTATCTCTAAAATGAAAACCAAGTTCTTGCTCTACTCTTTTCCACCAGAACCTAATCGTCATCTTTGTCAGATCATCACTAAACATCACTTGGACCTTGAACATGGACATAATGAACACTAGGAAGGAAGACAAGGATGCCTGAATAAGGCAAGAAGAGCCACACTATTTAAAAGCCTCCACTTCCAAGCCGACAAACGAGATTTAACCTTGTTGGTCAAAAAATCATATGATGCAGTTCTGAACAAATCGCAATCAAATGGAGCTCCCAAATATTTGGTGATAGCCTTATTTACTATGAAAGGGAGAATGTTTCTAAACATTCAGATAAAGCATTGTGGTATGTTCCTATTCAAAAACCACTCAGATTTCAAATTTTGACTTATTATCCCTTTATTATTTAGTATAAATTGATAAATTCCTGCAAAGTGTGTCGAAACGTCAAGTCTAAAGAAGATAAAGCAATTATTTGCAAAGCAATAGTGGTTAATACTAAGGCTGCTAATGCTTGCCTTAATCCCAGGCAGAAGTCCAACCGATTATTGGTGTGAAAAAAAAAATAAGAAAATAACCTCACTGCAAAGGATAAAGAAGTACAAGGCTAAATGATTGCTCTGGTGAATACCTTGTTTCAGGGAAACCCATTTTGTTGGACTATCGTTAATGATTGAATAAGAAACTATGTTAATGCATTGCATGATAAGGTTAACCCAAGGCTCTGGGAAATGCATTTCATTCGGGACAACCTAGATAAAGCTCCAATGGAGCTTATCATAAGCTTTGCACTTGTCAAGCTTTCAGGTAACCCTGTATCCTCTATGGCCACTTGTTTTACTGGTGAACTTGATTGTATGAAGGAGTTCTTGTGCAATGATAATGTTGTCCTATAGTGACCGTCCAAGGATAAAAGCATTTTGATGATTAGAAATTAGATCCCCCAACAGGGGTTTCAAATGATTCACCAAAAGCTTTGAGATAATCTTGTATACTATATTGCACAAGCTGATGGGGTGAAAATTATTAATTGACTTTGGATGTTGGACCTTGGGAATTAGGGTAATGAAGGTCATGTTGAGCACTTTTAGAAGAAACTGTCCTTGGATACAAGATCTGACTATATTGAGGATTGACGGACCCATAAAAGATTGGTACTTTTTGAAAACAACAAGTTGAAGGCCGTCAAGCTCTAGGGTCTTGAAATTCCTAAGTTGAGAAGGAGCCTACCTTATTTCAGCATCTAAAAATGGGATTAATAATTGCTTTAATTTGTTGATTTATGGATAATTGTTTTTTAAGAAACCCATACATGTACCTTTGCAAGTCCAAGTTCGACTAATCACAAGCACCAAAACTACTAACAAAGTGTCAATTAATATGATCCCTAATTTGGTCTTGGTCAGTGAGCCAAGTACCACTCGAATCAACCTTAAATGCTTGAATTTTGTTATTGTCTATTTGGAAGAATTTTGTATTTATATCCCCTACTGCCAACCAGGTAACACGAGATTTTTTAGTCCACATTCTCTAAAATTGAACAATAATTGAAGATCTCTCTTTTGGCTAATCAAATCTGCAACAGAAGTCACATCAGCGCTGGATTAGAGCTCTAACAATTCCCTTTGAAGACATTCAATATGATAAGATAAATCCCCTATCCTTATTTTGTTCCAAGCATGTAAAGAAAACATGGTTTTTTTACACTTTGTGATGAACCGATACATAAAGGAGTCATCAATCCTTTGTGCCCAAACTTCACCTTCAAACCTCTATAAAACATCATCATATAATTTTAGAAAAGATGCTTCTTCATCTTTTTTTTTCTTTATTTTTTTGCCACATTATTATTATAATTATTATTTTGTACCCATAAGTACATTATAAGAATCTAGTATAGTGTTTACCTTACACGCCACTCTAGAAGATATTTGGCTCTGAAAATCTAACACTAAGCACTATGCGCTTGCTAAAGACTGCACTAACCCACCTTTGAAAAGAATGTAATGGCCGTGTTAATATTTTTAGAACTCTTCAATCCAAGGCCCACATCAGCTTTAAATAAGTGGGAAAATTACAAAAACTCTTCTGTGATTTGGGCTAACCTATAGTTTGCTCTCTTTATTTTGAAAAACCTATACTTTGCCCTATATATTTTTACCACTGTCTGATAACAACTTCTAAAATTATATTTAAATTATACGATAATCATCTTACAATAATTTCAATCTTTAAAGTATTTTTTTTATAGTTAATAGACATTTTAAACTATCAGTTTTTCCTTTTTGTAAATGTACTTTTCCTCTGTAATTATATATCAATATTTTTTTAAGGTCAGTTGGCTGTGAAAAAAATATCAAAAATCTTGAACTTATTAGGAAATTATTATCATATAGTTTAAATTAGTGTTTTAGAAATTGTTATCGGACACGTAAAACAAACAGGGGTAAAATGTAGGTTTTTTGAAATAAAAGAGACAATGTGTAGGTTAGACCAAACCACATGGGGAGTTTTTGCAATTTTCCCTTAAATAAGTACACAAGTGAGTAACAAAATTGTGTTTTTGTGCATTATTAGAACTTTTGTTTTTTAGTGCAAGCATGACGATTGATGCTAGAATCTCAAATCCATTACACTACTAAAAATTCCTTTATTTCCAACTGCCCTCATTTCCAACGGTCAAGCAGTTGGAAATTTCCAATTGCCAAAACCGTTGGAACGAGGAGAAAATTTTTTCCAACTGCCTAGCAGTTGGAAGTTTTAGAGTATTTAATTTACATAATATATATAGTATTTCCAACGGCTTAAGCCGTTGGAAAATGGAGGAAATATGGAGTGTTTTCCAAAATTATATAAATCTAGATAATATATAATATTTCCAACGGCTAAGACCGTTGGAAACTTTTAGAGTATTTAATTTACATAATATATATGGTATTTCCAACGGCTTAAGCCGTTGGAAAATGGAGGAAATATGGAGTGTTTTCCAAAATTATATAAATCTAGATAATATATAATATTTCCAACGGCTAAGACCGTTGGAAACTTTGGAAAATAAAGAATTTTGTGCAGAAATTATATAAATGTAGACATATATAATATTTCCAACGGCTAAAACCGTTGGAAAATGTGGATTTACCTAGTAAATTCTATAAATAATAACATAAATAATATTTCCAACGGCTAAGACCGTTGGAAACTTTGGAAAATAAAGAATTTTGTGCATAAATTATATAAATGTAGACATATATAATATTTCCAACGGCTAAGACCGTTGGAAACTTTGGAAAATAAAGAGTTTTGTGCAGAAATTATATAAATGTAGACATATATAATATTTTCAACCGCTAAAACTGTTCGAAAATGTGGATTTACCTAGTAAATTCTATAAATAATAACATAAATAATATTTCCAACCGCTAACACCGTTGGATAATGTGGAAAATCTAGATTTTTTTGCGTCAATTATATAAATGTATTCATATATAATATTTCCAACGGTTGAAGCCGTTGGAAAACCCAGGAAAAAAAAATTAATATTGATTTTGTTGGTTAAATTATATAAGTTATATTAATTATAGATTTTTGAATGTTAATTATACAAATGTAGATATAGATGATATTTGCAACGGCTGAAAGGAAAAAAAAGATATAGTTAAGTTAAATATATAAATTTACATAATATATCATATTACCAAACTTTCTTAAAATTTAGATATATAAACATAATATAATATATAAATATATAAATATGGATCTTTTGCGTAAAATATATAAATTTTGGTATATATAATATAGTATGTCTACAAAGTTTCATAAAATAAGCAACATATTTACAAACGTTCTTAAAATTATATGTAAAATAAGCTACATCTTCACAAAATTCAAGAAAATTATATCCAAAATGATTTCAATAACTGGGACAGAGAAGAAAACAACAAATAGTTATGTTCCAACGGTTATAGCCGTTGGAAATGGGACAGAGACAAAGAATTTTAATTTACAGCCGTGAAATAAGAAAAAAAAATTGTTTCCAACGGCTGTAGCCGTTGGAAAATGTGAAAAATAACAAAAAAATGGGAAATAAACAAAATTTAGATGAAATTCCCAACGGCTACAGCCGTTGGAAAATGTGTAAAAGAACAAAAAAATTAGTTCCAACGGCTTTCGCCGTTGGAAATTCATTTTATGAAACGCTGAGTTTTGAAATTTTTTTCCAACGGCTTAAGCCATTGGAAAATTACTTTTAAAAAGTCCCCCCCCCTCGCAGCGGACTCGTCTTCTTCCTCCAGCTTTCTCTCCCTTACGCTGTGCTCCTCTCTCTCACTACAAATCCTTCACACGCACACACAGCACGTTTCTTGTCTCGATTAAGGGGTTTATCAACATCGTGAAGCTGATTTTAACGTGGATCTGGCCTCAATTTGCTCGATTTGGTGGTTAGTACGTTATTTTAGAGACTTTTCAATTTTTTTTTTTTCGGATGATGCGTTTTTTTTTTTTACTCTGGGTTTCAATTTCTTGCAAAACATAGGTGATTCGAACCTATTCCCAGCCATTTGAAGCAACTTGTATTACGGATTTGAGGTTAGTTTTTACTTAATCCGAAAGTTTAATTTTTTTCCCTATTAATTAGTTTAAATCCGAATTTTTCATGCTTATTTGGGTTGAAATATGTGATTAGTATTTGAGATGTAGATGTTGATGGTGGAATGTGAAGTATTTGGGGTACCCATTGTAATTGTACATTTTTTTGGATTTTCTAACTATTTTTTTTTATTTCGGAAATTGTTACAAAATTAGAAATAATTAGTTTAATTTAAATTTGTTATGTTGTATAATTATGTGTGCAATTAGTTAGGCAAATTATTTAAATTATTTATGTAGTACAATTTATGTAGTATAATTATGTGTGCAATTAGCTACAAATAATTAGTTTTATTTAAATTATTTATGTAGTATAATTATGTGTGCAATTAGTTACAAATAATTAGTGTGAAGTAAATTGTTTGGGTTATATATTTTGTTACAACGTAGAATGGTTATTTTGGAATTTTGATTACAATGTTTTCATTATTGGCATTAATATAAATTGTTCAAAATATATCTAGTGAAATAAATTGACCTCCAAAAATAATATATGTCAATATTAATAATATTACGAAGAATAATATATGGGATTATAAATGTAGTAGTAAAGTCATAGTAAAAATAATATTATGAATTAGTATTATTATTTCTGATCTAATTAATCGAATATGAGTAATATCAATTATAATAATATTATTATTTGTAGTAATAATAACTTATATTTGAAACAATACATATGATGGCAAGATTAGTAGTAAAGTAATAGTAGTAATACTATTAATTTTTATTATTAGTATACCATTAATAAATCCAATAAGACAAATAAAAATTATACCCATTATTATAAACAGAATAATAATAATAATAATAAAAATAATAATAATACTAAGTATAATAAAAAGTATAATAATAATAATAATAATATTAATAATAATAGTGATAATAATAATAAACAGAATACTAATTATAATAACAATAATAATAATTATAATAATAGTCATAATCTTAATTATAATATTAACCATAATATATCATAATTATTATTATTAGTATACCAATAATAAATCCAATAAGACAATTAAAAATTACAACTACTATTATAAACAGAATAATAATTATAATAATAATAATTATTATTATTATAACCATAATATTTCATAATTGTACTAATACTGCAGTTTGTATGAGTAGTAGTAAAGTAATAGTACACGAAATTGTAATTATTTTTATAATTATAATAATACTTATATGGAAAGAATATTATTATTTCCTTCCTATTGCGTTTATTTCCTAAACCAGAATAATAATTCCAACTATGCTGGTAACCTTACGTAAACCGTCACGTAGTCATTACAGTTTGTGTGTTTTAAATGACATGGTTTAGATTAACTCAACAAAATAATCTATTGGTAGGACTTCATGGACCGTAGTTGGATGTATAGTAGTCGTTATTTACCTGGCCGAGTTGGGTACACAGAGGAGTGGGAGACAGGGATTGAGCAGTTCATAACATTTGCCTGTAGTAACCCAGCTCACATGGATGGCAACAAAATACGTTGCCCGTGTAGGAGGTGTAAAAATTTGAAGTTTAAGGATTGTGATGACGTTAGAGTGCATCTATACAAAGTGGGTTTCATGGCTCATTACACAAACTGGACAGCTCATGGGGAGGCATTTACAGAGCCTCCGCAGCAACCGTTTCATCATTCTGATTGGTATGAGCATTCTGAGTTCAGTTCAAATGTAAACCCATATGCTCAAATGATATTTGATGCAGCGGGTCCAAGTATGCATCAGAATTCCACTGAACAGGATCAACAACCTAATGAAGGTTTTAGAAGGTTTTCTGATTTACTGAACTCCGCTAGTACACCTCTTTGGGATGGATGTGAGAAGCATTCTGAGCTTTCTGCTGCAGTTCGGTTGTTAAACCTAAAAGCAGAATATCATATACCAAGAGGGTGTTATGATGGTATTGCAGCGTTGATGAAAGAGACGCAGCCAAGTGACAGTAAGATGCCATCCAATTGGTATGAGACGAAGAAATTAGTTTCACAACTAGGTCTTGCCCACCTTAAAATTGATGGTTGTGTAAACGACTGCATGTTGTTTTGGAATACTGATGAAGATGCTTCAGAATGCAAGTTCTGTGGTGAATCTCGGTTTAAGCCGAGAACAAATGGGCGAGGTAAGGATAGAGCGAGGAAGACTATGCACTATTTACCACTCACTCCTCGGCTTCAACGACTATATGCTTCACTCTCAACTGTAGAGCACATGCGGTGGCACAGTGAGCATCGATCCGACCCAAATGTTTTAAAACATCCTTCAGATGGGGAAGCATGGAAACATTTTGATTCCACGTACCCGTGGTTTGCGGCGGAGCCCCGAAATGTTCGCCTTGGAGTTTGTTCTGATGGGTTTACGCCTTTCGGGTACTCAGGTAAACAATACTCATGTTGGCCTGTCATTGTTACTCCCTATAATTTGCCTCCGTGGATGTGTATGAAGAAGCCATATATGTTTTTGACTGCATTGATACCTGGCCCTCGGAGTCCACGTCAGAATATTGATGTCTATTTACAACCACTTATTCATGAATTGAAGCAGCTATGGGAGGATGGGGTGGAAACATGGGATATTTCACTGAAACAAAATTTTCGGCTCCGGGCTTCGGTTTTGTGGACCATAAATGACTTCCCGGCATATGGGATGTTGTCCGGATGGATGACTCATGGGAGGTTATCGTGCCCTATTTGCATGGAATATAGTAAAGCTTTCCAACTTGAGCATGGAAGGAAAACCTCATTCTTCGATTGTCATCGACAATTTCTAGAGTTGGATCACCCATACAGAAGGAACAGAGTCTCCTTTAAGAGAGGAAAAGTTGAGAAATCGTTGCCTCCTGAGCGTTTACCACCAGCAGCAGTATTTGAACGTATCTCACATTTTCCTTCTGTAGTTCGCAATGGACAGGTTGTAACCATACCAGGTTATGGCAGAACCCATAATTGGACAAAACGAAGCATTTTCTGGGAGCTACCGTATTGGAAGACTAATTTGATCCGCCATAATTTGGATGTTATGCATATAGAGAAGAATGTGTTTGACAATATATGGAATACAGTGATGGATGTGACCAATAAAACTAAGGACAACGTCAAGGCTCGTAAAGACATTGAGATTCTCTGAAGCCGATCAGAGCTACATTTAATTCCTCAGGGTGATGGCCGAGCAGTTAAACCTAAAGCCACATTTGCACTCAACAGAGACCACAGAACTGATGTGCTTACTTGGGTTAAAACACTTAGACTCCCAGACGGGTATGCATCGAACCTTGTGAGGTGTGTCGACAGTAACGTAAGTCAACTGTCGGGTATGAAAAGCCATGACTGTCATGTGATGATGCAGAGGCTCCTCCCAATTGCACTTGAAGCAATGCCTGATAATATATGGAAACCGTTGACCGAGTTAAGCCAATTCTTCCGAGATTTATGCTCCCCAGAGTTAGATGTGAATCACATGGTCGAGTTGGAAGCAAATATACCTGTCATACTTTGTAAGTTGGAAAGAATTTTCCCACCGGCGTTTTTCGACTCAATGGAACATTTGCCGGTTCACCTACCTTACGAAGCAAGAGTTGGAGGCCCCGTTCAATATAGGTGGATGTACAAGTTTGAGCGTTGTATGCATGACCTCAAAATGAAGGTTTCAAATAAGGCTCATGTAGAGGGTTCAATTTGTGAAGCATATCTAATTGAGGAGACCTCTACATTTTGCTCTCACTACTTTGAATCCCATATCCCACATATGGCTACTCGAGTACCTCGTAATGATGATGGGGGCGAAGGACCATTTGATGAATCGGTGTGGTCTATATTTAGATACCCGGGTCGACCATATGGGGCATCAAGGTATCGCTATCTTGATGACAATGAATTGAGGGTCGCAGCTGCATATGTCTTACTGAATTGTAAGGAGGTGAAGCCGTACCTCGAGTAAGTGAATCAATACCCATCCCATATCCCACACATGTTTCTCTGAAACAAAACTTTTATTCTTTTCTACTAACCTCATCCAGTTTATGCTCCAATTATAATCTTATGCCATCTTGTAGTTTGTTCGTTGATGAGGTGCGTATGCATGCACCCAATATACAGATGGCAGACCTGGATGTCTACATTGAGAATAACTTTGAGACATGGCTTAGAAACTATGTAAGTTACTTACACTTCAAATTACCCATATTTTGATAAATAACAAAAATACATATTGATATTATGACTGTTTGAAACTAGGTGAATGATGTAAGAAACACGATCACGGACCGCTTCTTGTGGGATGTTGCATGCGGGCCATCTCGTCGTGTTGAGAGTTGGCCTGTTTACTTCATAAATGGGTACAAGTTCCACATTAGCGACTGGGGTCGCGACAAAGCAACATTTAACAGTGGAGTATGTATTAGGACTTCAGGATCAAGTGAGGTTGAATGTGATTTTTATGGGGTGTTAGAAGAAATCATTCAACTGGAATATCCTGGGTGGCCACATAAAAAAGTAGTATTGTTTAAGTGTGCTTGGTTTGACCCTACTCCAAATCGTGGCATTCGGGTTCACCAACAATATGGGATAGTTGAGGTTTGTGATGGTCGTCGATATGGGAAGTTTGACCCGTTCATTCTTGCTGCCCAAGCTGATCAAGTTTACTACACTCATTATCCCACAAAGTCACGTGACAAAACGGGTTGGTTGGTGGTGTTGAAAATCAAACCTAGACGCATTATTCATAATGATGTAGCTGATGTCGAAGATGCATATCAGGAAGAATTGCAGGCCGGGGTGAACAGTTCTCCCATAATTATGGATGACCCAATCGACAATTTAGCTGAAACAGGTGTATGGGAAGCTGTGGAGGAAGACATGGCATTGAGGGATGAAACTTTGGGAGATGACGACTTCTCTGAAAATGAGGAGTCCCTTGAAGGAAGTGATGACGAAAATGATTTTGAATCAGGGGATACTGATAGTGGCGAATCAGAGAAATCAAATTCAGATGAACTTGGAAACTCAGAATAATGTAAACGTGCATATGTTATTGTATTATGTAATATTCTCGTTTAGTAATTAACTTTTAATATATATGTAAAGAGCAACTGAAACTTTAACCTGGTGCCTACAATATGATTGAGCAAGTTTTATTTCAATGTTTGAATTTACGTTATGTAAACTTTTGTATGGGATTTCATAATAATGTAGATGCCACCAAAAGGAGATCAAACATATACACGTCGCCCAGGGAAAGGGCTATTTCAGCAAATGAAAGAAGTTTTAGCTGAACCAATAGGTAGACATGAGCGGGCACGCCAATCACACTCCCATGATTCGGATGCATAGCCATCAACAGAACAAACACCTGTTCATCATCCTCACCCTCCCACAGGTGGTATTCACATTGGTCCGAGACGTGGCAGTGGTAGTCGGTCTATCCCGACCCCTGTAGTCTCACCGGATGGTGGGAGTTCACATGGTCAGAACACGGTATCCCAAGCCTCCCTGCAGTCTCGTTTACGGATAGTACCTCACGGGAACACGTAAGTAATGCACCCGCTTGTACCAAATTAGTTTATTTAACATGTAGTATCTGAAGTCGCAGTAAGACTAATTTCATGAATTCTGTGAAACATCCACTTCATGTAGCTTCCTTCCATCACGAGCAACAAGGTTGGTCACTAGATGCTTCACCACACACTTCAGGGGACATCATAACTGGACGAGCGCGAGTCCAGCAGATATTCAGGCGTGGTGGCGCGTATTTGAGGTTAGATACTTGTTATAATTATTTCGCCTTTATCTATATATGTTTGAATCTATAGATCCTTTTTAGGTAAGTTTATTTCGTTCATAACGTGCAGGGATTATGTGAGTGGGATGCAGCCCACCATAATGAGGTCTACCGCATCTGGCATATGTTGGCGGCTGCTCATTACCGACAAACGCTGGGGGACATCCGCCGAGAAAAGAATCCGGAGAAACGCCGAGCAAGGGCATCTTTTATGACCGACGCGCAGTATGCAGAAATGGAAGCATGGTGGGACACCGCGGAGTTTAACGAGCAATCGGCAAGGGGTAAGACGATACGAGCATCATCATCGGAGTCATCTAACTCCACAGGTGCATGCAGTGCTACATATGCAGGAGGTTCGGTTTCCATTACTGAACACCGAGAACGAATGGTAAAATATTCATAATCTTTTACACATAATTCATGTAACTTTATTTGGGCAATCAATTAATGTGACTATGTTTCAAATGTAGCGTGATAAAGATCCGGAGAAGAGGGACCCAGGATTGTTCAAGGTGATGCAGCAAACGCATAAGAAAAAGAGCGGGGATTACGTTAACAGGCGTACTGAAGAACTTGCGGTAAGTAATAGTTACATAATGCTTAAGTATAATTTCTGATCTTGTTACTAAAGACTTTTCTGTACTGTTATATGCAGGCAATAGTAGCTGCTGAGATCGAGGAAGCAACGCAGCAAACGGATGATTCAGGTGGCGCACCTGACATAGATGAGGTTGCGATCATAAGTGCCGCTGCTGGGGGCAGGAAGAAAGGGCGTGTATTTGGGCTTGGATCAGAACAACATGTCGTGCCTGGACGACGGCGACCAGGGCTTACTCATGCAGCACATGTTGATGTGATGCAGACTCCGGAGTTCGCTGAACAAGTACAGCGAGTCGTAGCGGAGCAAACTGCACAGCAAGCATCATATTATGAGCGGAAGCTAGAACGTCTGAGGAGGAGACAACGATCTGACATATCCCACATATGCAATTCACTTGGCATTCCCCCCCCCCCCCCCCCCGCACCACCTGCAGATGATGATGATGATGATGACTCCGGATCGGATGACGCATAGATCAGGTATATCATGCTACTATATGTATTTATAGACAAACATTCACTTAGTTCGATTATGAAAGCATGTAATTTAAACTCTACTGGTATATCATGCTCATGTGGATTTAGTAGTAAATTTCCAACTTGGCTTAGTAAGTTTAAGGATTCTGTATGTTTGTTTTAACACACATTCACTTAGTAATTAAAATTTATGAAATTTTGCGAGTTTAAAAAATTGACTACAAACGATATCAGTATCCGCATAATATGAGGTTAACGTTTAAATAATACATTCGATTGGAAATGGACAGTATAGAGATAAATAATATAAATAAAAAAATATTTCGAAGCTAAAAAAAAAAAATCTGGAAAATTTTCCAACTGCTGTGGCTGTTGGAATATTACACATTTTCCAACGACCTGGGCAGTTGGAAATTTTTCCAATGGCTTAAAAAATTTCCAACTGTCAGGCAGTTGGAAAATTTCCAACTGTCACATTTCCAACTGCCTAGGCCGTTGGAAAATTTTCCAATGGCTTAAAAATTTCCAACTGCCCACGCCGTTGGAAATTTTTCCAATGGCTTAAAAATTTCCAACTGCTTAGGCCGTTGGAAATTTTTCCAACTGCCCAGGCAGTTGGAAACTAAAAAAAAAAAAAATTAATAAAGCCGTTGGAAATTCTCCAACTGCTTTTTTTCCAACGGCTGACAGTTGGAATTTCCAACTGCTCACTCCTGGGTAGTTGGAAAATTAGCTTCCAACGAATGATTTTCCAACTGACTATTTTCCAACGGAAACAGTCCATTTCCAACGGCTGGCAGTTGGAAATGGCAGTTGGAAAATCATATTTTTTTAGTAGTGTTATATTAATTTTATGCAGCATGTTTTCTAGTGTTTATCAAATTTATCATCAAAATATTTCATGCATTTCAAATTTTTTAAGAATTCTTGGATTGGTCACAAATTACTTTTGAATTCATAATTTATTTAATATTTTTTATTTATAAATATAGTCCGTATGTATCTTCATTCATTGCCCACAATAAAATTTCCTTCCATTTTGATGCAACATTCATTGGCAACTCAAATTTTGGTGACACATGTTTCTCAAGGCTAAGCTCATTTGCGTTTTTTTTTTTAATTTATCGTTATTCCAAAGCACACAACATCGACTAGCCCTAGCCCTATTGTAAGGAAAAAAAAAAACCTATCTATGCACTTATTGATTTACCCTTGGACTTATCATGGTCGTGAACTTCAACAAACCGCTTCCAGTACCAATGCTTGTGCCAAACATGTTGCATGTCTTGCAGCGATATCCCCTTGGTCTCCGGCAGGAACATGGCCACGAAGACCGTCATGAGCAACAAACAGGCGGCGTAGAACAGGAAGGCTCCGAACTTCATGGCACACAAGATGGACAGCGTCGACTGGGCCAGAACGAAGGTGACCAGGAAGTTGGTTGCGATGCAGATCCCTTGGCCCGCCGGGCGGACCTCCATGGGCAGTATCTCGCTCGGAATCAACCACGTCAATGGCCCCCAAGACCACGCGAACCCCGCAGTGATGATGCAGCTGAGCACTAGCACCACCTCTGCCGACTTCCGTGAGAAGGGTTCCGTTCCTTGGACCCCGATCTCCACTGCCATCACTATTGCCATTGCCACCTTAAACATGCAATTAAACGATACATTAGTTGTTTATTTTATGTTGGATATATATATAGGGGCGGAGGCCTGCTGGTAGATGAAAAAATATTGACAAACCTCAGCCAGCATTATTTGTATCCCAGCTTCGAGGAACAGCATTCGTCGTCCAACCCTATCCACAGCGTACGTCGCCACGAAAGTGGAAGCGATATTGACCGAACCGGTGATGATGGCTCCGACCAAAGCCCCCTCGCTACCGAACCCCATCGACCGGAACAGCACCGGCCCGTAAAACGCGATCATGTTGATTCCCGTGAGCTGTTGAAACGTGGGGATCAACATCGTCAGCACCAGCTGCGGCCGGTACGACCTCTGGAAGATCAACTTGAACGGGTCCTGGTTGGCTGCTTTGATGGCTTCGTGGTGCTCGATCAACCCTTTCAGCTCCCCCTCCACGTCGGCGCCGGCGTGACGGACTCGCCGTAAAGACTCACGCGCCTCCTCCACCATCCCCCGCTGGATTAGGCTGCTAGGGGTGTCGGGTATGAAGATGGCTCCAAGAATCATGATCGCCGCCGGAATCCCGCCGATGCCCAGGGCAACGCGCCACCCGCTCTTGCCCATCCCGGCGACGCCGAAGTTCGTCAAGCCGGCCCCGATGACGCCGATGGTTATGAAGAATTGGAAACAGGTGCTCAGTGTTCCCCTCCATTTCGACGGTGCCATTTCCGACAAATAGACCGGAGCCGCCTTTTAATCGTCATAAACACTACACGTTTAATATCCTTATTGCAGCATGCATATCCAGTCTTACAGTTAGAGCATGCATGCAGATAAAAAAATTATGAAAAATTTGTGAGAAGTTAGCTTGTATTTATACGAAAATTACGTACTCAGCCAGAATAAAAATGGAAGTTAATCAATATTATGAATATGTAGTGGCTTAAACTTGTCAATAATTAATAATGTTTCACGATCGAATTGATACGTGTGAGAGAAATAATTAACACCGATCGATTAATTAGTTTTAGAAAATTGGTTTAGTTAATTAAATTCTAATCTCGACGGCTACAAGGTAAATTAAAAAGGACGTACGGACCTGTTGTGTAAAACCAATTCCAAATCCAAGAAGAATACGGCCAACGATGAGCATTGGTAGGTTGACTGCGGCTGCCGTGAGGGCGGTGCCAGCGAGGAAAACGAAACCACCGACGAAGAGAGAGCCTCTCCGTCCGATGGTTGTGGTGACACCGCCGGCAAGGAGGGAGGATAAGAGGCCCGCCATGTACAAAGAGGATGTAAATAAGGTTAGCTTTTGGCTATCAAACACACAGTATTGGTTCGAGGCCGTCGCCATCATCTTCTCTAACACGTCTGGAAAAAACTCCTCTAGAAATGGAGGCATCGTCGTTACACCTCCTACAAATTCAATTAAATTAACACACACACATATAACCAAATCAAATCACATATATATACATATCAATTAATTTGAATCTCGATATAAAAACAGATTATTATATTATGCGAATATATATGTAGATATGCCAACGCAAGATACAAGAGCTCAATTAATGAATAAATAAATACCCGAAACTCCAACATCGTAACCAAATATTAATCCGGCCAAAGCTGCGACGATGCAGATGAGAATGACGGATATTGTGAGTTCTGCAGCTTCCTGATCACTAGAATCATTGCCGCCGTCGGCGAAACCCCCACCTGCCATTTTTCCTTTCTTTCTTTTGTTTTCTTTTCCTCCCTTCTTCCTTTTGTTTAGGCAATTCTCATTCAAAGGATGGAAAGAGAGGAGACAAGGTTGGCATGGAGGAGGAGAAGCTATTGTCTAGTATTAATTGTAACTATCTGCCAATTTTATTCTAATTATATGGGTGGTTACCGAGACTTCTAATTATTCTCATACTCCTATATATTAAAAATTTAAGTGTTCTCTCAATGTAAAAGGTTTTTTTATCTTATCAGAAAAAATTAACGCTGTGCCTAATAAAGAATCAAATTTTTATGACATTTATCTTATTTTCCACAATTTTAAAGGATTAGAGACAAACTGATTATTTTTTTCAGTATAGTATGCGGACTATAAATGTATATCATGAAACTTGGCGAAGTGAACAAGTAATTAAGCTTAAATTTCTTTGTTTTTTAAGTAATTAAACTCAAAAAAATTTAACAACTATAAATGAATGGCTTAGAGTACTTCATTCAGCTCCACAACAACAAATTCTAAAATAGTAAATTAAATTTGTTGTGTGTGAAAGAAAGTAACATTTCAGTGGCAGTTTTTCCTTCTAGTTGTTAGAGCTTTGCTTATTGGAGCGTTGTAATCAATGTGAAATCTAACTACTTATTACTGTAGCAATCGATCACAATCTCTTACTCACAATGGAAATTAATCACTACTAGAAAAAAGTCATTTAGTGATAGCCAAATTAGCAATGGCTAAAAACAGTCACTAATTAGAGATAGTAAGTTGTCATTAATTTTTTTGTGACAGTTTAGCGAAGGCTTCCTATTACTAAATATTGGTGATAGATTACCTTCGTTAATTTAGTGAAGGTTAGACATCGTTAATATTAGTGATGACTAACCGTCGTTAATATTAGCGATGGCTAACCATCGCTAATATTAGCAATGTCTAACCTTTATTAATTTAGCGACGATTAATAGTCACTAATATTAACGACGATTTGCCCTCATAAATTTCGCGATAGTTAGCTGTCACTAAATTTGGTTAGGCCTTATCCTTACTAAAATGCCAAAAAATAATGACAAGTAGCCCTCGCTAGGTTGTCAAATACTAGCGTTGGCTAGCTGTCACTAGCTTTTGATGATAATTCTCTCCCATTTTCATTTCATTTGTTTTAAGAATGATTAATTCTAATTGATTTTAGTTTCTTTTCTGATTGAAATGTGCGGGTCGATGGATCTATGTGTGTATAAAAAAATATATGTTACAATTTAGGATTGTTTTATGGTTAAAGATTTATTATCTTAGTTTTTTTTCAGAAAATTAATGAACAAATTTTAGCGAAGGTTATTCGTCACTAAGGTTTAGCAACGGCTAATGTAGTGAAGGTTAGCAGTCACTAAGTTTAGCAACGGTTTGACCTCACTAATTTAGTGACAGTCAGCAGTTGCTAAGTTTAGGGACAACTAGCCTTTGCTAATTACGGCTGACAGTTAACCGTCACTAAATTTAGTAACGTCTTACCTTCGCTAAAATCCCAAAAATTAACGACGGTTAGTCTTCACTAAGTTATAGCCAGATTTAGCTAGTCAAATTATCCTATTAATTTGTACATATTTATACACATATACACGCACGCGCACACACACACACATGTATGTATTTTATTTATATAAAGATTTACAAATTAAAATGAGTCACCCATAGTATAATTTGATTTATATGAATGAAAGTATTTATGGTGCAACAGATTATTGTATAGGTTTAGAGTAATTTATGTTGGTGAAGTGTATTAGTTATTTTTTAAAAAATTTAATAGATTCACTTAAAAAAAAAAGGTTTAGAAAGTCATCTCTATGGTATCTATATGGCAAGCAATTAGGAAGAAGGTCATGCACCACTAACTAGCGACAATCATGCGTCACTATCTAGCGACAGTCATGCGTCACTAACTAGCAATGACCATTAGTCACTAACTAGCAATGATCATGCGTCACTGACTAGCGACAACCATGAATCACTAACTAGCGACGGTTATTAGTCACTACCTAACTATGGCCATGTGTCACTAACTAGTCACTAACTAGCGACGGTCCATCGTTACTAACTGACGACTGTTCATCGTCACTACGTCACTAACTAGCCACTAACCAGAGACGGCCAACAATTACTAACTAGTGACGGTCATGTGTCATTAACTAGCGACGGCCAATTATTGCTAAATCTCTGGCAAATACTCAAATCTTAAAAATTAATGACGATTAGCCTTCACTAAGTCTCAGCCAGAATTACAAATTTTAATTTGATTAATTTGATTTACAAATTATTTAATATTTTTTAAGTAATTAACAAAAGATTTAGTTAATGAAAATTAAATTCATTTGAATTGGTATATTTGCACATAAAGCTTAGCCATTTTTTAATATTTTATCATCTCATTGTAACCTAATATTATTAGAAATAGGTTAATATGTTAAGAACTAGTGAAGGCTAGAAGTCGCTACTTTTAAGCGACAATATGCCATCACTATGTGTTTTATTTGGGTATGTTTAAGTCACCTGTGCAGACGTTTGCTCGATTGCTTCAGTTTTCGCATTCTCAAACTTCTTTTCTTCCCTCTCGATTTTGAACCTCTACTCTACTGCTCCAGTCTTCTCTTCCTCCCCTTCCCCATCCTATCTCACAGACGCGACGCATACCGGCCAAAATAGAAAGAAAGAACTCATTCCTTTGTTGCAGCGGCCCCAATCTCCATAATTAATCTTCCCCACCCATAAAAATAGCTCCACGATTATCTTGTTTGGCAGAATCCTGCTAAAAAACGCTCCTATTTCAGGTAAATCTCTTTCACTTTCAATTAAAATTGAATTTGGGATCCAATTGTCAATTGTTTTTAGGGTTTCACTTTCTTTGCATTTTGATTTTCTCTTTGTTCCATGCTAGTTTTGAAAGTAGTTGTGGTGTTGTCAACAGTTTAATTGCCTTTGTTGGTGCGACAGGCCTTTCTTTCAGTTGCTTATAGCTCCTCTATTGCTCATGTGTGATTTGAACGCATACACAGTAGTTAAACTGAGCTTAGATTGGTGGTTATTAATTGATCATGGACTGTTAATCTTGTATGTGTTTTTGTGTATATGTGAATTGGTTTCTTTATAAACTGGTTACCTTTTTTTAGACTGTTAATCTTGTATGGGTGCTTGTTATATGTGAGTTGGTTACTAGAAATGAACTGGTTGTTAATTGTTATTGTTAGTAAAAGAATATATTTAGCTCTAGGATCAGTATTTTAAATAATTAGAAATTTAATATGAAGGTACTGGCTCTAAGTTCCTTCTAAACTTGTCAACACAGTCTTTGTTGGTCAACAACCATATCTGGCCGTCCCTTTGACATGTTTTTTTATTTGGGATAGTGGGGGGTGGGATGCTATCTCAGTCTGTCATTAAATGCACAGTGAAGGAGAGGAAGATATAGAGAGTGCATTTTAGTCTTTCTTTGGATGTTTGTTTCAACTACTTTTTTAATTTTAGTAAAAGATGAAACATATATTCACTCTAATCTTGCACTTGCCTCTGTATGTTTGTTTTGCATGTTGTGATGGAAAGTTTCTCACTTTAGTCTTGTAATACAAGAGCTTTCATCTGTTTCCTTGAATCAACACTGACTTGTGATCTTTTTTCTTTCTCCTTCCTTTAGAGAGCTTGCAAAGGATTTTGTTGTAGCTGTAACTACTTCTAAGTCTCTTTATGGTGCTTGTGAGGCAATGTTCAAGCCAAACATGGTAATTCTTCAATTTTACACAGCTGAGCTTATATGCGCTTGAATGTCCTATTTGATTTTTTCTTTCCCCTAATAATCTATGCACGTATAGCTTGATATCAAGATCTAGTATGGAAGTTTTAGCCTTATTAAACCATTCATATCATTCTTAAAAATGTAGGAATTTTTTCAAATAAGAACAAAAAAGGCTAGTACGTATAAGAAAAATAAAGTTTAGTAGGATGAATGCTATAATGTTTTTTTTTACAGATAATGTAATTTGTTTTCTTTTAATAGAACTAAACTAAGAGGAGAATATAGTATGATAAATGAATAAGTAAACTCATATAGTCTAAAGCTCACCTGCTATGTAAAGTGAAGCTTACACTAGAAGTACTTGGAAATAATTTTTTTTTATGTGTGCTTAGATCCCACATCCTTCATGTATTTACTATTTGTTTTCATTGGGTTTCTTCAGTTTTTGGATAATTTTAAACTATATAAGATGATTGTGCATGTCGACTTTGATTTGTGGTCATCTACTAACTTCCTGGTTAGTCAAACCCTTTCACAGCTTTTGGATCTTGGCTTTGAAACCAATATGATGATTTTTGCTACAAAAGTTATGTCATTCTAACTCTTATCATACTTTTTATTTTTCTGCACTTGCTCCAAACCTTTGATCTTAGTCTATGCCACTATTTTACTTCTTGATTACAGTGTTTTTCTCTTATGGTACAGGATTATAGAATGCCTTTCGTTTTCGCTAAAGTTGGGAGCCTATTAAAAGCAAGTTGTGGTAATGCTACAAAGCTGATCCTTGGAAAATTTGCTCAACCTAATCATAGAATGGATTTAGTCAAATATTCCCCTTTAAGATCTGTACTTTCAAACATGATTTTGGTTATTGGGGCCTCTCTTATGGTAGAATTGTCAATTTACTAAGAAGGAACATTATGGTAGAATTGTCGTCCATGTACTTGTTTTACTATAATTATTAAGACTGTACATTTGTCAAAATACATTATGACACTGTATGCGTTATAACTATCAACTGTCATGTTTCTGTGTAAATTATTTCAAATTACTGGGAACAACTTATGTTTATGGTTTTTAGAAGTATATGACATTAGTTTGGATTAATGGGAACTAGTTCTATGTTTGGTTGTTAGAGCTATATGGAATGGATGCGTATAGTATAGGTCTGGTGATGAAATTGTTGTTGCCAAGATTTGTGAACTAGCGACGACTATTAGTCACAAAATATCAGCAAGTAGCGATGGTCACGCGTCGTCAATTAGCAATGGCCGTGCATCGTTAACTACGGAAAGCCATTAGTCACTAACTAACGATGGCAGCACGTCACTAACTAGAGACAGACTATCACTAAATCTTCAGCAGCTCACCGGTACCAGTAAATATGTGACGGTCGACATTGTGACGATTCAATATCGCTAATTTGTGATGGTAGTCGCCACTAAATCCAACTTAACAACGGTTAAAGTACGTCACTAAATTGACTTTTTCTAGTAGTGAATGTTTAGCTTCTTCCACATACGGATTAGGAATATTGATTAATTGGTGCCCTAACAAATATAATCACTCACTAATTAGTGAAATAATAGTGGTTAGTGTAGTAATACATTATAACACTATATGTATTGCAAAGAACATTGTATAAAATAATATTTTCACTCTTATGTGTCCAATCGGAGCCGAAATAACAAGGTTACCAAAATGATTAAATACTAAATTTACTATTCTAAACTAGTCAAAGTACCAATTTTACCCTTAAACTTTCAACTATACCATATTTGCTACTAAACTTTACCATTAAGACTAAATTTACCACAATGTTACAAAAAGTTGTAAATTTGCTACTCATTCGTTAAGTGGCCATTAAATGAAAGGGAAAATAATATTTTTTATCCTTAGTTCTTCACATTTCTTATACTAGTGCCCTAAATTTGCCCATTTGGTGATGATACCACCTTCTTCAAATATGGTGGTGCGTGGCATGACTGATGAATGCCTGCCATTTGACCCTCTTTATCCTCAACATCATTATTTCTTGTCTTATGAAAAAATTGAAGAAAAGAGGTTGTCTCAACTTCTACTAGCACTAATAGGAATTATGCCTCTTTGATAAATGTGGTTAATGGCCACATTGGTGCCCAGGGCAAACCCGGGATGGCCAATTAGATTCATGGAATCTAATTTGGAAGACTGTGGTAATTGCCTTGGCTGCAAAATAGATTGGTTTTATGGATGCCTTTTCCAAAGAAAGTCTAGCTTATTGGAAAGGCCCCAACATAGCAAAGGATTTCGGCCTGTCTCATTTAGTAGTGGAAAAGAGTGGTTCGGGGCATAGTAAACAACACGGAAGGTAGATCAGATGCTTATAGCTGTATCAAAGACATCAAAATGGGGTTGGTGAAGCTAAAAGCATGTCAAGTTCTTCACTTTTTTAGGGAAACCAATGAAGCCTCATTTTATTGTTTATAAATCATTTTCATGTACTGATTTTCTTGTTTGGATAATTGTTTTAATGTTTACTTGATCGGCGATTTGTAGCCTCTGACTATTTGAGTCATTAATTTAAGTCTATGGTGTTTTCTATAAAAAAAAATACTAATATTTTGACATGTTGTCAATGTATATCTCTTCATATATCTGTCTGAAATCAATTTCATTTGAAAGTCTATTTAAAATTAAATTTTATAATGTTATTATATTTTTATAAAACTTTTAGTACCTAAGAAAGAAAAATTCATAAAATTAATAATATTATAACAATTTTACAATCAATGAATTATTATATCTAAATGATATTAGCTTTCAAATGAAATCAATTCCAAACAAATAAAATGTGAAAAATAAAAATAAAAAATTTTAAATTAAATTAATTACAAAATACAGAGATATTCAGAATATAGGTACAATGAGTCTCCTATAAAAAATCGCTTGTTAGCATTTTGAAAAACAATAAAGAGCACAAAATATTAGGAAGTCATAGGCCAAAAAGAATAAAAATGAGAAAAATGTAAAATCCAAATTTGGTCACTAACTTTAAAAGTTATCCCAAAGTGGCCCCTTACCTTTAAAAGTGCCTTTAAAAGTCTCTTACCTCCCTTAGTGTATCGTATTTTAGTCCATTCTGTCAACTAAGTCATTATTTTTTATGGAAATGCCTATGTGGCACTTATTTTACCGTGTGGCATCTCTATGTCATAACAATAGGTGGCTAGAATGGAATAACAATAAAAATCAGGCAAACATTGACAAAATACATGACCCTAAAGACTTGAAGTGACATTAACCCCCTAATCTTTATCTTTCCCCACATCTTCTCCAATTAAAACTGTTGGAACGCCACAGGCCATCTCCAGCCTATCCATTAATCACTGGAAATCAATTGTGGAAAAAGCCTTAGAGGACCATTCAAGGACTTTATTCTCCTATCTAGCCATCAATCCATTTGTCAATCAAGTAAATCAGCCGAAATCAATGGTAGAATCAAGGTTGTCAAAGGTGAAAGGCGCACCTAAGGCACTAGATCCTTGTATTGCCTAAGGCATAAGGCGTACAAAAAATCGCTCGCCCAAGTAAAGGGGGGCGCACAAAAAAGACATACAGTATTATGGTAGAAGATATACCAAATGATAGAAATTGTATCATAAAATAATAAAATTCAGTTATTAAAAGCCTTGATTATATGAATGAAATGAATGTTTTAGTATGGTTTTTTTTTTTTATATTTAGAAATATTTGCAAGTAAGTCTTTTAATAAAGTTTGGTTCAACAAACTTAATTTAGTATAGTTTTGGGGTGAGGGGATTCAGGTTTTAATCCAATTGAGGGGGTTCCATTATTGGTTGGGTAAAAGACGTGTCAACGGGAGATTATGAAAGGGATCTTGGTTTTTTAGTTATTTACAATATTTGCCACTGGATAAGTGAGGTTAGGAGACAACAAGGGGATTAAAAGATTGGAGCACTCGAGTCACTGAGAATGGTCCACGATGGTGGATCCATCGTATTTGAACAAGATCAAACATTGTCCAGCATATTAGCTTGGATGTGAAGTTGAAGTGGATTGACGTTGTTCGGCATATTAGCTTGTCTACCAGTGGAGCTGGATAGATCGACATCGTCCGGTGTATTAGATTAGATCCGACGTCGTTCGCCGGTGGAGCTAAAGCGGACCCAACAGGACAGCAATCACCCAGCAGGCTAGAAGGGTGCGCCTGATTGAAGACGCCTCGCCTCCACCATGCCGAGGCGGTCCACCGCCGCCTTTCTGCGCCTCAGCGCCTAGGTGTTCACCTTGCTCGCCTTTGACAACCTTGGGTAGAATAAACAATGTTAATGTCTCTGGTAGTTATAGAAGTTCTGTTAGTTCTTATTGGGTCATGAGTGTAAAGGCTATAGCTCTGGAAGACAGCAACAACATTGTTGATGATGAAGTTGATAGTGCCATAAATGTTGTAGCCGTGGAAACATTGGCGGAGGGTTGAAAAAGGCAGAAAAGTTGGTGAAGTCGACCCAACATGGAAAGGGTTGTCATCTTGGTGGATAAGGAGGGAGTGGGTATCAAGGTGGATTTCCAGTGGGCAACGAATAGGCCAGATGAGGGCAGCGGCGACGGAGTTCCTAGTTCCAATCGAAGAAGATTTGGGGAAAATTAAAAATTAGGGATTAATGTCACTTAAAGTCCTTAGAATTATGTGTCACTTAAAGTCCTTAGAATTATGTGTTTCGTCAATTTTAGCCTATTGCTTATTATTCTTCCATTCTAGCCACTTATTGTTATGATATAGGATGCCATGTGGCAAAATAAGTGCCACATAGATATTTTTTGTCAAAAATAATGACTTAATTGACAGAATGGACCAAAATAGGATAAGCTAAGAGAGGTAAGAAACTTTAAGAGAAACTTTTGAAGGTGAAGGACCACTTTAGGACCAAATTTGGATTTTACCCGGCGAGAAAGCCACGGCTCACGTAACATCGTTCGAGAGAGTTCCTCAGCCAGCCACGTCACCGTCAGCTCGTCTTTTTTACTTCTTAGCATCAAAGCCAAAACCCTAGCCCTCCGAATCCAATCCCCAATCTAAAGTCCTCTCGGGAAAATCTCCGCGAACGCGAAGTCGACAATGTCTCACTTTGGAAGGTCTGGTCCTCCTGATATCACCGATACTTACTCCCTCCTCGTCCTCAACATCACCTTCCGTAAGTTGTCTGGTTCCATCGTCTGGTATTTGTTAGTTTATGTCTTCTTGAATCTGCTGACTGTTTTTTTTTATGGTTTTTTGGGATTTGAAAATTGTCAGGAACGACGGCCGATGATCTGTTTCCGCTCTTCGATAGATACGGGAAAGTGGTCGATATCTTTATCCCCAAAGATAGGAGGTGCTTTGCCTGTTACTTTTGTTGGTTTATGGTTGCTGGACTTGATTTATCCTGTTCTTCGTGTTTTCTGGTGTAATTTTTCTGTTTTGGTCATTATGATGTTGTGAGATTGGAGATGTCAGGATGCTTTTTTTTTTTTTTTTTTTTGAGATTGTATTTGCTTCGCATCCTTTTGTTTGCAGGACTGGTGACTCCCGAGGTTTTGCATTTGTCCGGTATAAGTATGCCGATGAGGCACAGAAGGCAGTGGACAGGCTCGATGGTATGTGTACTTACAGATACGCATCTCTCCTTATATGAAAGGAAATGCATCTACTTGTCTGATGCTTATCATATTCTGGATGGTATTCTGTCATTTCTGCTGATGAAGATTTTGAGGGTCTAGAAGAATAATGCATGAAAGACGTGATTTTTTATGCAGCTTTCTCTTCGTTTTTTATGTAGGAGTCTTTCTATTTATATGGTTCTGAAATGCTAATGGAGCACTTCCTTTGCAGGAAAAGTTGTTGATGGTCGAGAGATAACAGTTCAGTTTGCAAAATATGGTCCTAACGCTGAGAGAATGTATGCTCTTTAAATTGCCAATTAAGAGTAGTTTTTGTTAACTTCCTCTATGAAGGAAGGAATCCAGCATAACTGTTTACATATAATACATCTTTATCATTCAAAACATTATGGTTGCCAGAAGCACAAGCAATGATTTCGCTCCAATGCTGGCTTAATATAATGCATTTATGGCACCAGTTTAGGTTGCGGCTGCATGCACTAAAGTTCTCTTGTACATTCCTGTTTTGAAATATTCACTGTGGTATGTTAGTGAAATATGTATTGGAATCTTTTACTTGACTAATTACCATACAGTAACGTTCAGCAACCTGCACAGCCTTGGCTTTTTTGCATCTTTTTGTTAAGTGCATGGCCTTTGGGTAATTTAGCTGAGTTGATTCCCCCACCAAACCTTGTACTGATCCAAAATTACTGTCGTGCAATTCTATCTCAGCCACAAAGGGAGGATTCTTGAACCAATTGAGAGGACAAGGTACAGGTCCAGGAGCCGCAGCCCTCGCAGGAGGTCTGTCTTTCATTAACCATTTTCATACTCTTAAAGTTTGAATTCCTTTCCCAGTTCTATGTTCCTGAACTTTGTGTTTGTTCCTGGAAAAATCATCCTTTGTTTTTGTTTGGGTAATGTCTTTCGTTTTTGTCTCTTCCTAAAAATCATAATGATAGAGGCTTGTGTTTTTCCATTTTGTAGTTTTAATCATTATTTTTATAGTACTTGGTGTTGAGTGCTCTTTATCCTTTTGGATTTCTCAATATGTGGTTAATATAAGCTTCTGTGATATCTTCAGGTACAGGGATGATTACAGGGACAGGGATTACCGGAGGAGAAGTCGCAGCAGAAGCAATGATAGGTATGACCGTGACAAATATCGTAGCAAGGACAGAGACTATCGGCGCAGAAGCAGGAGTCGCAGTGCTAGCCCAGATTACTCCAGAGGCAGGGCAAGAGGTCGCTATGATGATGACCGTCAGAGCAGAAGCCGTTCTGTTAGGTTTGATCTCTTTCTGGTAGAAAATTTATTGTTGTTTGATGTTTCTCCTTATGGAAGTATATTATGTTTGCTGCCAGTGCCTCCCCTGCAAGACGTAGCCCAAGTCCTCAAGGGAGTCAATCTCCTCGCAAGGGTTCTCCTAGGAATGAAAGTCCTGATAGGCGCAGCCGTGATGTGCGGTCACCGAGTCCTCGTAGTGTTTCTCCACGAGGACGTCCTGCCGATTCTCGAAGCCCATCACTGCGAAATTCAGATGAAGTTAGCTTCTTCCCGTTGCTTCGTTTGTTTTTTTCTTCTCAATATTTTCTTTTGTAAGCTGTAGTTTAAATATTTGACTTAACTTTGTTGTTTTACTTTTTGTAGGAATGATTCTGGACTGCCTGGTGATATAAGGAGACAATAAAATGCTTTTTGTTGCAGTGTTGCTAGAATGCCGATGTTCTATTTGATGCATTTTCTAGTATTGGTAGGATGTCTCTAGTTTTTTGCTTTATTACTAAATGCAAGTACTGTGTTTGTAGTAGACATATCCATATCATGCTGTTTTGTAACTTATAAAGATTGTGATTTTGCATTCCTTCAAACTCCTATAAGACTTATACTTTTCAGGTTTAATGTTTGTTTAGATGATGTTTTAATTTGAATTCCAGCAACCGTATGGGAACTAGTTACATTGATATCTTCATTTTTAGATTATTTTGCTTTGTTTTTGTTACTGGCAGGAATACTAACTTGTTTTAAACCATCTGTTTGGGTTCCATAGTTGTGTACGAGAATAGAATGACTTGGGGCTGGTGGAGATGATATGATGATGTGGCTGTTGATGCTGTATCTGTAGAAACTTGATCGTGATTGTGATGCTGAAATGTCAGTAGCTGATTGCTGAAATAAAACTAACCGATTTTCTCTGAATGGCCTGATAATTGGTAAGATAAACGAATTATGGTCTGGTTTATGAAAATTCTTACATCATTGAGGTGGCAGATGCTCAGATGACACTGGTATTTGCTGATTTGGCAAAATTGGCCCGTGAGAATTTTAGTTGCTGTCATGATAGTAAGGATGGTTAGACCTGAACTTGTGAATTTTCTGCAAAGATGATGGCCCCTTGATCCAGTAGGCCAGAAGCCAAATACGTGCCTGAAGTGTTATTGCGCTGTCTGAACCTTTGAAGCTACTAACTCAAAAAGGGTAACTTATTCCTTTGATTTATTTGGGGATTGTCGTAACCATTTTTACTACAGCCTCTTATTTAATTTTTTGAGTTGTAGCTACTGGTCCGTGAACAGAGCTGTATTGATGCTTATTGTGCTGTAAGATATGCCCCGTCTGTAGATAGCCATCTGTAGGAAGCTGTTGCCGCATACTGGGTCGAGATAATAATTTTCCGTAGCTGTTTTGTTAATAGTGGTAGTCTCGTAGATTTCCTCCTGTTGCTGATTGTGCTGGCCTTGGTGCCCGGGTCAAGTAGGTGCTGTGTTGCGGTCAGGATGCGATGGAGGTTCTTAAGCACGGTTCCGCATCATGATGATGTAGGCTTGCACCCGTATCGTTTACACGAGGCAAAATAGTAAACAAGTGAATACGAGGCCTCAAAAGTTGTAGTCTTTATGGTTCTTATTCTGCAGTTATTTACATGCACTTTTAATCTACTAGGCTTCATAAACCTCCGTGGTTTGTTGTGTGCTTGTCGTAGATGTATGCTGACCTAGAGGCGTTATTGTAAAGGGTTCAGAAAGTTGAAGTAGATGAGGTTACATTCAACAAAAAGGTTGATTCAAGCTCTCTTATGTTAGTATTTTACTGGCCTCGATGTGGTTGAGATTCCATGTTTTGGGTGGATCTAGGTACTAGACTTGTGTTACTGCTGCAATTTGTTATTCGGGAGTCTAATCGTGATAAAGCAAAGTTTGGGGACTAAAATGGCTTTTAAATTGAGGGTGTAATTGTCATTAAGGAGAGTTTAAGGACAAGAAGAGCAAGACGCAATATTTGAGAGGCCTATCTGAGCAGCCTATATGAGCACTTTCTCATTTTTTTCTAGCCTAGGCATCTTCCTGTGCCATGCATGTACCGTTCATTGGTGCCCTGAGTTTTGGTTATTGTATATAGGCAGTAGCCAACAACATATAATCGATATATACAGTTAACAGTAAGTATAAATATGGTTAACACCAATCATTGATTATAAACATGATTAACGATAGTCATGGATCAGCAAAAAAATTTGGAAAAATCACAAAAAACCTACACTTTATTCTTTTTATTTGTAAAAATCTACACTTTCTCATCTGTTGACAATAACTTCAAAAATCTTAATTTAAATTATTTGATAATCATGTTACAGTAATTTTAAGATTTTTGGTATTTTTTGTCATAGCCAACAAATCTTTAAAAGATATTAATATGCATTTACAGTGAGAAAAATATATTTACAGAAAAGAAAAACTGATAATTTAAATTTTCTATTAACTATAAAAAAAATGTTGCAGAGATTAAAATTATTGAAAGATGATTATTGTATAATTTTAAATATAGTTTTAAAAGTTGTTATTTGATGGTGTAAAAAATATAGGAGGCAAAAGTATAGGTTTCTAAAAATAGAGGAGATAAATTGCAGGTTAATGCATACCTTAGGGGTAATTATAAGTAGAGGTGGGATGCGGGCCGACCTGACCTGGGATCGGCCCAAACTGGCCGGGCCTAGGCCTAGGCCAAGGAAGACCAGGAACGGCCCGGTACCAGGCAGGGTGGTCCCAAGCCGGTCTCGGGGCGGGTCAGGGCAAGTTTGACATTTTTTTTGTACAAAAAAAATTAGAAACATAATTAATTGTATATGTAATAAATATTTTTAAGAAAAAACACCACATCTGGTGTTAGTTTTATTAAGTTAAAAAGCCAAACGGCACTTACAAATAATTAAAACATATCTTACATTTTGAAATGGCAAAACGTTCCAAAAATGATGAAAAATAGAAACCTATGATCTGTACTTAACAGCATAATCAGATCAAATACAAACTATATGTATGATTGAAAAAAAAAATGTCAAGTCTCAGTATCGGATATTACCTCATCATCCGAACTCTTTTGTTCTTGCTGTTGGAGTGCTGCGAGACCCTAATCTTGATTACACATGCATACTTCTATCGCCTCGGATGTCAATCTTGATCGTTTCTCCGATGTCATCCGTTTTCATGTGCTAAACACTACCTTGAATGATACGGTGGAGACTGAAACGGCAAGAATCTCTTGTGCAATTATCGACAAAATCAGAAACCTTGATTTCTTTTGTTTCCACCACTTCAATATGTTGACATCACTTGCCTTGAATGATGTATTGAGATAGTCATCGACCTTAGCTAATCCCGATGTCGTCGGCTGATATCATTTAAGTATTTGGAGGGCCGAGCTGAATCTTGATAAGATTGATCTCCTTAAAGGCTCGGTTTGAGGAAATTCGAATCTTACCTTATCCGAATGCCGCTCACAATATAACTTGTATAAAGAATGCAAGTACTCAGAAGTAGTAGCAGACATAGCCAAAACATTTATATGAGACATTTCTAAATAAGTATGAAAAATTCTTTCAAGTAATGTTGTAGTGCCCATTAATTTGACATATGGGTCAAGCATAAAAGCAACTAAAAAGATAGGTGGAATGTTTTCAAAATACTAAAGTCACTTAGCCCATATGGCTTCGACTGTTGGTTTTAACAACTCATCATCTTTAAACTGATGTAAAACATATGCAATGTTCACTAAATGAAGTGAAACTTGGTGAATGGTTGGGTAGTAAACATAAAGAAAAATTTAGTAGCCTCGTTAAAAAACTTTAGCAATTCATCGGTTTTAGAACATTTTTTTCAAACTTCAGTTGTAAGAAATTCATAACCCATTTTTAAGTTCATGAAATACGCCAACAAATTTGCATACGGGAAAGCATTTTACAACATCAAATATGTGGAGTTTCAGCAGGTTAGGCAATCTAATTTAAACCGTTTCCAAGAAAACTCATTTTGATTTTCAAAACAAAAGCTTTTAAATTCACGAAACACAGCAGGTCTTGATTTCAAATACGTCAATGAGTTCCGAATAGGCAGAATTTCATTTTGGAGAACTTCTAAACTCTTTTGCATACAAAGGTTCAAAATATGACACATGCATCTAACGTGAAAGAATGCATCGTTGAGAGCTGGTTTCAATGTTTAACTTAAAAGGCGAACGACAACATTATTGTTTAAAACATTATCAAATGAAATGTACAGAACTTTATCAGCACAAAAATAAACACGTAAAATTTCTAAGATGCAATTAAATATGTGATAACCACTATGATCCGTTTCAATGACCCTAAATGACAAAATTCAATTTTGCATAATTCAATCAGAATCAATCCAATGAGAAGTAACACAATAAAATGATTGACCTATAGGTGATGTCCACATATCAGAAGTGAATGCCACACAATGATCAAGAGTAAAAAAAATATGCTTGCAAATCTGACTTTCCGGCTTCAAATAATCTAAAGTTTTCTTTCCTAGTAGTTTTCCTATACATTTTTTTAAATGCAGGATTTAATTGTGATTTTATCCAAGATTCTAGATGCACATCTTCAGCTTGTGAAAAAGGTTTTTCGGTAAGCATCATTCAAATTTACTATGCATTCTCTACAAAATTATTGGTTAAAATGAAAAATACCTGGTCCGCTGATGCCGGTTGTAGACCCAAGTTGTGTTTGTCCTCTAGAACTAGTGCCGGCACTAGGGACGACGTTAGGATGTTGATTTTCAATATGTTGCTTCAGCATTCCAGTGCCGGAATTCTTTTTATGCACCAATTTCTTACTGCAATGTTTGCATTTCTCGTACCTCGACTCCCCTTCATGTATGAGCTCATAATACTCTCAAACCCAAACAATTAGTCTCAAGGATTTACCTTGTCTTTGAGTTTTCTTCACGGCGGGTCCATGACTTGTCGGCGTCAATTGTGTTGACGGATTCCTCGCCGCCATTGCATCCAACTCTTCAACTTCATCATCTGATAATTGATCGTCGAGTCCCAAATCGTAATTTGTCATATCGATTCCGGCATCATTGTCGTGCAACTCTTCAATTGATATGCCTTTATCGGCGGGGTAAGAACGGCGACGAAACAAGCCTCGGAGGCCGGTGATGCAGGAAGATGAACTCTCTGTCACATTGCCCTTTCCTCTTGAAGCCATGAGTCACGAACTAATAGTTGTGATTAATGCAAAATTAAGAGGAGATTATGAAGATATTAGGGGGAGATTAGCAAGAAATTTGGAAGTGGTTAAGAAAAAAGCTCAAATGCTTGAGAAAATGTGGTATAGGAAGAAGAGAGATTGAGTGAAGGTGTGAGGATAGAGTGAAAATGGCATTGGTATTTATAGGGGAAGGTCAAAAAATATTTGGACCAAAAAGTTCTCAAAATTAAGTTGTTGGGAGGGGTGAAAATGAAATTTTGGGGGCTAAAATGTAGCAGAAAATCGTTGGAGGGCCTATATTATAATTAACCCATTTTTTTGATTTTTTTTTTTTTTTGCAGGTTGTCGTTTCTAACCATTGCACCCCAGGCTTAGACCGGACTAGCCAGTCCTGGGCCAGGCTTTGACCGAGGTGGTTTTCGGGGTGGGCGGTCCGGGTCGCAAGTCGGGTTAAGTTCAATTCTAGGCTGGGCCGAGCCATTTTGTACCATTCTCTTTTTTCAAGCCCATATTCGACCCAATATTTAGCAGGTTTTTTTCCAGGGCGGGGTTGACTTCCTAGCAGGTCCCAATTTGGGCTAGGTCAACCCGACCAAGGTCCCACTTCTAATTGTAAGTTTGCTAAAAAATTTTCATGAAAAGTCAAGTAATGGAGATTTGTACTATGGTCAACAGGTGAAGAGTGGGATTTAGCAAATAATAATGGTTTTTATTCATTTGTACAAGAAGAGAAGTAACAAAAAAATAAGTAAAAATCGAGGCAAAATGTAAAAGTAAAGTTTGGGGATTTAACAAAGAGGAAAAAAGTGAAATTAGCCAAGACCAGATTAGCCTAAATCATGCTCAAAAGCAAACAAACTACAGCAACTAAAATTTTATTTTAGAAGATAGAAATAATATAATATGGTAAAAATGGGATTCCAATAATAAAAATGGATTTTAATGACTGACACAAAAATAAAAAAAAGCAACAAACCAAGAGAGCAAATTTAGAACTCCCAGTTATTACAATAACCATTAACTTAATAAAGGTAAAAAGAAAAGAAAAAAAATAGCTAGAGCAAAATTATTCCGAATCATACTTAAAAGTAGGCAAACTATAGTAACCAAAGTTTTGTTCTAGAAAATAATGACTAAGTAAAGCAACAAAAAATGTTTGGGACCAAGAGAAGAAATGGAAAAAAAAAAACTTTTGATTTTAAGAGTTTAACAATTGATTTAATAAAGTTAAACAAAAAAGAGAGAGAAATATCTAAAGCCAGATATGCACAAAAACATGCTTGAAAATAAACCAACCTTGATAATTAATGTTTTGCTTTAAAAGCTAGTAAATAAAAAAAATAAATAAATGAAATAGTTTGGGGATGAATTGAGTAAATGGAAAGGCTCTATTTATTAAGCTAAGGGACCAAATTGACAAACTGATAGAACCTAGGAACTAAAAAGGGAAATAGTAGTAATTCAAGGACTGAAAATGCGTGTTAAGTCATATGAAACATGAAGCAGAATGAAACTAAAAAAATAACCCAGACTCACAAAAAGAAAAATAAAGATCACTTTTTCAAAATGCAATTGAGCTTTAAATAAAAAACAATTGTCTTTCGAAAAAGGTATTCGTCCTAAGAAAAACGATTGTACTATTCATAACAGTGAATTTCACTATTGGGTAAACAATAATACCCTTAATAGATTTTATAATATACTCTCTCCATTTTGTATTAGTTAGTCTTTTTACCTTTTTTAACTCAAGTTCAACTTGAATATATTTATATTAATATATTTTGAAAAAAAAATAAAAATGATATTTAAAAACTATAATATTTAAATTTCCATTTTCATATAAAAAGCTCATATTTTTATTATAAATTTTGAAAAAAAAATAAAATTTAAATTAATTACTATGAATAGTAAAAATAACAATTTTTATGAAACAGAAGGGGTAGTAATTATATATAATGGCCCTGTTTGATATTAGCGTCAGCGATTAGCGTTAGAGTTTTGAAAAAGCTATCCAATGGTAGCTTTTAGTTTCGGCGTTTTCATCTCAATCGTTAAATAATTTATCCAAAATTCTAACGCTGATGACAAAAGCTGTTCCTAAACGGGGCCAATGACCCTGCAGTAGCTTCAACTGGTCTTTGTTTGAAATGTTATTGACATTTGAGAGGCTGCTTATGTTATGCTAGCTTCTTGTAATTGAATAATTAGTGAGAAGAAGATTTATAATTAAAATGAGTGATTGTTCAAAGGATAAGGAAATATTTAAATTAGTGAATATTTTAAGTGATATGTCAAGTAGTGAATAAAATGAGTTTTAGCATGCAATCATTTGACTCCTATAACCACCCCATGTCTAGAATCGAAGATTGGAAAAACTATCCAATGAAAGTTTCTATAATTAGAACTTTAGAGAAATTATCATAATCGTTAAAGAATTACCACTAACCTCTAACTTCTTTTGTTGTTGTTTTTTCATGGAAAGAGACCTTTATAACATCAGCGAAGAAATTGACGAAGGAAAATGATCCCGCTAGTCTACAACTGAGTCATGCGCAGCAGCATTTGCCTATTGATAAGCATGAAGTACATTCCATTCCATGCTTCCAGGTTACCAAGCCAACAACGAATATTAAATATCCACCCCGCACCGCCTCAACTGCTTCAATTGCATCCGTCTCCCAATAAATATTACCTTGGGGAGCTTGAGATCAAGACATAGTTGCAACCTGGAGGCCTTCTCGAATGGCTAAAAACACTCGCCATAAAAAGCAACTTCCGACCCTCGGTCTGTGAATTGCAAGACAGAACGGCCTTAAGCGAGCCTGGATGATCACGGACAGCAATCTTCAGTCTTGTATTGCCATCTGCATCAATGGCAGCATCCCATCCACCCTGGCTGACACCGAAGGACTTGTATCGGCACTGCTTGAGCTAATGATTCCCAACCCAAGTCAGCCAGCTGCAGCTTAATTGCCCATGCTAACGAGTTGACCATGCACCAACTAATTAGCAATAGCTTCCAGGCACCTCCGGTTATAAGGCTGCCAAGTTAGCAAACCAATACATTGGTGACTTCCCCGGGCGATTGGTGACACAAGCCAAGCGGAGCTGATTCTATACTTCCCTTGAACAGCATGAATACCAGCTTCTGATTCCTTGCCTTAAACGAACAGAATCATCGCCCTAAACATCATCCACAGACATTTTTATGTTACGTGTTAACTCTTCCAATATTCTTCCTAATGAAAAGCTAAACAAGTTCGATCGACCTGAAAAATCAGCTGGAGTCGGTGTCAATCGATCTTTAATATTCTTTATATTGTCCGTAACATTGATAATATTCTTTATAAGTTTTGAAGTACCAAAAAGCGTTGATGCATTCAAAACGTGTCGAGATCCTACAAAATGTCGGTTGTAGGGTAACTTTGCAGAGAAATAACCCAATAGTGAGGCACACAGTTCATCTACAATATACAGCACTACAACCCATTCCAGCTAAAAATGTCTAAGTTCTCAATTTGTTGTAGGGGCCACACCATCGCTGGGAACCTCCCCGTATGTTCCAGTTGTCTCATTAAAAAAGTACCTGCACATAAGAAAGCAGGTTACAAGATTAGAGTATGGGTTATACATATGAAGTACTTGAGTATCCAAAAATGAATTATTGAAGCTTAATTCGCAATTAGCATCTTCAGACAGGTTTATACTTATGAAGCTTTGCAGCCAATTTCTCTCCCAGGCATCCAATCAATTCATTCCCCGAACAGGGGAAGCATTGCGCACCTTAGTTCTCTGCCTGTTCACCTGATTTCATTTGACCCTCTTGCCTTCATGACGGATCCTAATTTGAGTGACCTCTTACTGAAACTAACAAATCCTTACCCATGTTTCCCTTACTTCCACGATTCTTAGGGCACAAGCTTGGCAGCCCACTTACGATTCTTAAACTTCGTGCATTTTCAGAAAGGATAGGTACAACTAACAGCATATATATTTCCAAGAAAACCATCATTCTGGATAAAGACAATAGTGGATCAAGAAAAAAATAAGATTGCCAGAACATTACCATTGCCCTGATGCTGCTGAGCAATACAATCTAGTAGATGGGTCAAAGTAGTATCCTAAACTGCTACTGTAGTAGTACCTGAATTAGATGGGACAAGATTCACAATAAGCAAACAAAACATAGAGGCAAAATTTGACCCACCCATCAGTATAAAGCCCCACAAACCAAAACATCCAGATCCGAGAAAGTTAAATGTCACATCACTTAAATGATAAAAAGCCAAAAACAAGCTGCAGAGAGACAGAAGTCAGATGTCTTTTTTTTTTTTTTTTTTCCAGTAAGAGCAGTACCCAGAAGAATCATCATAAACATAGTCACTTTCTGATTCCCCTGCTGAAATGATGAATAAAAAACAAACCGGTCAGAAAGCAAAAAAATTGCAACTTCTATTCCAATCAACGAAAAAGCTCACCCTCGAAGGATAAGTTTACAGCACCTGCTGATCCATCATTTGATTCAAGTTCAGATGGTTGTTTAAGATTTTCTTCCTCATCAGCAAATATGTCAAATCCACTGGTCCCATTGGTAGCAACTGCAGCAGCATTTGTGTCTGTACCAGAAGTATTCGCATCCGCATCTGCCAGTTTAGGTGCCACTCCAACATCAGTCATGTCTGAGAACATATCATACCCATCCCCGTCTGATGTGTTCTTTCCCCTGGCTTGCGCAAGTCTCTCATATCCTTCTGAAAATGAGAATTAAAACACCATTTGGAAACTAGAATAGAAAGCCTTAAGAGCACCAAATGCTGCCTATCAGATGGCTAAATTGATGAAGAATAGGGCCTCAATATTTCTGTATGTACCTGAGAGAAAGAACATGGCATGCACATCATCACAATATAAAGATATGGAACAGGCATGTAAGAGTTCACATGATAAACATTTTTTAAGGCATGGAATGAAACAGGAGAATGTTACTCAACTATCAGAAAAGCATGATAATCCATGAGCTAAATGTCCTCCTCCATACATGCATGACAACCAAGCCACGGGAAAACAAAACCCTTTTATCTTGATTCACTTTTTATCTTTGTCTTTATGTTTATTATTATCTTTTTTATTCATAAGACTGCTGCACTTTCTATTTAGGGATGGAAAACAAGACCATACAACTATTAAAACATTACAAACCTGCTTCACGTTCAAAAACCTCTTTCTTTTCATGATAAACATCTGCAGAAGAACATTCAAATCAATAACTACATAAGTGATCACAAAAAGGAAAAAACAATAAAGGGTTGGAAAACCCAAACTTCTATCAATTAGTAGATTGGCTTAGAATGCACCTTCCTTTCGAAACAAGAAGTAAAGCATCTACAAGAAAAATTCTTAGACATTCTTCTTCAATAAGGAGTATAAAGGAAGATACAAAGTACTAATACTTAACTGTAGTCACCATTCTCCATCAATTTCATAGCATCATCAGTTAGCTGGTCAAACACAAGCTTAGTCTCAGCAGACATCTTTTGCCTCCGGTTATTTGAAGCACCCTTCAACCTCCGCAGAGCTTGTAAAACCTGCAGAAGTAGCCACATTACCAAATTAACTTAATGTAGCACCAAGTAAACGTGCCAACAACCAGCACAAGATGATAGCTATGTTACTTCACCAGAATGAAGTTATTTTGCGTGAGACTTGAGAAGTTACAGTGCATAAGATTATGCACATAATTCTACCGTCTAAGAATGCAAGAGAACCATGGAATAGTTACAATACAACTACAAAGAAAAGCTGCCAGCTGAATAATGAAACCCCCCCAAAGCAACAAAAAAAAACACTGATGAGAACTGAAATCAACGAATACGTTTACCGTCTCTCCAGGCTCAAGCACATTTGAGATACGCCTCTTTATCACTCCAATCTCCCCAGAAGAAAGATCCTCAGTAACGACTTCATCATCATCTCCATCATTTCTCTTTGTCGCTGCCACTGTTGCATCCTTGGGATAATCGTCAATACTATCAAGCCAAGCATCCTACAGAAATTAAACAGGATCATTACAAGAAAATCAAATTCACACTGCTTTCTCCACCATATCCACAGCCAGCCCAGCCACTCTCAGCACAAAAAGTAACATAATGAAGAAGGAAAAATAAAACGGATAGTGACCAGTAAAACAGCATCCACGGATATGATTCACAGTCAGCAAAGACGTATGTGTACCTTGATTTCTTTCTCTCTGACATATTCAACAAAGTTCCCTTGCTCATCAAAGTAGCCTTCTTCCCTTTCCTTATTCAGGTTGAAAGGTTCAATTCGAACTCCATCTTCAACAAAATTCTCGTTATCCTGCTAAAAAGATAACTTGGTATGTATCACTGAACCGACAGAGAATGAATCTGGCAGCCATATTTTCCAAATGAAAAAGGTGCCACTCCAAAAGGGGCGTCCTACATTACAGAATCACTATGACATCTATTAATAGGAAAACATGTTAAACAATTTGAGGAGCTTCAAAACCAGCAACTGAACATATTAAACAAGAAAAAAAGGGGCTGGCAAGTTCCTTTTCGGCAGTTGATATAGACGGAAATTTTCGTTTATGGCTACCACAATAAGGTACCCAGCTATCGAGCGATAAAGAATGAAAACTAAAACTAGTATAACTCGAGATAAGTATTAGCATAAATAAGAACAGGTATAGAGCAAATCGGTAGCAAGGCAAAAGAATAAGATACAGCAATAATCCCGGATACAGATGAGAGCTTCAGAAGTAAGAGAATGAAATCGCGAGGCAAACCTCATACGCGACTTCAGCCCTGAAAACATCATTAGGAGAACCTTCACCATCTTCATTGAGAAGCTCGGTGGTGATCTGACTGCGGCGCTGAGCGCGCTCCTTGGCGGCGCGACGGGCTTTCGATTCAGTCGTATCGGGACCAATATCTTCGGGCTCTACAGAGGCCGGCGCCACTTCTCCCGGCTTCACTTTCTTGCCTTTGGGAAACCTCACCTTCTTCTGCCTGCACAAAATCATTAGAGCGGTATAGAGCAAATGAATTAGGGTTTTAAGGGAAAGGAGAGCAAGTAGATGATTTTACGTTGGAGGTTTTTCTGAGTCTTCATCTTCTAAGAAAGGGCGTTTTGAACGAGAGCACGAGGACGTCTCTGCCATTGTCGGCAAGTGGAGCTTTGATGCCTGGGACTGATTTTTGATTTCTAGAGAGGAGGGAGAGGGCGATCTGCAGGAAGAAGACAGGTCGGGCCGTCGTCTCGTCCCCGACCGACCATGCAATGAAGACACCCTTGTACTTTAGAATGATAGTCACTAAGCACCCATACTTCCAAAATGCATGTTGAAGGCTCCTTACAGCCGAGCCAAACTTTTAGTCTCAGCGTGTCTGATCTTAATGTCAATTCATTAAATTCAATATGATCCTTTTTTTTTTGTACACAGAAATGAATAAAAAACAAACTACAATGAGAATGACTTAAGTGTACAAGTAGCTAAAATATTGGCATAGCTGACAGCCTGTCACTTTATGACTAGGATCATGACATGATGAAATAAACTAATCAATGAATGTATTAGATGAAAAAATCCCACATAACAAAGAAAAGGTGTTAGGTGGGAAAATCCCATAAAACCAAGAAAAAGTTTTAAATCAATACATTATATAGTGATAAAGTTTTTTCATCTATCGCCAATTAGTTTTAGGTTGAAACGTTTTCACATGACATTAGAGTAGATTCAAAATGTACTTGTGTAATCATTCCCTCTACTTATAGTAGCAACAACACTCAACAAATTCCATTTGCCATTTAGAGTTGGGGCTTAACATCCAAAAGATCCAACTGGTGAAATCCTCCTGAAGATTTTGCACATAAGCCATGTTAATCTCAACCATACCCAAAATGAGTTTGGGCAGAAAAATAAAATATGATCCACATCTTCCACCGCACCATTACACCGAGGGCAATTCGGATTATCAACTATCTTTCTTTTCATCAATTCGATCTTGGTTAGGAGAGCATTATAGATACATTTCTAAACAAACAACTTGAACTTGGTAGACAATGATACAACCCACAATTTGTTTTTTTCAAGAACCCATACAGAGCTGAACTCATCTCATTGTTAGCAAACGGGAGCCTAAGTCATGGTCAACCAAGAATAACATTTCTTTATAGTATACCTTTCATCCTTAGCATATTCTCACACTAGCCAGTATAGCATATTCTCACACTAGCCAGTATTTCCTAAAAGCACACCTCCTTGTATAAGAATAAATGGCTTGCACAATCTCATCTAGGAACACTGCCCTTAACTCAAAACAATCCTAGTCTAGAGTATCAAAGTCACGAAGGTCCACAACTCTCCTAATTGCATATTGTCTCACCAAATCTGTACGTAGTCCAGGGCTCCAATAAATGCGGAGTAAGACCTCACTGTCGTCACGTGTATAAACCTCACTGCCATCACCTGTAGCCCAAAACAAATGCGAATTATGAAGTTAACGTCCAAAGAGTAAACTCTTCCAAATTTGATCATATAAGATTCAAGCAATTTGCTTCTTCGAATTAAAGAGACAATTATATATATAGTAATAGTCACACTATTAAACGATTGTGACTTTAGATTTACAGCAATAATCATCATCATTTGTGTCCATCTGTCTAAGGGGTTAATCATAATTTTGATAGCCTGAGGATTAGGGTCAAAGTCTCTGCAAGGAAAAAACCTAACATATATTAATTTAAAGTAAAAATTAAAATAAAAATGACGATCTAAATTACTTTTATTAAGTGATATATTTTTGTTTTTCCTTTTTTAAACTTTGATTGAGTCAATAGTGAAGGAGAGCCAAGTGGGAGGTTAATGGAAAACAATGATAGTTATCAAGGTATGCTTCTTAAGGAGAGCCAATTGGGAGGTTAATAAAAAAACAATAATAGTAGTCAAGGAATGCTTCTTAACAATATCAAACAATGATCCTTTGGCAATGCATTGCGGCTATCACATTATTTCAGTCTCAAATGATATGGAGCCGCAATGTTTAATAGTTAAAAATGAACATAATCATGATAGGTTATCAAGTAATATGTCATTACAGTAGAGATAGAGAGAGATATTCAAATAATTGTACATATGCATGATTCATATTATACGTGGAGATGTATATGCATCATAAATTCATGCATTTTGGTGACCAACAAGAGATAAAAGCATTTTCAAGTAGTCTCCAGAAGTATCACCCTCAATTGCTTTCTCTAGGGGTTTTTTATTCCTTTGAAGGTACTTTTCTTTAATAAGGTTCATATCAATTTCGGCTCTTGTGGCTACAACTCTTGTAAGAGCCTCTTCATCTGTCCCAAGACCTTTTATTGACAAACGTAGGACTTTCTCATAGTACTTCTCTAGACATGTAAGGCATTTGATTGTCACTCTTAATAATGCAATATATTCATCCTTTGGGTTTGCCTTTAGGTCCTGCAAGTTATATGTGGAACCAACATTTTTAGACCAAGTGGAAATTTTATCAAAGGAAAAGGAAAAACAAAATAATCTAAATATTACTTGAAAAAATAACTTTAATAGAAGGGTCGAGGTTATCTCTATTGTTTGCAAATTATTTCAAATTTTAATATTTAGAGCTAGCTAATAATGTCTGAAGCATTCGTGCTTTGACAGCTTCTTTCAGACATTTCATCTCACTATTGAAGATAAAATAGTGCCAATATCCTTGTTACTCATGCCCTTAGAACCATTTTTAATTTTCATTTTCAGTTTTCATTTAGATTACCAAAAAAAATTTATACTTACAATAATATTTTTTTATTATATGATTTGGACACAAGGGAGCCTTTGAGATTCATTTCCAATAAACACAAACTTGCAAAATATTCCACTATTAATAAATGAATAAATATACAAATAAGAATTTCCTACACACCTCGTTATGTCATTGCCAAATTGGTCCTTATATTGATTAAGTGTTACTGTGATTTGAGCTTTGCCTTGAATCGGTAAAATTCTAATAAGTTTCTTATGATTGTAAGCCTTGTCCAAAATATTGTCATGGAGAATTTTTTAGCTATAAAATTAACCCAATAAAATTAAAATCTTGGTTTCATTAGCTAGTAATTTAGCATTAATTTCAGAGAATTAATAACACATATATATAAAGTTTGAATCTTATTTTTTATCTTGAAAAATTGTTTAAATTCATTTAATATAAATACAAGGATACCAATTATTAATTTTGTAATGGTATATGACATTAAAATTTTTTAATTCTAATCAGCTAAATGAAAAATAGACATATACCTTAATTAACCACTAAATCGAGCTAGTTGTCAAAACTAAACACATGAGCATGAAGTTGTGATTTTCAATCTCAGAGTTTCAAAGATGTTAATATTCTTTTTTTTTTTTTGCTAGAAAGATGTTAATATTCTATCACTAACAAATGAATACATTAAGAATCTTTTGGGAATAGTTTTTTGCGATTATAATTAAAATTTTGAATAATTTATTCAATGGTTACAATGTAAGCTCAAAGCTATCATTGAATAATTTTTGTAAAAATCTAATGATAAATATCGTTGACACTAATACCAAATGAGACTATAAAAAAATGTAGAGAAATGATTAAAAAAAAATTAAAGTTGAATATTTATAGTATAGGTAGGTACCTTGCAAAAATCTCCAATTATGTAACGTGCAACATCTTCTTCGAGAGATTTATGATAACGAGCAATATAGGCTTGCCTCACCAGAAACAATTCATGTAAACTTCTGGAGCATACAATTTCCATTAACACAAATCGATCACTACAACCTTTCCTAATTATTGCTTCATTCACGAGCTGTGCATCTTGTTCTGCGGGATTCCACAACAACACTACCCTCTATCAATAAAACACATACTAATATCAGCGTTTTGAATATGCCACATTTCAACAACAGTGATTAATTAAGAATGATAGTTGTTCATAGTTAATTAATTCTTTTTAACTATGTGTGATTTGGCTAACCTTCATACTTGACCCAAGGAAAAGACACTAATATCCTGTTGTTAAAGTATCTTCAGCAGTTTCTCTACATATAGTTTATACAAAATATGTAATAAAAAAAACTAAAATCTCCATAGTTTTCTGTTTCAACTCCAATAACTTCTTTATTTTGTAGAATCTTGTATTTATTATATACCAATTAAATATTATGCATTTAAAGCAAATTCAAATCATAATGCAAACAATCAGAGAATATAAATGAATCTTTCATTTTCTACTTATATTTATCTTATTCTTCACACAAGCATTAATTTTTAAAGTTTTTGCATTAATTTGGGAATTGATCCATCTTTTTCATCTCATTCCTTATTTTAGAGAATGAGATGAGAAAACTGTTGGAGTGAAAAATGATTCAATATTTCCTAAAATGAAGAAAATCTATAAAATGGAAAATTTATTGGAGATACTATTAGTCTTAAATACTGAACCAATAGAAAATAATATAATTAACGATATGCTAGAAACAATCCTTACTTCAAAATCACTGGAGATTTATTTGTGTAGTGCTATTAGTAGATCTTCACCATATTTTTTTATGTAAGTTTTTCGAATTAAATTTCTATGTGTGGCATTTTTGTGAGCCATTATAGATATGATAGCTGCTTCATTTATTCCCCATCCTATGCCGATACAGTGTTAAAACATGAGAAAAAGTTAGATGCTTTTTCTTTCTCGAAATTTTTAGCCTTAATATATATAGGATACTTTTGGAATATATCAAGGTGATTACACTAAAATCAGAAAGAGAAAAACACAAGCAAAGAATATACTTCTCATTTCTGTACCTTTTTTTGGGGGCTTGATGCTCTTGTTGAGTTGAATATAATAAAGTAGCCCTTTTTTTGTCTGTGTATTTACCAACTAAACTAGTTATTAACTTCTATATTATTTAGATAAATAATTCAATTCAAGAATGATTTTAGAATCACAACTTCATTTGGCCTTTAGTCAACTCAATAATAGTCCATGATATAAAAGAAATTAAGGATACTTATTTATTTATTTATTTAGTTTTTCTTCCAAATTAGTCACTAAATAAGATATCTATCCATACTAAAATCCAATAAAAAAAAATTATGCAAGCTAATGATTATTGAGAAAAGAAACATACTAATCAAAGAAACACAAATACAAAAAATTTGGTTTCATGATCATATCATCCTAAAAGATCAAGTTTTTAAATTCCCCCCAACAACAAATTATGGTTTTAACTTTAGGCACTCAAAAGCTATCTCCCCCCCCCCCCCCCCCCAAGAAATGAATAATTTATAATTTAGTGCAGAGATCCTCTCTAACATAACTAATAATTACCAATGAATGAGAAAGAGCAGTAGACATAGATCTATGAGTTTAATTAATGGAAAAAATAAAAAGAAACAAAGTTAACCATCAAAAGCTTTCTTAAGTCTTTCACAATCTTCAGCTACAGAGGGGATTTGTTCTGGGATCCTCAAAGTTGACATTTTTTTTTATCTTGTTTCCAAGCTTAATTACTCAGTTTGATGTCCAAACTGTCCTTGTATCTTTTTCAACCAATATTAACGGTTTAGAGTTCATAAAAAATTGTGACTTTGATCCACACAATTTGTTAAAAGAACGCCCTACTCACATTTTCTCACCGATTTTCTGGGATCCATATAATTGCTATTCTATATAGTCGTAAATCGTGTGATCATGATTTTTTTCTTTGTAATTTAAAATAATATAATGATAGTTTTTAATCTTTATTTGTTATGCTAACTTACCATATCGTTGCTATCCCCCACCTCACATAAATATCAAATGTGGCTCAATATACTTACAATTATAAAAAGTTCAATTTCCGATGGTTATTTCCAAAGGCTACCTGTTAAACAAAAAACCAAAATTACTTTTGGTCCCTCAAACTATACTGACTCAATCATTTTAGTCCCCCTAACTTGGCGCAAGTTGACTCAGCCCTGGAAGTATACAGTGTTGGACAGTTTGGTCCTTTGTCATCAGATCCCATTAACTCAATTTCATAAGTAAACGAGTCCTTAATCTACAATTAAATTTGTTTGAAATAAATAACATTCAATCACTGGGTAGTTGAAAGTTGAGCATGAGATAGCAGTCCCAAAACTTTTGAAATCCAAACCCTTTGAGGCAAAGATTGGAATCGCTGCAATTTTAAGATCTCTGGTGAGTGGATTGAATTACTCATGTCAAACATAGATTTGACGTCTTCTTCTAGCATTCAATGACAAAGTAAGTGTAACAACGACGATATCCTTATCTATGATTGTAGATTTTTGACCCAAGTATTTGAAGTAAAGCATGAAAATGAGAACCATGGCAAAAGATTCCACAGATGCTGAAACTACAAAGTATGAAATTAAATTTGTTGACTTTCCATTAACCAATGTATGAATTTTGTCTAAGTTGTGACATTGATTAAGAAACATTAGGGTGCAGATGAAGCCTAGGTGCTACTTTAAGTGGATTGTGACCCTTACCTTGCATATATGTAGGAGGTGATTAACAAATTAGTAGCAGTGAAAGCCTGGATTTGAAAGTTGAAAGCTGAAAATGACATGAAGAAGTTGAGTAAATTAAGTAGGATTCCTCTATTGGACATGTTTAAGGATTCAAATTCAATGGCAAAGAATGTTAAGGAACTCAGGGGTTATGTTATTGCAGTTTATAAGATGCTTTGGATTATTGTGGTTGGCTTGGTTTTTGGTATGTTTAGTAGGTTTATGTGAAATTGATTGAGAGTATAATTCTTTGTTAGACTCGCTATTTATGGATGGCAGGGGAATGTAATGTAATTTTGCACTTAGGAGAATTGATTGTTGTTTTTTATGGGGGAATGAATGTTAATTGGTTTTGATATTATGGCATAAAAAATATGATATCATTTTGATGACCTGTTTTATTGTTCTATAAGTGTTCCCTTTAATGAGGATATTATATGTTGTCTTGCTCATAGAATTGTAAATAAAGATTGAAGATAATAACAACAAAGAACTTGTTCATGCCTATTACAAATGCAATAAGACTGTTGTCCAACTACACAATACCAAAAGCATGGGACTTGACTATTTTCTATGTCTATTACAGCCACACATCCCTTAATTAAACACAAAATACCAAAATCACAAGACAATGACAATGAAGTCCAAGTCCAAAAGACTTGTTGGCCATGCTTATAACTTTCAATCACTGAGTGTGGCAATAGTAGCAGAGGTAGTTAACAACGATTCTCTAATGATCCCTTAAAATTGTCTTCTCTCAATGCTTCTGTCAATGGCGGGTTGGGTATTCTGTAAAACAAGAATACCAAAAGTTGCTTTTTCTCACTTATCTTTTATTTATTGTCTGTTGTTTCATTTCTTAAACATCCAAAGCAGAAACCCTTCTTGCCTTAAAGCGTTCCCTAAATCATATCCATCTCATTACTAATGATGTTACACATTTCTATCAAATTTTAAACGTTTATCTATGCCACGTGATTACATGTGATCGAGATTTTGAGTCAAAGGTGTTATGTGTGCCAATCTTAATAGTTCAGGGACATGGTCTTTTTGCGCCAAGGTAAAAAGACTAAAATGATCAAGTCAGTATAATTCGAGGGATCAAAAGTGATTTTGGCATTAAAAAATTATTTTTGAATAGATTGCCCTTATAAACATGTCTTTCGGAAACATGTTTTAGGTTTATAATTGTTGGAAATAAATTTCAAATGGTTACCGTTGGAAATTTTTTCCAAGCAAAAAAATTTGTTAAGGTTGCTTGAAAATGGTTGAAGACTTTTGGGATTGCTGTTAGTTTTATTTTTTCATGCGAAAATGTGCTTGAAAATTGTGAAAAAGAAAGGAAGAAAGAGAATAATACAGTGAGAAAGAAAGGGAAGGTAATTACAATAAAGAGATAAAGAGAGAAAGAAGAAGAACAAAACTTTAAGTTATTTTTGGAGAGAGATTAAGAGAATTTTGTGAGGAGGAAACAGATGATAAGAGTGAAAAATGAAGTTTTGTCAAAAGATAAATGGTTTTATAATGATTGGCAAATGAGGGAAAATTTCATAAATCTTTAATGGCTAATCATCATAAAATTCAAAGAAAAACTTTTAATTTATAGGGGATCATATGGAGAGAAATTTTTCAATTTTGAATAGCAATATATCTAAAATTGACCATTAGGAATATTGAAAATAGAAAATTTCAATTTGGCGTCAATTTTGGAGGGAAAATGTTCTATAGAAAATTTTTCAATGGCTAGTCGTAAAAAATTTTACGACAATTGGTTGTCAGAACTTCCATCAAACTACTTCAAATGGCTAAACCATCATAAAAAATTACCAAATAGCTTCCAATAGCTGTAAGTCATTGAAAAATGACTGTCAAGAATCATGATTTTTTTAGTAGTGCCTTGAGGTTTTTTAGAATTGCCCAAATAACCTCTACCATTTACAAACTACTATAACAAATACATTCTATAATATTTGCAAATACATTTTTGGGTACAAAAAATAAAGTTGGCTTATCCCAAAAAATGTATTTATAAGTTATTTTCGAACAAAAGTTTAGTCTAAGGGGAAAATTATTACTTGTTTTTAAGGCCATAACAATTTTATCGAAGCTTTTAATGATATTTATGAATCTCCTCCATTAATAGTGGGACTGTAAATGAACCAAACAAATACAAACAAGTCATGTTCATGTTCATTCGTTCATTTAACTTTTAACAAATATAAACATGAACAATAAACGAACGCAATTTTTCTGTTCATGTTTGTTTATTTATTAATAAATGAATACGAATACGAACACGAATAATTAAAACTGATAGCTGCCACCAATTTGAATTGCGGTGGGTCTAACAATTACTAACAGAGTAATAAGCGATGGTGAGAGAAATTATGAGTTAAAGCTATAGGGATCGGCTTGGTGCTGTAGGAAGTTTACACTGTGAAAAAAATGATTGATTATATTTGGGAAAACAAAGACAATATATTAATTTGGGCGAGGTTGGAGCTGAGCATAATTATGTGTGTATAGAGTAAGTGGATACTAATAAAAATATATAATATATGAAATATATATAATAATAAATGTATAGCTAATATATGAATAAACAAATAAATAGACATAAACGAACAAATAATAAATGAACATAAACGAATAATAACCGAATAGTTCAGAAGTGTAAATGAACGAACGAGACTTGTTCATGTTTATTCGTTTAATTAATCTTACAAAAAAATCTATTTGTGTTTGTTCATTTAACTAAATAAACGGATATAAATGAACTTTTGCTGAACAGTTTACGAACAGTTCACTGAACGTGTTGTTCTTTTATACCCTTAATTAAAAGCAAACTAATTAGTACTTATTAGGAGAAGTAAATCCAGTTTACTAATAAACAATGAATATAATGTTAAAAAGAGTAATGAGAGTTGTGGCAACGTCGGGTTTTCGGGAGTCGCCACCAATCTGTTTACCTAGGTCGATTGGTCACCTTAAATATTGGTCTGCGAGAGTTCGGGGGTTCGGGAGTACGGTTACGTTAAAACAGCTTTGTTAAAACGCCCAAAAATTGGCACCTTAGTTGATTTTAATTTTGTTTCGCTTTGCTTTTAAATAATTTTCAGTTAATTTAGAGATTTTAACTGAATTAGTCGAAATGTGGATTTTTAAGTTAATTTGTATAAAATTTTATACTTCCGAACCATGGACTCTGCCGAGTCATTTGGACACGGAAGATTTTGATTCCGAACCATGGACTCTGCCGAGTCATTTGGACACGGAATTTGGTGAAATTTTAAACAATTTTATCCATATTGTAAATATGGATTTTTATCTTTATATTTATTTAATTTATTTAGTTAAAAAAAAAAGTTAATATTTTCCAAACCGTAGATCCTGCCAGATCATCCGGATATGGAAATTACTTTAATTAATTGTTAGTTATATAATTATTATTTTTATGGAATTTATTATTACTAATTTGTAAGTATTTTGTTTATGAAAATTTTAGATTTATTAATAATCTAAAAAATTTTATTTTTTATTCTTTATATTTTCTTTTCTTTTCTTTCTTTTCTTTCTTTCTTTTCTTTCTTATTGATTTTATCTTTCTTTTAGTTTTATTTTTCCTTTCTTTTCTTTTCTTTTTCTTTTCTTTCTTTTCTTTTTTTATCTTTTCTTTTTCTTTCTTTTAGTGTTTTTTTTAGTGAAAGTTATTTATTATTTAAATAATTATTCAATTTATAAAAGAAAAATAAAAATAATTGGATTTTTGAAAAATGATTTTTATTAGGCTTAATAATTAATTAAAAAAATAATCTTCTTTTAATTTTCATTTATTTATTTATTAGTAAGGGTAAAGGTGAATTAAATAAAAAAATTATATAAAGGAAAATTAATAATAATAAAGTGGGGCTTTTTGGCCATCCACTTTAAAAATAAATAATAATAAAGGTTAGCAAAGTTAATTAAATTAATTAACAACAATAATAAAAATTAGCCAAGTTTAATTAAATTAATTGATTAACAACAATAATAAAAAGTTAGTCAAGTTAATTAAATTAATTGATTAACAACAATAATAAAAAGTTAGTCAAGTTAATTAAATTAATTAATTAACAACAATAATAAAAAGTTAGTCAAGTTAATTAAATTAATTAATTAACAACAATAATAAAAAGTTGGTCAAGTTAATTAAATTAATTAATTAACAACAATAAAAGTTAGCCAAGTTAATTAAATTAATTAATTAACAACAATAAAAGTTAGCCAAGTTAATTAATTAATTAATTAACAACAATAAAAGTTAGCCAAGTTAATTAATTAATTAACAAAAATAATAAAAAGTTAGACAAGTTAATTAAATTAATTAACAACAATAATAAAAAGTTAGCCAAGTTAATTAAATTAATTAATTAACAACAATAATAAAAAGTTAATTAATTGTTAACAACAATTATAAAAGTTAGTAATAATGCAAAAATTAAAAGGTTAGTAACAATAATAGTATTAAAAGTTAGTTGTTAGTAAGTTAATAACAACAATAAAAAAAGGGGTTAGTAATAAACAAATAATAAACAAACAAGTAAAAATTAAAAGGGTTAGTAATTAATTCTGCAAGAACAAAATAAAAGGTTAGTGACCAAAGTGAAAGAAAATTGAAAAGATGAAGGATTAAATGAGAGTTGTACCCTTAAAAACTGAATTTGAAATTCTGGAAACGTGAAGAACAGAACGCACGCGCGCGGGGGGAGAGAAAAAAAAGAAAAAAAAAAGGGTCAGAGAAGGTTTAGGTTTTCTGGAGAGGAAGAGAAGAGGGCCAGGGACCTAGGCTATAATTTTTTCTTTTTTCAAAACGGAGCTCTAAGCTTCATTTCTATTTTTTTTCTATGTTCAGCACAAAATTTGGGGGGCTATTTATAGAGGAAGTTTAGCTGAACTGTTGATGGATAAATTAATAAAAAATTTCAAACTTATCTCTTAAATTGGTAAAATGACAATTTTAGTCCTTTACGTCTCTCAGCCTCAGGATAAGTTCCTGAAGCTTCTGATTTTGACAATTTTGTCGTTTTCTGTCAATTTGAGCAAAAAACGTCGGCAGGCTCAAAATTTTATGTGACAAACTACCAAATGCTCCTGGAACTTTTAGAATTTGTCAATTTTTTCTGAAACTTCTCAATTTTGTCATTTTTACCTCAAACTTTTAATTTTTTGTCATTTTTTCATGAAATTTTATTTTATTTCAAACATACACATATTCACACATATATCATTTTAAATCAAATTTTCACAAAACAAAAATATATTTTAAACTAATTAAATTTTTTTTAATAATAATAGTAATATATTTTTTTTTTTAAATTAATTTTTTTTAATAAAATTTTTTTCAAAATTTTAAAACACCCGGACGAAATTGGGTGTCAACAGCTGCCCCCCTTTGCATGCTTCATGGGACATGATGTATGCAAAGTCGTTACCAAATTTCGTCCGGCTTAGGTAGGCATTGAGAATGTTCTCGCCGCCCAAACAGTAAGGTTTAAGGAAAGGTCCTTAAAACCTCTAACGATAGGAAAGCTCCTATTGTTGTAAGATGGACTGATTGATTGATTATTTGTTTGAGGTTAAGGAAAGGTCCTTAGAACCTCTAACGATAGGAAAGCTCCTATCGTTGTAAGATGGACTGATGGATTGATTGTTTGTTTTAGGTTAAGGAAATGTCCTTAGAACCTCTAACGATAGGAAAGCTCCTATCGTTGTAAGATGGACTGATTGATTGATTATTTGTTTTCGAGGCAAAGGTTCCATCCTTAAAACCTCGGATTGATTGATTGATCTCGAGGCAAAGGTTCTATCCTTAAAACCTCGGATTGATTGATTGATCTCGAGGCAAAGGTTCCATCCTTAAAACCCCGGATTGATTGATTGATCTCGAGGCAAAGGTTCTATCCTTAAAACCTCGGATTGATTGATTGATCTCGAGGCAAAGGTTCTATCCTTAAAACCTCGGATTGATTGATTGTTCTCGAGGCAAAGGTTCCATCCTTAAAACCTCGAATTGATTGATTGATGTCGAGGCAAAGGTTCCATCCTTAAAACCTCGGATTGATAATTGATCTCGAGGCAAAGGTTCCATCCTTAAAACCCCGGATTGATTGATTGATCTCGAGGCAAAGGTTCTATCCTTAAAACCTCGGATTGATTGATTGATCTCAAGGCAAAGGTTCCATCCTTAAAACCTCGAATTGATTGATTGATGTCGAGGCAAAGGTTCCATCCTTAAAACCTTGGATTGATTGATTGATGTCGAGGCAAAGGTTCCATCCTTAAAACCTCGGATTGATAATTGATCTCGAGGCAAAGGTTCCATCCTTAAAACCCCGGATTGATTGATTGATCTCGAGGCAAAGGTTCCATCCTTAAAACCCCGATGATGAAAATTGATTGTTTTCGAGGCAAAGGTTCCATCCTTAAAACCCCGAATTGATGAAAATTGATTGTTTTCGAGGCAAAGGTTCCATCCTTAAAACCCTGATGATGAAAATTGATTCTTTTCAAGGCAAAGGTTCCATCCTTAAAACCCTGATGATGAAAATTGATTATTTTCGAGGCAAAGGTTCCATCCTTACAACCCCGATGAAAATTGATTGTTTTCGAGGCAAAGGTTCCATCCTTAAAACCCCGATGATGAAAATTGATTATTTTCGAGGCAAAGGTTCCATCCTTAAAACCTCGGATTGATTGATTGATGTCGAGGTAAAGGTTCCATCCTTAAAACCTCGATGATGAAAATTGATTATTTTCGAGGCAAAGGTTCCATCCTTAAAACCCCGATGATGAAAATTGATTGTTTTCGAGGCAAAGGTTCCATCCTTAAAACCTCGGATTGATTGATTGATGTCGAGGTAAAGGTTCCATCCTTAAAACCTCGATGATGAAAATTGATTATTTTCGAGGCAAAGGTTCCATCCTTAAAACCCCGATGATGAAAATTGATTGTTTTCGAGGCAAAGGTTCCATCCTTAAAACCCCGGATTGATGAAAATTGGTTGTTTTCGAGGCAAAGGTTCCATCCTTAAAACCCCGGCGATGAAAATTGATTCTTTTTGAGGCAAAGGTTCCATCCTTAAAACCCCGATGATGAAAATTGATTATTTTCGAGGCAAAGGTTCCATCCTTAAAACCCTGATGATGAAAATTGATTATTTTCGAGGCAAAGGTTCCATCCTTAAAACCTCGGATTGATTGATTGATCTCGAGGCAAAGGTTCTATCCTTAAAACCTCGGATTGATTGATTGATCTCGAGGCAAAGGTTCTATCCTTAAAACCTCGGATTGATTGATTGTTCTCGAGGCAAAGGTTCCATCCTTAAAACCTCGAATTGATTGATTGATGTCGAGGCAAAGGTTCCATCCTTAAAACCTCGGATTGATAATTGATCTCGAGGCAAAGGTTCCATCCTTAAAACCCCGGATTGATTGATTGATCTCGAGGCAAAGGTTCTATCCTTAAAACCTCGGATTGATTGATTGATCTCGAGGCAAAGGTTCCATCCTTAAAACCTCGAATTGATTGATTGATGTCGAGGCAAAGGTTCCATCCTTAAAACCTTGGATTGATTGATTGATGTCGAGGCAAAGGTTCCATCCTTAAAACCTCGGATTGATAATTGATCTCGAGGCAAAGGTTCCATCCTTAAAACCCCGGATTGATTGATTGATCTCGAGGCAAAGGTTCCATCCTTAAAACCCCGATGATGAAAATTGATTGTTTTCGAGGCAAAGGTTCCATCCTTAAAACCCCGAATTGATGAAAATTGATTGTTTTCGAGGCAAAGGTTCCATCCTTAAAACCCTGATGATGAAAATTGATTATTTTCGAGGCAAAGGTTCCATCCTTACAACCCCGATGAAAATTGATTGTTTTCGAGGCAAAGGTTCCATCCTTAAAACCCCGATGATGAAAATTGATTATTTTCGAGGCAAAGGTTCCATCCTTAAAACCCTGATGATGAAAATTGATTCTTTTCAAGGCAAAGGTTCCATCCTTAAAACCCTGATGATGAAAATTGATTATTTTCGAGGCAAAGGTTCCATCCTTAAAACCTCGGATTGATTGATTGATGTCGAGGTAAAGGTTCCATCCTTAAAACCTCGATGATGAAAATTGATTATTTTCGAGGCAAAGGTTCCATCCTTAAAACCCCGATGATGAAAATTGATTGTTTTCGAGGCAAAGGTTCCATCCTTAAAACCTCGGATTGATTGATTGATGTCGAGGTAAAGGTTCCATCCTTAAAACCTCGATGATGAAAATTGATTATTTTCGAGGCAAAGGTTCCATCCTTAAAACCCCGATGATGAAAATTGATTGTTTTCGAGGCAAAGGTTCCATCCTTAAAACCCCGGATTGATGAAAATTGGTTGTTTTCGAGGCAAAGGTTCCATCCTTAAAACCCCGGCGATGAAAATTGATTCTTTTTGAGGCAAAGGTTCCATCCTTAAAACCCCGATGATGAAAATTGATTATTTTCGAGGCAAAGGTTCCATCCTTAAAACCCTGATGATGAAAATTGATTGTTTTCGAGGCAAAGGTTCTATCCTTAAAACCCCGATGATGAAAATTGATTATTTTCGAGGCAAAGGTTTCATCCTTAAAACCCTGATGATGAAAATTGATTGTTTTCGAGGCAAAGGTTCTATCCTTAAAACCCCGATGATGAAAATTGATTATTTTCGAGGCAAAGGTTTCATCCTTAAAACCCTGATGATGAAAATTGATTGTTTTCGAGGCAAAGGTTCTATCCTTAAAACCCCGATGATGAAAATTGATTATTTTCGAGGCAAAAGTTCCATCCTTAAAACCCCGATGATGAAAATTGATTGTTTTCGAGGCAAAGGTTCTATCCTTAAAACCCCGATGATGAAAATTGATTATTTTCGAGGCAAAAGTTCCATCCTTAAAACCCCGATGATGAAAATTGATTTTGAGGCTAAGGAGCTTTCCTTAGGACCTCGAGCGAAATTTATATGAAAGCAATTGAAATTGGAATAATTTTCTTCGAAAGTGTGAATTTTCATAATTGGCGAGCGCAAAGAATTAGGCTTCGATAAAACGAGTGAATCTTGATGATGACAATAACACTGACAAATTATGTAAAGGGAACGGATGTTTGGAATCAATATCCAAGGTTCATCTAATATTTTCTTCAGTAAATATAGATTCCCTTGTGAGATATGTCATCCAAATAAGGTTAAAGCTTAACTACCCCAAAATGTTATGCCTAGTAGACCTAATAGGATGCGTCTCAAGAGTAATAAAAATTACTCTTTACTCAGCCATTCCAACCTAAAGGCATTGTCCTATGGTTTTAATATCAGCATGGACGAAGCTATAAAAGAAATTCCCTGAAAAGAAAAACTGAAACGCGAAAGAAAATGCTGATAATAAAACTAAAGGACAAGAAAAACGGATCAGATCGCTTCTTTCTTCCACAATACTTCAACAGGGTGAGTAGATGACCATTATGGGAGTGAACTGGTCGGGAAAGACTGTCGTGTCCAGTCTATCTGAATCATTGCTGGATCTGGTTCAGGAACAAAAGCTTGTATTTTATCTAGCAATTCTTCAGCAGTTGTTGCGGATATTATGATTCGCCGTGCCACTCTTGATATGAAATTCTTCTGCATAGCATAATCCATAAAAGCTATCAGACCTGTAAAGAAATTGTTAACATTTAAAAGCCCAATGGGTTTCTTATGCAAATTAAGTTGGGCCATGGAAGCAATTTGAAAGACTTCTCCCAATGTGCCAAAACCACCTGGTAGAGCGATAAAAGCATCAGCATTTAAAAGCATTTGTAACACACGCTCTTGCAAATTTTTAACCACTAATTCTTCTCCAATCGTGCCCCCAGAAATAAATTTCAGAGGTCCAGGGATAATGCCCAAAACTTGACTTCCTCCTAGAGATGCTGCTGATGCTACACCTCCCATTAATCCGACACTACCTCCTCCATAAACTAAATGTATTTTTCGCTCAGCTAATACTCTTCCCAAATGGTTGGCTGCTTTTAAATACTCTTCATCTTTTCCAGGAAAAGCCCCAGAAAATACACAAATACTTCGGGATTTACGAGTTGGGGTTTTCTCCATTCCTATCCTTACCCTTGTGAGAAAAGAGGATATATTTATAGAGATGAAGAGATAAGGCAATAATTTTATTTTCAAGAATGGATACATTATTGCTAGCTATTCACAGTAGTCACGAGTATGACTCTGGTCAAGTATGGGTACACTATCGTTAAAAGAGGAGAAAAATTTTCAAAATAGCTGCTAGCATGTACAGTAGTCACTACTGTAGCTTATGTCAGGAGTAGGTACGTGATTGTTGGAAGGAAAGGAAAATTTCAAAAGTGGCAGCTATATACAGTAGTCCGTGTCAGGAGTGGGTACATTATTGCCAAAGGGGAGGAAAATTTCAAAAGCGACAGCTAGTACGTACAGTAATCGTAACTATGGCTCATGTCAGGAGTGGATACATTATCGCTGAAAGGGGAGGAAAATTTCAAAAGCGACAGCTAGTACGTACAGTAATCGTGACTTTGGTTCACGTCAGGAGTGGATACATTATTACCAAAAGGGGAGGAAAATTTCAAAAGCGACAGCTAGCACGTACAGTAATCGTGACTTTGATTCTCGTCTTCCACTGGCTTTGCGTCCAGTAATGGCTTCAATGCTTTCTATGAATCGGTGATTTGCATATTATCTAGCTTTCTCACAAACTGGCAAACAGGGTCGTTTAGGGTCAGATTCCCAAGACTGTAACGATCTCGTTCTTTTTGGAAAATTATCCATAATCCAACAACCTCAAATTGCACTATTCCGCAAGAATGCGCTTCAAGAACCTCTCGAATATCTTCTAGAGATTCCTTACGCAAGCCATTCTTAATGAATCTTATTCTATCATTACGATTTCTGGTGATCACTCCTGGAGAACGACATTTATTGCCGCAAATCCACCATCCACAATTATGACAAACGCCTAGCCTCTTTGCTCTTCTTTTTTTGGCATAAGCGCTTTTACCAAAGCCGGGCATACGGGGAAAGAACGCTTCGGGAACTTCACCAGCTGAACGAACCTTAGCTTCAATTAGCCACCGCACATTATCAGGAATGCCTTTGTGCATAAATACTCTGAATCGTTCACATCTAGCTTGATAAATCTTTTTAAGAACATTTATTGGGAAGGAAGGAAAATACTTTCGTAGGGCGGAAAGAGAAGACTCCATTGATGAAGGAGGCAAAGAAAGAAATTAGTGATTGTAGGAAACGAAAATAACTAACACATATTTATAGTGATGAAAGGGATAATGCGTTAATTACACTTACAGAAGCAAGTACATTATTGTCAAAAGAAAAGACAAATGACAGCTTATATGTACAGCAATCATGACTGTGGCTCTCATCTTCCACTGATTTATATCTAGTAATGGCTTCAATGCCTTCTATGAGTCGAGGACTTGCTTCCTATCCAGTTTTCTTACAAGCTGGCAGACAGGGTCGTTTACAGTCACATTCCCAAGACTGTAACGGTCTCGTTCTTTATGGTAAGTCCTCCACAATTTGACAATTTGACCTTGCACTTTTCCACAAGAATGCGTTTCAAGAGTCTCTCGGATATCTTCCAGAGATTCCTTACGCAGGCCATTCTTAATGAATTTTCTTTTATCTTCACGATTTGTGGAGATGTATCCTAAAGAGCGACATTTAGTATTACAATTCCATCGCCCACATTTATAACACACGCCTAGTCTCTTTGCTCTTCGCCTTTTGGCATAACGGCTTTTACCTAAACCGGGCATGCGGGGCATAAATGCATCTGGAACTTCACCCGCCAGACGGACCTTAGCTTCAATTATCCACTGCACATTATCGGGAATGCCTTTGCGTGTAAAAACTCTGATTCTTTCACATCTAGCAAGGTAGATCTTTTTATGGACTTTTATTGGAAGGGAAGGAAAGTATTTTCGCAGTGCAGAAAGAGTAGAATCCATTGATGAGAGAAGAATTTGAGAGATGATGGAAAGGAATTAGTTATTGAAGGAAACTTAGATAACCGACTGGAAGAACATGCATTTATAGCGATGAAATGGATAACGTGTCGATTACACTTACGGGAGCAAATACATTATTAAAAGAAAAAATGAAAAATTTTAAATATGATAAATTGTATGTACAGTGATTGTGACTGTGGCTCACATCTTCCACTGGTTTTACGTCCAGTAACGGGATTAATGGCTTCTATGAGTCGAGGATTTGCTTCCCATCCAGTTTTCTTACAAGCTGACAAATAGGGTCGTTTAACGTCAGATTCCCGGGACTATATCGTTCTCGTTCTTCATGAAAAATGCTCCATAAATCGAGAAGTTCACGTTGCACGGATCCACAAGAATGCGTCTCAAGAGTCAATTGGATATCATCCAATGAGTCCTTACTCAGGCCATTCTTAATGAATCGTATTTTATCTTCTCGATTATCAGAGATCATCCCTAAAGAACGACATTTAGTATTACAGGTCCAGCGTCCGCATTTATGACAGACGCCTAGTCTCCTTGCTCTTCGCTTTTTGGCATAAGAGCTTTTGCCTACACCAGGCATGTGAGACACAAATGCCTCTGGGATTTCACCTGCCAGACGAACCTTAGCTTCAATTAACCACCGCACATCTTCAGGGATTCCTTTATGCATCAGAGCTCTTAATCGTTCACAGCGAACTTGGTAGATCTTTTTGAGGATGTTCATTGGGAGAGAAGGAAAATATTTTCGCAAGGCAGAAAAAGTAGGATCCATTTTCTAGGAGAAAGTAAAAGAAAGGAGGGAGGAAATGATCAGTTATTATGGGCAACTGAGAGAACCGACTTGAGAGTCACGGAGTACCGTATCCGCCGCTTAACCGGAAAAGTGAATCCTACTTTATTTTGATGTGATAGATATTCCATCCAGCTGACGTCGATTCAGTCCTTGATTATTGAATCCATTGTCCGCTTTTGACGAATTTTCAACGACAATATTTCTTGATGTCTGCCTTATCTTTGACGATAGCTATCACTCATCTTGGATGCTGCTAAGCTGGCATCAATTCTATTCTTTTAGGTGTAGCCTCAATTGCCAGGCTTTTGACGATATTGTATGCTTTATCCTTGGATTCCTGATGGGGCTGGGTCCAGCGTATTAGCTATGCGTCCAATTAGTAAGAGCTGATGTCATTAAGATCTCAGCTTATACTGCTGCAATCATGCTGCGGACATGCTTTTCATTTGATCCCTGTTATGTAAAAGCCATGCATGCATGATGTGAAATGCATGAATGCAAGGCATGTGTAACTGATGTTTTTTTTTTTTTTTTTTTTTTTTTTTTTTTTTTTTTTTTTAATCTAGCTCTTCATGTCTTTGCTTTACTTTACTGGATCTTCTTTGTGATTTCCTTCTCGGACTATTATTGAATCTCTTTATGCTTTCCAGCTGTTGTCCATTGTCTCAAAAGCCCAACTCTGTTCAAAAATCCTCATTCTTTGACTTGTTCTTGAATTTTGGCCTCAATTTCTTTAAAGTTGGCCCGCCTCATAATTTATATCTCTTTCGGGTACTCATCCATTGTCATGGATTTGATACCATCAAAGGCTTTACTTTCAATGTCTGCTTTGCCCATTTTCTTATGGCCGTGCGGACACTTGTTTACCCCCATGTTACAGTCCGAATGATTGCTCTTCCTTAGACTCAGGTTCTGATCCATAAGACTTGCCCCCTTGTCTATTGAGCTTCTTTCTTGGCAGTACTTTTCTTGCGCTTAGTAGAGACTACTTTGCCCCCTTGATTATGGTGTTTATGTGGAAAGAGATATCATCCCGCCTTTGATTTAACAGAAGGTTGAGGATTTCTAGACCTTTGTGATGGCACTTGATCGTAAATTTCTCTTACAAGAACCACATCTTATTAAAGAAAGACTCAAGCTATCTCCTTACTTTTAAGTCTACATACATTAATGAATAATGGTTTGGCCTTAAAGAAAAACTTTCATCAATTTTCAAAGCTTGACAAAGTAATTTACGGTCTTTGTTTTCAATTAAAATGTCCTGCCATTCTTCCCTTTCCAACTCGAAGACATAAACTGTGCAAGGCAATAAGGTAGAAACATGATTCACAATAATAGCCTTTTAACTGAATGAGGATGATATCGAGAGGTAAATGTTAGGTGTGAGGAAAGTTAAGTTTGAATGTTTTTTTTTTTGTGGCAGTCTTTTAGCTGAATGAGAATGATATTAAGAGGTAAATATTAGGTCTGAATAAAGTTAAATTTGAGTGGTGTGAAAGAAGGGTCTTTTAATACTACTCGTGAGCAAATTTGATTATGGTGAAAAACTCAATAGTGATGACCTCAAACTTGCCACTCTTTCCAGAAAGTTAGACCTCATCTGTTGCCCCCCAACTATTGTGATCTTTATGCATGCTTGGTTTGAGGGTTGCTTTTGTGTTCTAAACCGCCTTTGCAGGTTTTCAGTCTAGAATCCATAGCTCGCTTTTTTTCTTTCTTTTTTTTTTTTTTCTAGTTTGAGCCCTTTTTCCTCTTTTTTTTTTTTTGTTTTTTTGTTTTTTTTGTGTGAGCTATGGTGATAACATACTTGATAACTCTCTTGAAGTGAGATGACTCAAGTGGCCTTGCTTGCTCGTGCTTGTTCTCAGTTCTTTTTGGTTTTGAATTTTCCCTTGTTGGCTTTTTGGTGGAAGGGATGAACTTTTTCCTTTTCGGAGTTTTTGTTACAGAGAACCGAGATCATAGCCTTCTTGAAATGAGATGATTCAAGTGGCCTTACTTGCTTGTGTTTGCTCTCAGTCTCGCTTTTTTTGGTTTTGAATTTTCCCTTGTTGGCTTTTTGATGGAAGGGATGAACTTTTTCCTTTTTTTTTTTGGAGTTTGTGTTATGGAGAACCGAGATCATAGCCTTCTTGAAGTAAGATGACTCAAGTGGCTTTATTTGCTTCTCAGTCTCTTTTTTTTTTTTGGATTTTTTTTTCTTGTTTGGATTTTCTCTTTAATGGCTTTTGATGGAAGGGAGGAACTTCTTTCCTTTGTTGGAATTTGTGTTGTGGAAAACTGAGAATTTTTTTTTGTATTGAGCATTTGTGAGAATTGGGAGGCCACTGAAGTCATTTAATATGAGAGCTAACTTCTTTGGAAGTTAATCCCGGACTCTTTGCAAGGATGTTGATAACCACTGTGAATTCTTTTTGAGGGTTGAGGTGCAACATTTGAAATCCTTCTTACTAGATTTGGCAGCACTTTCAGGATCATTACTATCAAATTTCCCTTAACTTTTTATTTTCACCCACGAGTAGTATCATTTAGAAAGCAAAGTATGATAGCAATAATGGATAGTATGATGGAAAGGAGTGAGAGATGGATGTAAAAACGGAATTTTTGGTAAGAAGTGGTAGAATGTGTAGGTGTAATAATTGAATTTTTGGTAAAAATTGGTAGAATGTGTAGAAGTAATAATGGGATTAAAAAGTTGTAGAATGCACACGCAACATCTTTTTGTTAGAGAACAAAAAGAATTACCGGTTGTCGAAAAGTAAAGTGTGATGGCAATAATGGATAGTATAATAGCAAAGAGTGTAAAAAATGGAAAGTAGTAGAATGCACGCATCACATCTTTTTATTGTACCAGAAAAAGAATACCAGGTGTCCATCTAACAAAGACTACACCCTAGATTCTGGACTAAATCTAGGAGATTTTTACTATTAGATTACTTTTGCAAGCTTTCAAAGATACAAGTTTATTCAAAGGATTCCCTGTCATTCGAAAATGTATGCGGACTGTTAGGTCAGATCTGACTTGGAGCCCTTCCAAAATCAATGTAATTCCAGCTCAAAATCTTCACTTTCAATTACCAATCACATCGGGCCTAGCAGCTTGACCTTGGTTTTGTTTGATTTGTAGAGGAATGGCCTCGGGACTTGACGGCTTAAGAGTAGGTTTTGAGATTGGTATAGCATTGACTTCTTGTTCTTTAATGATCACATTCACATCATCATAAAAACGATAAGTTGGGATGAGTCTATGAGTCTTTGCAGATTCTTACGGAATTCTGAACATTCTTGGATAGAATGACTCTTACTGTCATGAAAGTTGCACCATTCCTCATCTTCAACTTCTTCATGTCCAAAAGAAGGCTTTCCCATGATAATCCCTTCTTTCACAAGGCATGAATATACATGCTTAAGAGGGGTTATGATATCATTGACTGACTTTTTCATCAGCCGGTGTTCTTCTATCATATTGACTGGTTTTTCTTGATGAGGCGGCAATGGATTGTGAGTGACGTTCGGTTCATCGGAAAAGTCCAACCACTTTGATTCGATTAATTGTTGGACTATACGTTTCAATGCTGTGCAATTTTCCAAGCCATGGCCTGGAACGCCATCATGATATGGGCAAGTTATGTTGGGGTCATACCACGTTGGATATGGGGGTCCAAATGGATTTGTAGGAATTGGACGGATAAGTTGACTTTCTATGAGTTTTGGATACAACTCAGTGTAAGTCATGGGAATTGGTGCAAAAACTTCTTTTGGTCTTCGTGTGGGTACTGGGGGAGTCAGAACAGGTGGCCGTAACTGATTAGGCCTGTTGAGAGGATAATTGTTGGGCCTATTGGGAGGATAATCATTAGGCCTATTGGAAGGATAATCATTGGGCATATTGGGAGGATAGTCATTGGGCCTATTGGTAGGATAATAATTGGGCCTTTTGGCAGAATAGGATAGGCGAGGACCTGTAGCCACAGTACCTACGAGGGGAATCCCTCTTTCGCGTCCTATTTGTTGTACTTCTTCATCTTTTGTTCTAGATGGTCCTCCTCTTTTCATAGGATCACTAAAGGACTCAGCAATCTTCCCAGTCCTAATCCCATGCTCGATCCTTTCTCCAGACATGACAACATCGGAGAAATTAGTTGCCGAATTGCCAATGAGTTTGTCATAATATGGGTATTTCAGTGTCTGGACAAACAAAGTGACCATTTCTTTTTCTGTCATGGGTGGCTGAACTTGTGCAGCTAAGTCCCTCCACCGTTGGGCATATTCCTTGAAAGTTTCTGGCTTTTTCTTCTCCATGTTTTGGAGAGTTTGGCGATCCGGAGCCAAGTCCATAACATGTTTATAGTTGCCGATGAAGGCCTGAGCAAGGTCATTCCAAGTTTTGATGTTTCTTGGTCCTTGACTTAGATACCACTGCAATGCTGATTTTGTGAGACTTTCCTGAAAAAGTGCAATCCACACCTTTTCATCTTTTGTGAGTGGTTGTAGTCTCCTTAGGAACAGTGTGATGTGAGTGATGGGATCACTCGTTCCATCGTATTTTACAAAATCCGGTACTTTAAAGTCCGAAGGGATTATGACGTCTGGCACTAAGCAGAGGTCATCCACTGAGAGAGATCCGAATATATTACCTCCTTCAATGGCTCGCAGTCTCTTCTCTATTGTTTCGAGTTTTTGAGATTCTCCTTCTTCCTTTGGTGGTGTCTTCTTCTCTTCATACACAGTGTCTTGTTTCAGGTGAACACTAGCAGACTGTCCTGGTTCTTGAAACAGGTTTTCTTGGACTGAGACTCGTTGTGGGGTGAATCCCGGAGTATAAGTGGGATCTTGTGCTTCTTTGATGGGAACTTGAGTTGCTTTCCCTTTGATTATTTCCATCAATTGTCTCATTTGTTCTGCCATACTTTCAATCTTGGACTCTATATCTATGAGACGTCCTTCAGTTTGTTCTGCCATTAGTCTTGTTTGGAGCCGAGTTGAATATCGGTGTTGAGGTCCAATTTTACCTTTTTAAAGGAATATTTATTTTATTAGATTCTATGCGTATATGATTGATGTGATGGATGCATGCAATGAGATTATGTTTTTATCAAAATTTATATGCACGTGATTGATGTAATGGAATGCATGCAATGAGATTATTTTTATCAGATTTTATATGCGTGTGATTGATGTAATGGATGCATGCAATATAAAGTGAGATTATGTTTTTATCAGACTTTATATGCACGTGATTAATGTAATGGAATGCATGCAATGAGATTATTTTTATCAGATTTTATATGCATGTGATTAATGTAATGGAATGCATGCAATGAGTGAGTTTGCTTATCCATTATCGTAGAACTTCAAAACTTTTAGTTGTCATTATAAAGACCAAAAAGTTAGCATAATTTGATGCGTGGTTTTGATGCATGAAGAATAATTGCACAAGAAAGATAAGGTTATTAATAAGTTAAATAGCAATTAACAACTCATGAAGTATTATGGAAAAATGAATTAAAACCATAAATATAAGACACGAAGAAAATAAAAGTGTAGAGCAACAACATAGCATAACAAGGACGTGCTTATGGCGTTGGTAAAATGGTAGAAATTCTATGGTCAGTTCTATGGTTAAGTGGGGAGTTCTATATGCATAAGGTAGCTTATCAAAAAGGCAAGGGATAGTTCCCGAATCCCGTCACTAAATCATAGTGACGGCCCGATTCCTTACCCTCTAGGGTTAATGTAAGGAATGGATTAATTCGAGTCGTAGCTTTTCGTGGGCCCATGCAGAGACTAACCGTCTCAGAAGGCAATACACTACTTTGCTACTTTGAAACCGGTGAAGGCTTGGAGACCGTGGCCTCACAAGGACAGCAACACCAATTCCGCTTAGAAAGAATCGTGTTTGATTTAAGGAAGCTCGGGTATAGAGCTTCATATTGTGAATGCATTATGCATGTTTAGAATAAGTAAATATAACATATAAATCCACATAATAAGCAAAGTAAATCAAAACAAATCAACTTTAGGCTCGACTCACTAACGTGGAGTCCCCAGTGGAGTCGCCAAGCTGTGGCAACGTCGGGTTTTCGGGAGTCGCCACCAATCTGTTTACCTAGGTCGATTGGTCACCTTAAATATTGGTCTGCGAGAGTTCGGGGGTTCGGGAGTACGGTTACGTTAAAACAGCTTTGTTAAAACGCCCAAAAATTGGCACCTTAGTTGATTTTAATTTTGTTTCGCTTTGCTTTTAAATAATTTTCAGTTAATTTAGAGATTTTAACTGAATTAGTCGAAATGTGGATTTTTAAGTTAATTTGTATAAAATTTTATACTTCCGAACCATGGACTCTGCCGAGTCATTTGGACACGGAAGATTTTGATTCCGAACCATGGACTCTGCCGAGTCATTTGGACACGGAATTTGGTGAAATTTTAAACAATTTTATCCATATTGTAAATATGGATTTTTATCTTTATATTTATTTAATTTATTTAGTTAAAAAAAAAAAGTTAATATTTTCCAAACCGTAGATCCTGCCAGATCATCCGGATATGGAAATTACTTTAATTAATTGTTAGTTATATAATTATTATTTTTATGGAATTTATTATTACTAATTTGTAAGTATTTTGTTTATGAAAATTTTAGATTTATTAATAATCTAAAAAATTTTATTTTTTATTCTTTATATTTTCTTTTCTTTTCTTTCTTTTCTTTCTTTCTTTTCTTTCTTATTGATTTTATCTTTCTTTTAGTTTTATTTTTCCTTTCTTTTCTTTTCTTTTTCTTTTCTTTCTTTTCTTTTTTTATCTTTTCTTTTTCTTTCTTTTAGTGTTTTTTTTAGTGAAAGTTATTTATTATTTAAATAATTATTCAATTTATAAAAGAAAAATAAAAATAATTGGATTTTTGAAAAATGATTTTTATTAGGCTTAATAATTAATTAAAAAAATAATCTTCTTTTAATTTTCATTTATTTATTTATTAGTAAGGGTAAAGGTGAATTAAATAAAAAAATTATATAAAGGAAAATTAATAATAATAAAGTGGGGCTTTTTGGCCATCCACTTTAAAAATAAATAATAATAAAGGTTAGCAAAGTTAATTAAATTAATTAACAACAATAATAAAAATTAGCCAAGTTTAATTAAATTAATTGATTAACAACAATAATAAAAAGTTAGTCAAGTTAATTAAATTAATTGATTAACAACAATAATAAAAAGTTAGTCAAGTTAATTAAATTAATTAATTAACAACAATAATAAAAAGTTAGTCAAGTTAATTAAATTAATTAATTAACAACAATAATAAAAAGTTGGTCAAGTTAATTAAATTAATTAATTAACAACAATAAAAGTTAGCCAAGTTAATTAAATTAATTAATTAACAACAATAAAAGTTAGCCAAGTTAATTAATTAATTAATTAACAACAATAAAAGTTAGCCAAGTTAATTAATTAATTAACAAAAATAATAAAAAGTTAGACAAGTTAATTAAATTAATTAACAACAATAATAAAAAGTTAGCCAAGTTAATTAAATTAATTAATTAACAACAATAATAAAAAGTTAATTAATTGTTAACAACAATTATAAAAGTTAGTAATAATGCAAAAATTAAAAGGTTAGTAACAATAATAGTATTAAAAGTTAGTTGTTAGTAAGTTAATAACAACAATAAAAAAAGGGGTTAGTAATAAACAAATAATAAACAAACAAGTAAAAATTAAAAGGGTTAGTAATTAATTCTGCAAGAACAAAATAAAAGGTTAGTGACCAAAGTGAAAGAAAATTGAAAAGATGAAGGATTAAATGAGAGTTGTACCCTTAAAAACTGAATTTGAAATTCTGGAAACGTGAAGAACAGAACGCACGCGCGCGGGGGGAGAGAAAAAAAAGAAAAAAAAAAGGGTCAGAGAAGGTTTAGGTTTTCTGGAGAGGAAGAGAAGAGGGCCAGGGACCTAGGCTATAATTTTTTCTTTTTTCAAAACGGAGCTCTAAGCTTCATTTCTATTTTTTTTCTATGTTCAGCACAAAATTTGGGGGGCTATTTATAGAGGAAGTTTAGCTGAACTGTTGATGGATAAATTAATAAAAAATTTCAAACTTATCTCTTAAATTGGTAAAATGACAATTTTAGTCCTTTACGTCTCTCAGCCTCAGGATAAGTTCCTGAAGCTTCTGATTTTGACAATTTTGTCGTTTTCTGTCAATTTGAGCAAAAAACGTCGGCAGGCTCAAAATTTTATGTGACAAACTACCAAATGCTCCTGGAACTTTTAGAATTTGTCAATTTTTTCTGAAACTTCTCAATTTTGTCATTTTTACCTCAAACTTTTAATTTTTTGTCATTTTTTCATGAAATTTTATTTTATTTCAAACATACACATATTCACACATATATCATTTTAAATCAAATTTTCACAAAACAAAAATATATTTTAAACTAATTAAATTTTTTTTAATAATAATAGTAATATATTTTTTTTTTTTAAATTAATTTTTTTTAATAAAATTTTTTTCAAAATTTTAAAACACCCGGACGAAATTGGGTGTCAACAAGAGTATATCAAATGCTTCTCATTATGTTCAAAAACTCTTAGAGGCCAACAGATGTGTGTTAATAAGAGTAATGAGAGGAGTTTATTTATCTATTTGGTTTTGTGGAATAAAAAAGAGAAAAATATATTCTTTTTATACTCCTTTTGTACCAAAACTTTTACTTCATTTGATTTTTTTTTTGACTTAAATTTATTCATATTATTGTTTGTTAGAAAAAAATTAAACAAATATATTTAAAAACCACATGTCTTGATTTATCATTCATATATAATTTTTTTTTATTTATATATTAAAATATTAAAAATAAAAAATTATAGATTAATTATTAAAAATAAATAGAGCAAAAATTTTGGTACAAGGAATTACTTAAATAAAGCCCTTAAATAGCTAATTAGAAAAATAAAAATAAAAATAAAGTATCCAAAAGAAAAGAAAAACCTAAAAACAGTGAAACCGGTTTGAAGTTTGAACTGGTCGACAATTTCAGACATAAACTTTGACCAATTGACCATTGCCGGCCCATACCCTTTTTCGGAAATTATTGCGTCATTTTCCGGCCTCCTTGCTTTTCTCTCGCTCCGCCGTCTCCTTATCCATTTTCTTTCGATTTCTTCTTCGTATCGCGATTCTACAGAGAGGAAGAGAGTTGAAAAAATAAGGACGGCTTTTGATCTGTGGTTTGTGAAGATTGGTGTTTTTCTCTGGGTGGGCTAGCCATGGAGAAGGTATTTAACAAGCTCAAGAGCTTGGACGCCTACCCGAAAGTCAACGAGGATTTCTACAACCGCACCCTCTCCGGCGGCGTCATCACTCTCGTTTCCTCTCTTGTCATGTTCCTCCTCTTCTTATCAGAATTCAGTATGCTACTACTTGATCCTTTTCTTTGTTGTGCCCGCCTGCAAATTTGCGTCTATGTTTTCTGGAATTCTCGTATCTAATGGCCTCATGTAGTTTCAATTGGCTTTTTTATTGATTGTGGGCTGGAGAGGCTTCGTTTTGTGCTCTTAAAAATCTTTGGGAAAGAAATTGAGTTGGGTTCTGGGGGCTTGATTGGATTTTGTATGTGATGAATGACTGTTGTCATTTCTTATGTATACTGTGTTTCTCTGTGTTACATTGGAAATTTTTCTCGAATTCGTCTGCATGCTGTAATTGTCTGTTTTGAAATGTAAAAATGTGCATTTCGATCATCTGTTTTGTGCTATAATTTTATTTTGAACACGTTAGGAGTCATCCCTTTTCTATGTGATTTCAAATGAATCTCTCACTTTTGTGGAAACCAAAACAGGTTGAACGAAACAGCATAAAAGCTCATTTCAATTCAGTTGAATCCAATGGTCCTACGACCAATTTTAGTTTCAAGATGAAACTACCATGGAATTTGTTATTAAAAGAAGAGTTAGCCAGAGAATTGTCTGCCATGGTTTCAATTCAATGCAATCTAGTCAAGAAAATATGCCCTATGTGTAATTGTAATGTATGTAATAATCCAAACTAGCTTCTGTTAGCTCCTGGATGGACATTGAGCTGAAGATGCTTTATTTGCTACTCTCTAAAATCATTGAGAAAGGAATTGACTTGGCTTTTAGGGGATTTCCCCTTGTTTATTGGACGGTGGTATCATAATGCTTGGCAGCAGACTTTGTATGTAATGAACGGCACAGCAGTAGCGTCTTCCACCTCTGTCTCTGCATTCTATTGGACATTGGATAGTCTCGTGCTCGTGCTCCCCTCCCCCCCCCCCCCCCCCCCGGAATTCATCTTATATGATTATCTGTTGTCAAATGTAAAAATGTGCAAGTAAGTTTAAGAATTTCTCCGTAATGATTTATATTTATCATGGATCCTTCTTAATCTATATGATTTTAATGAATCTTCTGTGCAATGAAAACAGATATATGGAATGGATCTTTTTCTGACTAACATGTAAATTTTCTGAACTTATTGTCAGGACTATACCTGTACACTGTTACTGAGACAAAGCTGTTAGTGGACAATTCAAGAGGTGAAAAGCTTCGTATAAATGTAATTATCTCAAAGCCACACCTTCAATTTAGTCAAGGAAGTTACTTAGTTCCTTGTAATCTTGATATCAATTTGTAAAAGCTAGTCTGACTATTTTATGCCATAGAAGTTTTGAGTTTTGTAGACGTTGTGAAATGAATGTTCTAGGATCAAGCTTTGAACTTGTGTCAGCCTTCTTATTTTCAAAACCTTGCTTATATAGAGATTAGAGGTAAATATTTAGTGATGATTTGTTCATTGAACCCTATGTCTTTTGGACATGCAGTTTGATATCACTTTTCCCTCTGTTGCGTGTACCTTGCTCAGTGTAGATGCCATGGATATCAGTGGGGAGCAACATCTTGATATAGTATGTGCTGCAGCCAGAAACAATTGCAATAGAAAGTTCAAATTTCACATAAAATAATTATTGCCATTTAGTTCTCTCGCTTATTTATCTATTTTACTGCTCTTCCACCATGTTTTGCAGAAACATGATATATTCAAGAAAAGAATTAATGCTCATGGTGATGTGATAGAAGTCAGGCAAGATGGAATTGGTGCACCGAAGGTTAACTAAGTCAATTGCGTACATCACTCCTCTTAAGCAGTGTTTTAGATTCTCCCATATAATCCTGCAAGAAAGTGTTTTTCTTGGATTGATGAAACTAATATTCTATCTGTTATCCAGAAAATATAGGAGATTTCTAATCGGTCTTAAACTGTATCAGACTGCCTTTGAAGTCTTTCTTACTGATTATGTAACATTTTCTCAATCAGCAGGGAGAAAGCATTAAAATTCTTAGCTTTTCTCATTTTGATCCCTGCACTGCACTCATTTGGCTATTGAGTGGTCAGATTCTCTAGTTCTTAATGTATTGACATCTGATGGAAAGTAGTGGCTGTTCGCTGGAGTTGTTGTCAAGATAATTGTTTGCTGGAATTGCTTTTCCATTCTGTTCCTGTATGAGTTTCTTCCACTCTGCTTTTCCAATTTAGGTCTGTAACATTCTGTTATTTTTGCAGATTGAAAAGCCCTTACAGAGGCATGGTGGCAGGCTTGAGAACAATGAAGAATATTGTGGATCATGTTTTGGTGCAGAAGCGGTACATCTAATTTGCCTTTTGGTGTCTTTTCTTTAGTTTGGTTGTCTGTTGGGTTTGTTTTAGGTTGTGTGTTCGCATATCTTTTTACTAGCATATAAGAAAGTAGAAGTGCTCTGAGTAGAATTGGTTTGGAAATATTCCCTGTTCGACTGAACATGTGATTTTTTTAGTCCTGCTTTGTAAAATTAAAATATTAATTTTATTAGATTTAAATATGTTGGTATATGAAAATTTTCTTCCTGTAATATATTGAAAGTTTTAGAGAAGTAACAAATTCACAGAATTCATTTGTGTTTTTGGTGGAATTTCCTACTGCATATAAATTTTTGGAAGTTCCTTCTTACATATTAGATGGTGGACTTTTGCAAGTCCTAGTTTTAGCTCTCAGTGCATAGGTTTGTGTCTTTCTTCTTTTGTCCTTTTTCGTACTTTCCTAGTCTCTCAGAAGGAGCATTAAGTCCTTTAAATGTTAGGCTTCTGTATACCTGGTGTTGGTTTCCATGACACGTACATGCATATTTACATTCATACAAACAAAAAGACCATCACCGTTTCCTATCTATTGGGAAACATAATATATTTGGATCCCTGAATGTTGGTTTGTTAGTCGAGTCTAATCTTGGATATCCTTTTGATTGTTCTACACCTCTTGGCTGATATGTAAGCAAATCCATGTGCTTAACAACTCTAGCAAACCTATATGGAATTACTGTAGACATTGAGCTATGGATGTTCGTATCTGCATTTTCAACTTATATCCAACTCATTTAGTAGCTTTTTAAAATATATCACTACATGCATTATTCAACTTGGTCGCTGTAACGCAGGTAGACCCCAGGATATACCACTTTATTGTTCTAAGGCTCAAACTAAAGAACCATTGATAAATGCAGTAGGCTTTTTATACAAAAAAAACTTTCCCTTCACCTTCTGTTTTTTATTTTATTTATTTATTTTTTAAGTTAAATTTTGCCCCATCTCCTTGAACTTGCAGTCTGATGATGATTGCTGTAACTCATGTGAAGAAGTGCGTGAGGCATATAGGAAAAAAGGGTGGGCAGTGACAAATGCAGATCTAATTGACCAGGTAGTAATTCTTCTTTCTCTAGTTTTTTCTTTGTGCAGTCAATAAATGTTGATAAACCTTTCCAACTCCTAATATTATCTCCATCGTGCAATGGATGTCACCATGAAAAGGATCTTCTATCCAAATGGCTCATGGATACATTGTAAACTATGCTGTTCAAGTTCACCATTAGTATACCAGACAATTGTTGAGGTTAAATATGCAATGCTTTTGGGGGGGGGGGGGGGGGGGGTGTGGATTAAGATAGAACAGTGAAATGTTATCAGGCAATACAATTCCAGATCCTTTAGGGGAACTTGTAGTCATTTTCCTTATCTGCATAAGCTTGTAGATTCATAGGTTTTCTTTTTACTTCCAGTGCAAAAGAGAAGGCTTTATACAGAAGGTAAAAGATGAAGAAGGTGAAGGATGCAATATTCATGGATCTCTAGAAGTTAATAAAGTTGCTGGAAATTTTCATTTCATACCTGGGAAAAGCTTCCACCTGTCAAATTTCCGTTTGCTAGACTTGATGGAATCCCAGAAAGATAGTTATAATGTAAGATTTAATTCACTGCTGATGGAAGTGTTTGATTTTGCAATACCGAAGTTATTGTGTGTATATACTTGGTCCCAACTTTTGGATTTGAAGTTGTTTTAGCTTCATTGATGCAGATAACTCACAAGATCAATAAGTTGTCATTTGGTGACTACTTTCCTGGAGTTGTAAATCCTCTTGATGGGTAAACAGTTTCTTCTCCTCACTGCCTACCAACTATTTGAAAGATCTATCTTTCATTTGCTGAAATTAGATTCTGGCTCAAGTATGTACTAAAACGAACTTTTGGACTTTTAGGATATTAGTAAGTGAAATTTATTGTCGAACATTTGAGATGAGGCATTTTGTTTCCATAACATTTGATATATTATCTTTCAGATGTTTTAAAGTGTTTAGAAATAGTAAGAATAATATTCAGGCAAACAAATCTCAGAAACCTACGTAACAATCTCTAGACATCTTAAATCTAAAATCTCTAGAACTTCTGAACTGAGTAATTAATCTGTTTTCTAAATATGAGAAATCCATTCAGTACAATGGTTTCTGAAAATTGAACTTCATTTAATTTCAGGGGACAATTTGTGCATGAAACATCAAATGGCATGTACCAGTACTTCCTTAAGGTTGGTATTCTGTAAGGATCTAGTTAACTTTTGTAAATTTTCTTCTATACTTTTTTCATTAATTTTAGGTGTGTGCTTATGAGATGTAAATCTTCTCATGAATTTTGGTATTAAGTGGAAAGCAGAGAGCGATCTGTAAGTATACCAGTTCCAGTCATTTGTTTTTTAATCAGTGCCCCATACTGCATTCTAGTGATATTTGTGTTTGAGCATTCTAGTTTGCATGATGCAGTGGACAAAAGATGTTTTTGACTCCAATGCTGACTTGAGGTTGAAACATTGTTGAATCCACCATTCTAGGTGAATTATACACAAATGCTTGTGCACACATGTAGCTTGAACTTTTTCACACTAATGCTCCAAACGCACACTTTCAGACATTGGGACCTCTGCCTTTCTCTTGCCACTCTCTGGTTTGCAACTTGTTGCAGAAGTCATAAATATATTTTGGAAATGGCATTTGTGTCTTTTTGTCAAGCTTACATGTTTTCAATGTTGCAGGTGGTCCCTACAATATACACTGACATTAGAGGCCGAACCATCAACTCGAATCAGGTATCAGTTGAATTTATTTTTACTCATTTGTGTCTTTGCTCTGCTGTTACTTGGGATAATGTTGTTGAATGCACTAAGCTTTTTTCTCATTTGTTTTCATATCCCTTCTCCTTCTCGACTCTCTTGTTACAAATTATTACATGTGAATGGGCTTGTTATTTTCTATTGTACAGTATTCCGTGACGGAGCATTTTAAGAACTTGGAGGTGGTTCATTTTGATTCCCATCCAGGAGTTTTCTTTTTCTATGACTTCTCACCGATTAAGGTAACTTTACGCAAGTCTTCCAATCTGCATCTATAACTTTCTGAGAAGTATGTAGTTGCTTACAGTTTCTCCTGCCATTGTTTCTTCATTTTTTGGTCTATGCTGTCCCCTCAAGTTCTTGCACTATCAGCGCTTTCTCTGTGAATCTGGATCTATGATTTTAAGTAGTCGTAAATTTCAGCTTCATTCACCAGTAGTCAAGTGCCATCCTGAGTTTGCCTATCCACTCTGCAGAATATCCATGTGCATAAGGGTTCCAGATTCTACGATGATAGCAACTATCTGAACTCATCAGTGTCTCATGATATTTTTCCATGCAAGTAGGAAAAACCTATGATGATGATGGTTTTGAAATTTTCCCATTATTCCCTCTTAAGGTGGTTGTGTCAGGAAGGGCATCTGGCATACAATTTTTCTACTTCTCCTTTTGCATGAACTTTTAGTGTTAATTAACGTTGAATAGTTAATTGACAGTATGAACTTTAGGCTGCCGACCACAGCATAGTTGATGGTGTTAAAGATAACATAATAAAATTTACAAGATCATCATGATGTATTCATGCATATGCCTCAGGTATGTCAGATTGTTTCTTATCATCTATCATCCATGTGTCTGATGCAGGTCACTTTCAAGGAGGAGCATATATCATTTTTGCACTTCATTACAAACATATGTGCAATAATAGGAGGTACTCTAATCTCTGCCCCGCACCCCTATCTGTTCTGACAGATGATAATTAAAACTCTATAAACCACCAATTTTATTTGGTTAGTTCAAAGGGTAGAGGTAGAAAAATATGACAGTATAAAAACATGATGCTGTATGCTGAAAACATTATCCTCCACGTGTTACTTTCTGGGGTTTTTTTGTCTGACCTTTTGATTTTGGAGGACGTGCTTAAAACATAGCCTTCATAAGACTCATTGTCGCAGTTATTGAATCTCTGAAAGTGAATTTCAATAATTGTGTTCTTTCACCTTCTTGTGTAGGTATTTTTACAGTGGCTGGGATCGTGGACTCATTCATATATCATGGTCAGAAAACAATCAAGAAGAAGAGGGAACTTGGTAAATACAGGTGATATCATCAAAGGTCTTGCCTTGGCATTCTACAACAGCACATGGAGAGTTGAGAACGTGTGCGACAGTTCCGACCTCGGATCATCAAAACTGTCTCCATCTTGATTTTGTGAGCTCTCTAGTCATGAACAAAACAGAAACCAGAACTCAGATGAACAACCGTAATTTGATCACTTGTACGTACACTTTGTTGAAATCAATCGGCAGTGAGATTTCAAGTTTTGTTCATGTGTTTCAGTAGTGCAACTTGTGTCTTCATAACTAGAACAGAACTCGCTAACACGTTTCAAGTTGTGGAACAGTTGGCCCCGTCGAACGAGCAGAAGAATTCAGGCAGTTAAAGCAATTAGTGAAGTTGTGATCGTATCTAGTTTCATTAAAATGAATCGACTCAATACATTTCTTATGTTATGTATCCATGAGTGCTATACTGGATTTGAGAAAGACCAGTAAAATGGCCATTCATCCTTCCCTGTTTCTGAAGAGAGTAGGAAATGCTCAATTCCATTTTAAATTAAGAAATCGAAACGGCTAATTCACGATACAATTTGTAACATCTCTAATTCTAAAGGTACGGTTCTTAAAAAAGAAAAAATCTAGGGCACTAGACCTGAAAAGAAATGGTGAATCACAAGCCACCTAGGAGCCAAGTACAAATTCTACCTGTCCTCGATTTCATTTTCATCTTCTGTTCCCACAGGAAATGTTACTATATTGTCATAATCAGGTAAGATATTTCCACTCACCACCTAAGCGACTTGAACTCAACCCAGATTGACCGAAACATCCGAGAGCTTCAACCTAATGGCTTCAAACTCTGTGCTCTGGCTCTCTTCATTTGTTAGCCACACCAATAAACACCTATCAACAATGTCTTTGGCACAACTCAAGGGTGGACTCCCCTTAACAATCCATGTCCTTCCAAATTTCATTATCCTTGCTAGATTCAAATCAGAAGGATCTTCAGAATAAGTTTCTAAGATGCTCTTAATGGCAGAACACCAGATAGGTCGAGCTACATTGAGGAAGTCACACAAGATAGTTACTGAAATGTTTACACTTCCCAGTTCAGACTCAGTATGTCCACCTCTTCCATGATAATCAGACCCTCCCAGCTTCAAGAGGCCATAAGCATCTGCTAAATCACTGTATACTGTTGAAGAAGCAACAGAATGCAACTGGTAAATACCTCATAACACAACCAAGTAATGCATGATAAGATTGTATAAATCTCACAAGTTGCAAGTAGCTACAATCTTTTCCCAAAGACCAGCTAAATGTTTATAAAATTCAGTGACAAGAAAAAATATGATATCCTTGTCCTTTTTCTTTTGGGTGCGATTCAGCAGTTTGCTGTTAAAAAGCTTCACATTAAGAACAAAATGTTGCGTGTAGACTAGAATTTTGTCAGACGGTTAGATGGAGAAGAGAAATGTTTGTGTGCGCCACAACAGCTTAATGAATAGGCATGAATTTTGCAGCATTCACCTTCCTCTTTAGTTCTAATTAAAGAACTAAGGCTTATCCTAGAAGTTGAAGCTTGTGGTCGTTATCCCCCACTCCCCTTGGGGCATTGGCTTTCCTCAAATCTAGTCCCGACGCCCCCCCCCCCCCCCCAAACCCAAAAAAAAAAAACAAAAACAAAAACAAAGGAAAGAAGGGCATCAAAGAGAAATTACATACAGATGTTATATACCTGCTACCTTCCCATCACCTCTGTAAACCTCAATACCATGAAGACCAGCATCTTTCAGCTTTCTGATGACAGGTACAGGATTCCTTAATGACCAGGGATGAGCTAGAACTGCCAGCCCTCCTGTTTCACAAATAAGCTGCACAGCTTCCTCCGCAAGAGGCTCACTACCCCTGCAATACAGAAGAAAACAATAGGTCCACAACATTGTTTCTGAATCATATGTGAGTACTAACCAGAAACAGACGAGCAAAATATTACATGGAATAGGCAGGTCCACCATCATATAAATATCTGGAGAAAGCCTGCTTGAGATTCTCCACGTGTCCTGCTTCAAGCATAGCTCGAGCTACATGCAGCCTACCTGGTGCAACTCCATTTCCAGCAATCTTAGCAACACTCTCCCACCTAAGTGGTAGCTTGAGTTTATTGAGTTTTAAGACCATGTCCTTGGCACGTAGAAAACGTCCTTCCCTTATGTTAGCTAGGAACTTATCTACCCGGGCATAATCATTGGGCCCACAGCTGCTATAATATGCGAGGATGTGAACTGGTTCCTCCAACTGCGGGTTTCTGCTGCATCAAGTACCCAAAAATCATGGGGGAGGCGATGTTGCAGGAACAAAAAAAAAAGAAAATTATATTCTTGGAGGTTGTGAAATTTGCAAAATTTTCTAGCCAATTTGAACAATTAAAGTTCTGAGGCCAAGGCTGTAACCACCTCAAGGTTCCAGGACATGGCCTATGATGAACATGCTAGTTACTGAAGGAAAACTGCATAATCTACCTTGGGGAGAATACTGTGCTGATCTCAACCCCTGGAATAATCTTCATACTGAATCTGCGGGCTGCTTCAATGGCCTCAGGAATCCCCGCCATGGTATCATGGTCCGTCAGAGCAAGAACATTTACCTGTTCTGAACACGATGTATGAATTAAATTCGTACTTCTTGAGATATGCAGTTATAAACTAATCAATGAGAAGTAAAATTGCATGACTGAGACAGCTTTATGTCAACAACTATGTGACAATAAACCCAATTTCCTCATTCCTCCTAAATTAACAGGCATCGAAACAAGCAATCTATTTTCTCTATTAGAATAGAAAGACAGCACGGCCCTTAACCAAAGTTTCTTCAACCAATTATAACTTCACTCTCACATTCCTCCTTCCCCCTTAAAGTTGCAGGCAACATGAGATGAAGCATTCACCCGAAAATGAAGAGATCATATGACAAGAAAAAAAAATCAGGAATTGAAACAAAACAAAAGCACTTCTCCATGGGATGATAAAATACCTCCAACCACATTAAAAAACAAAAAAGAAAATGACTTTCTTTTCTTCCAATAAAACCCAGAGAGACCAGTAACCCCATTGCAACTCACCATTCAAAGGTGACCAAAACCATCAAACTTGGCTTAATTTTATATGCAGTATGCACAACACCAGTCGACTTATAATATCAAACAGAGCGCTACAATTAATGGAGTACTAATTACTAACCCCTTTTCCATGAGCTCTTTCCACAAGCTTAGAAGGGGACAAGAACCCATCACTGAACTTGGAATGAGAATGCAATTCAAACACAACCTTGCTCACAATTCTCCCAAGGCTATGATGCACCATGAAATCATCCACAGCCGCCGCCGCCGCCGCAGCATTCCGCTTCTCCAAATCAACCCAATCGCTCACCGATTTGAGAGCTGAGCTCTGCTCCGCCGTCATCTTCCTGTTGCTCCCACCACGCTTCTTCTTCTTCTTCCCCTTCTTGTCATCACCGATACCCATTTTTAACTTGGTCCTGTGTTTGGACCCAAAACAGAAAAACGTCCAAAAAAACAAAAGAGAGTAGAATAGAACAGAACAAGAACTGCGACTGGTTCAATCTATCTAGTGGTTGAATCCGTTGATACTGGACTCCGGAGGATTTGGACTATAAATCGAAAAATACAAAAGAGAGGATAGGTTGCGGTCCTGTATCGTAAAGTCTCACATGTCACGTCACAGGTGTCCCCTCTTACCCCCGTCTGCGCGCTTTGTTTTACTTTTGCCTTATCTGGACTCCTCCCCGAGCTCGTGACACGATTTCACAGAAGCTTGGGGACACAGTCACTTAAATGTACATATTTCAAAACCATTCGACATAATTGTAAATATTCAAGACTACAAGGGCTTAAAATTAATTAAACCGAGCATCAAAGTTGCCGAGGCGCTTCTCATGAGTCTCATCTCGAACAAGCTCCGTAGCTAAACCCTACAACCGAAGAACAGAAAACAAGATCAAACAGAAATGGCTTTGTCGAAAGCTCGGTCTTGGGGTCTACTGAGCAAGATTTTGTATCCAGTTGTTCGCTCACCCTCCTCACCCACCAGCAACTTCACTGCGTATCGCAGTCTCTCCTCCTCCGGTACTACTGGTCTCCTCTCTTTGATTTTCTAGTATTGGATCCTCTAGGTTTTGTATTTACCTTTTTGTCTTTTTGTTTTTAAATTGGATCTGTCAGAAAAAGGGAAAGATGAAGAAGGAAAATCATAATAATTCTTTTTTCTTCTTTGTGGAAATTAGGAGATATTGATGTTAAAATTCATAGTGTTGTTTGAGATGAAACAGAAGTATAGTTAAAATGACGAAACTGGAACGGAAAGAATTGAGCTTGATATTTATACGGGCAGTTTAGTATCATTGGTGAAGATAATTGACTTGATTTTTCGCTGAATCGTAGGAACTAAGAGTCAGACAAGTTCATCATCTGTGAAGGAAAGGGTACCTGTTTCTTACATATTATGTCCTACAGAACCTCGTTCAGCTAGCCAACGTGTGAAAGAAGGTACGTGGTCTACATGGTTATGGGATTGTTCTTACCTGTGTTGTTGATGTGAACATGCCACTCACATGTGACGTCTTTTCTCTGTTTTCCCTCTAAATTTATATTTTTTTTCTTTGCTTGTAGTTTTATTTTGATGCTTTTACTTGGATTTTGGGATCTTTTGAATTTATTTTCTCTTCGTAGTTTTGGTCAGAATGATGTTTCTATCCGTTGATTCTCGGTTGGTGCCTATAAGAGTCAGTTTGGAGTTGTCTTGAATTGCTAGTGGGTGTTTGATGTAATAGCCATGTCTATACGAGATGTTATCATCTACATCTGTGAAGTATTACTAGAGGCTAGATGTAGAATTTCTACTGAGGTCATATTTTTTGTTTACGGCTTTCTTTGTCCTCCAGCACACCTGGTTCACAGTTATTCTGGACTCAATTGTTGAGACAAAAGGAGAAGGAGCTGTTTGATGATCATCAACTAGGTAGTTTGGAAGAGAAGCTTTAACAGTATGACACTTGGAAGATATTAAAAGTCACCACGTAAATCTAAAGGTTTTAGAACAAGTAGGCCTCGGACAGAATATGTGGAGTGTAACTTTAGCCAAAGTGATTCTTTTCTTTTTAAGACCCAAATTTTCACAGGGAGGGGGATCTTTAGCAAGTTATCAATCACTGAAGTACAGTATCTTAGACAGAATGGGGATTCTTTATGGTACTGAGGAAACAAGACACAAACAAAGTGGATGTTATGGTGGATGAGTGGTATACATTAAAAGATAGAATTACCAATGAGAGTATTTAGGGCATGGTACAAGTACCAATGAGGCAAGTTCTAATATCGTTGAACCAAACACTTTGTGAAGCTTTAGGTGTTCGGATGTGTGTGTTTGCTCCTCACCTGCATACTTTTAAATTATTGTTTATACTTGCAATCCCCGATTTGTTATAAATGCTTGGACTTGATGGCTCTTCGTGTCCATCTTATGGCAGGTTCTGGTAGCATACAGATTGGAACAGTGATCCGTAACATTGGAAGTTCAAAGTTCAGGGATGCTCAGTCATTGCGTGACGACATGAGGAATAAATTGGCTCATGTTGACATTAGTTCACAAATCGGAAGTTGCATGCCCCTTGCTGCCATGCGTATTGGAACACTGATCCACAACATAGAGGTGCACCCAGGTCAAGGAGGCAAGCTGGTTCGGGCTGCAGGAACTTCTGCTAAGATTCTTAAAGAGCCTACATCACCATACTGTTTGGTGAGACTTCCCTCGGGTGCTGAGAAGCAGATTGATACTCAATGTCGTGCCACCATCGGAATGGTCTCAAACCCAAGCCATGGGATCCGGAAACTCAGGAAAGCTGGACAAACCCGATGGTTGGGCAGAAGACCGGTGGTTCGTGGTGTGGCAATGAACCCTATTGATCACCCCCATGGTGGAGGTGAGGGTCGGAGCAAAAGTAGTGGGAGCTTTGGCAGGTGCTCAGTAACTCCCTGGGGCAAGCCCTGCAAATCCGGATATAAGACTGCATCTCTCAAAAAGCGCAAGAAGTAATCCTGAGGCGGATTAAATCTTGAACCTTGAATAACGACTTGAAAACGTTGATCATCAAGCCAATCTTGGGTGCAAAATGTATTAGTATTAGATATTGTTTTTTGTTTAGCGTCATAATTTTTTGTCTGAATTATATTTAGGTTAAATTACAAAAGCTACTCAGTTGTTTGATTGAAACTATATTTTATCCTTTCTATTTTTAAAAACTAACATTTTACCTTCTACTTTCTTTGTAATGTCTGATAATAATTTCTAAAACTCTAAATTAAACTATAAAATAATCATATTTCAGTAATTTTAATATTTTTGATATTTTTTTATACTAACTGACCTTTAAAAAATATTGATATATATTTAGAAAAAGAAAATTACATTTACAGAAATAAAAAACTAATAATTTAAAAGGTCTATTAATTATAAAATAAATATTAGAGAGATTAAATTTATTATAAGATGATTATCGTATAATTTAAATTACAATTTTAAAAGTTATTATTAGATAAGTATAAAAGAACTAAGGAGTAAAGTGTAGGTTTTGAGAAATAAAGGGGCAAATTGTAAGTTAAAGTAAATCTTAGGGGTAATTGTAACTTTCCCTTATATTTATGACCTGTACTTAGAATCATAGTTATTAAAAACGTGTTTTAAGTTGTAAAAACATACGACTCTAGATATGAGAGATGAAAACCGTGTTGAAACGCAGTAAAAACGTGTAGAAGTGTGATTCTAGTTGAAGAAATGTAGAAATGTTAAGACTTTAAGACTTTACCTTTTTGAGTTATTTGAGTTAAAAAATGAATGAAGCTAAGAATCTTCCACTTTTTTGGCCTAAGTTGCCAAATCCAAAAAAATTAAAAAATTCTTTCAGTCTCTTTCATCACATTAGCTCTCTCTTATGCATAGTGACCCATTTGGCCATTCTCTTTTATTTTTTTGGCTTGGTTCTTCATCTGTTGTAGCTATTTTTTATATTCTGTCATTCATCTTCCAAATCTCTTCTCAATCTCACCAACACCAAGTAGTGGAGTGCATGAATGCCTAGTTATGAAACTTGGTTTTCTTATTTGTATGTTTATGTATTATTGACAATATAATTATTTGTTTATGGTACTGTTGGAGTTCAAGTAAGTGATAATATTGTGAAATATGAATTTCTTAAGAAGTTTTAAATGGTTATATTTTTTTATAATTTTTCTTCTAGTTTCTTTTTTTTTTTTTATGTCTTTTTGATAGAAAGTTACGACTTACAACTCTACGACTCTAGAAATCTAAAACAACTCTAGGTAGAAACCTGATTTTAATAACCTTGCTTAGAATGGTCTTTGTAATTCAAACATGTCTCGGGCCAAAGTTACTTAAGGAAAAAAATTGGGCTTAAAAAATCTCTATATTCCTTCAATTGAAGTCGCTGGTCCTACTACTAGATTTTTGTGTCAATCCATTCCATAATGAAGTTAAAATGAGGTAGAACATCTTTGAGATATGTGCTTTTCTTTCAAGTTTTGTGTTGCAATATATAACCCAGACCATTATATCAGTTTGGAAGAGGGGCGTTGACATCAAATAAAATAGAGGGGGTAAAAAGGGAATAATTTAAGAAGTTACGCCCATATCGTAATTTTCCCTAACAAAATCCCGATGCGAAAATATTATATTTAAAATCATTATCGCGAAATTTTCCAAGGACTCGAAAATATTTATTAATTTGTTTGTGAACGCTATTACAAGCTTTCTCTGCATTCCCGATCTCTGCAGGGTGCTTCGCTCGCCATTCAGGTACGCTTCTTTGTCTTCCTCCTTCTCCTCCTCCGTCTTTGATCTTTGAGCCGAAAAAGAATCTCTCTCTCTCTCTCTCTGTTTTTTTTTAATGTTTCAAGCTTTATCAAGATTCAAGCAGAAATTTGCACGTAAGCGATTGATTGTTGTGAATCTTCAATGAAATGGAACCCTCCTGAAAGTATGTTGTGAGATTATGCCTTAAGGATTTGTGTTCGCCGAAAAAGAATCTCTCTCTCTCTCTGTTTCTTTTTAATGTTTCAAGCTTTATCAAGATTCAAGCAGAAATTTGCACGTAAGCGATTGATTGTTGTGAATCTTCAATGAAATGGAACCCTCCTGAAAGTATGTTGTGAGATTATGCCTTAAGGATTTGTGTTCGCCGAAAAAGAATCTCTCTCTCTCTCTGTTTCTTTTTAATGTTTCAAGCTTTATCAAGATTCAAGCAGAAATTTGCACGTAAGCGATTGATTGTTGTGAATCTTCAATGAAATGGAACCCTCCTGAAAGTATGTTGTGAGATTATGCCTTAAGGATTTGTGTTCGCCGAAAAAGAATCTCTCTCTCTCTCTGTTTCTTTTTAATGTTTCAAGCTTTATCAAGATTCAAGCAGAAATTTGCACGTAAGCGATTGATTGTTGTGAATCGTCAATGAAACGGAGCTCTCCTGAAAGTAGGTTATGAGATTATGCCTTAAGGATTTGTGTTCTTTCGGCTGGCAATTGGGGACGGATCTGCGAGGGTCTCTATTCATAGGATAGGAACTTTGAATAAGAACCTATTTAAGTTAGGAATTAATTTCAGTTCATGCCTTAAGGATTTGTGTTCTTTCGGCTGGCAATTGGGGGACGGATCTGCGAGGGCCTCTATTCATAGGATAGGAACTTTGAATAAGAACCTATTTAAGTTAGGAATTAATTTCAGTTCACTCGTTCCTGGTTTGACACAACAGTCCAGGGTATTTTATTCAGTGCTATTAAATATTGAGTGGGTAATTTGTGGTTTTTATCTAATTGATTGCTATGATACGAGCCAACTTATACACCTTTGGGCAGAACTCATCCCCAAAAGCTAGCTTGTTGAGGTGAGGGTGCCCAAGGCCATATAAGCGCCTTCAAGGCCCATTTTGGAGGCCATGTGGGATATTCGGCTCGTATCATGCTATTGGTTGGTTCTCACTTTTGTTCATGAGTTCGAATGTGGACACCAGTTGACATGTGGGATTTCGATATGAAAGAAATAGCGCTCTAGTTTGTTGCAATGTTGAATAATGGAATTTGAACTTCTGCTGGCAATGAAATCTGAAATTTAATCCTATGTTTTGTCAACAATATTTTGTCTTTTTGTTTGCCTCAATATCAGCTCTCATGGAGTGTTTCTGCTTTTTGCATTTTCTACTGTGAGCTGCAAATCTTACTGTATTTGCTGCCTCCTTTCGTTGGATGTGCTAAAAAAATTTTAGTCTTGATTTTACTTAACCAACCTTTTTTGCTGGTGGAAGTAAGTGAAGTTTCATCTCTTACTTGTCTGGCAGCTGCTGGTTAGGTGGTGCAAACAACATCATGTCAGGCATGGAGGAGGTCAAAGACCAAGAACAAGTAGATACAAATGCTATGGATGAGGATAAAAAATCTATGCCATTATCTGAAGAGGAGGTATTCTTAGAAAAGATTTCATATGTATGTGGAGAACTTTCTGTCGTGATCCCTGAATATTTTTCGCATCTGAAAACTTTTTCTGCTCTTCCTCAGGAAGCTGCTGTAAAGAAAAAGTACGGAGGAATCATGCCAAAGAAACCACCTCTTATTTCCAAGGTGACTTCCAACAATTGTAGGGAAAGCTTCTGGCTTTTGATGATGTTTGGTTAAAATTGTCCTCCTTTTGTGACAGGATCATGAACGTGCTTACTTCGACTCTGCTGATTGGGCACTTGGAAAGGTTGTCATATAGTTTCCTATCATTTATCTTGAGCTTGAACACAACTAATGATTTTAATGTTCATGATGTACAGCAAGGTGGTCAGAAGCCAAAAGGACCACTTGAAGCACTTCGACCCAAGCTGCAGGTAATGTTCAACATGCGTGCAAAGAGGATATCCCATGTGGTGTAGTCTTGTCTTTTTTTCTCCGTAGTACTTCAGTAATTTGCACCAGATAATAGAAAATGACAGCAGTATTGGCTGAGATCTTTGTAATTATACACATTTTCTGCAGTTGCTTGTTAAAATGCTTGAACTTTTTCATTTTCTTTTTTTTAGTTGGATTGGCTTAAACTTTTTCACCTTCTTGATTTTTAACTGCTAGTGGCATCAGGGTATGTATGTTGTCATTGCATTGAATAATAGAAGCCTTCATAAGAAAGTTCTGTTTTAGGATTAATAAACCATTCAAGAATGACTGGACAAAGTTTAAGATAGCTGAATATATGAGGTGAAGGAATGAAAAATCAATCTAGTTTCCTGCGACTGTCTGACATGCTCTAGCTGTTCAGTTTCTGGTGTCTTCTTCTAGCTATTTACATAAAAAATTTCTCTTCTCAAGGGTTTTATGAACTCCAAGAATTTGGCATATGTTCAATCTGTGGCTTGTGGCTGCCTTTATATACAGTGTGCCTCTTAAGCCATTTATTTTTAAGCAAAAAGGAAAAGTGTAAATAACAATAACAATAATGATAATAATAATAATGTCGGTCCCCCTAGCAATGAAAATTGCATGTTTTGTTGGTTCCATGATTTCAGCATTAGCTAGTCTTTAACAGTGTTAAGTTACTGTGTTCTTTTGTGTTGTACATTCCTGTTGTGTGGTGGCATAAATAATGTTGGAGCATATCATCGTACTTGTATCCCCTTTTTCCTGTCCTTTTCTTCATCTTCCCTGCAGTAATGGCTATTCAGTTGTGTGCCAAGCTAATTCTCTTCGCTTTGTTTTGAATATGTTACCCCTACGCCTCCCCCCACACCCAAAAAACAAAAAACAAAATAAAATAAAAAAACACTTAAAAGCACTGTTATTTTTCATGTAATTAGTATGCTTATGGCTTGTCCTTTTTTCAGCCCACACAACAACAAACAAGATATCGAAAGTCTCCTTATGCACCATCAGATGGTGAAGGTACAGTCTAGCTCTGTGATCAATGGTTTTCATCTATGCATTCGTATGCTTATCTGATTTGCTGTTGTTTTGGAGGTAGACTCAGCTTTGAATTGTATAATTTAGGTGGAGGGAGTGCCCAATCTGAAGATAATACTGCAACTGAATGAGAAATAGCTACTCGATCTTCCCATCTTCTGAGGACCATTGATTGTTATGCTCATACCTAGATTAGGTATATTGTGATTTGCAACTGTTCCCTGAATAAAGCTGGTGAAGATGCTTCATTGTAGCAAAAGAGAAGATAGCTGTTCTTTCTGCAACTGAGACTAGCCAGGACTTAAAAGTAATCTGCTGATCCAACGATTGTTCTCCTACGTGGAACATTATTGCTCACTTTACGCTATGAACAAACTATGTAATTTAAAAAACACATTAGTGAGGATGACCTTTTCCAACTGCTTCCTTTTGTCTGCATTGTGATGAACCCATTTGAGCTGGTAATAGGGCACTTGGCTACTTTTTTCCCACACAAGGGAGTATTCATTCACTAAAACGAGTATAACATCTGTACAGAGTAGCATTTAATCTACCCAGAGTAATTTGTGATATGGATTTCATTACAGATATACTACTCAAATCCTTAGCATCCCAGGAAACCAACTGAATCCGATTCCCATGCTTGTGGACACAACCATGACAAAAACGGCCACCTTGATTTCCATCACCAAACTGGTAAGACCACAGCACCAGTTGATGCAGCTGGCCCTTGAATCTGATGACATGCCTGGAAGTTACAACCTCAATTCAGCCATGCATGGAAATCAAGATCCTTGGGCTTCTAATTTACGAAAGTGTTATCAGGCTAGATTAAACAAGGCCTTCTTTCCAGTCATTTTGCGTCTTCCAGCCAAGAGACTAGGAGTTACCCTGCAATGAAAAACTAAATAAGCCTTAAATCCCAAACATATGAAAGCAGTTGATTGGCGGGCGCATTCATGGTTTCTTCAGGTTGTTTCTTTTGGCTCAGTATTCTCATCCCTCTTTGAAACTGTAATGGTACTGGGAGCTGCTAAATAGACCAGCTAGGTCGGAAGATGTGATCCCTCTTGTTGACTGCTTTTATTCTTGAATTTGATACATGGTCTTCTTGGTCATTAGCTAGTCATAAAGCTTTTGATCAGCTAGAAGGGGATCATTAACATTAAATGTTTACCCACAGAGCAAGATATCTACTATGAAGCATCCTAAGTGGAAGGGAATTCTTGAAACTTTCTTGTTTTATACATCCATACTTATACATGTTTGGCATGTGATACCATTTAAGAGACGATGCCAACTTAGCAGTAAACATTATCAATAAGTTCAGATGATGAACATCTACTCTGCTTTCTTAACCTCTAGAACAATATGAAAAGAAATTGTACCTATGCGAAGTCATAGAATTGATTAGATGACAAGCACAAACTGAAGATCTAGTTCTGGTAGCAACAATATCTAGCAAGTAGCAACATGCAACTTTAGCCCTATCGAAACTTACCTGTCATGGAATCCTGTGATACATCGTCTTTTGTTTTCTTGAACCAAGCAACATGCTTTAGATACTCTTCAAGCTCCTTCTCTAACCTTTCAATAAACTCACTTGTATGCTCCAGGGATTGCAGATACTTGTATTTTTCCAATGCCTGCAATTCATATAGGAAAATTATAACCTTTACCGGATGTCTATTAGGTATATTTTCACCCATCCAATTTTTTCTGTCTCGTGGAACTGAAATGAGGAAGTAAGAGCTAAGAGACCACTGGTTCCAAGAACTGTGATGAATAAATGAAATAAACAAGCAAAATGATCCATCTTTCAAATAACTTTGCCTCTCTCTCACAATCTGTTCTCCATTTCACTATCGAGACTTGCAACATCCTGGATTCCTATTTGGCCTAACTAAAGCGACAGCAAAGATACAAAGTTCAAGCTATGCTTTTATGCCTATTTACAGCTTCTGCAAATATAACTTCTACAACAGCTGAAACATTATTGGCCACGCTTTAACATCTCTGGTTAGAAGCTGTTGCAAAAGCCTAATAAACAATCTCTTTCTAAGTTCAGCTTTTATATTGCTTTTTTCCTTGTAATAATTTTCTTCAATTTTCTAGTATATTTAAGCCTCTTTGTATTTTTAACAGATTTGTGTTGATTAAAAAAACAGCATTTTAATAGCCACATCCAACAGACACTGATATGTGGTGCCACCTGATCTTCTACGGCAATCAACAAAGACATAGCAGTCACAAGCAACTTTAGCAACGGTACCATACATAAATATATTCATTGGAGAAATATGGAGAAAATCCTAATTATAAAGCTTGATTTGTAATCGGGTTATTAGACAAAACTTTCTCAATCATATGTCAAGAAACATGACAAGCAGATAATCAAAAGTGAGAACATATTACCTTGGCTTTAGATAGGGTTTCTGGTGGACACATGACAGCGGGCTGTACATAATTTTTTCCGCGGTAAAATATTATTGTGTTGTCAGGTTTTATATCAATTACAATGCCTTTGCTCAGTCTAGTAAGTTCTTCAGCAAATTCGGGAATCTGTCCTGGTCGGCAAGGCTTGCAGGAAACCTTCACAGTTTCATGCTTCTTCCAGTGGAGGTGCATATTAAGAACAACACCTCCAAACACTCCTCGTCTCCCAACTTGTATGTAATTTTTTTTCTTCTCACCGGTACGCTTTAGATAGTGCTTTTCCTCCTCAGTTAACATTTCAGGATCATGCTTCTCAGCTGGGGGTTTGGAAATCTCAAATTTTCTCAGCTTTTCAATAAGCCATTCCTCTTTTCGTTTCGCCTGAGCAGGTCATTGACAAAGACAACAAGCAATAAGAGCAAAAAAAAAAAAATTTACTCCCACATAATCTATGACTTGATGCAGCCAATGAGTAACAATGCAACAAGGCACTCGAGAAAGAACAAGGTATTATTATTTCAGAGCAACAAGAGATTGTAAATGCCAAACAGGGATAAAAGGAGCTGAGGAGCATATTATATACTTCATTGAAGTGTCAAAATTCAGTGGTTGGTTAAACATACAACGAAAAGGTAGAGCAAAAGGTTTTGCATCTCTACATCACCAAAAAGACATGAAATGCTGCCACTTTCACTGATTCTACAGACACAAGTAACTATGTGGATAGTCCCGCATGCTGAAACTCATCAAAGATGCCACAAAATTTATATATATTAACGGGAAAGAAAGAACCTTTTCAAGTTTATATCTTATCCTGACTTCCGGGTTTGGAGAATTCATCTTCTTTTTGGCCTTCAGACGATAGAATCTGAGTTCATTCAACTTCGCCTTTCTAGACATCTCGACTCTTTGGGTTTTCTTAATCCCTTCTACTGGAGGACCATTTTTATCAAGCGACTGGTTAAACGAAAACCTCACAACCTTACCATCTGTTTTCAGCTGAACCGAAGTATTACTCATATATCTCACAAATGAGAATTCACTGAGGAAACTTCCAAATCCAAACACATCTTCTGCCCTCGAAGCCCTGTGGCGGATACTGGGGTCTGCGAGTGGGATGACACTAGAGCATGGCCTGAATAAAACATAGCCAGGAAATGGGACTTCAATGGTTTGAGAAAAGTGGAAAGAGAAATTTCATGGAAGAGAAGCAATTATGGGATAAATGGGGCTTACCTGGTGATGACGGAGCGAAATCTGCGAGTGATGAATCTGATCGAATCTATGGCGGTCATTGTAATTCGCTTAAGCATCCATTACCAAAGCGGGAATATTGGTTCGTGGGTTTAATGGCTATGGAAGACCTCCAGTGCCCGCCATTTCCGAGCTGCAACGACAACGCTGCTCCTTTCCTAGCATTTCTCTGGGCAGAGCACCAAGGAGAAGGCTTTCGCCTGATGAAGTCCGAATTTGGGCCTGGCCCAGAAAATCCAGATTCAATCTCTTCTGGGCTAATCTTCATATGAGATCAATGTTTTAATCAATATTCCATTTGACATTATATAATTAGCCTTTATACATGCATAGCACTGAATCGACACTTGATGGATTTTAGAGGTAAGCATGGTTTGGGTTGATTTGGATTTTTAGTGGAACTGAATAAACCCTAAATAATTCTGATTTGAAAAATTTTCTGTCCAATTTGAGAATCAAGAACTAAACAAAACTAAAGTCATGATTCTAGATTTTTCGATTCTGGTTTTTGGATTTTTCAATCTATAGCATATACTTATAAGAATACCAAAATGCAATAAAATTCTACTCACAATCAATGCCAAATGACAGTCTTCAAATGCATTTGTGGAGTGAGATTGGCATAGTTAAGACTTAGGGTTCGGTTAAAAGACAAAAATTTTCAATAATATAATTTTTAATAAATTATTATATATGTAAAATCATAAATTTTATGGCATATTAATGCATATACCTCGTGTTGGTTTTATATGGAACTGAAACAAATCCGAACACTAATGGTTTTTTCATATATGGAACCAATTCACAAATCATAATTGATTTTACCCAACCTAATTCAACCCACCTCTATTGGGTTGGGTAAATTCATAATTTTACCTAATTCATGCTCACTCCTTATGGATTTCCTACTTTAGATGAGTAGTTAGCAAACTTTTCCACTTCCATTAAAAAATTAACTCTCATCCGGGATCCATATTCACATTAACCTTAGTTAAACTGCAAGTTTTGGAGGCGAGGTATTGAGTTCACGCTTAGTGTACAACTTAAAGTTGTGCTTTGACCTTAAGTGAGGTGAGTATTGTTGGTTGTAAAGAGTATTGTTGGTTTTTTTTTTTTTTTTACAAAAAAATACTTCATTTTAATTAAAAGTAAGTTAAACAATATCTTTAATAATGACTTAAGAGTTAAGACACTAAAAGTAATAGGAATATAAAACTGACAATAAACAAAAAACTTATAACAGCAAAAGAAGATAAGAGAATCAGATTAACCTAAATTTCTTAGGTAAGTCAGAATAAATTTGGATAGCCTCTTTGCCTTAGTCATCTTAATTTGCAACTCTCGTATCGCAAGTGTATAGCTCTAGCTCTACCACGTTGTATATTCAATTCCTCTAGCGGCGACTTGGTGGCTCCGTCACCTTGAATCCTCCTCTTGGTTGCACGCTTTTCCTGCTGCTGTCCGCCGCCTGATTTGATCAATCGACAGAAATTCATAGGGATGTATGTTTTGCCAGGGTAAAAATGATGGCTTCAATTCGTTCTTCTAGCTTCTTGGTTTTTTTTTTTTTGCCCTTCCAGGATTCCTCTTTTTTCTTAAATTTGTTTCAGGTTGAATTAAGGCATGCAATTTAATCACTGGTGCGGGAATAGGATTGGGATTTCAATCTGATGCGTCTACAATTGTAAGGGAAATAACTGACTAAGAGAACACAAAAAACTGACGAGAAACATCACATGAGAAACAAAACTTGAGGCCTAACCGCAGCATCATTCTAGCATCGTTGTACTTGTACCAGCTGTTTCTCTTTCCAGTATTTATGTTTTGATGGATGTATAATTAAAAAGTAAGAGCACGTACGTTGCGTCTGTCTTGCTTAAGCAAGCTTTGCCTTTGCATATGATATGGCTGTTGCTATACATGTAGACCTCACTGTAGTATCGACATCAGGCCTGTAAACAATATGGCACTGCCCTGCAATTTATTTGGGGATAACGAATCCAGCAGCAGACTAGTACTGATTTTGCCCTTTTAAAAGCTTGTGGCCAACCCAACCCCGCTTAGTTCTTTCATGAAAACCACATACCATTAGCAATACAGGAGATTCCATTAGCTATTCTAAGAACAGTCAGGCCAAATCCACTTTCCATGCTCTACCAGCCTAAACATGGATACCACCATCCAAGCATCTCTAGCTAACAAAACAAACTTCCTTACTTGCACAGCAAGTTTCTAATCTCTGCTAGACCAAAATTGTATGTACAGTTCACTTCTAAGACTTACTCAAACATATATAGACCAATAGCACAGGTTCAACAAATTACTCAAGTGCAAGCAAGGATTCACATACAAGCAAAACCATGTTCGTCCACGCAAATGGCGTTAAACTGCCCATCCATTCACACATTGATCAGGGGGCACACTCATACTGAAAATAAATTGTCAGGACCAAAAAGCAGCATTGTTCATCAACTCAAAACGCCTAGTATATTTGCAGAAGAGTAAAGCCTTTATGATTATACAATATCAGCTAATTTACCATGTGATGTTGCAGTTTAAATTGACCCCTGAGTGAAAGAAACTTGAGCCACAAGGTAATACGAGAATGAAACCTATAAAATAGTAACACTCATGAGAAATGGGGACAATCCAACGACATAAAGATCCGCATTCCTCCCATTCACACAAAACCCTGCATCTTGCAAGCAACATAAAGCCAAAAGAACGCTGAAGCAAATGAAAAGACAATTTCTGGAGCACAACTAAAAAATAATTAGATCATAATCAATACAATGACAACGAATGATTCACACATTTCCACAAACAGATTACCTAACAGACCGCGCGTTTGCTCAACTCTAGACTCATCCATTACCTCGAGAATACCGATACCTATAGAACTCACTTGGAAACCAGGAGTATTTCTGGCTTCTTCGCTTTGCTGGGGGTGTTAGCACTTGATGACGAATTAGCAGCTGCAGCAGCAGCTCTCGCAGCTTCCCGTGCACTGTTATCAAGCTTGATCAAACTCTGGAGGGCCAAAATCGGCTGTGGCGCCAGATCATGAGACGCCCTCCCATACAAACGCCTCACTGCCACTGAAGCTGCGTCCTTAACCTCTTGTGAATTCGAAGGACCAAAAAGACAGTGCCCTAAAATGGTCACTACTGGCCTCAGAAGCTCCCAAGGCAGCGGAATCCTGACCCCCTTCCTCTCCTCCGAACTGCTGACTTCGCCATTTTCAATTCCCAGTTTCTCCATCTCCGACACAACACTCTCAATCTCACTCTCATCCTCGTAACCATTCATTGATCCGTTCTCGAAAGACACTTCATGCCCATTTCGATTCCCGCGCCAATCACAATTGCTATTCCTGTCAATTTTTTTTCCACAAGGGCAGTCCTGACCGGCCCAGTCCGCTGAGAATCGACAGAATTCGAGCTTAGACCACGCTGGCATCTGAGAAACGTGCTTGTAATAGCAATCAAACGCAGTCCCAACAATAGTGGAGCGCTTAGTCGACTTGACGGCCACTTGGGGTTCGAGGGGAGGCGACAATACCCCAATCGAGGGGCTAGATCTGTCACTAGCCGGCCTGTTTCGAGGCGTGTGATATAGAGAAGGCTGTGAAAGATCGGGAACATGGACGACGAGAGGTTTGCCGGCGCGGGCTTTAACTTCAGAGGAGTAGACAGCGAGGAGGACAGCCTCGAAGCCAGAGAGGGACGGGAGAGACGGAGAGGAAGCGGAGTGGAGACGGGAGAGGTAGAGGCCGGAGAGGAGGGGAAGGAAAGAGAGGACGAGGAGGCGGAGGTGGGGATCGGAGGAGAGGAAGGTGTCGTAGAGCCAGTGGCAGAGGGGATCGGAGCCGGAACCGGACATGGGGGAGGAGAGAGCGGAGGAGAGGGCGGAGTAGGCAGAGGGGGAGGAGAGGAAGGATAGGGCGGGGCGATCGGAGTCAGCCAGGGAGGATAGGTCATCGTCGGAGGGGAGGAGGGTGGAGACGGAGAGGATGGATGAGCGCTGCTTGGAGACAGACTCCCACCAGGAGTGCATGGGGTCGTGGTCGGCTGTGGTGGTGGCGGAGGAGGAGGGAGGGGCGGGACGAGGAGTTGATGAGGAGGTCGAGGAGGATGAGGAAGGGGAGGGCTGTAGAGTGAGGTCCATAGCGGCGGCGACGCCGACGGCGATGGCGGTTTGACTTGGAGATGAAATTGTGTGAGATTCAGATTAGAGTCTCAATGGGGGCGAAGAAAGTGGTGGAGGGGTTTGAGGACCCGGCGACTTTGGGTCCATGGCTGCCCGTAACTGTGAGTGTGAATGAACAACTAATTTGGGATTTCGAACAAAAATGAAGTTTTATAAAGGAGTATTCATTAGTTTACACTGATATAAGTCTTACATTGTTTACACCGTTTAATAGTTTTTGAATAATTAAAATTATATCAAATTAATAATTTAATTTAAAGTATGGTTTGTGTAGATTAGATTTGTTAATTTTTAGACTAATTACAAACTTTATAACGTTTATATTTAGTAGAGACAGACAAATTCCAATGGTTCAAAATTTTCAGGATAAACTAAAAAAACTTACAAACTGAATCAAATTAATTTTTTTTAGGTATGATTTTCAAGTTTTGAATATTAAGAGTCAATTCATATTAACTTAAGTCAACTGATTCAATTTTACTTTTATTATTTTTTTATATAAAATTAATTTCATTTAAAAATTAATATTATTGGATGTAATAGTCCATTTGAAAGTAAATTTCATGATTTTTCTAAATTTTTATGATTTTTTTCTTTTTAATGACTTAAACTAGAAAAATTCATAAAAATTTAGTAAGATTAAAAAAATTATATTTTTAATGTATTTTTGTAGCTATATAATATTAGCTATTAATTAAAATTAGTTCAAGGTAAAAAAGATAAAAAAATAATAAAAATAAGTCATTTTAGAGTCAATAACTTAAGTTAAAATGAACCGAGTATAAATCTGCTAGTTAAAATAATTATATTGGTAACAGACAATGAAGATTGAATAAAAATTAATATAAGCTTTATGGGTAAAATCCATCCTAAGTCCCTTATCTTATTTTTTGTTCGAAATAAGTACTCTATCTTAAGGTTGTCCTATCATATCGAAGTCCCTTACCTCATGTTATGTGTCCTAATTGGGTATTTCCTGTTCATTTCACCGTTTAAATGGGCCGATTTTGTTGATGTGGCATTAATTAGAATTAAACTAAATGTAAAATTACAATTTCGGTATTTAAAACTTTTCCTATTAATCATTTTAACCCTCAAAATTTTTAAACCTCATATTTTCCCTCTAACATCTGTTCTTCCCAATTTCCCACCTTATTAGATTTAAAAAATGGTGCATCTGCCGAATCGACTATTTCTATACCTAATCCTGTCCTTCCTCATTTGATTCCAACTCTTCTTCTTTGATACAGCAAGGACAAGGATGTGATATAGCAAGGACAAGGATGTGATACAGCAATCGAATGACGACTGCATTTTTGCGCATGCTCTTGATCGAACGGCAACTGCATTTTTCATGCATCCTCGTGATCCAATGACAATTTAGTGGTGACAATGATGGAGATTTCACAGCGATTTTATGCATCATTGGGTCAGTGCAGGAAATCGCAACAATTGAAGGCAAATCCAAGCAAATCGGCAACAAGTTGCGACGATCAATGATGGTGGTGAGGAAGAGGAGCAAAAGGTAGATGATGAGTTAGTGGCAGATGAGGAGATGGGTGCTACCACTGCTCGAGATCATGGATTGGGGATTGACGGTTTGGAGAATATGGTGTAAACAGCAAATACCTAAGTTTAAAGGTTAAACTTATTAATTGAAAGAAATTATGGACCATATTTGTTATTTTATGTTTCTTTTAGTATTAAATAATGTTATGTCAGCATTTTTCATCCAACTTAACAGTGAAATGGACAAAAAATACTCAATTGGGACACGCAACATGAGGTAAATAACTTTGATATGATAGGACAATTTTAATGTAGGGTACTCATTTGGGACACGCAACATGAGATAAAAGATGTTGATATGTTAGGACAACCTTAAGGTATGGTACTCATTTGGGACAAAAAAATAAGCTAAGGGACTTACGATGAATTTTACCCTAAGCTTTATATCAATGTTACCAAATCCTTAGTTTTTGTAGATATATTTTGGGTCCTGAATAAGTATATATTACTTAAAATCAGGTATACGAGTATATGGTTTTGAATAAGTTATTATTATCATGCGTAAGAAAAGGAATGTCGGTTTATTCAAGACCCATAATACAACCAAATTTAACCAAAGTACATTTTGTAATATTGGGAAGGGGTAAAGAGATTTGAACACTGGGACTCAGGCTGGTGCTCTCTCACGCTAATTAAAAATACAGTATTGACAATTATACTATTTTTATAAAAAGTTAAGGATTTTGTTATAGAAAACTTAAGAATGAAACGTAATACATGCATATCATAAAAATTATTTCACTATTAACTCGATTTAATCACATAATTACAATTAAAATTATAAAGTATTAGAAAATGCATAAAAATGTATATACTAGTGAGAGTAAAATTGAAAGACGATGTATAAGTGTTTAAAAGTATCTCTTATTTTATTTTATTTTTTTGGTAAGCCACTTATTTTAGTATAAAAGTTCTTTTGGAAAATATAACTAGTTATGCAATTAAAGGAGTAATTTTTTTGAAGAAAGAAAGAATTACAAAAAAATTGTAAATTAATTTAACCATATAAAACCAACTAATTTTAAATTTAATTAAAATAAGTAAATTTTAAATTTTGCTTAAAATATAAATATATGATTTTGTTTTCACTTCTAAGTAGTTAGTGAACATATACAATTTCAAACTTTGTTTGACTAATAACATTGTGTGAAAAAAATAACTAGAGATACTAAACTTTGTGCCCTATTAAATGTAATATATTATTGTGTTTTATTATTTACAAGGTTATCATTTATAAAAATTATCAATTTATTAAAATGTCACACTTTAAGAAGTCTAGAAACTATTTAATTTGTTTGAACTTAACTCAACTTAATTCAAAATAGCTGAATTTTTTTGTACATTTTTTCACCAAAACTAATTCATTTGAAAGGTAATATTATGTAGGTCCAATAATCTATTGAAAGTAAAATTTTGATGACCCTATTATTTTTTACAAATTTTTATTTTATGAGGCATTAAAAAGGAAAATGTAATAAAAATTTAATAATAGTATAAAAATTTTACTTTCAATGGCTCATTATACTTACATGATATTGGTTTCAAATAAAATTAATTTTGGTTAAAAATACGTAAAATTAAAAATAAACTATTTTGAATTAAGTTGATTTAAATTAAAATAAATTAGGAGCCAATTAGTTTTAATGTCAATCAACTTAATAAAAAATAACTATTTTTATTTTTACTTCTTTCTTGTTCAGAATTAATAATAATCCATTTAAAATAAAATTTTTATGATGTTATTAATAATATCATAAAAATAAAATTTATAAAAAATTTTAATAATATCATAGCAATACTTAATTTTTTCTTAAGGTGTAATCTTACAATATTTTTTGTTAATTAAATATTTTTTGATAATTTTATTTTTTTAGGTGGTTATGTTAAAAAATTAATAATATTTTTAATTTTAATACAAAATATCTTAAAATTGATTTTTTTATAGTTTTCTAAATATAAAATTTATCAATAATTTGTAAATAATCACTTTTTATAAGAATAATACATAATAATAAAGTAAATTAATATAAAGGTAAATTGTGCTGAATTTTGTATTTTTTTATTAAATGATGTTTGGTGGACAATAATGATTGAGGAGACTCAAAACATTGCCTTAAAGACCGGGTAAAAAGCACCATTAGTTCCAAACCCTTAATTCTCGTTGTAAATAGGTCTCTAATCTTCATTTCATTCAAAATTGCTCCAAATCTTTATAATTTATTGCATATTGGTTCATAGTATTATGTAGGCATAGAAACTTGATTTATAGCAAAGGCAAATATATAGTTTAAACTTTTCAGTTAACTGTTAGAAAATTATGGTTTGGTTTGAATTTATGAAAAAATAGATACCAATAATTTAAATTATATTTAAAAAGTTAATATTAAATAATTCATAAGAGTTAATCAATTTAAACTGTTCGGTAGTTATCATTTAATAAATTCAAACTGTGCCATAATTTTCTCACAGTTAATGTATAATTTAAACTATCAATTTTTATTCTTAAAAAATTGACTTTCTGTACCTGCCTAAAACTATGGACTAATATGCAATTAACTATAAAGGTTTAAGATCAATTGCAACAAAAATGAAGATTAAGAACTGATTTGCAATGAGAATTAAAGGTTTGGAACCATTTGTGCTAGTCACCCCTATAAGACTTGACTTAATTTTAAGGTTTAAATGCATATTTGATTCCTCAAGTTTGCACACTCTCTTTCGAGAATCAAACTCACCACCTCTTTTCCTTCTCGAATCAAACTTGCTGCCTCTTCTTTTTCTTGAATCAAACCTATTGACCTCTTTTCTCCTTGCGTTTACACTGTCGGCCATTTTTTGTTTTCCCCATCAAATCGCTTCTCCTTAGCACATCAGATTTGGCTCACCATTAACCTCTTCTCCCCAAGAGTCGACCTTTCTCACCCAGCGCCATGCATCCTCTTCTTCATTCCAATTGCTCTCCACTTCTTCCTTTGTTTTGTCCATAGTCCTTAGTCGTTGTCTCTTATCTTCTTAATCAAATCTGTCACCCTCTCGATACCTTCTTCAAATTGTCTGCCTTGCAGAAGTTTTGGGTTGTAGTGAAGGAGATCAAGGTAGTGACAATGGATGAAGAGGAAGAAGATAAACTGGTGTTGCAGTTCTCAGCCCAGCCCTATGCGTGCCCCACACCACATCAACCTAAAAAGAAATGCCATCCACGTATTCATTAATTTAAGGACCAATTCACTGCATTTTCTATAGTTAAGGGACTAAGTATCAATGAGTTAAACTTTAAGGATTAACTCGCTAGAATCAACAAACTTAAGGGACCAAATGCGTATTTAAGCCTAATTGTAAATAGAACAATTTAACATGTCATAATTTTATAGAAATTCATAAAAAAAATCAATAATATTGTAAAAATTTTACTTTCGAATGATTATTACATCTATATAATAGTAACTTTCAAATAAAATTAGTTTCAAACAAACAAGATAGAAAAGTAAAAATAAATCATTTTAAATTGAATTGACTTAAGTTAAAAAAATCAATATATTATAAAATTAAGTTGATTTAAATTAAAATGAATTGGGTAATAATTTTTAAAAAATGAATATATAGGTAATGTGTGATATCATAAATCCTTTAATACATTTAAACATATACATTTGGTTAAGTTCCACATGAAACATAAACCAAGGTTTTAAATCTCACACTGGTGATTGTACCAATTTTTTAACGGTGTGGTATAGTACTATTATTGTATCATTTTGGATGTACTGGATATACATATACATAATTTTCTTTAAAGAAACACATATGAAATAAATTTGTAGGGGGGGTGGGCTTTGTGGAAGTGTGTAAGTGTGACAGTGAAGAAAATGTTAAAAAGGTCTGAATTTTTGGGCTATGTTTCACCATTACCTTGATCTCCACCACTTTCTAACTCCTTTCATCTCTTTCTAATCACTCTTTCTTCTATTCAATATAAAGACGACAACTAACCTTCGTCATCACTCATTCTATGCTACCTTTTCATCTTCATGGAAGAACCAAGATCAATTGCTGCCACACCACCCTATTCAGAGTATAGAAAAATTTGCTTTGCTGCATCGGTTGCACGAATTAAGAGCAAGAAAGGTTGTATTGGGCATATTGCCCAAACAACGAGATAGCCAAAACAAGGTGTATTGGCCAGTACACCCTGGGATGTTGGACAATATAATATCATTTAGATCAGTACTGTTTCATTGCTGATATCGAGATGTGCCATTTGTATCGAACAATACAAAATGATATTTAAAACCATGGCAGAAACCAAATTTGAAAAATGATGGATCTTTTAATAGTGGAATCAGCCCATAACTCATCATCAATTTTTACTCACCTAAAATTAGCTTAATAACCTAATAAATGGTGATTTCGGGATGAGTTTTGCTTGTACCTAGCCTTTGCTCACTCATAGTCAAGATAAAGTGAACAATTGCGGTTAAAGAGTGTTATTGATCAATTAATATTTTGCAATATTCAATTTGACCACTAATCTTTTATTTTAGGCAATTGTTGAATTCAATTTACAACTTGGTATTGATTGATTTACCTTAAATAACAACTATTACACCTGCAAAAATCTCTAAACGCAAAGTAAAAGATATAGATAGAATTATATGCTACTTGTCATTCTTCCAATGTTATGGTCCTGTACTAGTATCATGTCATGTCATATCTAAATGTGAGCACTTCTTTTACAATATATGAAATTAATTTTTTAGATTTTAATTTAAATTGTATGGTACTTGTCTTCTAATAAATTTGATATCTATTAATAATTATATAGTTTTAAATGAGTAAATTACAGCTTGGTCCCCTAGCTTGTTTTTGTCCCTTACAATCAATTTATCCTTATAAAGTCCTCTAGCTTATTTTTTTGTGGCCCAAATTTGGTATCTTTCAACGCTTTCATTGTTACATTTAACAAAATTTTGGTAGAAACTACTCAATCTAGTTTCTAGATTTTCTTCACCTTATTTATGGCACCTTAAAAATTATAAATCTAACACATCAACCACCTTCACCACCTCACTTGTCATTCCTCTTGTTCTTCTAGCCCTTTCACCATCTTCTTCACGAAAGCTCCTATTTTTTCACCATCTCCGCTAGGGAAATAGACCATCTTTGTTGGTTTTAAAAATCAATTTTCTTTGTGAAATTCTATACTTTTCTATGTCTCAAATGGAAGGTCGCCTTCTTATAGTGCCCCGTGAACAAAGCATTCCACACTACAAGCATCCTTCTCAAGCATTCCATCAAACACATGGTGAACAACCCCTGTTTCACCACAGCTCTCCAACTCAATTGAATTCCCAGTTTACGTTATAATTGACGTTACTCTTTTCCCATCCATTGCAACATTGTGCAGGCTCAAAAGCCTGGTGCTCCTGGACAACTCAACAATTTATTTCACTTCCTCACTCCCACATTCTTCCACAACAATCATGCAAGCCCTGCCATTCTTCATAGCCCTCTATATCTCCTTCATACACTAGCCTGGAGAAAGCGACCCCACCAGATGCTAGCTAAATGCGTAAGACTAATCAAAGAAGGGCAAATTATGCGAATCCCCTCGCCGGAACAGAGGCAAAGATTCTGTTGAAGATTGCCTCAACTTTGTTCTTAACCTTCATCCCACATGGACTAGGAAACAAAGGCTTAATGCCTTAGCTCCATATTTCACCCTTCATCCCACATTGGCCATAGAAAGGGCCTTGGTACCTTCAACTCCTTATATAAGGAGCTTAGTTGTGACAATTAGAAGTCGTCCCACAATCTAGTAGTCACTTAGATTGTATTCTTCTTCTTTCTTAGTGAATTCTTTCTTCCGGCTTGCCGCCCGAGGTTTTTCCCCGATTTGGGGTTTTCCTCGTAAATTCTCGTGTCTCTTTTCTTTGTGCTTACGTTCTGATTCCTAACAAACTGGTATCAGAGCCAAGGTTAGGTTAGTGATAGCTGCTTATAGTATGTTCTGTGGTTGCCCCTAATAGGCGGATCCTCCACATCAGAAATAAGTAGTTTATCATTCATCTTGTGGTGTTGGGTACTATTCTCGTATACAGTTACTATTCCCGTATACAGTTACTATTCACATACTATTTCTGTATACGAGTATTATTTCCGTATACGATCACTATTCTCGTATACGGTTACTGTTCTCATATACTGTCACTATTCACGTGTACGGTTACTATTCACATGAAATTATCGGAGCTTATTTTTGCTCAGAAAGCTCGTGGCAGAGCTGTGATGGCTTCGACATCGACAAAGCTTGATATGGCACCACTCACGTATAGCATAAAGTTTTCAATTTGGAAAATCAAGATGAAAGCAATTCTCATAAGTCTTGATTTGGATGAGGCACTACTCGGGATGGAGAATATGTCCGGAACAGAGCAGGAAAAGGAGAGAAAGAATCTGAAGGCGCTCGCTCAAATTCAGTTGCACTTATCAACGGAGATTCTTCAGGAGGTCAGTAAAGAGACAACTGCTGCCAGCTTATGGTTGAAGCTTGAATCGCTTCTTATGACAAAAAGTCCAGCAAGTCGCTTGTACGCTAAATCCAGGCTGTACTCGCATAAGCTGTCAGAAGGTAAGTCTATTAAATCATATATTGAAGAATTCAGAGAGATCATCAATGATTTAGAAAATCTTGATGTTAAAACCGATGGTGAGGATTTGGCTATGCTTTTATTATATCATCTGCCAACATCATACAATAGTTTCCGTGATACCATGCTTTATGGAAAAGATACAATAACTTTAGATGAAGTCTGTTCCAGTTTATTGTCAAGAGATAGGATGGACACTTCAAAGCGTGAGGAAAGCGGAGAAAGCTTGTATTCAAGAGGCAGATCAGTTGAAAGAAAGAATGATAGAGGATCATCTTCAAGGTCCAAGTCAAAACATCGGAATCTTTATTGCAACTATTGTAAGAAGAAAGGTCACATTAAGGATGATTGTTACAAATTAAAGAAGAAGAATAAAAATGCTGAAAATGGAGACAAGAACAAGCAAAGGCCACCAGATGAGGCTAGTATTGCCACCAATGAAGATGATTTTGCTTTAGTTGCTGAAAACTCATCTATAAACAGCACAGAAGCTCATATAACTGCACAAGCAGAAAGTAGCAGGAGTGGCGAATGGACCATGGATTCTGCTTGCTCATTCCATTTGACTCCCCATAAGGACTGGTTTTACACATATGAACCGGTCAATCGAGGAGTAGTCATGATGGGGAATGACAATGCATGTAGAATTGCAGGCATCGGTGACATCAAAATTCGAATGCATGATGGGATAGTGAGAACACTATCAAATGTTCGCCATGTCCCTGATATGAGAAGAAATTTAATTTCTTTGAGTACATTGGAAGAAAATGGTTGTTCCTTTATTGGCAGGGATGGTTCGCTGAAAATCGTCAAAGGATCATTGGTAGTCATGAAAGGCCAGCGGAAAGGAAAGCTCTACATTTTGGATGGCAAGACCGTGGAAGGCCAATCTGCAGTTGCTGAATCATCTATGTCTGATGAGGAGGTGACAAAATTGTGGCACATGAGGCTAGGCCATATGAGTGAAAGAGGCATTTCTGAGCTGAGCAAAAGAGGACTACTCGGAGAACAAAAGGTCAGTAAGTTAGATTTCTGCGAACATTGCTTATTTGGAAAGCAAAAGAGAATCTCTTTTACTACTCCTGCAAAACATAACACTAAAGGAACTCTTGATTATATTCATGCTGATGTTTGGGGACCGTCTCGTGAGGCATCTCTTGGTGGAGCTCATTACATGGTTACCTTCATTGATGATTTTTCAAGGAAGGTTTGGGCATATTTCTTGAAGCATAAGAATGAAGCCTTTGTCGCATTTAAGCAGTGGAAGACTCTGATCGAGAAGCAGACCGGGAAGCAGGTGAAACGGCTAAGGACAGATAATGGTTTGGAATTCTGTTCGGGAGAATTCAAACAATACTGCAAGGAACAAGGTATTGTTCGCCATCTGACCGTTCCAGGGACTCCACAACAAAATGATGTAGCAGAACGGATGAACAGAACCTTGTTGGAAAAGGCAAGATGCATGCTTTCAAACTCTAAATTGGGGAAGAAATTTTGGGCAGAGGCAGTATCTACAGCTTGTTTTCTGGTAAACAGATCTCCTCATACTTTTATTGGTTTAAAGACACCTGAAGAAGTTTGGTCGGGCAGTCCGGCTAACTATAATGATCTTAAGATATTTGGATGTCCTGCTTATGCATATGTGAATGAAGGGAAGTTAGATCCTAGATCGATTAAATGTGTCTTTCTAGGATACACTACAGGAGTTAAAGGGTATAAATTATGGAATCCTCATACTTCCAAAGTTTTCACAGCCAGGAATGTTATGTTTAACGAGACATCCATGTTGCATCAAAAGGAGGAGTTGACTGTCGCTGATCCAAGCATTGAGAAGGAAAAGATTGGAAGCAAGGTGGAGCTCCAAATACATCCTGAAAGTCATGATCAAGATGTCAAGGATACACAAGTTGAGGTGGAGCAACAAGCCTCAACTGATGACATTCAGCCTTCTCATTCTATTGCTATCAATCGTCCCCGTCGTAGCAATCAAGGTATGCCTCGAAAGAGGTTAATTGAGGAAGCAGACTTTGTTGGGTTTGCTTTTGCAGCTGCTGAAGAGACAGAGAGTTGTTTTGAACCTGCAAATTATAAAGATGCAACTAACTGTCCAGATTCTTCTAAGTGGGTTGTAGCTATGCAAGAAGAGATGGAATCGCTTCAAAAGAATGACACTTGGACACTAGCTAAACTACCCAAAGGTAAAAGAACTGTCAAGTGCAAGTGGGTGTTCAAGAAGAAAGAAGGAATTCTCGGAGTTGAAGAACCAAGGTATAAAGCTAGACTAGTTGCAAAAGGCTTTAGCCAGGTACCGGGAGTTGACTTTAATGATATTTATTCTCCTGTTGTGAAGCATAGTTCTATCCGACTGTTTCTTGGTCTTGTTGCGTTAGATGATCTTGAGTTGGAGCAACTTGATGTTAAAACAGCTTTTCTGCATGGTGATTTAAAGGAAGAAATCTATATGGAGCAACCCGAAGGTTTTAAGGTTGAGGGGAAGGAGGACCATGTCTGCAAACTCCAGAAGTCATTATATGGCCTCAAACAATCACCTCGACAATGGTATAAATGCTTTGATATGTTTGCTTTGAATCTTGGTTTCAGGAGAAGCAGTTATGATTCATGTGTCTACATGAGACCGGTTGGAGATGGTTCATTTACATACTTACTGCTTTATGTGGATGACATGCTTATCGCAGCAAGGAGCAAGTCAGAAATTGCCAAGATTAAGGCGCAATTAAGTGCAGAATTTGATATGAAGGATTTAGGTGCAGCAAAACGCATCCTAGGCATGGAGATCAGGCGTGATCGTAAGGCTAGGAAGCTTTATCTTTGACAGGAGGGTTATGTACGCAAAGTTCTGGAGAGGTTTGACATGAGCAAAGCCAAATCAGTTTCTACACCTCTTGCTGCACACTTCAAGTTATCATCGCATCAATGTCCGACAACAAATGAAGAAATTAAGAAGATGGAGAAAATACCATATGCAAGTGCTGTTGGGAGCATTATGTATGCAATGGTTTGCACGCGTCCCGACTTAGCACATGCAGTTAGCGTTGTGAGCCGTTACATGGCTAATCCAGGACAAGAGCATTGGCAAGCAGTAAAATGGATATTAAGGTATCTAAAAGGTACAACTACGGCTTATCTTGAGTTTGGCGGTTCTAAAGCTGGATTGATTGGATATGTGGATTTTGACTACGCGGGTAATCTTGACACTCGACGATCCACATCAGGTTACATTTTTACATTCGGTGGTTGTGCTATGAGCTGGAAGGCTTGCCTACAAGCAACAGTTGCTCTTTCAACTGCAGAAGCAGAGTATATGGCAATCACTGAAGCAATGAAGGAAGCAATTTGGCTTAGAAATATTTATACAGAGCTTACTCAAGATGATCGCAAGCTGAAGATATATTGTGATAGCCAAAGTGCTATTTTCTTGACAAAAGATAGCATGTTCCATGAGCGTACTAAACATATTGGGGTCAAATATCACTTTGTTCGTGAAATTGTTGATAAAGGTGATATTGTGATCATGAAGGTTAGTACGCTGGATAATGCTGCTGATATGATGACGAAGACTCTTCCTGGATCTAAGTTCAAACATTGTTTGGACTTAGTAAATCTTATTTGTTGATTATCACTTATTTGGAAGTGGCTGTGAAGATCAGAGAAGAAGGTTACAGATCAATTTGGTATGAAGGTGGAGTTTTGTTCATGTACAACAAAATTGATGCAAGGTGGAGATTGTTGAAGATTGCCTCAACTTTGTTCTTAACCTTCATCCCACATGGACTAGGAAACAAAGGCTTAATGCCTTAGCTCCATATTTCACCCTTCATCCCACATTGGCCATAGAAAGGGCCTTGGTACCTTCAACTCCTTATATAAGGAGCTTAGTTGTGACAATTAGAAGTCGTCCCACAATCTAGTAGTCACTTAGATTGTATTCTTCTTCTTTCTTAGTGAATTCTTTCTTCCGGCTTGCCGCCCGAGGTTTTTCCCCGATTTGGGGTTTTCCTCGTAAATTCTCGTGTCTCTTTTCTTTGTGCTTACGTTCTGATTCCTAACAGATTCCACAACCTCCACACTGGTGACCATATAGGTCAGAGCCAAGACAACATGCCCAGCTTTGGCAAAGATGCATATAGCTCTGGAGTGGTTGCTAAGGAAGCCCTCGAGGTGAAGGCTGTCGAAGAAGACGGTGAGGGACTCGACGCGGTTGATCTAAGATCTAGAGGCCCAATGGTGTTGCTATTACAACCATTCAGGTTTTGAATATAGCGGTGAAAGAGGAGGCAAGGACAGGCTTGAAGCTTGGAGTGAGATCAGCGGGCGGTAGGAGATGCGTATGGAGGGTGTGGATTTGAATATGGCGGCGAACTATGAGGCACTGACGCTCCTCAGTGGCGGCACGATGGATAGGAGGAGGAAGGAGTTTTGCCAGCGTAGTTCTGGGATGCAATGAGGGGTTTATTTGGATGTGAACATCATATGGATGCTGGGTTCAGGTGGCTAGGGGGAGAGAGAAAATTGTGCGTGAGGGATGTGAAGAAAGTGGTTAAAGTGTTAGATTTATAAGTTTTAGGGGTGCTAAGAGTATAATGATAAAAAAAACTTAGGTAGCAAAGTGGGCATTTTCTACTGATTTTCTGTCAAAATTAACAATAAAGATAACGGAGAGGACTTGGATAGAAGACATCATATGAGTGAAGGAACTTTATGAGAATAAATTGAAGGAAATGAGCCCCGTTAGGACAAAAAGCTAATGTAATTTACCTCAGTTTAAATTATTAATTTTTCTTCTATTTAAATGTAATATTTTACATCAAATTACTCATTATTTAATACATTATTTTTATTTTTGCTAATTTTTCAGTTAGAACCAATGCCACTTGAAAGATAATACTACATCCACTTAATAATCACTTAAATAAACCTTTTCTAGAAAATAATTAATTTTTATGAATTTTTTCCAATACTTAGTTCAGTAAAAAAACCAATAAAAAGATATGCAAATTAAGTGAATAATTACTAAAAAATGAAAAAAAATGTATTAATTTATTAGAAACAAGCAGGGACAATTTGGAACATCATCTAAACCTTAGAGAGGGTTTTTAGGTATCCGTCAACGATATTAATCCAAGTACAGTGACTTTAATGAGACTAACTAAAACAAGAACGGTATAATGATAGTGCACCGTCACTTTAATGGCCACCAGTGCAATATTTGGTTAGGAATCTCCGCCTAGTCTCCTCTTCAAAAGCCAAACAAAGCATTTACCTCGTTGTTGTCACCCACCTCCCACTGTACAAATACGCACACGACCCAGCTTCATCTATGCCAAACTAATTACCTGCTTCCCTGCAACTCTCTCTCTCTCTCCATCTTTCTCTCTTCGCCATGGCAACCGTCGCCAATTCTCTCACTTCTCCGTCTCTGAAGCCTCTACCTTCGTCTTCTAGAACTGCCGTTCTTTCGTCCTCCCGGCTTTCGTTTCCTGGGTCAAGATCCAAGCTTCCATCGACCCAACTGGCGAATAAGGGCCCGACCCATTTCTCTGTCGCTTGTTCTTCAGGTGCTGGTGCTAATGATCCTGCAGAAGACACGCCCATTGAATTGAGTATGTGATTTGCGTCCGAGTCATTTTAGTTGTTCAGTTGCATTGTATTTTTAGCTTATGTAGTTTACAATATTTTTAAAACTTCTGGGATTGAAAATATTGGCAGGATATGCGGCTTATCCTACTGTGATGGACATAAACCAGATTCGTGAGATCTTGCCTCACAGGTTAGTGGCTATTTTGCTGTTAGTTTCTTGGGGGTTTTCTAATTGCTGATTTCTGATAGCAACATTTCGATTTTCACCATCGTTGAAGTTCTTCTCTTTTTTCTTTTTCTTTTGAAAATATTTAATGTACGTAGTTTTCCTTTTATCCAAAATGTTTGCGGTTGATTGGTTGTAAATTATGTTAAATTTCAACCGAGTCCTATTTTCTCTTTTCTTGAAACATAAATTTTTGGCCCATTGGCTAACGAATGAGACTTGTGGATGCTTGTTTCAAGTTTCACATAAGCATATGTCGATCGTGTTTAGTGTGTTATTATGCCATTATCAATGTTTCAGTGAACGTATTCAATCTTACATATATGTAGTTGACAATGATTTGGTTGGATGTCTACAAATGCTGGAGTGATTTGAATCTTGTTTATCATTTTCTTCTGTCTCTTGACCTCTTTGATCTCAGGTTCAATTCATTTCTTGCTTTGTTTGTGTTATAGGTTTCCTTTTCTTCTAGTTGACAGAGTGATCGAATACAATCCAGGGGTTTCAGCGGTTGGTATCAAGAATGTAACTATAAATGATAACTTCTTTCCTGGACATTTTCCTGAAAGGCCAATTATGCCAGGGGTCCTCATGGTTGAGGTAATTGCTTAACTAGAGAAGCAATATAATTTCATGCCTTCACTACATTTGCTAGCAGTTTATTTCATCCAGAAGTGTTGAGACAAGTGCACTGTTTGCATTTTTCTGGAGAGCTTACACAAGCTCAGATTTCTGAATTGAAGAGACCTCCCCTTTTTGAAGAAATTTGCTTATTGTTGACTTTTGAATGTATGGTAAAGTAATTTTGGTGAATTAGGCATTTAGATTGCATGATTTTGTGAATTTTAGAATGAGCAGTTGGCGTGACTGCAATCAGGGATTAGGATGGAAGTTGGAGCAGTTGAAATTGGAAGAACAGGATTTTTTGTAGAGTTTTCTTTCGTACTTTGTTCCTCTTTTCCCTTCTTTTGTTTGCATGATTTTTTGAATTTTAGAATGAGTAGTGAATGTAATTGGCATGACTGCAATCAGCAATTAGGATAGAAGTTGGAGCAGTCGAAATTGGGAAAACAGGGTTTTAGAGTTTTCTTTTGTACTTTTCTTCCTCTTCCTCCCTTCTTTTGGTTGCTTTTTGGGAGGGAGGGGAACATTCCAGAAAGGATGAAATCTTGAATATTAAGGATATGCATAAGATGGCAATAAACAAAGATTATATGGCAATAGACAAAGATGATATGCATGAAATTAATTAAGGATTTGATCTGAACAAGCAGCATATGTCCGAACAAGCACTTCCTAGTGCTGACAAATTGAATAGAATATTGAAGTATTCATCATCTTTTCCTAGTAGCCTTTTTGAATAAATGTTAATATTTCCACAATTTCACCTGGTGTGGTGAAATGTTTGAGATGGAGCAAGTATAGATCATCTGGCTTTGGGTGTAATTATCTCTATCCTCTAAATGTCACTGATATACAGCAGTCCGGAGCCATTATAAATTATCTAGCAGAAGCAACTGGCTAAAACATTTTGCTTGTGTGTCTGCTATGTTCCTTTCTTCTGAGAATGTTTTGATGGCGAAATGAAATATGACAGTGATTTGTATATTTTCTGCAAGTATTCTTTGTTTAATTAAATGGTGTATTTTGATTGCATTTCATACAGGCGATGGCACAGGTTGGTGGCTTGGTTATGTTGCAACCAGAAGTGGGAGGGTCTCGTGAAAATTTCTTTTTTGCTGGAATCGATAAAGTAAGGTTCCGAAAGCCCGTAATTGCGGGTGATACCTTGGTCATGCGAATGAAGCTAATCAAGCTGCAGAAACGCTTTGGAATAGCGAAAATGGAAGGGAAGGCATATGTTGGTGGCGACGTGGTCTGTGAGGGTGAGTTTTTGATGGCCACTGGAAGTGTCTGATGTCTTCCATTTTCCTTTTGAAATGTCTCCGAGCTCTTGAATGGACTTAATCTGCGGTTTTCATTTCTTAATTCTGTAACAAGAACCTTGTTATCTTAGCTGTGGAACATGCTGTGTGTAATTTTATTGATTTAGTTTGGTATTAGTGAACCCAGCTTTGATGGGAGGTTTACTGCAACAGTTGGTTAGACTTTAGGGCATTTTGGTGAGAGACTCAGTCCAGCTGAATAAGAAAGACAAATGTTTGTTGTAAGACTGTTGGAAATTACGGCAGTATATTAAAAGGAAGAGGGACGGAGCGGGCAAGGGATCGAAACCTTAACCTTTGACATTGAGGCAAGAGTTGCAAGTACGCTTCAAGGAAGATTAGAAGGAAAAAGAAAAACAAACAAAGAAGATTAGAAGAAGTTGTCAGTGGACCTGATAAACGCCTTTGATATTGATTTCAAAGTCTAGGAATTGAATCCTGAAATAACCAAAGGAGATCAGTGTTTAAGGGAGTGCGAAGCCGTAACGTAAGTAGAGCTTACCGTTTCGGTATTCCTTGTATATCATTTCTAGACGTTATGTAACAGCCCGGTGTCGTGGTGCAGTTGGTTATCACGTCAGTCTAACACACTGAAGGTCTTCGGTTCGAGTCCGGGCGACGCCATAAATTTTACAGCTTTTTTAATAGACAGACTGACAGGTGGTAAATATCCTTATCCAGATCTCCCTGATTCCGTTTCCAGCGAAGCAACAACTGCAACCCAATTCAACCCAAGCTTGTTCCGATTCAATTCATCCGCCAATTTCCTCCAGTCAAATGCACTGTAATATTTGCACTTTTAGATAATTAATTCAACCATTTCAAAGAAGGGAATGCCTCTGTAATTTCTATGGCCGATCTCTTCTTCGTCTCTCTCGAAGCTCGTTCTCTGAGCTTCGTTCCCCCCCACTACCTCTTCTCTCTCCGCCGCCCGCCTTCCCGGTTCTTCGCTCACAAGCTTCAACTCAAGAAGCCCGACAACTCCGCCGGTTCCGCGGACCTCGGTATTCTGTCATCAACAGGTACCGTACGGTGCAATCTCTAATATGTTCCCCTTACTTTACCTACTTTTTTGCTTTTCCTGACAATTTCGTCTTGAGGATTCGGGAATCTGAACTCTTTGCCTTTGTGTTTTTCTTGCCGCGTTGAATCGGAGGATTCTAGTCAGCCTATTGTGGAAGAGGAAACAAGTTGTGTAAATATGGAGGATCATGAGCCTGGAAAGGTTAAAGTTGGAGTTAGTAACTCGGCTTATCCATATGAGGAGGGTTCAGCTTCGGATGAAGAAAGGGTTGTGGAAGGCGTTGCAGCTTTTCAAGATAGCAGCAATGCTGAACTTGTGGATCTGCCATCTTTATCTCTCTCAGGCTCTCAAGTTGAAGATCTTAATGTGGACCACCAACATCTCAGTGTAGCTTCCAGGGGCTGTGAAAGGGATGGATCATCTAACATTGTGAGAGAGGATAATAACTATGATGATTATGTTGGTGGGGTGATGGATTTACCTGTTGAATCTAAGGTTGATTCCAATTCAGGCAAGGGATCAACAACTGATACGGCAGATGGATCTGTGAGTGAGCATGTAACTGAGACCGCAGATGTGGTTAGCCCTCACTTCTCTTTTATTGAAGCCCAAAGTGTTACCATGTAGAATTCTTTTGTGAGTTTGCAAGTCTTATAGAGTGTATGGTATTGTTAATAGGAATTTGACTCTTTCATGTCAAAGGACCTGATGCAGTTTTTACTTCTTCATTTGTAGTCAGATGGCAATTCTGTCTCCTCATTCTGCAAAGACGCTGGAACTGACAGTGCTCTGGGAACTAGTGATTCGGTGACAGTGTCAGTTCATGATCAGTTAGAGTTAGAAATGCTTGGAACAACTTTGGAGAGGTGAACACTCATCACCGCATTGTTTAATCTGTAAATTTAAATCTCACTTCCTCTGAACTTCTGATGAAAACATAGCCTTTGAGATTTATTTGTTCTAGTGATAATATACGAACAAGACAACAATGAGACACACAACACCTGGGTTTTTTTCCTCCCTTCTATCGTAATGTAACTCTTTTGCAAAGCAGATTCTGGCTTCTCTATATACCAAAGTTAAAAATGGTAGTAATAGAAGGATGAAGCTAATTGTGGTTCGAGTTTATTGTGATAAGTTCACTTGCTTTCTTGAATGTTGATAATCTCTTTTTTCCCTTACCAGATTGTATTCCTTTCTTCTTTTTAATATCTGATTGATTAACCATTTCTGTCTTCATATATGGGCAATCATAAATTCTTGTCTTGTTGACCTCTGAGATTGAGAACTTGGCTGGTGGCTTGCTTAGTACGCGTATAGTAATTTATAATGAAGTCAGAGTACATCTCTTAGTAGTTCAGAGAAGAAGGGATAGATAATAGGCTAAGGGGGTCCATTCCACGATTCAGTTCTCATATATGTTTGTGTTTATATGTCAAACAGGGATGAAATCTCACCAACAGGATATCATTTGTCTTCTGCTGCTGCGTTCCTGCCACATCCCTTCAAGGTGTGGTTGACCCCTAATGAATGTAAAGAAATTACGTTGGCTTGTTTCCTTTTTGTTTGATTTGTAGTTGATTTCTGTTCCTTCTCTTCTTAATCAATTAAAGGTTATGTTCCTGTATGGCTCACACAAGTACAATGCTGCTGCTTATGTAAAGTCTATAAAAGTTGAGTGAAACACAATAAATGACGTGAACATATGAATTTGGCACCAGGCTGACACTCCGAAAGCTCTAGATAAGTGATTTAGAAAGTAATAATTTCCAGGCATTCGCAGGTAGAGAGGATGCATGCTTTATTACCCAAAACTGGGTTGGTGTTGCTGATGGAATTGGTTTGTGGTCTTTTGAAGGTATGGTGTTGCTGATGCATTCTTATGATTGATTGCCCATCTATCTCTTCCACCCTTCTGAATGAAAATATGAATGGATCAGATGTTTAAACTATTGTTGCAACTTGCACAGCCTCCTTAAGTAAATCCAAGATCTGGATAGTGGATATTAATTAGTATAAAACAATTTCATATTAGAATATAGTTCATCCTTGAATGTCTACTAATGGATGCTTGAATGTTTCATTTCATGTTTGTTTAATGCATATAATCTAAAGAAATGTGTGCCAAACAAGATACTTAATTTTTGAGGTTAATGAATCTCAGGCATTTTCAGAATGGATTATATTCATCAGTGTAATTAGTTTCTCCTTATTCTTTTTTTGTCTGAAACTACTACCCATTTGCAATTACCATTCTTTGTTCTCTGTCCGTCTCTTCACCCACTATTTCTCTATCTGTTTTTGTTGTGTATACACGTCCCAACTTCTAAGATGGAACTGGAAGCTTGTGAGGGGTGTGGCATACATAATCAACAATTAGATGAGGTTAATGTGATCATTGCATTCACTTAACTGTTTGCTGTGTTATTCTTCAGGGACTACTAGTCCTGGACAATATGCAAGAGAACTTATGGAGAACTGTCAAAAAGTTGTCTCCTGTAGCAATCTAAGCCAAGCAATTGACCCAGTTGAGGTCCTCCATAGAAGTGCTATGGAGACACAATCTCTGGGTGCTTCCACGGTCCTACTTGCTTTCTTTGACGGTCAGGTACTAATGTTATGTAGACCAAGTTCAGGTTTTATTTGTATTAGAAAAGACATGATTTTGTCATGTTAGCCATGATATCCCTCTATCTCAACTCCTGCCTTTCCAGTCTATACACGTACATTGAGTTGTGTAAGCATCTACCTGTACCTGTGAAGTCAAAAGAATTTCCAGATTGTTACTGTCAGAACAATATCACTTGCTTTTCTAAGACAAATTAAACCTCAACTTGGTCTGTAGACGTCCTGGTATTCTTGCTTGATACAACTTTACATATAAAAAACGGATATCCTTAATGAGCTTTAAATTTGATGTTAGGAAACGTATATCTTGGATGAATATGAGAAAGTAAATTCTATGCGAAGTTCTATTCTTTTGTGTCTAGACTAGCAGGATTGCAGGAACGTAGGTTTCTCAAATGATCTGATGCTTCATTCTCGAGGAGGCTAAAAAGGAAATTATATGTTGAAATCAATGGAGCATATGCATCTATTTTTATGTTGAAATCAATGGAGCATATGCATCTATTTTTGGTTTACCTTTCGAAGTTAATCTCACTGTCTGTCATGTTCTGTCTTGAACTTACAGGCTCTTCATGTGGCAAATATTGGAGATTCAGCCTTTATTGTCATTAGAGATGGTATGGTGTTCAAAAGGTCTTGTCCCATGTTTCATCAGTTCTCTTTCCCCATTCGACTTCAAAAAGGAGATTACCCCCTAGAATTTGCAGAGGTATGATTGCAATTCATTGTTCTTGTTCTTGGATGGTCATTTCGAGTGTTCAAATATATTCTGTCATTGTTCCGAACACTTGGAGAGATTGGAACTTACTAGCAACAGCACTTTCCTGTATCACTGTAATGGGATCAATTCTATAGCTGTATGTCATTAAGCATTTACTATTAGGGAAGTTCTACCTGCTTACTTTTAGAATCATGGATTAATGGCATTAATGTGGCATGATTTCCAGGTATACAAAACTGATCTAGATGAAGGTGACTGCATTGTTATTGCTTCAGATGGACTTTTTGACAACCTCCATGAGCTAGAAATAGCTTCAATTGTCGCTAGGTCTTTGCAAGACGTCTTAAAGCCTCAGGTATTCTATAAAGGTGACAACTTGTTGAAAATTTCTTAAGCTTCCTCTATGCTGACTGGAATTTTCTGAAAGATTGATTTCAACAAGTTTAAAGATGATTTTATGGAACATCTGATTGGGCATTTGCTTCATTTGACAACATCATAAGTTGTTGCGTTGCCATTTCTTACTGTTAAATATGCAATTAGAGGTACAAGATTTGAATGGAAATTCTTGAATAGCTTCTGCTTCTGAAAAAAGTTGAGTACAGATTCACAAGTTTTGAGAGAAGATGAAGGGTGCTTGGATTTATGTTTTCGCTTCATTCCTTCTATTTTTGGGAGAGTAAACTAACTTGACTTACAAGGGAAATGGAAGGGAGATTAAAAAGAACCCTCCATTTCCCTCCTAGGTCACAGAACCAAGGGATTTCTCTTGGTTTCTCTTTCTTTCCCTCCCATTGCGTAATGCAAACAGTGTTAGTTGTTCAACTGGAACTAGTAGATTAAGTTTAGAAGAAAGAGAAATGATCATCTTTTTCCTGCAGGAAATAGCAGAACTTTTGGCCACAAGGGCACAAGAAGTTGGACAGTCTACAACTGCTAGAACGCCATATTCAGATGCAGCTCAAGCTGCTGGATATAAGGGATACAGAGGCGGCAGGCTTGATGGAGTGACTGTTATTGTGTCATTGGTAGAGAGGTTATCCAAGTCCCACCAATAGTAAGTCTGATCTCTTTTCTCCATAGTTGGTGTCAGTATCATCGTGTAATTGATAGTGCAACTCATCTTGTTCGGTTCAAAAGTCATTATTGCTGAAATTTAAGCTTAGTTTGGGAAGGAGGAGGGCTGTTTCTTCCATCATCAGCGTCCGTTGAAAAGCCGATCAAGGTGGTACTTGGCACCAATTTAGACACGGTGACTAATGCAATTTCCAATGGCACACTGCAATACCATTACCAAAACCGGGCAAATCTTTTGATTGGCAGTCTATTCTTCCAATTTTTACAGGACCTCTCCTCTCCCTAAGCGAATATCCCTTCTCTTTGTCATCTTTTCTTTTGTATTATTGTTCTCTTGTTTCTACTGGGCCTAGCATCGATGATGGGCATGTAAATGTCCTCGGCTTTGGTGCTTTCCAGGCTCGAGCTTGGAGCTTTTGAGAAAGCAGCTCTGTGGTGCGGTGATGTGTAACTTGGAGAACTACATAATTATCTTTGATGAAAATCGAGATAGATATCCTGATATTATCAATTTAGAAGGATGAGTGATTGGATAATTCTAAAGATTTAAGAAAATAATATCTAGGAATTTTATTTAAGAATCCTACTCCGACATTATTTTTTCCCAATCTCTATTTTCCTGCTATTTCCCGCTTCTCACAGTAGGCGTCTCTATCATCTTGCGGGGTTTAAAGTCAAATTTGTAACCGTTTGACTTTAAAGGTGTTTGGTTAACATTGACTAAGGGACCAAATTTGTATCTGCACCAGTGAGAAGGAACAGGGATTAACTGATATTTGTTGTAGAAGTATGCGTCATGCTAGAGATTGCGTGTGGGCTGACTTGGATGGGCTTGGGTTAGGAATTCTAGGCTTGGGTGTAGCCCGACTATAGGCAGGTTGGGCCTTGGCTGGGCTGGGGTTGATCCATATAGGACTGAATTTTCTCGATTGCAGAAAAAGGTTCTAAAAGATGGTTTCAAACATTATTCTAGTACAATTTGAATAAATATGTTTTAGTTTGAGGAAAAATATTACCATTGATTTAAATTTTATTAGTGAAAAAGCATAATAGAATCTATATCATTTGGAACGTGTCTTACACTTAAAAATGATGAAATATTTTCAGAAAAAAATTGAAAAGTAAAATTTAAGATCTATGTCACAACAGAATAAAATCACTTGCAATGTAAAAATTGGAATGAAGGCTTATAATATACTCTCATGTCTTTTAATCGGATGAGATCTTATCATCCGAGTTCTTTATGTCTTACTTCCTTAGAGTAGCAAAGACCCAATTTCAGTTGCAGATATAAATCTCAACGGCCTCAGATGTGTGCTCTACCTGTTTTTTTTAGATGACTTTTTTCCCTACACTAAAAGCTGACTTGGAAGCAACAATAAAGACTGGTACTGCCAAGATCCCTAGCTCCATTATGAACAAGGTTGGAAATTTTATTCTCTTGTTATTCCACCACTTGAGAAAGTCATTTTCATTGTTTTCAAATGAAGTGTGGAGCTAATTATTTTATTTCACCAATTCCAGGTTTGTGGGTCTCGGTCGTTTCAGGATATGTGCCGCTAGGTTGAATCATGATGATGATGCAGATGTTGAATGTCGGGCGGGTGTTTGTTTTGATCCCCTAACCTTATTAGAATGCTTAACGGAGTAGAGTTTGTACAACTATTAAATTGTGGTCAGCATCAAATGAAATAATAAATACAGAAACTTGTGATTGTCCTAGATATGTATGATAATATATTTCTAACAATTGCAGACATATAGTCATTTCTTTTACATTGCTTCAACAGTTGATTGTAAAAACTCATCATCCTTATATTGGTTGAAAATATAGACGATATTTACAAAATATAACATTACTTGGTACACAGTTGGATAATAAACCCATGAGAAAAAGTTTGTTACCTTGTAAAAGTATCTAAGCAACTCAATCAACTTAAAACATTTTCGATTAGCCATTCGACTTGTACTCTTGAGTTTACAAATTGAGCCAAAAGATTTGCCCATAATTGGGGGTCATATAACATTTCAAATGTTGAGTTTCATTGAGTAGGGCAATCTAGTTTAGACATTTTCCAAGAAAAATTTACCTTATTTACAATACAAAATATTTTAAAATCATGAGCCAATTTACTTCTTATTTTTAGAAAAAGTAATGCATTCCAAATAGAGGTGATTCTGGTCTTCAATAGCTGTAAATCATTTTAAACACATGAATTCAATATGTAACACAATCAGTGAACATGGAAATTTTTTTTTTGAGCGGTAGTTTTATTTCTTTGATAAATTCTCTCACTACTGAATCATTGTTTGAAGTATTCAAAGAAATGGACAAGACTTTATTAGCAACAAAAAATTCTTGCGCATTGTTTATAATGCAGTTGAAAATGCTTTATCTCATATGATCAAATTCCATGTGTTTATAAATGTAATGATTTATTTTTTGTACAACTCAATAATCATTTATCCAATGAGCAATAACATAATAGTAATTTTGTTTTATTGGAGATGTCCACAAATTAGATATAAATGACAAACAATGATCAAGGCTAGAGAAATGTACTTGTAAATCACTTCTCCTAACTTTATACAATTTAAAACTTTTTCTGCTAACCATTTGCTTGAATGTTTTTTTATAAACAGAATTTATATTTTCAATAATTAATCTTTCTAACCGGAATGCTTTTTTATAAGCAAGATTTAGATTTTCAACAATAAATCTTTTAAGTGTTCATCCTTAGCTTGTTTGAAAGGTTTTTCAGTAATTAGCATCCAATTAATTAATCATTGTCTAGTAGTTTTTGGATTGTATCGGTAAATACCTGAACCGCTGGAGCTCGTTATGCCCGTCAATTGGGTTTGTCCATCAGAAGTGCTAGGTGAGAGTGTTCATCCCAAAATTCAACTTGTTGATGAACTCTTGGAATACCTCATGACACATTCCTAAACTTACTTGAAATGCGCCCAAACGAAAACCTTCAAATTGTTGGTTTTGCCTTAGGTCGCCTTAGGTTATTCACTTTGTGGTGTCGGTTGGGACCCATTGACATTAACTTTGGGTCGATGGAATCTCCTCAACGTGATCATCAAAGAGTTGATTGACGACTACCAAGTCATAGTCCGTCATATTGATGTTGGTGTCATCGTCAGCAACCTCATGGATATGCATGCCCTGAATTTTGCAAAACAAACGGCCTTAGAAAAATGACCTAACACTAGAGACTTTTACCCTTGCCGGAATCCTTTCCACATGAAGCCATGTGTGATAGAAAATAATTGTAGATGGAAAGAAGGTTAAAAGGATATTAGGAGGGCATTAAGAAAATATTAGTGAAAGATTAAGAAAATTGAAGAAAGCTAGTAGAGAAAATGAGAGAATATTGTAGATTGAGATTGAAGAAGAAAGTTTTGATTTGAGGAAATGGGAGGCGGGGTGGAGGCTGCCTATTTATAAGTGAGGAAAAAATGTAAAAAGCCCTACAAAACTAGCCTTTAATGGCTATTGGAGGATGGTAAAAACATTCGGGGCATAAAAATGTAGTGTGGAGCCACCGGGGGCATAATGTAATTTTTTCAATTTTTTTTGAATTTTTAAATATTGCTACAGTCAGTTGGAAATCGTCAACCCGACCTGGCATGGCCCTGTCCGGCCAAGTTCTATGGTGGTTCGATCTTATCCAAGTTAACTATTTTTTTTCCCTAGGCATGTCAGCTTGGGCTTCTCTCCTTCTTTTGACCTATATTTGCCCTGCCTCCTGTCGAGCCTGGGTTTGACCAAGCTCTGTCAAATTTGACCCAAGCTAGGTCTAAGGTGAACCTAGGTCAACATGGCCCAGTGGCCACCTCTAATGTTGTGCTGCAACATGCAACATGCCAAGTCATAAAAAAAGGGACATGGTTCGGTATGTGTCTAGTCACGTGTTACGTGCATGCTATGCGTGTTGTGTGGCATAATGTCAAAAACTTTAAAAATGATTTTTTTGGGTAATATTTTCTTAATATTTATGTTAGTTTAAAAATGGGCAGAAATCTCAAATTTGCTACTAGTATTTTGGGTTGGGCACAAATATGCCATTATAGTTTTTTTTCTTTGCTCAATCTCGTACTAATATTTTTAAATTGGCCGAATATGTTATTGAAGTTTTAAATTGGGGGTCGATATGACACTGCTCATTAAAAAGCTAACAGAAAACATTAAAAGTAACAAATTTTGAATTTTTAGGGTGATAATATAAATTTTAACAAATTTCAAGGACTTTTTATAATTAGATTTTTTCTCTCTCGAATGTCAGTGGGGAGAGACTTTCTTTCTCTCAAGTCTCGAATGTCAGTGGGGAGATTAGACTTTCTTTCTCTCGAGTCTCGAATGTCAGTGGGGAGATTGGATGGCAGAGATGAGGGAAGGATGGTGGCTGATGATTCTTTATTTTCAACCTAATTTCACATTGAATTTTCCTCTCCTTTTTTGACCCGTCATTTTTATTCTTGAATCCATCTCTGTTGAACTGAAAATTTTCAGTGCCAACTTTGACTGTTGATTCAATATGGTGTTAGACAGCGGAGATGGATGTCATAGAATGAGGGAGATTGGATGACAGAGATGAAGGAAGGGCAACAATGGGGTTAGAGTGCTGGTGATGGAGACAGCATTGCGGCTGAGGTGTTGGTGACGAAGACAATGACGGAGCTAGCGTGTTGACAGCGGAAATTAGACCATTTTTTGCCAAAAGACTCAAAGGTCATGGTATTTTTCTTAAAATATATAATAACCTCGAGATTTTAAAATATATTATTTTTAACGTTTTTTGTTATTTTCTAATGGGTAGTGATATATTTGAGCTATTTTAAAAACATTAATTAAAAAATTAGGGGAAAAAAAACTATAATGAACCGCGATCAACCTCAAACATTAGTGGTATATTTAAGATTTATGCCTTAAAAATATTAAAAACTTTTTTAACTTTATAGTTCAATGATCGACTTTTGTGTTACAGAATGATATGTGCCTTGTTGCCGTCGAGTTGGGTACAACTTTGAACATCTCTAATTACAAAGGAAAATCAAATTTAGTAAGTATAATTATATTGTATATTATACTATATTCTAAAACAAGAGAAGATTTTACTGTTCATCAACAGTGATTATTGTAGCTGAAGAGTTCCATACTTTCTTTTTTTGCCTTTTGTCCTTTTTTTTGGCTTTTTTTTAATGTAATTTCCTCTTTTTTTTTTTTTAGCTCGATCCTTTTTTCACAAGATACTCATATTTCTGACAGCCTTGAAATTATGTCCATGTTATATTTTGGTCTCCGAATTTTATAATTATTTAATTAGATCTTCTATTTACTTTCTTGGCCTCCAAGCTTTTTTTTGTTGTTGTTTTATGTACTATTTTCTAAAGTAAGACATGGGTGACCATAATTTGTTTAGTTTTTTTGTTAAACCATTTTTCATCTTTATTAAGTCAATTATTAAATCCCTAATACCTAAAGTTTTTCCATATTTTTTCCTTGTTCCTAATTTTTTTTATTGATTTTCTAAAATGAAACTTTAATCGTTATAATTTGCTTACTTTTTGCCTAATTCTGGTTAATTCCACTTTAATCAGTTTTTTTTTATCTTTTCTTTTATTTTTATTAAGTTAATGGTTAGACTATTAATTGATTAACATATACTCCCTCCGTCCCAAAATTTTTGCTCAATTTGACTTTTTGTTGTATTTTAACTTAATTTTTTTTCATATTATTGTTTATTAACAAAAATATATTTAGAAACTACATGTCTTGATTTATCATTTGTATGCAAAAATTTTTCATTTATATATTAAAATTTTGAAAATAAAAAATTCTAGATTAATTGCTGAAAATAAATGGAGCAAAGATTTTGGGACAGAGGGAGTATTAAACAAAGTTTTATATTTTGGTCATTTTTTTAATCATTATTGATGAATTATATTTTTGTAGCACCAATTATTTACTTCAAATTCTATAGTTTAATAAAGTAATTTGGCACATTACTGTTAAAATTGAAAAAATATCAATATTAAAAATTAGAGTTTGAGTTAATAAGAGATGAAAATTTTTAGTGAATTTTTTTTTAATTAAAAAAAAATATTCATTGTTTGAAAGTATATACTGTATTTTGTTTTATGGTGTTATGCTTTGAACACAACTAATCATTTTAATCACATAAATATAGCATGAAGAAAGTCAAACTCAAATTTGAAATAAATAAAAATTTTAATTAATTATCATGAATTTATTGATAAGAAATTTTTATTTGTTTATTATTAAAATTTATTACAAAAAATATCTGCTATGATGTGTGGATCACCAAACCTCTCAATTAGTTCTTTTGGCCTCTATTTTTTTTATTTGTTGTCTTCTAAAGAAAAATCTTAGAACCCTAATTTATTTCTTATATTTTTTTAATCAACTATAATGATTTTGTTTTACCTTTTCTGTTGGTTTTTTCATGATTATTTTTTACAACAAAACTTTAATTACTATGAGTTGTCTACTTTTTTATATGGTTCAGGTTGATTTGTTTTAGCTATTGTTTTCATTTTTTTTTATTTTTTTCTTTATTAAGTTAATGGTTAAGTCTTTAATTTCTGAAATCTTTGTATTTGCTCTTTTGACCTGAAGACCATTTTTTATTTTTTATTTTTTATTTATTAATCATTAAACTTCAGTTTTTCTCACTGAAATTACACTCTTTGTTTTATATTATTAATTTTTTCTCTCTTCTAAAACAAAATTTTAGCCGCCATGATTTATCTTTTGATACTTAAAGTTTTTTTTTTTGCTTTTTTAGTTCTAAACTTGATTTTTTATTCTAGTTTTTGTTTTTGTTTTTCTCATTTTATAAATTTTTTTTCCTTTGTCAATGATCATTACTGTTCATATTCATATTTAATGTTGATATGGATTAAACTGCGTAATGCGTAGAAACCATAATCCACATATATATTAAAACAGAGTTTCAATTCACTGTAGATCTACAATGAACCTTTTTTTTTTTCCTCATTTTTCCGATGAAATGCTATAACCTCTCTCTAAGCCTTTGTATGAACTGCCGCAACACAACACGTAGAAACCGTAGACCACGTATATACTAAAACAGAGTTTCAATTCACTGTAGATCTATAGTGAATTTTTGCTTTTTTTTTTGCCCCTTTTTCCTAAGATATGGTATAACCCCTCTCTCTCAGCCTTTGCATATTTCCTTTCTTCTATTTTAGTCCTTAAAGTTTTCCATTTGACAAGAAGGCATTTAGAGACAATATGAAAACAGTGGTGAAGTTGACAAATTCGAGGACTGTACCTTCAAAAGCGAAAAATTACAGGGAATTTCTCCACATTTGGTTTCTCTAGCATTTTTTTTTCTTAAATTCTATCCAATCCACAAGCTATCAGTCTTTTGCATTTAAGTCTCTAAATTCTATACGTTTGCCATTTTAGTCTTTTTTTTCCCTTATTTTATTTTATTTTTATTTTTATTTCAAATTTAATGTTAAACCCTTACTATTTGTAGTTTTTCCATTTGCTCTATTAATTCTAAAATTTTTCTTTGATTTTTGTGCTAATACTTAAACATTTCTTTTATGTGGGAAAGTTATTTATATCCTTTAAAGGAAAATTTTAGTCACTTTGGTTTGTCTGATTTTGCTTATTACTTGGACTGTCTCAAGACTTTACTTGGAATTTTAGGTATAAACTGCCAATTTGTTTATCTTTTTGTTGTTTTTTTGTGTCTCAATGGTAAAACACCAATTTTAGTTTCTGAAGTCTTGCTTTATTTTATCAATATTTAAACCGGCTTTTAATTACTAGAACTCTAAACTTTCCTTTATTCATCCCCAGACTTTATTATTTAATAGTTATTATTCTATATTTTTATTAATGCTACTATAGGTTGAATGGCTACAAATCCAAGATTTTTTGTTTTGCCTTTTTGGTCTTTACACTTTTATTTTGGACTATTGATCATTCTATTTTGTAGTATTTGAGTTTATAAAATATTGTTATTTGTCTTCCTAAGCCACAAATTTTATTTATTTATGATTAAGTGCTAAAAAAATAAATTACCACTGCAACACTTGGCTAATCCACCTAGTACATATACTAAAATAGAGTTTCAATTTGATGTAGATCTACAGTACACTTTTTTTTTTCCTTTTTTTTTATTTTTTTATTTTTCCTAAGAAATGGTATAACCTCTCTTAAGGCCTTTGTGTATATTTCCTTTTTTCCATTTTAGTTCCTAAAGTTTTCCATTTGATAAAAAGGCTTTTAGAGACAATACAAAAGTAGTAGTAAGGTTGACAAATTCAAAGACTGCACCTTTCAAAGCGAAAAATTACAAGAAATTTCTCCACATTTGGTTTCTTTAGCATTTTTTTATTAAATTCATTTCAGTCCACAAAGCTATCGATCTTTTACATTTCGGTCCCAAATTCTATATGTTTGTCATTATAGTCCTTTTTTGTTTTTTTTACAAATTTAATGTTAAACCCTTACTACCAATAGTTTTTCCATTTGCTCTATTGATTCTAAAATTTTTCTTTAACTTTTGTGTCAATACTTAAACATTACTTTTCTGTGGAAAAGTTATTTCTATCATTTAAAGGAAAATTTTAGTTGCTATGGTTTGCCCGATTTTGCTTATTACTTGGGATGTCTCTAGACTTTACTTGGATTTTTAGGTTTAAACTGCCAATTTGTTCAAATTTTTGTTATTTTTTTTATGTCTCAATGGTAAAAGATCAATTTTAGTTCCTGAAATCTTGCTTTATTCTATCAATAGTCAAAACAACTTTTAATTACTAGAACTCAAAACTTTCCTTTGTCCATCCCCAAACTTTATTATTTAATAGTTATTATACTATATTTATATTAAATGCTAACATAGGTCGAATGGCCACAAATCAGAAATTTTTTTACTTTGCCTTTTTGGTCCCTACACTTTTAGTTTGGACTATTGACTCTCTATTTTGTTGTATTTAAGTTTTTAAAATGTTATTATCTGTCTTCCTAAGTTACAAATTTTATTTATTTATAATTAAGAGCTCAAAAAACAAATTGTCACCGTAACACGCGGCTAATACACACAGTGTACTGGCTGTTGACAAGATATTAGTAAACTTACAAGTTACAACTGCCCAAAAAGTGAAGTGAGATTTGATTTTTTCCTACTCCACTGTTTTAAAGAAAACTCCACTAAAATATTTTCTGAATTTCCCACCCTCACAAACAGCCTTCACAGCCTCACTCTCTCTACTGCAGTCAGAAAATCGCCCCAAGATTTTCACTTTCGATAGCCATTCTCACCATCTGTGCCACCCATCATGTTCAGCCACCACCAGCGCCAGGCGGGTGCGGCAGCTCCTTCGCCCTCTTCCACCAACTGCTTCAACCTCATTCACGCCGACTGCCGCTCCTTCGTCTCCAGCGGGAGAACAGCCGAAAAGCCGGAGGGCCTCTTGCTGCTTCGGCTTGAAGTTGCAGACCGTGCTCAAGACGGACGCCGTGTGTCTCTAGTTTAAGAAGAGTGCTTCTCTGGGTGTGGTTCTGAAATCTTACCAAGACCGTGAGTCTTCCTGCTGCTTGCAAATCTATGCCATCCTACTTCTGTGGATTTGAGTTTTTCGTTCCCCTTGTCTGGGTCAGATTTAACCTTGTTATGCCTTATTTGATTGATAGGATTTTTTAAGAAATTTTTTTTTTAAAAAAAAAAACAAGCTAAAGAACAGACTTCTCACTTCTGAAAATGTATTGGTTAATCTTCAAGTTAAGAAAACTGATATGTTCCATTTTGGGAATCTCATGAGCCTACCCTAAACCCGCATAAGTAACCACTTTTGTTTTGTTTTACATAATCAACTTATCATGGCCCTTCATAGTATGCAGTTCCAAATTTTATGTTGTTGTTAGGCATATAATTAGATGTTATCATTAGAATTGTAATTGTTAGGTTGTGCTTATCTGTAAATGTAAACTAACCACTATTGTTTTGTTTTACATAATCAACTTATCATGGCCCTTCATAGTATGCAGTTCCAAATTTCATGTTGTTGTTAGGCATATAATTAGATGTTATCATTAGAATTGTAATATTTAGGTTGTGCTTATCTGTAAATGTAAACTAACTAGCTAGAACTGTTATCTTGATTGTACTTATATAAGCTAGACTTAAGTTGTACCTAACTCTAGCTATATATAGTGAGCTGATTCTCTTGTAAAGGTCGTGTGAATTCAATACAGAAAACATATTTTTCTCAGCCATTTTCTTTCTTCTGCCTCGAGCGTCATGTTCGCATAGTCTCAATATTGTATCAGAGCAAATAGCTCTTGCTGCTGTGTTCCGCCATTGGTAGCTTCTTGTAGCTTTGTCGTGTGCATCGTTTCTCTGATTTTTTCCTGCATCGATAATCTGTCAAGCCTGCACTTCCTTCATCACTCCGATGGTCCTGGAGTTGTCCTCGTTTCTCAGCTACTCACAGGAGACAATTATGCGTCTTGGAGTGGAGCATTGACAATTGGATTGTTTGTGAAGAACAAACTGGGTTTCAATGATGGTTCCATCACCAAACCTTAAGGTACGGAATCTGGTCTCTTGAACTCATGGACTAGAAACAATAACACGGTCATTTCCTGTACTCTTAATTCGGTGTCTAAAGATATATCTGCTAGCATCATTTTTGCTGAAACTACTCATGAAATTTGGTATTAGGTTATTGGCCCAAATTCAAAGAAGATGAAGATTTGAAGATGCTACTAATTCAATTTGTTTTAGGATTGGGTTTATGGTTTTTGTTTAAGATTTAGTTTTAGTTTTAGTTTTTATATTTGTTTAGGATTTATTTTTCCTATTTTGATATGATTTAGGTTTGTTGTGTGGTCTATAAAAAAGCTTGTTATGTTAGAATTTTGAGGGATAGGAGAAAAGTGTGTATGGTGTGTTATGAGGTTTGAAAAAGAATAGAGATTGAGAGTTTGAGAAAATTAGTGTGTGTAATTGTTTTTGAGTTTAGATAGTGGCAAAGCCATGAAATCATCATGGTTGGAGAAAAAAAAATTGTTTTTTCTTCTGTTTTTTTTTGCTTCCGCCTAACAAGTGGTATTAGAGTTCAAGATGACTGGGACATCGAGTTTTCAGATTGATCATTTTGATGGATTTGGATATTTTAACCTTTGGAAGTGTATGGTGAAAGATGTGTTAATTCAACATAAACTTGACAATGTGTTTGAGAAAATAAAGTTTGAATTTATAACGAGTGAAAAGTGGAAAGAGATGGAGTATGATTACACTGGCTCTTGCACTATAGCCCAAGTATGATGTGTTGAACGAGACCTCTCCAACAAAATTTATGGATAAACTTGAAGGTAAGTTTATGTTAAGGTCTATTACTAACAAGTTATGTTTGAAAAGATAATTACATGATTTGAGAATGAAAGATGGAACTAACTTAATTGTACACTTAAAAGAATTTAACAAGTTTTTTATACAATTGGAGATTATTGGCGAGAAGATTGAAGAAGAAGATAGGGCTATAATCTTGATTAATTCTTTATCAATATTTTATGAGCCTGTTTGTGACTCTATTGATTATAAAGATTGAATATGTGACCACTGTGCTTTTGGAGCATGATCGAATGAAAAAATTTGAAAAAAAAAATGGAAAAAATAATGTGTTCATGGTAGAGTAAGGAAGAAGTCGTTGGAAAGGAAAAACAAATTCAAGAGGAAGATCAAGTTTGAGACAAGGAAAAGACTGGAGTAATAAAGAATGCTACTACTGCCATGACTTGGGACATATCAAATTTTTTTGCCCAAAATTGAAAGAGGACATGAAAGAATTTTTGAAGGCAAATGAGAAGAATGAAAAAAAAATGAGGAGAAAAATAAAAGTGATGTGAATGTGATGGAGGATGGCAAAAGTGATGATGAAGTAGTGACTTTAATGGTGTAAAAAGCTAGTGCGAAGAAAGATTCGAAAGATATTGGAGTATTTGATTCTACTTGTTCAAAACATGTTTGCACAAAAAAGAAATGGTTCACAAAGTTTAAGGCATGTGACAAGCCAATTTATTTGGAAAATGACCAAGAAGAGAGAATTGAAGATATTAGCAGTGTGAAGATCCATTTATATGATAGAAGTATCAAGACGCCTGGTGAAGTGAGGTATGTTCAAAATTAAAAAGAAATTTGATTTCACTTGGTAGATTGGATAGCTTGGGTTATGAATTTTTTGCTTCAAATGGAAGATTGTGAATTTCAAAGGATGCATTAATTGTGATGAAAAAAGTGAAGAACTCAAATAATTTATATGAGTTGGTTGGTAGTACAATTGTGATAGAAGAGACAAAGATTTATTCCATAGATGTGAAGTTCCCTACAAATAAGAATATAGACTTCATAGATTTGGTAAAATGGTGGAGATAAAGAGAATTTGAGCCAAGGTAAAGATTGTTAAGTTATTGGCTTAAATTCAAAGAAGATAAAGACTTGAAGTTGTTACTAATTCAATTTATTTTATGATTGAGTTTATGGTTTTTGTTTAGGATTTGATTTTAGTTTCATATTTGTTTGATATTTAGTTTTCCTATTTTGATATAGTTTAGGTTTGTTGTGTGACCTATAAAAAGACTTGTTATGTTAGATTTTTTGGGGATGGGAGAAAAGTGTGTATGATGTGTTGTAAGGTTTGAAAAAGAATTGAGATTAAGAGTTTGAGAGAATTGGAATGTGTAATTGTTCTTGAGTTTAGATGGTGGATAGGCCATGGAATTGTCACGATTGGAGAAAAAAATTGCTTATTGTTCTGCTTTTTTCACTTTTGCCCAACATTTGGGTTGATCTTATAGATAGATTTCAGCAAAAGAATGGCCCAATAATATTTCAATTGCAGAAAGAATTAATGAACCTTGCTCAAGGTCAAAATTCTGTTAGCTGCTATTTCACAAAGCTAAAAACTATTTGTGAAGAGTTGAGCAACTACAGTCCTACATGTACTTGTGGTGGCTGCACTTGTGAAGGTGTTAAAGGACTTCATGCTCATTACTAGATGGAGTACATAAAGTCATTTCTTATGGGACTGAATGATTCAATCTCTCAGGTTAGGGGTCAGATTTTGTCAATGAACCCTCTCCCTCCCATTTTCCTTGATCTTTCAAAAAGAGCATCAAAGGAAAGTCGGTGTTCAAAATAATCTTGGCACTAATGCTGCTAATTCAACTATGGCCTTTACTACTAAGAAGCCTACAAATGGCCACAAAGGTTAGAAAAAGGACAGGCCTTACTGCACTCGTTGCAAGTTTCATGTTCACACAGTCAACAAATGCTTCAAATTACATGGCTATCCTCCAGGTTATAAGCGCAAATCTCGTGACAATGCGCCACCTGCAGCCAACACCAATCCCATCAACTAAGTTTTAGATTCTGAATCCAAATCTGGTGCAGGGGTGCTTCACAATTCTTTCCAAAGTCTCAATCCTAGCCAACTTCATCAATTGATGGCAATGTTGTCTTCTCATTTGGCCTCCCACCAGGATCCGAATGATGTTTAAGCTAATGCAACTGCTTTATTTGCAATAGGTACTTCTTTTTCTATTACTCTTAATAAGATTTTTTCATCACCTCAATATTGGATTATGGATTTTGGAGCTACACATCACATTTGCTCTGTTGCTTCTGCTTTTGTATCCATGAAGCATGTTGAGAATTGCACAATGACCTTGCCAAACCACACTAGAATCTCTATCAAATTTATTGATGATGTTTGGCTCAGTTCATCTTTCGTTCTTAAGGATGCATTATTTGTGCATGAGTTCAAGTTTAATCAATTGTTTGTTAGTGCACTCACATCTAGGACAACACTTATGTCAGCTTTCTATCTGATCATTTTGTCATTCAATAACTTAACAGGCCGAAGATGATTGGCAAGGGTAAAAAGGTTGAGGATCTATATATTCTTGATGTTGAAGATTTAAATTTTGTTCATACAGCTCATGTCAACGCTGTTTCAGTACGTGTTTGTCATAATAGACTAGGTCATCTTTCTTTTAAGAGATTGAATGGCTTAAAACATCATTTGTGTTGTGATGATTCCAAACTCAATAATGATGTGTGGTGTTATATATCTTCATTGTCTAAGAAAAAAAGGCTATCATTTGAATCTCATAATCACATGTCTAAATCTCTATTTGATTCTATTCACTGTGATGTTTGGGGACCATATCATGTTCCTTCCCATGATGACTAGGTATTTCTTAACCTTTGTTGATGATTGCTCTCGGCTCACATGGTTATACACGCTAAAGCATAAATCTGATGCAGGTTCCATAATTCCTAAATTCTTCAAAATTATTGAAACTCAGTTCAATACCAAGATCAAAGTATTTCATTCTAATAATGCTCCAGAGTTAAAGTTTTTTTATTTGTAATGCTCCAATTCTCATGTGTCGAACGGCCAGAACAAAACGCTGTGGTGGAAAGAAAACATCAACATTTGTTGAACGTGGCTCAAGCTCTTTATTTTGAATCTCGAGTTCCCATCAAGTTTTGGAAATAGTGTGTTCTCATGGCCACCTACTTAATCAATTAAACACCATCACCTCTGCTGCACCATCAGACTCCTTATGATATTTTATATAAGACTAGTGCAAAATATTCTCATTTATGGGTTTTTGGCTGCTTGGCTTTTACTTCTACCCTCACGCATGTAGGACCAATTTTGATCCGGGGTCTAAAATTTGTGTGTTCCTTGGTTATCAACTAGGAATCAAAGGATATTGTCTCTATGACGTACAAACAAGACAAATCTTTATGTCCCGGGATGTTGTGTTTCATGTGGAGATTTTTCTTTTGCACATTATTGCCTTTGTTGACGACTTGGTTGATCCATTTCTGAATCTTGTTGTACCTATTTCCACATCACAAGATGTTCCTAGTCTCGTGCACAAATTAGCTCCTCAAACTGGTGATCAGCCTACTTATGTCATGATAACTCCAGCTTTTCTAGAAAATGCTACAAGGTTTCGGGAGCTAAACAATGCAGCGGAATTAACCAAAACCCTCAAATGATCCTGGTGAAATGGGATAAATAAGGTGTTTGAAATTTTCATATATAATAGGTTGAGATCTTACATCCAACTATTGAGCCGAATCATAAAACTTGAACAGTTGGTTTGTTCAAGTTTTCTACGGTATCCACACAAACCTCCTGGATCACCACGCTTCCTCCAGGTTCCAATAGAAACGTTCTTCTTGTGTTCGCAATACTAGCTTATGTCCTCCAAGGAAAGACAAAAAAAAAGTATGACTTGAGGTTTCAAAACCCTTTCTTAATTTTTTCATAGGGAGACTTAATGAAATTAACACTATATAACATATATATAGTGCAGTAAAACTCCCAAGATAAATAGGTTTCATAACCCTAATCTGATTAAACCTGATTGAATGTGAAATCAGGTACTTTAAAGTTTCTAGCCAATTTGACATATTTGAGATTTATGGGTCAAATTTACATTATCACAAAAGTTATGAGTCAATGTGATAAATCCAAAGAATAGTTGGAGGATAAAATCCAAATTTAGTCCCTTAACTGTTCGGTTTGTCCTAAAATGGTCATTTAACTCTAAAAATGCTAATTAAGGTCCCCTAACTTAAGTTGCAAGTTCAATTTAAGTTCCATTCGTCAGTTAAGCCATTATTTAGATGGAACTTGCCTATGTGGCACCCATAATGTCACGTGGCTTCCTCTTTAACTAAATTCGGTAACCATTTTGTACAGATATGAAAACTTAAACACAAATTGACACAAACACAAAATCGTGGGACCTAAAATATAGATAAACCCTAATTGTCAAAATTAAAGAGCAGACGGCGGAAGCGAACAATTGGAGACAATGAACGGAGCTTGAGATAGACGGGCCAGAGTCAAATGAACCTAGATGGTGGCGGAGGTAGATGACCGGAGAAGGAGATCGAATACGGAGGAGGAAATCAACAAAGACGGAAAAAGACGTAGGAGGGATTCGAGTTTTCTTGGAACTTAGGTAGACTTTGAGGAACTCGGTTTTTGGTTGAAGAGAGGAGTGATTCTTGCTTGTGGATTAAAACTAAGGTAAGGGAGTTATGTTTTTAAGCTTGATTAATGCTATTGGATAGAGTTTGCTTGATGAAATCAAGTAGTTTTTGACAATAACATTAGTTAGTGGTCTAGTTTGATCATGGTGGACTAGTGTGTTTGGCTTGATTGGAATGATGTTATAATGCATCATAGGAAGGCATGTGATGGTTAGTTGTGGTATTTGCAATGTGTACTACATGTATGTGAAGTTTGACGGCTATCCACCCATGTTTGATATGTTTGGAAAGTGTTCAAAGTTCATAGCAGCAAAATTGAAAGTTTTCTGGGCATTTTGCAGGTTTAGCGATGTGTTGCCAATCCATACCAGTTCCCATGACGCGTCACCAATACCTCGAAAATAGGCAGCACGTTGACAACTATGGCAAAGCGTGGCCGAGACGGCATTGACACCTGGTTTTGTTTTCTTTATAACTTTTCGCTCGAGTGTCCGATTGAGGTGATTCTAGATTCCACGTGAAGCTAAGAGAAAGTACTATCATATCTATGCCTTCACCACACTTAAAATGGCCCAGTTTTAAAGTTGTTTCAACTCAAAGTGAAGGCAAGTTTTAAAGGCAAATATGGTCGCAATGAGCACCATTAGTTAGGTGCAAGGTTTAGTACCATCGGCAGCCTAGTTGAGACTTTAGATTTGAGGCTTAAATGTGGAAACCTTAGTGCACCTAGTTGGGGTTCCAAAGAACCTAGTAAATGAGTCCAACCATGATCATTTCCACTCCACTAATGTGAACCAAGTAATGGTGGATAGGGGAGCACCATGGATAAAGGCTTAGTGCACTTATTGCCTAGCCAAGTGTTGCCTTGAGGCACAAGTGAAAGCATAGTGCATCCTTGGTAGGTTAAATGTGTGGAGGCTTAATACACAAGTGACCTAGTCAAGTCTAAGGACTTGAGGCACTATGTGGAGGCCTAGTACACCTAGTGGATTTCTTACAGTGCAAGTAAAGAGCATTCACCATGTTCACCTGCACAACAACTAAGGGAAGGCTACATTACTGTGTCAGTCAGTAAGCTAAGGCTTACTAGGAGTGAGTTAGTGTCCAGCACTTGCTAGACACGAAGTTACTCCCCGTGAGGAGGACTAGGATGAGAAAAGGTCCCAAGGGACTTAGGTATATGTGCATATATTAGACCCTCAGGCTGCAAGCGCGCACAGCAAGTTTCATATCCTTATATATGTTGAGTCCTCAGGATTTTTTTTACAGGTTGAAGACCCCTTACTGAGAATCTTTGATTCTAACTCCCTTACTTTTTGTTGTGTAGTTTTGGGCATTATTGAGCCAGCAACCGTTAAGGGTTGTTGAGCTAGGCTTGTGAGTAGGTACTTGGTTTATTTGAATCTTTATGATTCTAGTTTATGGGTTGCTTGTTAGTTAAGTTATTGTACTAACTACAGTTGTCTTTTTGGCCTATAGAGGCTGGTGAAGAACAAGGGAGCGCTTACAAAGCTTGCCACTAGACGTTTGCTCTAAGGTGGAAGCTTAGTTATGGATCTCAGTACCGTCATTCAGTGTATAGTTCTGATACACTAGTTTACCTTCAATGGTCATGTTGAGTAGTTTACTCTAGAGCCACTCTTGGGTGCGAGCATAGTCTACTCTTGTTTGGATGCTTGCACACAATTGATTATGTGTAGTTAATTCCACTTAAATGCTTTGAATGCTTTGATAGTTTTGATATTTGTTTTTATCAAAATATACCATGGCAATGTTTCAAGTACCATTTCTTTATTTTATTGATTAAGTCAAAGCATAAACTCATGCATGACTGAATAGTAGGATTAAATAACTAGAAGCATAAAGGTTTTAACTAGTGTGCATGTAATCAATTAGTCAGTTGCGACTAGCGTGGGACAAGTTCCTATAGGCTTCCTGGGCAGGCCCACGAGGGGTCATGTCAAAGGGTCTTTGACTTGTCCAGTTATCCTAATGTAGGTCCAACCCAGGATCATTAAATTAATCAGGGTTTAGTGGTCTTGCTCTTAGTTTCTTAGTTCCAGTTAAGTAATTTGATGTTTGTGTGAATTAAAACCTTCATGCTACTTGTTCACTATCCTAGCATATGCATTTTGCAAACTTAACTTTGGCAAATTCTTAGATTTATAACGAATAAAACTAGCACATACTTGCCATGGAATAGTAAAGAGTTAAAGCATGAAACTAAATACTGAAATATTAAAACAAGTTTATTTAAACTTCAAGCATCAAATTTATGTACAAACTACTAACTTATGTACATTCAAAAGTAACAACTAGTGTAATACACACACCAAAGTCTAGCAAGATAATCCATATTAGAGGCCACTTGGTACACAAGTGCCACAGTTTCTACAAGACTTTATCTGATATCCCAAAATGAAATTTCACACTTGAGCTTACACCTTCAAGGATGAGAACCAAAACTCCTCATGTACTTAGTCTACTGATAGCCGAAGTGCTATCGCCCCGAACACCTAATGACTGAGGAAAAGAGGAAGTCAGACACCTGGTACACGATCTCGGTAACTCGCTGAAACCAACATCGGAAGGGCGACCGAACTAACCTCGGGGGAGAAAAGCCAGCTACCTCCTGCAGAAGAAAGTCCCCCGGAGGACCATCTTCGGAGCCAGGGAACACCCCGAAGTACCAACATGACTCCAGGGAAGGGCCCCTCACCCCGAGGGGGGACCTCAACCATGGGGACCTCGGAGGTACTACAGGAGCCATCAGGGAGTCTTTGACATCACGCCTGTACACCCTGCACGCCGCCTTCATAGGCGCTCTGACATGATGCCCCTGTCTATGTCCTGTCACGTCGAGGCTATGCTTGTCGCAGCTCACGGCCCGAGGAGCCTGTAGGTGGCTAGGGGACCCCCACGCCCAGAAGTACGGATGGTATCTGTTCATACACGTGTTACCATCCGAACGGCTCACCTCCTCCTATTTATATTAGGAAAATGGTCCGAGCCTAGGGGGGATAGCTCTCTCTCTCTCTCTCTCCTCCTCTCCTGAGAGTCCTCAAAGAGAAAACACGACAGGCAAGAGCCCCTGGTGCTTAATACTCTCTCTCTCTCCATCTCTCCTAAGCACTGACTTGGGCGTTAGAGGCTCCTCCCCGGAAAAAGACTTCGGGGACCTCCTAACCCCTATTTTTTGAGTGTTTCAGGCAGGTCCTCCTGAGGGATCTCTATCCTGGGCTATCTCCCGGGCCAGAGGCTCTTCTCGATCTCACCGTACTTTGAAACGCGCAAAGCTCTCGGCCGTCACGAACGACACATATAGAGCGCCTCATTCTCGGAGCTGACTTGGACTTTTAGAGGCCCCTTGCCGCAGTCACTATAACTCACCGTAAAGATTTCCAAGACCTTCATTGGCCATCATTTGGCGCCGTCTGTGGGAAACACTCCTAAGTCGTCGTTGTTGAAAACTCAGCGTTCTAAGGACAAGGGACTTCCGAGGTCCCTGTCCGCGCCAGAGGTCCAACTGATAATTGAACGACTACAGCAGGGACTTCTCTGCCCGAGGATGAACGTCCTCTAACTATTGTCATGGCCTTCCCACGCTCTGCCATGGTCGAAAAAATGCAGCAGTGGGACCGAACATGGCCTCAGCTAAGAGCGGGCTGAAGGTCCTCTTCATCAGTGCTTCATTGGAGAGGGGTCCCGTGTCAACTCACAGAAGTATGGGAAGTAGAGATCAACGACATGAGTCCTCGGCGGGAAGCATACCTTTCAGCGCCCAGCCTGCGGGAGAAACAGGGTTTAAATGACCCAGATCTTCCCGCCGAAGGAGTTCGGCACCCAAAGGAAAGTCGCCGTCCCCTCGGCAATAAAGTCAGATGCCCATTGCCCCAGAAAGGCCATCTACTCCTTTTGCTACTTATAGGCAGAAGGCCGTGACCCTACCTCCGAGGACATTGTCCGGAGTAACTCCCCTTTGCGCGACGTAACAAAAAGAATGGAGCATTTGGGAAGACTATCAAAACGGCGCATCGAGCTCAGAAAACATTACATTATGAACGGGCCTAGAAGGGCGGTAACAGCCCTGACATTGGCAGATTTCATTACTGAAATCCCAGAAATGGAGAATGCTGTAACCAACGAGGGAAACCCAGCGAAGGTAAACCCAGAGTGGAGACTTCTTGTCGATAAAACCCAAGCGCAGAGCGCCAGGGTGCTGGAATAACCCCTCGGGGGCCCAAAGGCACGGAGGTCACCAAAGCAATTAAATTGGGTAGCCAAAGTATTGAGCCAGCCGAGCATGGTAACACTAAATGCAGTACCCTCGGACAAAGGAAGGAAAGATCCTTCAAAGAGAGACCTCACAACCAAAAAGTCCCAAAAACCCTCATTAAGCGGCGAAAAGTGCGAAGATGTTCCGGACGAAGTTCCCTGATGAAGGAGGAACTATGTTGGTAAATGGACATAAGTCCGTAAAAAGCGGGTGCAAGACAATTCATCCAGAAAGCGTGAAAATGGCCAAAAACACGCCAACACCCAAAGACTGCCTTCGGAGTGGATAACCCCGGAAGATTACCCTTGCCTCTTTGCAAGTATGAGGCATAGACCTCACCGGGCCACTCCTGGCAGCTCCTGAATGAGTGAAGATCTGCGTAGCAGCAGTAGACCACTTCACTACGTGGAGTGAGGCAGGACTCTTAGCAACCATTCCAACAAAAGATATACAAAAGATCGTCCGGAAGAGCATGATATGCAGATTTGGCATACCGACGGTGACATTGGCTAATAATACTTCTCAGCCTATGGAGGAGGAGATTCCAAGAATTCGTCACCAACCTTGGAATCAAAACGCACTTTGCCCCATTAGTTCAGCCCCAAAGCAACAACTAGGTTGAGGTAGCCAACAGAATTATAAAAGAGGGACCATAAAAGAGGTTGGGGAAAGCAAAAAGCGAAGGAGTTATCAGAACAAACTCCCCGAGGGGCCACGGGGGAGACATATTCCTCACTTATCTCCAGTGCAAAGGCCATTATCCATTCGAAGTAGCATGGCCATCAGCTAGAATACAAGTGTTCGCCGAAAGAGGAAACGGCCTCGGGTTGAGAACTTGGCTCAACCTAGTTGGCGAACACAGAAAAATGGCCAAGCTCGGAAGAAAGGCCTTCCAGCAAAATTGGCCATGAGCACAAACCTGCATGACAGGCCAAAAGGAACAGGGGAAGGAGACCTCGTTCTCCAAAATGTCGAGTTTGAAACTCGAAAACCGACCTATGGGGTACCTCGGCCAAACAGGAAAGGGCCTTATTTGGTCCTAGACGAGGTTTGAAAGGGAGTATACAAGCTTGGCAACACCGAAGAAGGAAAACTGGAAAATACATGGCACTCAGAGGCCTTAAAGAAATTTTATACTTAGAATTTGAAATCGTACGAGTGAGAAATTTCTCTAAGTACAGAAGTTTTCCCCTATCTGAAAGCACACGTCGAACAAAGCTGAAGCACACGCTCCCGAAAGCCTTGTTTTCCTTCCAAGGATGATTGGGTTATATGCCCAAAAAATGGTGAAGTCCATTAACTCCCGAAAGTCTTATTTTCCTTCCAAAGTTGGTTGGGTTATATGCAAAAAAAAAAAGTCCATCGAGTACGGCCGACAAAGGCAGGCTAAAATTTGCCTAAGTGAACTTCAGAAACAAAGAGAGTTTAATCGAAGGTTGGCCGATGAAAGAGCAAAATATACCTTTCCGAAGTCCCCTGACCGAAAGTGGTCTGGACAATTGAGAAACAAAAGTCGCTCGTACCTTTCCAAAGGCCCTCGACCGAAAGTGGTCGGGACAACAGGGAAAAATTGCTCAAAAGACTTAACCAAATTATGAAGGAAAATTCATTGAAGAAGGTCCTAGTACAAGGAGAAGGTTACAAGAAGAAAGATATAAAGGAAAAGAAGAAGGCAAAGGCCCTAGAATATCTAAGGGACCCCGGCGTCATGGGAAGCTCCGGCTCCTGAATTTTCTGCCGCCACCTTTGGTGAAGGAGGAGGTGCAAACGGCAGGTTAAGGAACTCAACTTTCGACCAAGTCCACCGAGGACCCTCGGGAATATCCAGGGCAGCCAAGAAGGAAGGGTCGAGGTCCGGGTATGTCTTCTGAAATTGGTGATGAGCTAGGCAGAAGCCATCCTGAAAGGCAACCTTCGTCGCCTGGACGGCTTTGTCTTTTTCTACGTCCAAGTCGTCCACCTCATTCTGAAGATCTGAAACCTCATTCTGAAGATTGGCAACCTCCTTCTCCAGCTCCTTTATCTTCTTCTTCTTCGAATCCTTCTCCAGCAAGTCGACCTTGGCTTGAAGTTTGGCCTTATCGGCAAGAGCCTTCGTCAGAAGAGCAGCTTCTCCTTCTTTCTCTTTCTGAATGGCCTCGTTGGCCGAGGTTAAGCTCACAACCTTCCCACCAAGGTCGGACATCTTCTTGGAGAAGTTCTTTATGAGATCCTCTTGGCCCTTCAAGAACTCCTCCAGAAGATTGGCAACCTTTTCCTTGGCTATGCGGCTCAACTCGGTGTTCATCACAACCAAGTTAGCACAGAAGACCTTGGCCTTCTCAAGTTTATCTTCGGCCCAAGCTCGGACCGAAGACTGCTTTGCTGCCCAAGCCCGGAGGTATCCGCTATACCCTAGTAGCTACAAAAAAAAAAAAAGAGAAGGTACTTAGCGAAATTTGCACGAGGAAAGCCAAAACACTTAGACCAAAAAAGTGGGAGGAAAAATGAATATGCCTGAAGAACTACCTGAGTAGCATGCTCGGAAACTTTTGCAGCAAGGGCATCCTCGGAGGCACACTCCTCGGTAACCGCCTTGAAGGAAGCCTGAGTAAGCACGCCCCTTGCCATCTGAGGAGCCATCTCCCGGCAGTCCCCGGAGAACAAGTTCATATCCTCCATGAAAGACCAGAACGGCTCCCTTGGAACTTTGTTTGTTGGGACGTGGGAATCCCGAAGAGCCCGCTTTCGGGCATGCTCAATCTTCGAAGCTAGGGGCACTAAGTCCTCTACAAGAAAGGAAAAATGCGTCTCATCAGGCAAAACTCCTTGACTAAAGAAGCTATGAGACTGTGAAATACCAAAAATGGGACAAGAGACAAACCTGGCGCGACCTCAGCAATGTCGTCATTAGAGTCCCAAACCTCATCCACGTCGGTAGGAACATATTTACCTTTGCCCTTTCATCATTTCTCCAACTCCTCGGCAGAAGGGCTCTCTGCCAAAGAGCCCACAAGATCTGCCGACGTGGTGGGACTCAAAGAGGCAGGAAGAGTGATCACCCCGGCAGGAATCTTGGCGGTAGTTTCAGGCTCGGTGAAAATTGCAACCTTGGTGGAAGTTGCAATGACATCACCAACCTCCATGGAAGTTGCAATGACACCAGCCTCCGCCGCATCCTCCGAGGGTGGAAGAAGGGTGTCCTTCTTCACCCTCTTGGCGGAAGACGGTCTGCTCCCAGTAATTTTGCGCCTCCTAGAAGCGCCTTTCTTCGTCTGTTCTCCCTTCTCGGCCTGACCAAGGAAGAGAGACTTATAGTAGGCAGCGGACTCGTTGCCCATATCTGAAAAAAGGGAAAAAATCAACGTGAGTCCAGACAGGCACTTATGCTGAGAACTTTGAAAGAAAACTTACTTTCAAGAAAGGCTTCATAAGTAAGCTCGCTCCGAAAGAGCTTAACCAGCCAAGAGTCCTTCCCCTCGATAGCAGGAGCTAGCATGCCGAGATCCGTCTTGTGCTCCGTAACCACCCCCAACTCCCGAAGGACTTCCTCGGTCATGAGTTTCTACATGATCGGGAAAGGGTAGAGGGAACGTGGAAGGACCTCGGCATCCCAATCGGCGACAGTATGGATACGTCTGTTAAAATCCACAAACCTCGCCGCCAACTCTGGAGTTAGCAACTTCTTGGGATCTACGACATCCGTCTCCAGCTCTCCCCGAGCCCACTTGGTCGGAACATGTGACCAGGCCTCCGCCATCTTCAGGAAGAAGAACTTCCTTTGCCACCCTCGCCAACTATCTTTGGTAGCGAAGGTGAACATAAATTTTTTGCTCCCAGATCCCTGAGGTAGCATGAAATAGAAGCCACCCTTTGGAACCGGATAGAGCGTGTAATACTGCATGAACAGGATAAAATGGGGCTCTACCCTGAAGACCCCACACATGCAGAAAAAGACATTGAAGTAGCAGGATGAATTAGGAGGAAGTTGATTCACGGCTATGCCATGAAATTGGCAAAAGTCGCAAATCATCTTTGCAGGGGGAAACTGAAGTCCGGCCTTTAATTGGGCTCAGAAAACGGTAACCTCGTCCCCCCTGTTCATAAAGCTAAATTGACCGAGGTCGGGTAACCTGGTGGTGGCGTAGGAGGGAAGAAAAAATTTGGCTGTCCACTTCTCTAATTTCTCAGAAGTGGAGCAACAAGGGTGAGCCATAAAAGATCGCCAGCTTTCGGGAATAAGCGAAGACATGGTTGGACAAAAAAGAGACTTCGGGGAGTAGAAAAATGACCTCGGGAAGCTAAAAGAAAAGCAAAAACTGAAGAGTCAGAACCTACCAAAATTCTTGCCGAAGTCAGGATTCCTGGACGCCGTCGTAAAAGGTGGCTGGAAATCGCTCCGCCGATTAGCACTGCTGCAAAAAAGGGAGGAAAGAAACAAAAGCAGGTGAGAGCAAAGTGAGCAAAGAAAAACAAATGAGGAGTATGACAGGAGGAGACTTATATAGATCGAGGAAGGGTAGCCAAAAGGGCGTCATAATTGCTATGCAAAGGCGAAACGTCGCCATAATTGCCTCTCGCGCGTGAAAAGGCGTGCCCATCCCAACCAGCACATGCCACATGTCACCCGTCACAAAAAACTAGGACACGTTTTCTGACATCTTGAAAACTCGGGCGCACCGCTCCAGACTGACACCCCTAGTTTCAAGACGTGACGGTCCAAAGGGCGGGAAAACTAAAGAGGTTGGGTATCTTGAGAAGACCAAAAGGCAGACAGGTGACACCTGCCCGAACAAGGCTTACCCCCTGGGTAGCAAAGTGCCTCCCCTGCAAACATCACACTCCAAGTCTCGAAAAGTGCTCCCGAAAGGACCACTGTCTGAAGTCTCCACTCCGACTTTTCGAAGGGGCCATGTGATAGCCAAAGTGCTATCGCCCTGAACACCTAATGACCCCGAAAAAGAGGATGTCAGACACCTGGTACACGATCTCGGTAACTCGCCAAAACCAACCTCGGAAGGGCGACCGAACTAACCTCGGGAGAGAAAAGCCAGCTACCTCCTGCAGGAGAAAGTCCCCCGAAAACCATCTTCGGAGCCAGGGAACACCCTGAAGTACCAGCATGACTCCAGGGAAGGGCCCCTCACCCCGAGGGAGGACCCCAACCATGGGGACCTCTGAGGTACTGCAGGAGCCATCAGGGATTCTCTGACATCACGCCCGTACACCCTGCACGCCGCCCTCATAGGCACTCTGACAAGATGCCCCTGCCTACGTCCTGTCACGTCGAGGCTATGCTTGTCGCAGCTCACGGCCTGAGGAGCCTGCAGGTGGCTAGGGGACCCCTACACCCAGAAGTACGGATGGTATCCATTCGTACACGTGTTACCATCCGAACGGCTCACCTCCTCCTATTTATATTAGGAAAATGGTCCGAGCCTAGGGGGAGAGCTCTCTCTCTCTTTCTCCTCCTCTCCTGAGAGTCCTCAAAGAGAAAACACGACAAGCAAGAGCCCCTGATGCTTAATACTCTCTCTCTCTCCATCTCTTCTAAGCACTGACTTGGGCGACAGAGGCTCCTCCCCGGAAAAAGACTCTGGGGACCTCCTAACCCCTGTTTTCTGAGTGTTTCAGGCAGGTCCTCCTGAGGGATCTCCATCTCGGGTTATCTCCCGTGCCAGAGGCCCTTCTCAGTCTTGCCGTACTTTGAAACGTGGAAAGCTCTCGGCCATCACGGATGACACATACAGAGCGCCTCCTTCTCGGAGCTGACCTGGACTTTCAGGGGCCCCCTGCCGCAGTCACCATAACTCACCGTAAAGATGTCCAAGACCTTCATTGGCCATCACCTACAACTAAGAAGGCTACAATTAAACGTTTAGTTAGCATAAAAGTTAGCTAACCAAATAACTTAAAGTCAATTATGATTCAAATAAACTTAGTACTTGTAACAAAAACTTTTTTAGCAACCCGGCTCACTGGATGCCAGGGGTTTTAGTAGTAAAATCAGCACAATGTGACATTTATAATGACAAGAATTTAGTAATTCTTAGTAAGGGATTAATATTTTCAAAATAAATCTTCAGGACACGTAAATATTTATAATGATAAATAAATGCTTTTTTATGTGAGCTTGAAAACATCCTAAGGTCTTAACTAATGGCCAATAGTTGAGTCCTTTGGTAGGGACTCATTCTTATCCTAGTCCTAACTTATAAGAGACTTTAGTCTTGTTTTAGCAAGCTTAGATTTCCCTTACCATATTTAAAGGAGTTTTTTTTAGCTTGTAGGCTTAACTTACTAAGTTTGGTAGCTTAGTTAAGGTACGTTTGAGGTTTAAAATCCCCTTTAGATATTTAGTACCCTAGGTTCTCTTAAGGTCCTAATATCTTTCTAAGATCTTAAGCTTACACTTAACTCTTTAATATATGCATTTTATAACCATAGGAGTGGTTTTATAGCTCAAACAAGGGTTCAAGACATCTTCGAATGGTCCAGGCTTCAAAATTGATGCATTGGAATACATTTAGGATTGCCCTAGTTTAGGGAGGAAGGCATTATGGTGTCACATCGCCAGAACTTGGTGCTGCATCTCCAAACTTCCTAATTCTGAAATGAGTTCTTGGCATCGTGGCACCGCCTAGCTCTTCTATTTTTTGCCCCAATGCCCATTTTACTTTCTTTTGCCTTCAAACTTGAACCATTCTCATGATATATAACTCCCACACTTTAATACATATTAGAACACATGCACATGCATCAATTAAACATTTGGAAACATAAAAATCCATAACCAATTTCAAGATCACAAACTACAAACTTCTTAGGCATACATAAGCACACTTGCACCAAATCTTTGTAAATCAATGTAGTCTTGGTTCTAGCTTAACAAAATGAATTGCTCAAGCGTAAAACACATGAAATATGATCATATTATGAGCAAAACACTTGTGAACCTCATTCACATGCCCTTATCCCTTTTTGTGAACACAAATCAAACCACTTGAGCCACTTTAACTCAATTACATTTGTAGCTTGCTATTCAACCTTCACAAGCCAAATTTGAGCTTAGGAATCAATCATACAACATACCCAAGCCTTAATTCACTTAGCAAAATCCCAAATTTTAACTCAAATCCAAAAATTGAAGGTTACCAAAAGGTAAAATGTGATTACCTGCTTCCTTAAGCTCAAACAAACTTGTTGCTTCAAGAGATCACTTATTTAAGTTTCAATTTTGCAAGAAACTGATTGAGAGGAGATTTTGAATCCTAGGGCTTGGCTGCTGTATTTAGTGGAAGAGCAATGAGCAAGATTGGTTTTTCTTGCTTCTTATTTTCCTCTTAATTCCCTTAAATCCTCCATCTTTCTTAATTGTGCCAATTGGGTCCCAAAGCCTCACAAGGCATTTTTCCTCCACTTTATCAATGTAATTTGAACTAGGAATTATAAATACTCTTCAAAATCTTTAATTCCATGGTTCAATCATATTCATGCCTAAAAAATTAGAGGTTTTCTTGGTAAATTTACTATTTTATCCCTTGTAACAATATTTTGCTCATATGACCATATCACTAACTTTACACTACATTAATTCACTAAATGAATTGCTTAAGGTGCAAATAAAATTCCTAAGGCTACAAATTTAGCTTACCTTACGAATCTTAACCTTGGTCTAGGAGAGCCATAACATTAGGTCTTCTACCCGTAGTTGGTTTGTTTCTTTCTTTTCCAAGTACCAAAAAGAAAAAAACACTCCTTACCACTCCACCCTACTATTACTTGTTTAGGTTTTGTATTTCTATTTATTTTAGGTAAAGGCTTTAAACATCTTTAGCTTTAACCAAATTTTTTATAGATAATGCTTTGATCACTTTTTTTGGATTTTATTCTTTGACGTCAAAAGTTGAAATAATTAATGGCATGTTTTAATTGAAAAATAACCTTTTTACAACTTGTTTATTACAACTTGCTTAAGGTCAACCTAGCTAGCATTCACCAAGTGTATGCTTTGTAACATTTAGCTGATGGTGATTACAGCAGCGATACAACAACTTTAGCAGTGTAAAATTTACTACTTTGAATGAGCATAAAGCTCTGTTAAAAACATATCATTTCTTACACAGACTTTTTTTGAAGTTAATCCTTAAGTTCCATCCATGTTCCATTTTGGACTAGACTTTTTCTATTAGATCTCGTGGTCCCGAAACTTTTTTTTGTTGTTTTTCATATACTATCGTTTAAAGTAAAACACTAGTCACCATAATTTGTTTATTTTTTAGTTAAATCATTTTTTAACTTTATTAAAACAATTATTAAACCTTTAACATATAAAATTTTTCCAATTTCTATCTTGGTCCAAGCTTATTTTGTCATCTTTTTTTATTATTGCTTTCTAAAATAAAACTTTAATCATTATCATTTGCCTACTTTTGACTATGGTTCTGGTTGATTAAGCTTAAGTCAATTTTTTTTATTTTTATTAAGTTAATAGTTAAATCATTAATTGATTGGCATAAGTTAAATGCAATTTTATATTTTGGTCATTTTTTTTATTATTGATAATTGAATTTTGTAGTATCAGTTATTTACTTTAAGGATTATAATTTACTAAAATAATTTGGTCCATAATTGCTGAAATTTAAACTAAATTTTTTTAGATAAATTTTTTATTGCTATTAAAAATTGGAGATTGAATTTAGAAGAGATGAAAAATTTTAGTAAATTATTTTTTAATAACAAAGAAAACATGTATATATTCAAAGCACATACAATTTTTTGTTTCACAGTATTATGTTTTGATTATAACTAATCATTTTAATGATAAGAATATAATGTAAAGAGAACCCAACTAAAAATAAAGCAAAAATTTAGTTGATCAATATGAATTTATGAGTGAAAATTTTTAATTACTTATAATAAAAATTTATTTTAATGTTAAATTTATTAAATTAAGTCTCTATGATAATGTGTGGGTTATCAAAACCTTGTACAAGCTATGCAAGACCCAGTCATCAGTGGCAATAATCATTGTTGTGGGGATCATTCAAGAGCCAACTGTTTGTATACCTTCATCCCTATGTGGTGTAGTAGGTTTGAAATCAACTTATGGACGTACAGATATGAGAGGGTAAGCTGTTTGTCTGCTGACTTCATTTTGGCAATACATTCAAAATGTGGCAATAGGATATATATCCTTAGTATGCATGCCCAGAAGCCCGAAATTATTATGATGGCAATAAAATATTAGGGCATTCATTCATGAAATTGTACTTGGTATTTTAAAATTTCTCATTATTTAAAAAAAATTGTAAAGGCCAGTAAAAGAAATCCTAGTTCGTGCCAACAATAGCGGAGTATATGTTGACTTTTCTGATTTCGCTTGTGTAGCTTAAATGAGTTATGGTGCCAGTTTCTCGGGTTTCTAGATGTCTAATTGCTGGGTTGAGAAATTGGGATGTGAAATGTGTGCCAAAATGAACTTTTCTTGAATTCAGAAGAACAGAATATAAGCCATTGAAATGTGCTTTTGCTAGATATGAGAAAATAAGAGGACATAATCAGTTGAATGAACAAAAATGAAGCCATATTATTGTCTCAGCAAGGGTAGCAAATTAGTGTAACATAATTTGCTCGACTCTTAGATATGGCCTATGCCACACTTATTGGTCTGTGGTGGGAAATACAGGAAATTACATTTAACAGTAACTCGGAACTGTACCCTACATCCTCATCGAACAAACGAAGCATCAACCTTTTCTCGGGTAATATGTGAAGACCATGATGGAAGGAAAATGACTTTGGAGGCTTCTCATGATTTTGTAAAAGAATACGGCACTAGTGCACCAATCTATGAGTCTTTGTGCTGATTTACAGTCGTACGAGAGAAATGAAAAGATGTTTTATGTTTTCTCATCAGATCTAGAATATGATGTTAGCTTGAGCTAGGACATGTTGGCAGATGGTGTACGAATAGTGCTAACTGCAACCGGAAGAATTTGGGAATTTTTTGTTGTTTCTTTATTGCCTTTTCTTTTGTTTGTAAGTGTGGCTGGATATTCTTGCCAGTCTACAATATAGTTTTGAAATGCTCTGACAAATAATCTTTAAAAAAAAAAATCTGACTGCTATGGTTTTTCATTTTTTGTTTTCACAGATCACTTTGTGATTCAGGGACTGTGGAAATCACTGGACCAATGGCATCAACGGTGGAAGATGTTTTATTGGTGTAAGTATTCGATGCTTGTTGCCTATGGTCACTGGGTAAAAAATTGGTGTGACTTTTCAGGAATCAAATCTTATAATTCTTCTACCGTATTGCTTGGAGTTTCAGACAGAGATTAGCGAGACTTATAACTATATGTATTCATAAGTGCCAATGTATATTGCTTAGGCTTCTTGGATATATGACTGTCAAAGCATGTGCTCCTAGTTTTTGGTACTTCATACTTGCACATTCCTATGTCATGTTTGAGTCCAAAAGCTCCATTTAGTTGTGCATTGAAAATGTGTTCTTTGATCAACGTGAATAACCTCTTTCTGTGAGTGCTTACCATAAAATTATCAATTTTCTGATCCCTATCAAATCCTATTGATATTTTCTTGCAGGTATGCTTCAATGTTGGGCTCTTCTCCTGAGGACAAAATCAATTTTAAACCGGTAATGTTGAGAATCTTAACCAAGTCAGAACATCAGTCTACGTGAACTGCCTTGCTTCCTGAAAAAGAGGTTGCAATAACTAATGAATTTTATTATTTTTAGATAATATGTACTACTTATTTTTTCAAAACAAAAAAGTAGTAGTTCAATTCTATAACATGGACAATAGATTTGTGAATGTGCTGCTAGATGCAAAATGCAAATCTTGTATGCGGGAAACATTTTCTTTTTCTTTCTAATCTTAATTTGGTCCACATCATGAGACACTTTTCATAAAAGTGTCATGGCACTTGAAAAGATAAGCTGGTCTTAACTAAGAATGGATTAAAAGTGACAAAACCAAACTTAGATATTTGCGTGAACTTATGTGGATGTGGAGTTTGGAAGTAAGTTAATAATGGAAATGTTGGGCACTGAACAGTGCATGCCTCCCCTCTTCTAAGCTGTATCTGCATATGTACACTTAGCACCAGCCATAAGGTTCAATTGCTTTTGGGATGCTTTATGGAATTTGTCCAGCAAAGTTACACCTATGTCAAAGAACAGTAGTTGTGCAGTGATTATGTTTTTTATTCTCTTTTTGCATAGTAAGCAGGTACTACCTTCTCTATGTTGTAGCCTCCTCATTGTGTTCCAAATTTGTCAGCATTGGATAACTCCAACATTTTTGGGACAATGCGACTGGGGAAATATAAGCCGGTTGTCACTCCTCACTTGTTTCTGGAAATGGTTTGAATTAAGTGTTTGATTAGTATTGAATTTAATAATGCACATTGTTCTGTAGTGGTTTAATTATGCATTCTCAATTGATATTTCTGATAAATGTGAAGATATTCTAATTCTTCTGTCAACAACATGTGGCTGTAAGGTAAGTCCAATGTTTCTGTGACATGCTTAATTTATTTGGTTATTCTTGTTTATATCCTAATCTGCAAGTATGATTTATCATTTCTTTTCCTGGTTATGTGGTGATATGGTAAATTTGACTTTTTATGTTTCAAGACAGAGGAGATGATAATACCTGAATTACATGAAATGCGTACAGCCCATGTTGTGACAATTGGATCAGAAACAATATACTCAATAAATCCTGATTGTGAGGATGGTTATAGTTCGTTTCTTGAAATGTTGTTTGTGTATCAAATAAACACCTATCAATTTCTTGAGATGGTGAGCAAGGCCACTTGTGAATTCCCCCAAGTAATTTTAATAGAAACTACCTAGGCATCAGTGGTAGTTGAAAAGTTTTGACTGATAATGGGTCTTGACATCTGTAGGGAAGGTGTGAGGTTAAATTATGATACTCGTACAAATATGGCACCATTTCGGTCTTTCTCTGCAGCGGATTATGTTGCTGCCCAAATTTCTTAGGTCAGAAAAATACCTATTACCATATGTTGAAATATGTTTTCTAATGGTTGCTGGTTGCATCAACATTCATGATTGTTAAGGGGTTCAGTCATGTATGGTTAAGTTAAAGGGTTTGTTAGAGCTTTATGTGCTTGTCTGGCCTCTTCACTTGTTGCCAACTGACTTTTAGATGCTTTAACTACGATCATTGATAAAAGTGTCCAAATGCTGGAAGCATGTGCTAGTGTCATTCAACATATGAGCAACATTTACAATGTCTAAAGGGCAAAGTTCTCTTTCTCCTGGTGTTTAAAGAGATATTCTTTCAGCATTTTGCATTGTATTCTCTTCCCTTTGTCCTGCTGCCGGATGCTGATTATTATTGTATGAAAAATCATGGAGTATTTTCTGTGGCCAGAGTTCAAAATACTATGAGTACTTGCTGCTATCTTTCTTTCTTTTGGCTTTCAATGAACCTATTTTGTTTAATTTGTTTGTGTTACAGGCGAAAGACAATGCACTACTTTATGGAGATTTTCAAGAAAGATGGTGTCATAGTGACTCCAACTACAGCGTAAGTAGCTGCTAATGTTTTGTTAAAGTATCTGTGATTAATTATCAGATTATTGTTGTGGGCTAAACTCACTTGCTGGCTTTTATTTTAAAGCTTGGTCCTTGAAAAGTTCTTATGCAACAATACCATCCATCATTGATATCTGCCATTAATAATCAGATACTGTTGCTTACCAATTTGATATACACCGAATTGGATCTTTTTTATGGTTTGATCTTTGATAACTTTACCATGTAACATATAGCAATAGCATTAGCTCTTACATAGGCAATATGTCATGAATATGCTTCCTCCATTTGCAACATTCCTAGTTGAGAAAAAAAAAAGAGGATATGGATGATTAAAAGATTGCATTTTATAAGAAAATGTCACATTGATTTTCAGTTTCATGTTCTATTTGAATGCAAATAATGAAACATGATGAGGAACTGTTTTCATTGAATGATGAAAGTAGCATTGCAATAGTGGGCTGTCTTGAAAACAGTTCAAAAATAAATTCAGCTATCTTTTAGTTTATACTTAAGAAGCTGAAATACTAATCTTTATCATATTTTTACTGAAGAGCTGTATTTTTGCATGCATGGCAGCATGACAGCACCAAAATACCTCCCAGTGCTTTGAAATATGGGGAGACAGATCTGCAGGTTGCAGGTTTGTGTGATTATCACTCTATATGAATTTTCCTGTAACCAATTATTGTTGTACGCTTAACCATCAGCCTTTCTGAAATTGATAATTCTATGGAGCCAAAGATTATAGCTGTTACTCCAAAATTGATTGAATGTTCAAAATTCTTTTGATCTTTAATGGTTAATGAGTCATTGTTGACATCCTTCATGCAAATGAAACTTTTATATGCCTGATGCATTCAAACAATTGGAGGATGAAGTTGAAGTTGTGAGCCAAGCGGTTGCCAACTTTTACAAATTTTAATATTTAAACACATTGGTTCCACGATATACTAATTGGCTGGCTAACAAACAATAGCAACGAAATTAACCTAAATATGGACCAGAAATTGATAGAGGTCATAAAGCTAATATTTTTAGTTATATTTTGATTTAATAATGTGCCGTGAATAAGACTGCAATCATAATTTGTTGTAAACCAACTTTTTGTCACTAATCCAGTATTGACATTGTTGTGTTGATTGATTGTAATCCAAAAAGGTGGGGCTTCCAGAACTTGAGTTGAAGTGTTCAACTGAAACCAGAAAGGGTTACTTCTTGGTTGCCCTATCCACTTATTTCATTCCCTTTAATTTAGAAAAGAAGACACACTTTTAGACTTGAAATGACCAGAGTGATATATCAACAGGAGATATATTCTAGAGACTGAAGCAACTAAACATACGACAGTGAACACTTCTAATAGCAAATATTCTTTCCTGACAAGATATGAGCCCTCTATGTCTGATTTATGAATTCTAATTGAAAAAATAAAGAAAAAGAGTGTCCTTATTCTTGAAGACTTTTATGTTTGAGATCCATCTACTGTTTCAATTTGTTAATAAATTGAGTCACACTGAAAGACATTCACATTCCTTCTTTCCTTTTCTTTATCTTCTTCTTCTCCTTTTTCTTTTTGTGTTATTATAGTTGGAAATGGTTGACCAGATAAATAGAGTCAATAAAAAGCAATTGAAAACCAAGAAAGAGAATATTCAAGCTGCCGATGGATATCATTGAGTTTTTTTGTTTCCTTGTTTTCCTTTTTATTTATTCATCATTCATCTCTATCCATATTTCAGGTAATCTTATGAGATTTATTGTTCCGGCCAATCTTCTGGGCCTACCAGCCATTTCTGTGCCAGTAAGCTATTCTCTTGTTTGTCCCATCCTGATTGTCCAGCGTTTTACTGACAGTGAGACCATAGCAAAGAGGTGTAAACAGCGTTAAATGTGGAATTGCATTTCTTTTGCATTGGAACTCTTTCTTGCCCCTTGTTTACCCATGTCATCAGCTGACAGTGTTTCAAACTTGTATGATTGGGATCAGTATATCCCACAATGATGTCTTTGGGTCTTTTTATGTTTGGGATTGGGTTCTATTTGTTGCATCAGAGGCCATGGACAATAGAATACATGGGGTTGGAATGAGAACTGAGGTAGGGGGATAAATGGGACTTTCAGACATCAGTGTACATAGAGGAATAGTGTACTGGCATAAATTCAAATGGACAGAGTAAAGGACTCTTTTCTTTGCAGGCTACAGCATGTTAGGACCGAGCTAGGGCTGGATTGCTTTCTGCTTTACCGTGATAGAATCCCAAAGAACTGTTGCATCAGACTAGTTTATTTATTCGCAGCCACCAATGTGTGAATGAACTTACACCATGTTTACTTAGCTCTATAACATTCAGGTCGTTGAATTAGATTTCATGATGTAGTTCATTTTTAGTTCCAAAATGAACTACATTGTGAAATTCAAGTCATTGAATATTCAACACAATGACCCAAGTAAATAAATCTACATTGGCTGAAGTTTATTCTGACTTTCCTGACAATGTAGCGGTTGATGACTCTCTCAGAGAGTCAGATTGGCTATGACTCTCTTAGATTGGCTATGATAAACAAGGACTTCCGATAGGTCTGCAACTGATTGGTCGGCCATGGTGTGAAGCTTCAATCTTGTGTTTGGCTTATGCAATTGAGGTACATGAATAGACTAATCTGGAATATTTACTTTACTCTCTGCTTGACTTTTGAATGGGCAATAACCAGCTCGTACATTACAGTATCTCTGTGCTGAGCCTAAGAAGAAGACTGCTGTCTTCTATGACATCTTAAAGACCAAGCAATAGCTTCACACAGAAAGGTACATTTTGAGTTATAATTGCAGATCACCCGTCTCGCAAAAAATTCAATGGCGGGTCTTGTCTGGAGACGCTTGATGTAACTACATTTACAGACAATGTATTTGTAATTGCTGAACGTTCATAAACCAAAACAAATAATTCTAAGGAGCCTCGTGCACCAAAGCGTTTCTTTTCCTTGGTGGTTGGAGATTGAATTGTTTGATAACCTTTGAAGTTTCAGAGCATCTTTTACAGCGAGTGTAACTCTTGCACATGAATTCTAGTGTCCAAGTGACAATGTGCAAGTGCAATGGCGTTGCCCCTTGGATCAAAAAGTTAGGGTTCAAGTTTTTATGGTGGCAAAAGGACCTACTCATCCCTTTAACTGGAGTTCGGTTGACTTGGGCTTTACTGATTTACCCATTCCTTATCTAAGCTAATTGCTATCATGCTTCTCGTCCACTCCAAATCACGTTTTCATCTTCTCCAGTCGTCAATAGTGCTGTTTCCACCCATGAGCCTTCATCTTCTTTTGCCGTCACTGACTCCATCAACAGTTCCGGCAACAACGACCATGATCGGTGAGATCCTAGAGGCATGCAATGATTGATTGGATCTAGAGTGAGCAGCGTGATTAAGAGGTGAGCGGCAGTGACGACAAATGTTGCCTTTGTTGCATGGCAGACCTTCTCCATTTCCTACTGTAGCCATTATCTGCGAACAATGATCTGGTGCCGATTGAGAGCGGTCTTAATCATCACAAATAGCTTACTTTATATACCTTTATTGTTGTAAAGAACAAATTGTTAGGACATTGGTTTAGACACTTTTACTTATTGCTTCAAACAGTTTTAGTTTTTACTTTAGATATTTTATTCTTTAAGAGAGCAAATTATCTGTATATTGATTCAGACAATTTTACATATTTATTTAGATACTTTTATTTGTTTTAAACAATTTTATTTTTGAAAACAACAATTTGTTTGTATCTAAGACACTTTTACATATAAGATATTTTTACTTATTTCTTTAGTCACTTTTATTTATGAAAAAAAGGAATAAAATGTCTTCATATTGCCTCAGAATACTTTTACATATTTGCTTCGGGTACTTTTATATATACATTCAAACACTTTTATATTTTTACATATTATTTCTAAGAGAATAAATTATTTGCATATTGTCTGAAGATAATAAATCATCTTTATATTATTTGCATGTTGACCCACTTTATCCATGTGTCATAACATAAGTGTCAAAAATTGATTAGATGCATAAATGCTAACAAGTTTTGTTTATCCTTTCAACTGCTAATCAAACTGTGGTAATAATGATTTTGTAAGATTTTTTTACAAATATTTTATTACATGTATAGCTACTTTTATAAAAATTTCCCTTATGATATACCATTTTTTCCCCAAGCCTACACTGCACCACATCCATAATTTAATGGAATGAAAATTTGCTTATTTAGAAGCTTTTAAAAGAGACTCGTAGAAGAGTATTATAACTTAATTAATATACATATACTGCACTTAACTCTATAAAACTTAAACTCATCCACCAGCTGGGAAAATTTTTTTCCCATACAAATTAGAATTTAAACCTTGAAATTTGGTGCTTTTTATGCCTCATTGTCACATTAGATTCATCTAAAGTCTACCTATCTTTACATTCATGTTCTTAATGTTAACAACTTTGATGCCAATTGAAGCCAGGTTTAAAAAAATTTCTAATATTTCCAGAGTTGGATTTTTTATTTAGATTGTCATGCATGGCAAGGCTTTTGTTGTTGTTCATATGGTTCTTGGAGGCATTACCATTAATAAAACGTGTAAGAGATGTTGTATGGATTTTGATGTTCACATGGTTCTTGGAGAATGAGCACCTGATGCACCTCTTATTTACCTGCCCCACAAGTAAAAGTGTCTTTACTCATTTGGGCTACAATCTGCATTTTGATTCTGACCATTGCACTTTATTAAGAATGTTTGTTGCAACACTAACACATCTCATATCCAATGCATACCCTAGAATGTTCTCCTCTCTAGTTATCTTTGGCAAGTGTAGTGTGCTAGAAACAAGTTTGTCTTTGAGAATGAACCATTCTCTCTTGCTTTAGTTTTTCAGAAAGTTTTCAACATTCCACTGAGTCTTATTACATTCACATGGTTGGTAATGTCTCACAAAGGGACACTGTTACTATCAATGTTTGTTGGACCCCCTCCCACTAATGTCTTAAAACTTAATACTGATGGTTCCTCAATACCATTAAAAGATAAAGTAGGTGCAAGTGGAATTGCTGAGAATCACAATGGTGATTTTTATTGTTACTTTTGCAAGAAATGTGGGATGACTAATAATTTAATAGTTGAAGTTTGGGTCTTAGAAGAAGGATTTAAACTTCCTAGTCATTTCAACCTATTTTCTCTAATTGTTGAGTTGGATTCAAAAGCTGTCATATAACTTTGAGTTCAACTCATTGTACTTGTATAAAATAATGCTGCAGATTCTTGATTGCAGATGAATCATAAATGTAGGATAGATAATTTGGACCCAACATACTCTTAGGTAAGACAACACAGCTGTTGATGCACTAGCTTAGCATGACTCTACTATTCCTGACCAATACATTTTAATCTACTAGTTGTGCCCTACTTTTCTCACAAACATTGTCTTGGCTGACCGTTGTTAAACACCCCATGTCTATTCCTGTTATAAGCTCTAACTTGTATCACCCACCCTGGTGAGGTGTGCCTCTTGTATTTGGCCTCTAGCCTATCTTTATTCCTAGTGCATGCTTATTTACCAAAAAGAGGAAGTTCAAAAAATCCACTAGATTTGCTCAAACCTCACGTTTTGTCCATCCTATTTCAAATTTCTACACTTACCCTTGTAAAGTTTCACTGTTATGCAAGATAGAGAAAATGCTTAACTTTGTCCTCCTAGATTCATTTTTTATAAATTTTACCCCTAACTTCTATTTCAATACAAGTTAATCTAGTGAACAAATTAGAAGTTTCAATTAAAGGTTAAAAACAACGGCAAAAACAAATTTAAAAAGGTGATTTTAAGTTATCTGCCTACTTTGTTGTTAGACTGTTATTTATTGGCATATGTTACTGTGCCACCCTCTCACATATGCATGCACACACATTAGAACAATGATATGTGATTGCCACTGACATATATATTGTGAAGAGTAGACTTGTTATTAGTTGAGTTGCCTGTAGGTAGTTAGCACTGTAAAATGGCTTGAAGACGAGCTGGAATTGAATGCCTTTCACAACCCTAGCAGCCGTCAAGTTAGTGGCAATGAGAAAGCAGCTGTAAGCCACAGAACTGCTCTTTCTGCTGCATTAGGTGGGTGTGTAGATGTTGCAGCAATGAGCACAATTTCAGGTGAAGTTCTCTCATTTAATTTATTTTTACTGGACAAGATAATTACTGTTATTTTATGGGTTTGATTGTCCAATATTTGGTCATGTTGCTAGAATTTGTACTCCCTCCATGCTAAAATATATATCATTTTTTATTTTACTTTATTTTTTTTCTTTTTTTTTTTTGTAAAAATTATGGATGTAAAGAAAAATAAGTGTATTACTTTATTTCTTCAAGGATAACCTTCACTAGATAGCATTCATCGGCATTACATGACGGGAAGGGCTGATTTGGAATTTTTATAACTATGGAAAAGTGTCACGTATGTTGGGGCTTAAAAGATTGGAAGAGTGAAAAATATTATGGGATGGAGGGTGTAATATTCTCCTATGCTTTCCCAGGTACTTGTTTATCCTCTTGTATGATATTCTGGTAGAATCATAACCAACTTCCTTTTGGGGTCTTGTTATACAGGAGTGAGGGCAACCTATCTTCTTGCAGTTGCTTTTCTGGAGATAATCCGTTTCAGCAGTAATGGTGGAATCCTTAACGGGAGCTTTAATTAGCATGACTGCCACTAGAAGTGCTTTCAATTGTGCATTTGAATACTTGAAAACTCCAAATCTTATGCCTATTATTGGAACATTATTGTCCATTATTTTGTTTTCGTGAACAACGAATAACTGAAACAGGCAATGAGACTGAAATCAGAGAATCAAGCCTAGTTGCACATACCTGTTTTCTGATAAAAAAGTATGGCACAGAGGGAAGAACATATTCGTGATATTGCTTCTAGCCTATTAAGTCAACTTACAGATAAATTTCCACAGGTATGGTTTTGCTTTCATTTTCTTAAAAATAAATGATATATATTGTTTTTTTGTTTTTGCTGGGACAGATTAACTTAGGCAACATAAACATGTCCGAGCAGGTATTGTGGAATTCATCTTGCCTTGATTCTCTGCTTTTCTCTGTTCACGCTGACACAACATCCACAGTTGTCAATGATCCTGCTTGGGCTGCGACTGTGCGCTCTTTGTACCAAAAAATTGTTCAAGAATGGGTCATAGTATCACTTTCCACATGCTCCATGCACTACGCAGGGTCTGGTTGAGGTTAATGACTGGACCCCATGAATCGGTGCTAGTATAAGCTGTTCAAATAAGTTATGATGAGTGCTTTTCTTGTTAATTTTCTTTGCAGAATTTTTAAATATTTAATTCACCATTCTTGTTGCGTGATTTAAACTTCCATTCCGTAGTTTACATGGCATTGTAGATCATTCATTTGGCTATAATAATTACAAGAGAAATCTGAGATCAATAAATAATAGCTTATTGGACTTTTGATTTCTCTGATAATGTAACTAATTATTTTTTAAATTCGTAAAGAGAAAGGTTTTTACTATTGGGTTTTCTAATTTATGTGTTCCAATGTTTGTTTATGCACTCATTTCTCAATTGACTCATTCTACTAAGATAACATCTTCAATGTTTGGCACACATTAAATTTCGGTTGGTGAGTATTTCTGTTTTTTTCTCCACCTTCACATACACTTCAGGACTGATTTGACCTCTGCAAAATGCATTGATGTCTATAATTTATGATTTAAATAAAAAAAGAGCATAGTTTGGCTGTTTCCTCAGTATGCTGAGGTTGAATTTGTGTTTGGTGTTTGCTTTTAGCGAAGTCTGTCTTTGCTAAAATAAGGAAGAAAAAAAAGGGCATGTGGATAATTTGTGAAATGGATACTAGAATAGTTGTAGTTTTAGTTTTTAGTTTTTTCTTTTTTCTTTTTTTTTTTGGTTGGATACACGCATTGGGTTTTCAAATATTTTATTTTAATCTTATAGTCTCTCTCATCTATATGGTCATGGCTTTATTCTGTTCGGTTGTTTGTCAATTGTGTTTGTGAATCTTAATCTATCGGGTTTCCTGTGCATTTTTCTATCAAAATCAATTTCAAGTGAGAGATACTAAAGTAAGTTAATGATATGTGATCCTCTTTTCATTTTGTTTTATTTGGTTACAATACAATTTTGTGGTAAAAGTTCAATCCTAAAGGATTTCTTTCTACTTATTGCACTTTTTAATTTAGTTCAGGATAAGCTTTGCAAAGCGAACACTTGGCAGAAGGCGCAAAATACAACTGATGTGGTATCTCTTTTATCTGAGATAAGAAATGGTTCAGGTAAAAATGAATGTTGGACTCGAATACGAACAGCAAATATTCCTGCTGTTATGGCTGCAGCAGCGGCTGCGTCAGGAGCAAATCTAAAGCTTTCTGAAGCTATTAATTTGGAAGTTCTTAGCACTGGAGTTGTAAAGTGCAATCATGCTGGAGAAATTGCAGGCATGAGAAGGCTGTGTAATAGCATTGGTGGCCTTCAGAGGTTGATTTCAGGAGCTTTCTCTGACCCACCAAAAGATGAGGATGATTCATTTAATGAGATGTTGCTTGATAAGTTTGTGCGTCTCCTTCAGCAATTTGTTAATGTTGCTGAGAAAGGTGGAGAAGTGGACAAGGCACAGTTTCGTGAGACCTGTTCTCAGGCAACAGCACAGTTTCCTTACTCTATTCAACAATAATAATAATATCTGAGTAACATGCCTGTCTAGTGCCTAGTGCCTGCCGGGTAGGATAGGATGAGATAACATTCTTATCTTCTATAATTAATGAAACACGAAGTTGTATAGTTAGGCTCTATGATCGCTACTGCCAAACGGCAAGTACCCGCAAATGAGAGTTCCAGCGCCGTCTTCCGTCATGAAGTGACGAAGCAGCGAGTGGTTCAGCCGGCCATCGATGATACTGGCAGTTCCGACGCCTTTAGCAAGAGAGAGCAAGCAGCAATCCACCATTGGAACAATTTCTTCGGCCACTTTCCCCTCCAGGATCATCTTCTTAGCCCCGCTCATGTCGATAACCTTCACTGAGCGTTCCTCCGAAATCCCCGCCGCATCCGCCACGAGAATCAACTTTTCCGCCCCTAACGCCGCTGCCAACTCCCCCGCTACCATGTCCGCATTGACCTTATAGCACATTCCCGTCAGGTCCTCCTCTATAGGCCCGATTACAGGGATGTCACCCATCCTCAACACATTATCAACGGGGGTGGGGTTCAGCCGCGAGAGCTTGCCTGGCTGACGGACTGTGATCTTGGGGGAACCCAGTTGGGCAGCGGTGTGACAGACCCACTGGACTGCTCTGGGATTGACGCACAGGAGGTTCACTCCGGCAATGCCCAGCGCGGAGGGCCCGGCTTGACAGATTCGAGTGGCCAACGTGTACCAAGTTCCGTCGACGTGGATTTTGGGGCAGTCGCCCTGGACCAGGACGAGGCGAAGGCCGAGGTAGGAGAGCAGTACCAGGTCCCTCACCAAAGAGTCGACGGACTCAACGGATTTTGTGGCGGCACCGCCGTATTGGACGACGACGGTGTTACCCCTCAAACGCCTAAGCCTTCGGATGTAAGGGAGGGATTCGGAGAGACTTTCGACTCGAAGCTGATCAGAAAGAGGCGGTGGCGGGGGTGGGGCCGAATCTGCAGCTGCTTGGATGCGCAGAGAGAAAGAATGGGATGATTTTCTGGGATTATTGGGTTTCGTATTGAATACAAGGAAGTGGCGCATGTGAGATGATCTGTAGAGCGGTTGGGAGGAGGAATATGGAACATGGAGGCATTTTACTTGTGCGGCCATTTTTCCACGCAGCAATGGCAGCAAAGCAGCCTAGGGTTTAGGGCCGGCGGGGAACATACGTTCATATATATAGGCCTGTTATTACGATTTATCCTTAATGTTTTCTTTTCTTTCCTTTTTTTTCTTTCTTTTTTTTAAGTTTTTGATAAAGTGTACGATTTATTTTTAAGTTTTTGATAAATTTTTTACAGATAATGCTTTGATCACTTTTTTTGGATTTTATTCTTAGACGTCAAAATTTTTTTTAGATAATGTCCAACATTCATTTTTACCTGCACCATTTCTTATCTCAGATAAAAGGGATACCACATCAGTTGTATTTTGCGCCTTCTGCCAAGTGTTCGCTTTGCAAAGCTTATCCTGAACTAAATTAAAAAGTGCAATAAGTAGAAAGAAATCCTTTAGGATTGAACTTTTACCACAAAATTGTATTGTAACCAAATAAAACAAAATGAAAAGAGGATCACATATCATTAACTTACTTTAGTATCTCTCACTTGAAATTGATTTTGATAGAAAAATACACAAGAAACCCGATAGATTAAGATTCACAAACACAATTGACAAACAACCGAACAGAATAAAGCCATGACCATATAGATGAGAGAGACTATAAGATTAAAATAAAATATTTGAAAATCCAATGCGTGTATCCAACCAAAAAAAAAAAGAAAAAAGAAAAAACTAAAAACTAAAACTACAACTATTCTAGTATCCATTTCGCAAATTATCCACATGCCCTTTTTTTTTCTTCCTTATTTTAGCAAAGACAGACTTCGCTAAAAGCAAACACCAAACACAAATTCAACCTCAGCATACTGAGGAAACAGCCAAACTATGCTCTTTTTTTATTTAAATCATAAATTATAGACATCAATGCATTTTGCAGAGGTCAAATCAGTCCTGAAGTGTATGTGAAGGTGGAGAAAAAAACAGAAATACTCACCAACCGAAATTTAATGTGTGCCAAACATTGAAGATGTTATCTTAGTAGAATGAGTCAATTGAGAAATGAGTGCATAAACAAACATTGGAACACATAAATTAGAAAACCCAATAGTAAAAACCTTTCTCTTTACGAATTTAAAAAATAATTAGTTACATTATCAGAGAAATCAAAAGTCCAATAAGCTATTATTTATTGATCTCAGATTTCTCTTGTAATTATTATAGCCAAATGAATGATCTACAATGCCATGTAAACTACGGAATGGAAGTTTAAATCACGCAACAAGAATGGTGAATTAAATATTTAAAAATTCTGCAAAGAAAATTAACAAGAAAAGCACTCATCATAACTTATTTGAACAGCTTATACTAGCACCGATTCATGGGGTCCAGTCATTAACCTCAACCAGACCCTGCGTAGTGCATGGAGCATGTGGAAAGTGATACTATGACCCATTCTCGAACAATTTTTTGGTACAAAGAGCGCACAGTCGCAGCCCAAGCAGGATCATTGACAACTGTGGATGTTGTGTCAGCGTGAACAGAGAAAAGCAGAGAATCAAGGCAAGATGAATTCCACAATACCTGCTCGGACATGTTTATGTTGCCTAAGTTAATCTGTCCCAACAAAAACAAAAAAACAATATATATCATTTATTTTTAAGAAAATGAAAGCAAAACCATACCTGTGGAAATTTATCTGTAAGTTGACTTAATAGGCTAGAAGCAATATCACGAATATGTTCTTCCCTCTGTGCCATACTTTTTTATCAGAAAACAGGTATGTGCAACTAGGCTTGATTCTCTGATTTCAGTCTCATTGCCTGTTTCAGTTATTCGTTGTTCACGAAAACAAAATAATGGACAATAATGTTCCAATAATAGGCATAATGTAATGCCCGAAAAATCCAAACTGATTAGGTCCCGGGGTAAGTGGATTGGGAGCCAAAGAATTTTCCTAATTTGGGAATTTAGCTGAATTAATGTGAGGGGACATTAAATTAAGTGTTAAGGATTCATGAAATTAAGCTTGGCTTAGGCCAAGAAAAATAATGGTGAAAATGGTGGATTTCAAAGATGAAGGACTCAATTGAACAAAGGAATTGTTGTAAGTTGGGCTCAATTGCCCAAATTCAAAAGATTGGAGGACTAAGTGGGGAATTGACCCATTTTCATGGCCTTGGATGCCATGGCTAGCCATGTCCATTCAAAATAATATATTTTATGCCACCTCCACCTCCACCCACACCTCCACTCACCTTTGTCCCCCACCTTCACCACTTCATCATTTAACTTCACCAACTCTTCCAATTTGTCCCCCCACTTTGTCTCCCACTTCCCATTTGAATTATTACTCCACTAAGGCATTATTCCCACCCATTTTGGACACCCATAACCGTACATACACTCCCCCATTCAACAAAATACATTTCTTCACTCATCTCACCTCATTCAAGCCATTTCACTCTCTTTCTTCAATCTCTCTCTACAAACTCTCTCTCCCTTCTCTCTAGTTTTGGCCAACACTTGTTCTTCTCTCCAAGAACATTTCTAACTCTTCTCCTTCCTCCAAAAATTCTGCCATCACTAGAAATCACCCTTCCATAAATTAAAACCAAGTGTTCTTGGTGGAATTCATGCTCTAAACACCCAAAGAGCAAGAATCAAGTAAAAGATTCAAAGAAAACCAAGGAGAGAAATTCGGCCATCTTTATTTCTTAGAGGTTTTGAACTCTTCTCAAGGAGTTCTTTGTGTATATGAGCTTCTAAGCTCATTGGGAGGAAGAATCAAGAAGAAAATTTGAAGAACATCAAGCACACAAAAATTCGGTCTCACCTCCTAGTCGAGGTTTCGTAAGTGTGAACCAAGTATTCTTGGTATTTTGATTTCTTTAAGATAATTACCAAGTGTTCTTGGTATTTTATGGATTACTAATTTATTTGGCCATTTTGGTTCTTGTGCTAGAAAATCATTTCTAGAAACCAACAAGCGAGGAAATCGAAGGAAAACAAGCTTCTAAGAAGCTTCGGTATTGGTAAGGATTCCTATACTCTTTGAGTATTCGGGCCCCTAGGTGATGGTCAAAGAACCATATGATCCTAGGTGTGCTATGAGGGCTTAAGTTAAATTATTGCTTCGGCAATTCCGTTTTGCTCATGAGCTAAGTTAAGTAAGCAAGCATTATGGGCTAGGATTTAAGTAGGCCACCTTAAATTCCTATGCTAAGTGAGATCTCCGAAAATGAAAAGTATGTGAAATTAATGAAATAAAACTTGAGGGATGCTTGCTGCCCTTCTGTAAATCAAGGTGTTAAGTGGCGTGTGTTTGTGTGCTTCTATGAATTTGTTGTGCATGCTAACCCCCGATTTCGATTATTATTGTATATACATGTATCTTTGTGTTTTCTTTGTCTTTATGTTTTCTTTGCAGGATTTTTGGAATATTTATTGCCATTACATTCTTGGCATATGTTAGGCCATAAAGGCCATATGTTAGGCTTTGGAAGCCATACGGAATCCTTATTGAGATTTAAATCTCACCCGCCCTACTCTACCTTTGTAGGAAAAAGTGTGCTCGAAAGATTGAGCTAAGAGTCCTAAGTACTCTTTCTGTGGTGTTGAGGTTCAGTATGTAAATACTATTTGCTCAATTTATTCTAAGTATTTACCTTTAGTTGCTTGAAAATCAAGCTAATAAAATGTGGACTTTGTGTGCAGGACTATGAGTCTAGAGTTTGTGGGAACAACGTCTTAAGGTGGATTTGTGTTCTTTGGATTATGGCTTGCTTTTAAGCATGTAATAGTTGGTCTTAGTTAAATGACCAAATTTATGGACTTAGCTAAAATTTGGCCAAACTTAGTATTTTGGGCTTGTAATATGGACTATGGACACTTTGGGTGTTTTTATTGCTTGGTGGACTTACCAAGGCCCATGCATGTTTTATGGAAGTATGATTTTCATGAAAATCGGAAGCATGTATAAATTGGGCTTAAATGCATGTTTTGGGCTTAAATAAGAAATTAGAAAATTTGAATATGTTCTTGGTTAATTTTGGGCCATATGCATGTTAAGTATGGAAAAGGCCCATAAGCCCATGTTTTTGTTGAAAGCATGCTATGTTTGGCTTTGTATGCGCACTCAAAGAAAAACATGCAAATAAACTTGGAGAAGCATGAAATTGGATGCATGTGTAAAGATTGGCTAATAAGGAATTCAAGTGCACGTACGTGAATTAATATATGCCTAAGCATTAGTTGCATCTAAAGGCATTAAGTGATTATGTGCACTAGTGAACACCAAAACACATAAGCATGCAAAGCATATGCATGAAAATAAGTTTTCAAACTTAAGTTGGTATTTTGGATGCCATGCATAATCTTGGCTAAAGCTTGGTAAATACCATGAAAATGAACACATGAAATCCACATAGGTGCTAGTTTGTTTCCAAGAGCACTTAAACTTAAACCTTTAATAAGAACATAACAAGCTAGTACCAGTAAGTATCCTGGGGTTCGTGCCCATAAGCCTTAGTGAGTAATAAAAGTCCCTTCGGTTTAATTAAACTTCCGCTGCATGTTTTAGATAATTGGGCCCGGATGGGCCAGGGGCAGTTTAGGGCACGACAGCTTGGTATCAGAGCAAGTTTGCTCTGAAGGACCAAAGTTTTGGTCTATGATTCTTAGTATAGACTTGTTCCCACATAGGTTAAGTCCACTAATGAATATTTACGAATATTGAGCAATTGTGTGCCTTGCTTGTTGTTAATTGTAGGATGAGAACCAGAAATATGAACCGAGGCCGAAATGGAAATGAAAATTCCCATCAAGGGAATGAAAATGCTGGCTTTGTGCCAGAGGCCCAAGTCAGGCCTTATGAGCCCATCAGGGCTAATGTTACTGGGCCTAGCATTAATGCCCAAGAAAGAAGAGAAGCAAGAATGGAAGCAATGATGGAAGCTATGCAGGCCAATATGGCCCAATTAGCAGCTAGCATGCAGATCCGGGCAAGGGGTCAAGCCCAAGTCCCAGAGCCTGCTGGGCAGCAAAGAGAGCCACCAATGAGAAGGAGGCCAGGAAAAGAACCTGTACTCGATGATCAAGCTAGCGAGAATGGCGATGATGAGGACGAAGAAAGAAGAAACCCACGAGCAAGAAGAATAAGATCTGAGATCCAACAAGAATTAAGAGAAGAAGAGGAAGAAAGTCCAGATGCAAAAGAGCTGGACATGGAGGATATTGATGGACCTACCCAACTCACTGCCACCACCAGGGCAGTGAGGGCGCAAAGAGGGAGGCCCAATATTGATAATGCTGGGGGCCTAAGAGAAGGCCAATTGGAGGGGTTCCTTGCCCTAAAACCTCCAGTATTTAAAGGAAGCTGTAACCCAGATGAAGCAGAATTCTGGAAAAACCAGATCGAAAAGATCTTTGAGAGAATGGAGGTTTCCTCTTCTCAGAAGGTCTTACTGGCAACCTTCAAACTAGAAGGAAATGCTGAGTTATGGTGGAGAGCAGTCCATAGGACATATGCTAGCAAAAATGCTAGGCGGCCTGCTCAAAGGAGAAGAGCAATGAGATGGCCCGAATTCGAACAAGTGTTTCATCAACAATACATCGGTGAAGCACAGAAAGACCAAAAACAGGTTGAGTTTGACCTGCTTGAGCAGAAAGAGCTCTCCGTACTAGAATATGAACAGAGGTTCAGTAACCTCATAAGATATGCACCACAGTACGATGATCGAGAGGATATAAAGGCCAAGAGGTTCCTTCGAGGACTTAGGCCAGAGTTGAGGCAAATACTCAGAGCAGTAGGAGCCAACAAATACCACGACATTGTACAGAAGGCTATGGCCCTAGAGCAAGAGTTCAGGGGACAATTCATGATTGGCTCCGGAAGTACCAGTAGACTATAAAAGCCCTCTAAAAAGAGAGGAAAAGATAGCTTGGCATATGAGCCAAGAATGGATAAGAGAATGAAGGCCACAGCCCCCTACGGGCCACAATGTGAAACGTGTGGTAAGTTCCATGGCCAAAAGCCATGCTACAGGCTCACTTCCGGATGCCTAAAATGCGGCGCCCAGGATCACTGGGTAAAAGACTGCCCTGCCAAGGGAGAAGATCAGAGGACCCCGGGAGGGTTCAATAACAGATGGGCACATAGACAATTGCCCATAAAGAGGCCCAATATACCTCCACCACCGAGGAGGGACCAGGGCCCTAGCATGCCCCAGGGCAGGAACAAACAAGCTCAAGCTGCTGGAAGAGTATTCCAGATTGAGAGTTCGAGAAAAGCACGAGAGGACCCAGAGGACAACAGAGCTGGGGACGATGAAGAAGAAATGGACCAGGCCAGGCTGGTCAGGCAAACTCTTGCAGGTACCATTATTATTAATGGTTATGAGGTATCAGTTTTATTTGATACTGGTGCATCTTTATCTATAGTATCCTCTAAGCTAGTTAAAGATATGAACCTAGAAGTATGCAATACGGATAAAATGTACCTGGTTAAAACTGCCGGGAACGAGGTCTTGATAACATACCATATGGTAAAAGATTGCATGCTTAGGCTACGTGACCTAGAGCTTAGAGCCGACCTAATAATCTTGGATACTAATGGATATGATATCATACTAGGTATGAACTGGCTTAGTACCAACCGGGTAGTCATAGACTGCCATGCCAGGCAACTTTATCTGCCTGGACACAAACCTCAATCTTTGAAAAAATCTTCTAGGTTAGTCCTAGAACATCTTTTGAAAGTGGTGGAACACAAACCCCTAATAATAAAAGGTGAATACCTAGGGTTAAATGGAACTGAAGTTGAAATAGAGCTGGGTAAAATACCCATAGCAAGAGAATTCCCTGAAGTGTTCCCCACTGATCTCCCAGGACTCCCTCCTGCAAGAGAGGTTGAGTTTGAGATCAAATTGGTGCCAGGAGCTGCACCAGCATCTATTGCTCCTTACAGGATGGCTATTCCTGAAATGATGGAACTAAAGAAGCAACTGGATGAGTTGCTTGAGAAGGGTTTCATAAGGCCAAGTACATCTCCTTGGGGAGCACCTGTACTTTTTGTGAAGAAGAAAGATGGAACCCTTAGGTTGTGCATCGATTATAGGAAGCTCAATGCACTAACCATTAAGAATAAGTACCCCCTCCCAAGGATCAAGGATCTATTTGATCAGTTAAAGGGAGCTAAGGTCTTTTCCAAAATAGACCTCAGATCTGGATACTTCCAGCTGAGAGTCAGGGAAGAAGATGTCCCAAAGACAGCTTTCAGAACCAGATATGGTCACTTTGAGTACACAGTGATGCCATTTGGGCTCACAAATGCGCCAGCCTTTTTCATGGACCTCATGCAAAGAGTGTTCAAGGCTTATTTGGACCACTTTGTTGTGGTATTTATCGATGACATATTAGTGTACTCAAAGGATGAAGAAGCCCATAAGGAGCACCTGAGAAGGGTGCTAAGCCTGTTAAAGGAACATGAGTTATATGGCAAACTAAGTAAGTGCCAATTCTGGGCTAAGGAAATTGGGTTTCTCGGACATGTGATCAATGAGCATGGATTAGCTGTTGATCCCGAGAAAATCAAAGCTGTCTTGGAATGGAAGCAACCTCAGACTGTGAGGGACATAAGAAGCTTCCTAGGACTTGCTGGCTACTACAGGAGATTCGTGCCCAAATTTTCTGTACTAGCAGCTCCACTCACTCAATTGACAAGAAAGGACCAAAAGTTTGAGTGGAGTGAGCAATGTGAGGCTAGCTTCCAAGAACTTAAGGAAAGATTGACTACAGCCCCAATACTGGTTCTACCAGACCCTACTAAGGAGTATATAGTTTACACTGATGCTTCTCGGGTTGGGCTGGGCTGTGTCTTAATGCAAGGGAAGCAAGCAATAGCCTATGGGTCAAGACAATTAAGGCCTCATGAGAAGAATTATCCAGTTCATGATCTGGAGTTAGCGGCAGTGATCTTTGCTCTGAAGCAGTGGAGGCACTACCTACTTGGAGGCAGATTCCAAGTCTTCACAGACCATAAGAGTCTAAGGTACTTGTTTACACAAAAGGACCTGAACATGAGGCAAAGAAGATGGCTTGAGTACCTAAAAGATTTTGAGTGCGTCATCGAGTATATGGCCGGGAAGGCCAATGTGGTAGCTGATGCTCTCAGTAGGAAGTACACGGGAATACTCAAAGCCACTGGAGAGCCTACTAAGGCAGAGGTACTCAGTTTATCTGAATTGGCCCAGGAATGGAAACACTGGGAGATGGACCAAGTAAAGGTCCTAACTATTAGGTCTGAATGGAAAGACCTAATTCAGGAAGCTCAGCTTCAAGATGAGGAGATTCCCAGGATCTCTGGGCAAAAACGAGGGAAATTGTATCAAGGATTTTCCTTTAAGGATGGAATATTATATTTCCAGAATAGGATTTATGTGCCAAATAGGAATGGAATCAGGCAACAAATCCTAGAAGAAGCCCACTCCAGCTTAATGAGTATGCATCCTGGAGCTCAGAAAATGTATAAGAATTTGAGATCCCATTTCTGGTGGCCATATATGAAGCAGGAGATTGGTGCTTCTGTGGCTAAGTGTATGACTTGTCAGCAAGTCAAAGTGGAACACCAGAGACCTGGTGGAAAATTACAGAGCTTACCTATACCAGAAAGGAAATGGGGATCCATATCCATGGACTTTGTAGTGGGTTTGCCACTGACCCGAAGAAAGAGTAATACAATCTGGGTCATAGTGGACAGATTGACTAAGGCAGCCCACTTCTTGCCCATAAACCTTACTGACTCCTTGGAGAAGTTAGCCCAACAATATGTTAAGGAGATAGTAAGGCTACATGGTGTACCAAACGACATTGTCTCAGATCGAGACCCAAGATTTGTTTCCAGATTCTGGAAGTCCTTGCACCATGCCATGGGCACTAAGTTAAAATTCAGTTCCGCATACCATCCTCAAACGGACGGACAGACTGAAAGAACCATTCAAACCTTGGAAGATATGTTGAGGTGTTGTATTATTGACTTCCAAGGAGAATGGGATAAACACTTGCCTTTAGTGGAGTTTTCGTACAATAATAGTCATCACTCAGTGATTGGCATGGCACCTTATGAGGCACTATATGGAAGGAGATGCATAACTCCACACTGCTGGCATGAGCCAGGTGATAAGTTGGAAATTGGCCCAGAACTCATAAGAGAGACTACTGGGAAAGTTAAGCTAATCCAGGAAAGGATTAAGGCTGCCAACAATAGGCAAGAATCATATGCCAACCTCAAGAAAAGAAGAGACCTGGAGTTCCAGGCAGGAGACCAAGTGTGGTTGAAAGTATCTCCCATGAAGGGAGTAATGAGGTTTGGTAAGCGGGGAAAATTAGCCCCGAGGTATGTAGGACCATACCTAATACTCGCAAGAGTAGGAAATGTAGCCTACAAGTTAGAACTACCACCTGAGCTGGGACATGTACATGACACATTTCATGTAAGCTTGTTGAAGAAGTGTGTCTCCGACCCTAAACAAGTGGTACATGTCACTAGTGTGCCCATTACCCAAGATCTTACATATGAGGAAGAACCAATTCGGGTATTGGCAAGGGACACTAGAAAGCTCAGGAGTAAGTGGATATCGATGGTAAAAGTCCAATGGACTAACCATTCTGAGGAGGAGGCAACATGGGAGGTTGAAACTGAAATACTTAAGAACTATCCGGATACCTTTCCTAAGCTCCTAGGAAATTTGGAGGACCAAATTTCTTAAGGAGGGGAGTGTTGTAATGCCCGAAAAATCCAAACTGATTAGGTCCCGGGGTAAGTGGATTGGGAGCCAAAGAATTTTCCTAATTTGGGAATTTAGCTGAATTAATGTGAGGGGACATTAAATTAAGTGTTAAGGATTCATGAAATTAAGCTTGGCTTAGGCCAAGAAAAATAATGGTGAAAATGGTGGATTTCAAAGATGAAGGACTCAATTGAACAAAGGAATTGTTGTAAGTTGGGCTCAATTGCCCAAATTCAAAAGATTGGAGGACTAAGTGGGGAATTGACCCATTTTCATGGCCTTGGATGCCATGGCTAGCCATGTCCATTCAAAATAATATATTTTATGCCACCTCCACCTCCACCCACACCTCCACTCACCTTTGTCCCCCACCTTCACCACTTCATCATTTAACTTCACCAACTCTTCCAATTTGTCCCCCCACTTTGTCTCCCACTTCCCATTTGAATTATTACTCCACTAAGGCATTATTCCCACCCATTTTGGACACCCATAACCGTACATACACTCCCCCATTCAACAAAATACATTTCTTCACTCATCTCACCTCATTCAAGCCATTTCACTCTCTTTCTTCAATCTCTCTCTACAAACTCTCTCTCCCTTCTCTCTAGTTTTGGCCAACACTTGTTCTTCTCTCCAAGAACATTTCTAACTCTTCTCCTTCCTCCAAAAATTCTGCCATCACTAGAAATCACCCTTCCATAAATTAAAACCAAGTGTTCTTGGTGGAATTCATGCTCTAAACACCCAAAGAGCAAGAATCAAGTAAAAGATTCAAAGAAAACCAAGGAGAGAAATTCGGCCATCTTTATTTCTTAGAGGTTTTGAACTCTTCTCAAGGAGTTCTTTGTGTATATGAGCTTCTAAGCTCATTGGGAGGAAGAATCAAGAAGAAAATTTGAAGAACATCAAGCACACAAAAATTCGGTCTCACCTCCTAGTCGAGGTTTCGTAAGTGTGAACCAAGTATTCTTGGTATTTTGATTTCTTTAAGATAATTACCAAGTGTTCTTGGTATTTTATGGATTACTAATTTATTTGGCCATTTTGGTTCTTGTGCTAGAAAATCATTTCTAGAAACCAACAAGCGAGGAAATCGAAGGAAAACAAGCTTCTAAGAAGCTTCGGTATTGGTAAGGATTCCTATACTCTTTGAGTATTCGGGCCCCTAGGTGATGGTCAAAGAACCATATGATCCTAGGTGTGCTATGAGGGCTTAAGTTAAATTATTGCTTCGGCAATTCCGTTTTGCTCATGAGCTAAGTTAAGTAAGCAAGCATTATGGGCTAGGATTTAAGTAGGCCACCTTAAATTCCTATGCTAAGTGAGATCTCCGAAAATGAAAAGTATGTGAAATTAATGAAATAAAACTTGAGGGATGCTTGCTGCCCTTCTGTAAATCAAGGTGTTAAGTGGCGTGTGTTTGTGTGCTTCTATGAATTTGTTGTGCATGCTAACCCCCGATTTCGATTATTATTGTATATACATGTATCTTTGTGTTTTCTTTGTCTTTATGTTTTCTTTGCAGGATTTTTGGAATATTTATTGCCATTACATTCTTGGCATATGTTAGGCCATAAAGGCCATATGTTAGGCTTTGGAAGCCATACGGAATCCTTATTGAGATTTAAATCTCACCCGCCCTACTCTACCTTTGTAGGAAAAAGTGTGCTCGAAAGATTGAGCTAAGAGTCCTAAGTACTCTTTCTGTGGTGTTGAGGTTCAGTATGTAAATACTATTTGCTCAATTTATTCTAAGTATTTACCTTTAGTTGCTTGAAAATCAAGCTAATAAAATGTGGACTTTGTGTGCAGGACTATGAGTCTAGAGTTTGTGGGAACAACGTCTTAAGGTGGATTTGTGTTCTTTGGATTATGGCTTGCTTTTAAGCATGTAATAGTTGGTCTTAGTTAAATGACCAAATTTATGGACTTAGCTAAAATTTGGCCAAACTTAGTATTTTGGGCTTGTAATATGGACTATGGACACTTTGGGTGTTTTTATTGCTTGGTGGACTTACCAAGGCCCATGCATGTTTTATGGAAGTATGATTTTCATGAAAATCGGAAGCATGTATAAATTGGGCTTAAATGCATGTTTTGGGCTTAAATAAGAAATTAGAAAATTTGAATATGTTCTTGGTTAATTTTGGGCCATATGCATGTTAAGTATGGAAAAGGCCCATAAGCCCATGTTTTTGTTGAAAGCATGCTATGTTTGGCTTTGTATGCGCACTCAAAGAAAAACATGCAAATAAACTTGGAGAAGCATGAAATTGGATGCATGTGTAAAGATTGGCTAATAAGGAATTCAAGTGCACGTACGTGAATTAATATATGCCTAAGCATTAGTTGCATCTAAAGGCATTAAGTGATTATGTGCACTAGTGAACACCAAAACACATAAGCATGCAAAGCATATGCATGAAAATAAGTTTTCAAACTTAAGTTGGTATTTTGGATGCCATGCATAATCTTGGCTAAAGCTTGGTAAATACCATGAAAATGAACACATGAAATCCACATAGGTGCTAGTTTGTTTCCAAGAGCACTTAAACTTAAACCTTTAATAAGAACATAACAAGCTAGTACCAGTAAGTATCCTGGGGTTCGTGCCCATAAGCCTTAGTGAGTAATAAAAGTCCCTTCGGTTTAATTAAACTTCCGCTGCATGTTTTAGATAATTGGGCCCGGATGGGCCAGGGGCAGTTTAGGGCACGACACATAAGATTTGGAGTTTTCAAGTATTCAAATGCACAATTGAAAGCACTTCTAGTGGCAGTCATGCTAATTAAAGCTCCCGTTAAGGATTCCACCATTACTGCTGAAACGGATTATCTCCAGAAAAGCAACTGCAAGAAGATAGGTTGCCCTCACTCCTGTATAACAAGACCCCAAAAGGAAGTTGGTTATGATTCTACCAGAATATCATACAAGAGGATAAACAAGTACCTGGGAAAGCATAGGAGAATATTACACCCTCCATCCCATAATATTTTTCACTCTTCCAATCTTTTAAGCCCCAACATACGTGACACTTTTCCATAGTTATAAAAATTCCAAATCAGCCCTTCCCGTCATGTAATGCCGATGAATGCTATCTAGTGAAGGTTATCCTTGAAGAAATAAAGTAATACACTTATTTTTCTTTACATCCATAATTTTTACAAAAAAAAAAAAGAAAAAAAATAAAGTAAAATAAAAAATGATATATATTTTAGCATGGAGGGAGTACAAATTCTAGCAACATGACCAAATATTGGACAATCAAACCCATAAAATAACAGTAATTATCTTGTCCAGTAAAAATAAATTAAATGAGAGAACTTCACCTGAAATTGTGCTCATTGCTGCAACATCTACACACCCACCTAATGCAGCAGAAAGAGCAGTTCTGTGGCTTACAGCTGCTTTCTCATTGCCACTAACTTGACGGCTGCTAGGGTTGTGAAAGGCATTCAATTCCAGCTCGTCTTCAAGCCATTTTACAGTGCTAACTACCTACAGGCAACTCAACTAATAACAAGTCTACTCTTCACAATATATATGTCAGTGGCAATCACATATCATTGTTCTAATGTGTGTGCATGCATATGTGAGAGGGTGGCACAGTAACATATGCCAATAAATAACAGTCTAACAACAAAGTAGGCAGATAACTTAAAATCACCTTTTTAAATTTGTTTTTGCCGTTGTTTTTAACCTTTAATTGAAACTTCTAATTTGTTCACTAGATTAACTTGTATTGAAATAGAAGTTAGGGGTAAAATTTATAAAAAATGAATCTAGGAGGACAAAGTTAAGCATTTTCTCTATCTTGCATAACAGTGAAACTTTACAAGGGTAAGTGTAGAAATTTGAAATAGGATGGACAAAACGTGAGGTTTGAGCAAATCTAGTGGATTTTTTGAACTTCCTCTTTTTGGTAAATAAGCATGCACTAGGAATAAAGATAGGCTAGAGGCCAAATACAAGAGGCACACCTCACCAGGGTGGGTGATACAAGTTAGAGCTTATAACAGGAATAGACATGGGGTGTTTAACAACGGTCAGCCAAGACAATGTTTGTGAGAAAAGTAGGGCACAACTAGTAGATTAAAATGTATTGGTCAGGAATAGTAGAGTCATGCTAAGCTAGTGCATCAACAGCTGTGTTGTCTTACCTAAGAGTATGTTGGGTCCAAATTATCTATCCTACATTTATGATTCATCTGCAATCAAGAATCTGCAGCATTATTTTATACAAGTACAATGAGTTGAACTCAAAGTTATATGACAGCTTTTGAATCCAACTCAACAATTAGAGAAAATAGGTTGAAATGACTAGGAAGTTTAAATCCTTCTTCTAAGACCCAAACTTCAACTATTAAATTATTAGTCATCCCACATTTCTTGCAAAAGTAACAATAAAAATCACCATTGTGATTCTCAGCAATTCCACTTGCACCTACTTTATCTTTTAATGGTATTGAGGAACCATCAGTATTAAGTTTTAAGACATTAGGTGGAGGGGGTCCAACAAACATTGATAGTAACAGTGTCCCTTTGTGAGACATTACCAACCATGTGAATGTAATAAGACTCAGTGGAATGTTGAAAACTTTCTGAAAAACTAAAGCAAGAGAGAATGGTTCATTCTCAAAGACAAACTTGTTTCTAGCACACTACACTTGCCAAAGATAACTAGAGAGGAGAACATTCTAGGGTATGCATTGGATATGAGATGTGTTAGTGTTGCAACAAACATTCTTAATAAAGTGCAATGGTCAGAATCAAAATGCAGATTGTAGCCCAAATGAGTAAAGACACTTTTACTTGTGGGGCAGGTAAATAAGAGGTGCATCAGGTGCTCATTCTCCAAGAACCATGTGAACATCAAAATCCATACAACATCTCTTACACGTTTTATTAATGGTAATGCCTCCAAGAACCATATGAACAACAACAAAAGCCTTGCCATGCATGACAATCTAAATAAAAAATCCAACTCTGGAAATATTAGAAATTTTTTTAAACCTGGCTTCAATTGGCATCAAAGTTGTTAACATTAAGAACATGAATGTAAAGATAGGTAGACTTTAGATGAATCTAATGTGACAATGAGGCATAAAAAGCACCAAATTTCAAGGTTTAAATTCTAATTTGTATGGGAAAAAAATTTTCCCAGCTGGTGGATGAGTTTAAGTTTTATAGAGTTAAGTGCAGTATATGTATATTAATTAAGTTATAATACTCTTCTACGAGTCTCTTTTAAAAGCTTCTAAATAAGCAAATTTTCATTCCATTAAATTATGGATGTGGTGCAGTGTAGGCTTGGGGAAAAAATGGTATATCATAAGGGAAATTTTTATAAAAGTAGCTATACATGTAATAAAATATTTGTAAAAAAATCTTACAAAATCATTATTACCACAGTTTGATTAGCAGTTGAAAGGATAAACAAAACTTGTTAGCATTTATGCATCTAATCAATTTCTGACACTTATGTTATGACACATGGATAAAGTGGGTCAACATGCAAATAATATAAAGATGATTTATTATCTTCAGACAATATGCAAATAATTTATTCTCTTAGAAATAATATGTAAAAATATAAAAGTGTTTGAATGTATATATAAAAGTACCCGAAGCAAATATGTAAAAGTATTCTGAGGCAATATGAAGACATTTTATTCCTTTTTTTCATAAATAAAAGTGACTAAAGAAATAAGTAAAAATATCTTATATGTAAAAGTGTCTTAGATACAAACAAATTGTTGTTTTCAAAAATAAAATTGTTTAAAACAAATAAAAGTATCTAAATAAATATGTAAAATTGTCTGAATCAATATACAGATAATTTGCTCTCTTAAAGAATAAAATATCTAAAGTAAAAACTAAAACTGTTTGAAGCAATAAGTAAAAGTGTCTAAACCAATGTCCTAACAATTTGTTCTTTACAACAATAAAGGTATCTAAAGTAAGCTATTTGTGATGATTAAGACCGCTCTCAATCGGCACCAGATCATTGTTCGCAGATAATGGCTACAGTAGGAAATGGAGAAGGTCTGCCATGCAACAAAGGCAACATTTGTCGTCACTGCCGCTCACCTCTTAATCACGCTGCTCACTCTAGATCCAATCAATCATTGCATGCCTCTAGGATCTCACCGATCATGGTCGTTGTTGCCGGAACTGTTGATGGAGTCAGTGACGGCAAAAGAAGATGAAGGCTCATGGGTGGAAACAGCACTATTGATGACTGGAGAAGATGAAAACGTGATTTGGAGTGGACGAGAAGCATGATAGCAATTAGCTTAGATAAGGAATGGGTAAATCAGTAAAGCCCGAGTCAACCGAACTCCAGTTAAAGGGATGAGTAGGTCCTTTTGCCACCATAAAAACTTGAACCCTAACTTTTTGATCCAAGGGGCAACGCCATTGCACTTGCACATTGTCACTTGGACACTAGAATTCATGTGCAAGAGTTACACTCGCTGTAAAAGATGCTCTCAAACTTCAAAAGTTATCAAACAATTCAATCTCCAACCACCAAGGAAAAGAAACGCTTTGGTGCACGAGGCTCCTTAGAATTATTTGTTTTGGTTTATGAACGTTCAACAATTACAAATACATTGTTTGTAAATGTAGTTACATAAAGCGTCTCCAGACAAGACCCACCATTGAATTTTTTGCGAGACGGGTGATCTGTAATTGTAACTCAAAATGTACCCTTCTCTGTGAAGCTATTGCTTGGTCTTTAAGATGTCATACAAGACAGCAGTCTTCTTCTTAGGCTCAGCACAAAGATACTGTAATGTACGAGCTGGTTATTGCCCATTCAAAAGTCAAGCAGAGAGTAAAGTAAATATTCCAGATTAGTCTCTTCATGTACCTCAATTGCATAAGCCAAACACAAGATTAAAGCTTCACACCATGGCCGACCAATCAGTTGCAGACCTATTGGAAATCCTTGTTTATCATAGCCAATCTGATTCTCTGAGAGAGTCATCAACTGCTACATTGTTAGGAAATTCATAATAAACTTCAGCCAATGTAGATTTATTTACTTGGGTCATTGTGTTGAATATTCAATGACTTGAATTTCACAATGTAGTTCATTTTGGAACTAAAAATGAACTACATCATGAAATCTAATTCAACAACCTGAATGTTATAGAGCTAAGTAAACATGGTGTAAGTTCATTCACACATTGGTGGCTGCGAATAAATAAACTAGTATGATGCAGCAGTTCTTTGATATTCTATCACGGTAAAGCAGAAAGCAATCCAGCCCTAGCTCGATCCTAACATGCTGTAGCCTGGAAAGAAAAGAGTCCTTTACTTTGTCCGTTTTAATTTATGCCAGTACACTATTCCTCTGTGTGCACTGATGTCTGAAAGTCCCATTTATCCCTCTACCTCAGTTCTCTTTCCAACCCCATGTATTCTGTTCTCCGTGGCCTCTGATGCAACAAATAGAACCCAATCCCAAACAAAAAAAGACCCAAAGACATCACTGTGGGATATACTGATCCCAATCATACAAGTTTGAAACATTGTCAGCTGATGACATGGGTAAGCAAGGGGCAAGAAAGAGTTCCAACGCAAAAGAAATGCAATTCCACATTTAACGCTGTTTACACCTCTCTGTTATGGTCTCATTGTTAGTAAAACGCTGGACAATCAGGATGGGACAAACAAGAGAATAGTTTACTGGCACAGAAATGGCTGGTAGGCCCAGAAGATTGGCTGGAACAACAAATCTCATGAGATTACTTGAAATATAGATAAAGATGAATGAGGAATAAATAAAAAGGAAAACAAGGTGATAGCCGAAGGAATATCGCCTCTCCTAGAACGTACCTCCTACCAAAAGCATGCTCGGGAAACCTGGCACCATCCGAGGGAGGCACTAGTACTAGCCTCGGACTAGGTGAATTCCAGTGCCTCGAACTCGGGATTTAGCCTAATACCCCAGAGAACTCCAAAGGTGCAGATAGCTCCCTCGAGGGATTAAACGGATCGCCTTCGGGATAAAAGAACCAGCTACCGCAAGCAAGAGAGGATTTCCCGAAGGCGGAACCTCCGAGCTAGGTAGTTCCCCGAACTGCGAACATAACTCCCGAAGAAGGGTGTTCGTCTCAGAGAACGACCTCGCCCAAAGGACATCGGGAGTACGGCAAAAGCATTTAAGGAGCCTCTGACACACCGCCCACAGACACACATGTCACCTCAAACGACGCTCTGACACGCCGACGTCGCCCAGGCCTTGTCACAACCTGTCTCGGACCAAGGCTCGAGGGAGCCTACAAACAGCTACTTGTCCCCTATGCCCAAAGACGCACTGCAGATCTGACCGAACACGTGTCACGATCTGAACGGGCCAGACACTTCTATAAATACCAAAGAGCAGCTCCTTGCAAACGGTTGGTCAGTCAGTTGAGAGAATACGAACAGGCAAGGCCACTAAACCCTTGAGTGCTCTCTTTCCTTTACATCTCAGAAAACTGACTTGGGCGTCGGAGGTTCCTCCCCGGAAAAACATCCCGGGGACCTCCTAACCTTTGCTTTTGGGCTCTTCAGGTACCTCTCCCTGGGAAACCTCCACTCCAGGCGTTCTTCTCCTCAGGAAGTCCCTCCAGAAACCACCATGTCCTCCAGCGAAGATGTCTCAGGACATCATTTGGCACCGTCTGTGGGAACCCACCCTCAGATTGTCGTCGTTGAGACTCGGCGTTCTAAGGACAAAGGGCTCCCGAAGTCCCCGTCCGCGCCTAAAGTCTAACCGGCTGCTGAGCAAACTCTTCCAGGGACTTCCACGCTCGAGGAAGAACGTCCTCTGGTCATAACCATGAGCTTCCTCCATGATTTCCAATGCTCAGTTGTGGCTGAGATGACACAACAGATAGACAGAAGATGGCCACAACAAGCTCAAACCCAAAGGTCTCCTTCACCGGTACGCCCTCGGGAAAAGAGCCCCAAAGCAGTCCGCCGCAGTTCGGGGAGTGAAGACCCACGTGAGGAGTTTTCAACAGAAAATATGCCCCTCGGGGCATGCCTTCCAGGGCAAACGGGGCACAACCAACCCAAAGTTCCACGCCGAAGGAGCCCTTTGCCTGAGACGAGATCACCCTCGCCCCGACGACGAAGCCTTTCTCCGAAGAGGCACCGTCAATCTCCTCCACCTGAGGAAGAACCTAGCGCCACCGCCCTCATGGAGAAAATATTGGCAAGGCTGGACAGAGTCGAGAGGCAAGTGGCTCGCAAGCCAGTTTGGGCCAGACTGTCTGAGTCTTTTTGTGGGGATCAATCTCCTTTCACCCGAGCTGTGGTCGAGGCAGCTATGCCAGGTGACTTTAGGGTACCTCGGCTAGAGACGTACGATGGTCGGACCGACCCACAAGCCCACTTGACGAAGTACAGACGCAGCATGATGATGCACGGTGCGGACAACGCCACCTTGTGCAAGTGCTTCGAGGTCACCTTCTCTGGGCCAGCAACCGCGTGGTACAACTCCTTGGCTCCAGGAATCATCGGAGAATTCCAGGAGTTATCAACAGCCTTCACCCAACAGTTCATCGGGAGTCGCCCGACGGCGAAGATGCCCGTTCAAATGTTCGACATAGCACAAAGAGCGGGAAAACTATACGCGACTATGTCGAGAGGTTCAACAGAGAAGCCTTAAGTGTTCCAGACTTTCGGCCCGAAATACGCATCCTCGCCATGACAAGGGGCCTTCGGAGGGATTCTCAACTTTTCTATGAATTCTCCAAGGACCCTCCAGACACACTGGGCGAATTCTACCGACGGGCCGAACAGCACATGACGGCCGAAGAACTAAGAATGGGCGGACCCAGGCCCGAGCACACCCGTGGCGAGGGGTCCAGCCAGCAGGCACGATATCCGACCGACCAGCCACCCCGACCTCGGAGAATGCGAGGAAGGGAACCCCAGAACTTCACAGCGCTGAACACCACGAGGACCAACATCCTCATGACTCTGGAGAGGCAGGGAACACAAGTTCAGAGGCCAAGGGCCATGACCGCTGAAAATAGAAAAAACATGAAGAAGTTCTGCCAATTTCATCGCGATCATGGCCACGACACCGAGGATTGCTTCCAGCTGAAGAAGTATATTGAATCGCTGATAAAACAAGGCCAACTTTGGCGGTACCTATGGCTGCCTTCCCCGAAGGGGAGGAACGAGGAGGAAGGAAAGGTAGAAGACGAGGACTACGACTCCGACAGGCGGAGAAACCGAAGTCCGAAGAGGCGCCCTCCATCCCCTGCAGGGGTCATACAAACAATCACGACGAGGCTCCCATCCTCGGAAAGGAAAAGGAAGGCCAGGGAATTAGCTGTGATGGACTATCAAAGTCCGGCGAAGAAGCTGTCCCGGAAAGATGGTTCCACAGTCGTCTTTCCTCACGACGACCCACTCCTGATCATGGCAAGAATTGGAAACTGGGATGTCAAAAGGGTATTACTTGATGACGGATCAAATGCTGACGTCCTATTTTCACAACTGCTGCCGAGCTTGGGCATATCCATCAGCGATCTCAAGCCTGTCACTTCACCGACCTTCGGGGTAGGACCGTGTTACCACCTTCACAAAATGGGAAAATTATAGCATAAGGACTTAAACTTATATGCTTTAATTTTCACCATAGTGTATGAATTGTGAAGTGTAAAGTATTCAATATATACTCCCTTAATTGACAAAAACAATGATAGCTTGGTCCTTAAGAAAGCATTATTATATTGCCTGATTTTCAAGTAACCTATGGACTAAATTATAAGGTTACAAAGATTGGGTACTCAATTGCATAAATTTGTAAATATGGCTATGGAAAGGACATGGATGGAATTATGAAGAAAGGACATGGATGGAATTATGAAGAAAGAACATGGAAGGAATTAAATATATTGTTGGGGACCAAAGTGCTCAAAGAGGTAAAGTTTGCCATTTATGGCATGATGACAACTAAGGTGCTTAGGTGTCCTAGATTTTTCTAAAGGTGAAAATGACTTTTGACCAAGGTTAGAAGATGCCAAAATATGTCATTTTCTTATCCCAAATGGCTGGCAAAAACATTGACCAAGTGTGGCTTAAAGTTTGCAAAATTTGCAAATATGCCATTACTAAAGATAAATAAGGAAATAAAGCTAGAAAAATCTTCATTTCATTGGCATCTTTCCTAAATTTCGGTTTCCAGCAGCTAAGAACTCTTCCTTAACCTCTTCCACCATCCACCATAGCCATCTTACTGCAAATAATCAAGAGAAAGAAAGAGAAAACAACCGAAGCATCAAGGAAGGCAATAACCTCTAGTTTTTGGGTTTACAAAGGATTTATTGTATTTCCAGCAAAAGGTAAGGGTTTTATCTGGGTTTCATGGTTGTTTATTGTTCAATACAGATGCCCAAACATCCATGAACCTAAGACCCTAAGCTTGGAAGAGAGCCAAGAGCTTGATGAACCAAGTTTAGGTTAAGGGGGAAATTGCACCAAGGGTTTTAACCCTACAGCTTTGGTGCTCTGTTATGGCAGTGAAATTCAGGGTTTCTAGAGCCCAAGTTAGTACTAACTAAGACCTAATGACCTCCTAAGACCAGGCAATAGCTTGAGGAGGGTTGCCATAGTGAGTTCTTAATGTTTAATTGAATGATTATGGACTAATCCTAATGTGTTATTGCTGCCAGCATTTCATATGTTTGTTGCTGTGTTTGTTTGTGCATTTGGATGTGTATATTTGTGTGTTTGTACTGTATTTTTGTGTTTTAGTGTCTTTGGATTTCAGGTATATGGCTGGAGTTTGAAGATTTTATTGATAAGCCCTTACTAAGTTTCATTCAAGAAACTTACCCCCTTTCTGTCCATTTCAGGAGTACCTGAAAGAGAACATTCAGATCAATAGTTTTCGTTTGAATTTCTCTGTGAAATTTCAGGTATATTAACTTCCATATGTGTAGTGATAAACTGGAAAGTTTCATGATTTTTGGAGCACAGTAGCTATTTTTAGTAATGGTACTTTCTGCCCTACGCAGCAGCTGGTCCCTTCAAGTTTCTGGAGTGCTTAGTGCTTTGTGGAGCTCTCCAAGAAGCTTAGTGTACATATTAACTAAGTTATTGGAATGTATGTAGTGCATGAATGCATGTAAATGAACTGGGTATGGTGTGTATGTAGTGTGAGAAGGATATATGAATCATTGGAGTGTAGTTTGGAGTGTATGCACAATGCTGTCCACATGGTGTTTATGGGCTGTTTTGATGGAATTTTTATGAATAAGGGTTGGAAAGATTCTAAATTCAGGGAAATGGTTTCCCATGTGGATAAGGCATATATGGAACTGCCTATATTGGTTTTGTATCAGGAAATGAAGTGAATACATTTTAAGAAATTTTGTATGGGCAAAATGGTCATAAGGTGACCAGAATTTCGACTCTGCACATATAATTTAATATCTCCCTGTGTAGAATCAATCTTGATATGAAATTGTGACCACATCTAGAAAACATCCAGAGGTTGAATTGAAATTTGGAATTTCTGGATTTAGAGCCCTGTAGCTAAAGATATGACGTTGTAAAGTTGGCTGATTTACTGCTCATTTGGTCAGAATTTTGTAACCAACTTCAAAAATCCATAACTTGGTCCATAGGTGGGCTATTGATGTAAAACAAAATTCCTTGGTTTGCTCTAAGTATCTACTTGATAATGGAGCAAAGAAAACAGGGGGTTATGTGGCTAGAATGATACAGTTTATTAGTGGAAGTTACAGGTGTGGTGGCTGGTCACTAAAAACTTTACAAGATTGCTTAATGTGTGGAAGCCAAGACTAAGAATTGTGTTAGTGTTTTTCTTCTTAGCTGCCATAGTGTGCATAAATGTAAATATGTGTATTATGGTTTGACCAATATACATATATTTGCATAAAGACCAAGAGGGCCACTTGGGTAATATAGTGAGCATTGTTTTGATGGCCTACAGAACATGCATAGCTCCTGGGAGGTTGACACATTGATATTGTCACCGCATTTAAACTCTCAGAGTGGTAACAGACCGTCCGAGTTACCCATCCTCGGATGGATCGACCTTCCATTAATGATGAGAGGGACTTCGGTCAAAGGACCAGCTGAGTGGTTTGCCTCGACAATGGCGAGGTTCATCGTCATGGATGTCCCCTCATCATACAACGCCATCCTTGGAAGGCAGACGCAGGGAAATCTGTACATTCGCCCTGACGTGAGATATTTGACTGTCACTTTCGCCACCAAGGAAGGAGACGCAGAAATCTTCATAGACCAGGGCGAAGTAAGAAAGGTGTTCGTCAAAGCCCGAAAAGCTCCAGCAAACAATTCCACACAAGCTGTAGAAGCAGGAGCTTCAAAGTCAAAAAATGGCGAGGAAGAAGATTCTGGCAAGGTAGAAATGGAAGAAGTGGAACTTATCCCAGGACGAAGTACCCGAATAGGGAAAAACTTGTCCGAAGGAGATAAGAAAAAACTTGTATCCTTTCTGATAATGAATAAAGACCTGTTCGCCTACTCACCGAAAGACATGCCGGGGGTAAATCCGCGCATAGTACAACATTGCCTCAAAGTAAGTCCGGAAACAAAACCTGTCCGGCAAAAGAAACGGGGCATTTCAGCCCATAAAAATGACTTCGTCAAAGCCGAAGTCCAACGTTTATTGGAGGCAGATGTAATCAGGGAGGTCAAGTACCCCGAATGGCTAAGCAATGTGGTGATCGCCACAAAAGAAGGAAGCAACAAACTTCGGATGTGCATCGACTTCAGAAACCTGAACGATGCTTGCCCAAAAGATTCATATCCTCTCCCGCCAATAGATCAACTGGTAGATTCAACTGCCGAATACGGGCTCCTAAGTTTCCTAGACGCCTTCAGCGGCTACCATCAAATAAAGATGGACCCTGAAGACGAAGAAAAAACAACCTTCATCACCGAGGGGGGGACATACTGTTACACCAGGATGCCCTTCGGGCTCAAAAACGCAGGAGCCACCTACCAGAGGTTGATGAGCAAGGTCTTTAATGACCAAATAGGGAGGAACATGGAAGTCTACGTAGATGACATGATAGTCAAAAGCAAGCTGCCTGTTGACCATGTCACAGACCTAAGGGAGACTTTTCACCAGCTCAGGACTTTCAGAATTCGCCTTAACCCCGAGAAGTGCACATTCGGGGTAACTTCGGGAAAGTTCCTTGGGTACATGGTATCAGAAAGAGGCATTGATGCTAACCCAGAAAAAATTAAGGCTCTGTTGGAATTCCGAACTCCTGCCACAATAAAAGATGTGCAAAGACTTACTGGAAAAATAACCTCCCTTAGCAGATTTATTTCCAGATATGGAGACCGGTGTCGAGCATTCTTCAAAGTCCTCACTAAGGCAGCAAAAAGGGAGGACGACCTCGAGAGTAATGATCATCCTTGGAATGAGGACTGCCAAAAAGCTTGGGAAGAACTCAAAATCTACTTGGCTCGCCTGCCCACTTTGCGACAGCCCCGCGAAGAAGAACCACTTGTGTTGTACCTCGCCATCACAGAAAAAGCAGTAAGCTCGGTCCTTGTGAAAGAGGAAGGGGCGAAGCAGTGGCCAGTCTACTATGTGAGCAAGTCCCTGCATGGCGTCGAAATCAGGTATCCTTTGTTACAGAAAGCCATATATGCCTTGGTCCTGGCAGGAAGAAGGCTACGGCCATATTTTCAGGCTCACCCCATCATCGTCCGAAGTAGTTTGCCCCTACGGGACGTCATGAAGAAGGTTGACCATTCGGGAAGGCTCTCCAAATGGTGTATAGAGCTTGGCAAACACGACATCACTTATGAACCTCGGAAAGCCATAAAAGCTCAAGCCTTGGCAGATTTCATTGTCGAGGTCCCCATTACCGAGGACAGCCACCCAAGTCCCGACGAAAATGAGCCAAAATGGGCCTTGTACGTTGATGGTGCCTCGGGCGCCGAGCACCAAGGAGCAGGGGTAATCATCAGAGGCCCCGAAGGCCTGGAAGTAATGAAGGCCATTAAGTTCAGCTTCAATGTCACCAACAATATGGCTGAATATGAAGCTCTCATAGCGGGCTTGCGCCTGGCCAGAAAAATTGGTGTCAGAAACTTGAAAGCCCATAGCGATTCCCAGCTAGTAGTTCGGCAAACAGCAGGGGACTACGGGGCGAAGGATCCAACACTGGCAAAATACCATGAATTAGTGACGAAGCTTATTCGAGAATTCGACACCGTGCGAATCGAGAACGTGCCTCGCAGACATAACGTTGAGGCAGATGAATTGGCAAATTCAAAAGCATATACCGAGGTGCTAAGCCAGCCGAGCATTACAGTGCTGAGCATAATGACTTCGTGAAGAAGCTGGAAAGACCCAATAAAAATATATCTCGAAACCAATACGCTCCCCGAAGACCCCAATGAAGCAGCAAAAGTGCGGAGACGCTCCGGTCGTTTCTTTCTGATTGGAGAAGAGCTATATCGGCAGGGATATGCAAATTCGCTACAGAGGTGTGTTGGCAAAGAGGATATTGAAATAATCCTCCAAGAAGTCCATGAAGGCGCTTATGGTTCGCACATCGGAACCGATGCCCTGGCAGCGGTGATACTTCGCCAAGGATACTTTTGGCCTACCCTGAGGAAAGACGCTAGGCGATTCGTCCAGAAATGTGGTAATTGCCAAAGACATGCAAAAATTCAAAGAACACCCTCGGAGCTGGTGACTTCGGCAAACTATCCCTGGCCCTTCGCAGTTTGGGGCATAGACCTTATCGGGCCGCTCCCAACAGCGCCTGGGGGCGTGAAGTTCTGCATAGTCGCAGTAGACTATTTCTCTAAATGGGTCGAGGCAGAACCTTTGACGACTATCTCGGCAAGAGAAGTGCGCAAGTTCGTGTGGAAAAACATAGTATGCAGATTCAGCATACCAAGGGTACTAGTGGCTGATAATGGATCCCAGTTCATAGACAAAGGATTCCAAGAATTTATCAGCGACCTCGGAACGAAGATGCACTTCGCCCCGGTAGCTCACCCCCAAAGCAATGGGCAGGTGGAAGTATCTAACAAGACCATAAAAGATGGTCTGAAAAAGAGACTGGGGGAGGCAAAAGGGAAATGGCCAGGAGAACTCCAAAGCGTATTATGGAGCTACCGAACAACGCCCCGAAGGGCTACAAGGGAAAATCCTTTCTCGCTCGTCTTCGGTACAGAGGCCATAATCCCAATAGAGGTAGTACAACCATCAATACGAGTGTAGGTATTTGATGAAAGTGGAAATGACCTCGGCTTAAGAACCAAGCTCGACCTCGTCGGCGAACATAGAGAAATAGCGGAACTAAGAAGGAAAGCTTTCCAGCAAAGAGTGGCCGCCGCTATAAACTTGCGAGCTAGGCCAAAAGGAATAAAAAAGGGAGATCTCATTCTCCGAAAGGCGGAATTCGCACCCCGAAGGCCATCACACGGCGTACTTCGCGCGAATTGGGAGGGACCTTATCTGGTTCTTGCCGAAGTACGAAGATGGGTGTACAAGCTCGGTGACCCCGAAGGCGCGAAATTAAAAAACACTTGGCATTCAGATGCCTTGAAAAAGTTCTATGCTTAGGATCTTGATGAAAGGGTTTACATTGTACAAAGTTAGAAAAAAATTTCTAAGTACAAGGGCTTCTGAAAGAAAGATTCTTGAACAAAAGCTATACTAAAATTCCGCGAAGGTGGTCGCCAGAGTAGGCATGGGTATCATTTTCCGAAGTCCCTCGAGCGAACATGTTCGGGACAATAGGAAATAAAGATGGTCACGAGAATAAGCATGGGTATGATTTCCTGAAGTCCCTTGAGCAAGCATGTTCGGGACAATAGGAAATGTAAAACTTTGCGAGAATTCCTAAATACAAAGGCTCACAGAAAACCGATCTAATCTTCCGAAGTCTCTTGAGCAAATGCGTTCGGGGCAAAAAGGAATGAACAATCTCACAAAAAAGACTTAGCCAAAATTTCTTACAGGAAAAGAAAAAAGTCTTTATTAAACGAGATCGGTTTACAAGGAAGAAGGACTACCAAGAAAGAAAGAGTACAAGGAAGAAGAAAAAGAAGGCAGAAGGGGCCTGAGATAAATTAGGGATCCTCGGCATCCCGGGAGCCACTAGCCCCTGCATCCTTTTCCACCGCCGCCGGCGCCGGAAGAGTCAGAGGCAGGTTCAAGTACTTGAGCTCGGACCAAGACCACCGAGGTCCCTCAGGAATATTTAGGGCCTCCAGGAAAGAAAGGTCGAGATCTGGAAACCTCTGGAGAACTTGATGACGAACAAGGCAAAACCCGTCTTGAAAACCAACTTTGGTCATCTCGTCGGATTTCCTCTTCTCGACCTCAAGATCATTAAGCTCCTTCTCCAGGTCTTCAACCTTTTTCTTTAACGCCTTCACCTTCTTTTTCTTCAGCTCATCCTTCCCCTTCTTCGACGAATCGACCTCGGCTTGAAGCGCGGCTTTCTCGGCCTCCGCCTTCGCCAGAAGAGCCGCAGAATCCGACTTCTCCTTTTGAAGTGCCTCATTAACCGAAGTCAGCTCTGCCACTTTTCTGTCAAGGTCGGAAATCTTCTGGGGGGAGTCCTTTATAAGTTCTTCTTTTTCCTTCGCAAACTCCCCCCAAAGGGCAGCAATCTCTGACGCCGAAGTCTGGATCAGCTGAGTGTTCCGAGTGAGCAGGTCCGAGCACCGGGTCTTGTATTGTTCTATAGTCTTTGAAGCGGCGGCCCAGTGCAACCCCTGCCTCGCCACCCGAACTCTGAGGAATCCGGCATATCCCAGCAGCTGCAGAAAAACAGAGGCAAGAATGAGACAAGGCAAAAAAGGAAAGGCAAATACTTAGAAAAAAAATCAGAAGGAAAAAGGCAAGGTGAGAAACACACCTGGGCGGCGTGCTCGGAAAGCTTCGCAGCGAGAAAGTCATCATCTGGATGAGCCCCCGCAATGGCCTTGAAAGAAGCCTCAGTAAGAACCCCCTTCGCAATCTCCTTAGCCATTCACGGGCAGTCTTCGGAGTACATGTTCATGTCCTCCGTAAAAGACCAAAATGGCTCCTTCGGAACCTTCCCCTTCGGGATATGGGCATCCCGAAGGGCCCGCTTCCGGGCGTGCTCGACAACCCAATCCGGAGGAAGAATCTCCTCTGCACGACAAAAGCAGAAAAATTGTCAAACACAAGTGGCTGCCAAAAAATTCAGAAACTGAGTGTCTACGGCATCAAACTTGGTGGCACTTCGGCAACGTCGTCTCCAGAATCCAGGGCCCCCTCAGAAGAAATCTCCTTCCCTTTCCTCTTGCGGCGATCTTTGGCAGAAGGGACTTCCACCAAAGCGTCCAGAAGAGCCGCCGAAGTAGGGCTTGAAGGAGCGACATCTGCACCGACCTCGGTCGAAAGGGCAGCAGTGGTTGCCTCGGGCTCCTCGCCCACCTCCTCGGGAATCTCCGGCATAGGAGGGGGCACGGTCTTCTTTGATCGCTTGGCCGCTGGAGGCCCGGCGCCAGCGGCCTTCCGTCTTCGGGAGGCAGCCTTCTTTGTTTGTTCACCTTTCTCGGCTTGCCCGACGAAAAGCGATCGGTAATAGGCAGCAGTATTGTCACCCATCTCTGAAAAAGAGAAAAAACATCAGCGTAAGTCCAAGATGAAATTGAAACAAAGGGACTGGGAGATGACTTACTTTCGAAAAAATCGGCATAAGTAATGTCCTCCCGAAGAAGTTGTACCAGCCAGGAGTCCTCCCCAGCAATGACAGGAGCCGGCATCTCGAGGTCCGTTTCGTGCTCCTTTACCACCTTCAACTCCCGAAGTACTTCTTCGATCATCAACTTCCAGTTAATTGGAAAGGGGTAAAGGGAGCGCGGTGGGACCTCGGAATCCCAGTCAGAGACCGCTCGGATGCGCTTGTCAAAGTCCGCAAAAATGGGTGTTAACTCGGGAGTTAACAGTATCTTCGGGTCAACGACATCCATCACGAGCTTTCCCTGAGCCCACTTCGTCGGGATGGACGACCAGGCCTCCTCCTTCATAAAGAAGAATTTCTGTTGCCACCCTCGCCAGCTGTCCTTGTTGGCAAAGGTGAACTTGTATTTTTTGCTCCCTGACCCCCGAGGTAGCATGAAATAGAAGCCACCCTTTGGGATCACGAAGAGCTTGTAGTACTGCAGAAAAATGACAAAGTGTGGCTCTATACCGAAGACACCACACATACAAAGAAAAGCATTGAAATAGCAATACGAGTTCGGCGGAAGTTGGTTTACGGCAATGCGATGGAAATCGCAGAAATCGCAAACCATCTTCGGCGGAGGATACCGAAGTCCGGCCTTCAGTTGGGCACGAAAAACAGTAACCTCGTCACTACGGTTTAAAAAGCTATATTGGTCCGAACGAGGCAACCTCGTAGTGACGTAGGAAAGAAGGAAGAACTTCATTTTCCATTTTTCAAGTTTTGCAGAAGTGGTGCAGCAGGGGTGAGAAAGAAGGGGTTCCCAGCTTTCGGGAATAGGCATGACTGGCAAAAAACTGAGTTCGGGAAAAGGCAAAAAGCTATTTCGGAGAAAAAATTTGGAAAAACAGAAGAAACTGGAAGCTAAAACCACGAAACATTTTGCCAAAATCCGGATTTGAGGACGCCGTCGTGAAATGGTTGCCGGAAAACCACTCTGTCAAAAAGCACCACCGTAAGAGAGCAAGAAAAACACTGCAGCAGTTGAGAGACAGAAGAGAGCAAAAGAAAAAGCAAAAGGGGGTTATGAAGGATTGAGGGTATATATAGACCGAGGAAGGGTAGGCGAATTGACGTCATAAGTGCTGTGCGAAGGCGAATCGTCGCCATAATTGCCCATTCTGCATAAAAAGACGCACCCACTGTAACCGATGTAACCCTCTCCAATGACGGCGTGCCACGTGTCAGCAATCACGACAAATAAGGAACACGCTTTCTGACGAATAGCGCGCCGCCCCAGACTGACACGCCTGGTCACGAGACGAGACGTTTCAGTGACCTACAAAGATTACAGAAAATAGGTTACCTCGGAGACACCAGGAGACAGGCTGTGCTACGTCTACGGACAGAAGCATGTGTCTTCGGACAGAAGCTGTATCTTCGACACAGGTACCATGCATAAGGCCCCGAAGGGTACCTTCCGAAAGCTGACAAAGCCAAAGTCCCTACTTCGGCTTCTAGGGGGGGCATGTGATAGCCGAAGGACTATCGCCTCTCCTAGAACGTACCTCCTACCAAAAGCATGCTCGGGAAACCTGGCACCATCCGAGGGAGGCACTAGTACTGGCCTCGGACTAGGCGAATTCCAGTGCCTCAAACTTGGGATTTAGCCTAATACCCCAGAGAACTCCAAAGGTGCAGATAGCTCCCTCGGGGGATTAAACGGATCGCCTTCGGGATAGAAGAACCAGTTACCGCAAGCAAGAGAGGATTTCCCGAAGGCGGAACCTCCGAGCTAGGTAGCTCCCCGAACTACGAACATAACTCCCGAAGAAGGGTGTTCCTCTCAGAGAACGACCTCGCCCAAAGAACATCGGGAGTACGGCAGGAGCATTTAAGGAGCCTCTAACACACTGCCCACAGACGCAACATGTCACCTCAAACGACGCTCTGACACGCCGACGCCGCCCATGCCTTGTCACAACCTGTCTCGGACCAAGGCTCGAGGGAGCCTGCAAACAGCTACTTGTCCCCTATGCCCAAAGATGCACTGCAGATCTGACCGAACACGTGTCACGATCTGAACGGGCCAGACACTTCTATAAATACCAAAGAGTAGCTCCTTGCAAACGGTTGGTCAGTCAGTTGAGAGAATACGAACAGGCAAGGCCATTAAACCCTTGAGTGCTCTCTTTCCTTTACCTCTCAGAAAACTGACTTGGGCGTCGGAGGTTCCTCCCCGGAAAAACATCCTGGGGACCTCCTAACCTTTGCTTTTGGGCTCTTCAGGTACCTCTCCCTGGGAAACCTCCACTCCGGGCGTTCTCCTACTCAGGAAGTCCTTCCAGAAACCACCATGTCCTCCAGAGAAGATGTCTCAGGACATCACAAGGAAACAAAAAGACTCAATAATATCCATCGGCAGCTTGAATATTCTCTTTCTTGGTTTTCAATTGCTTTTTATTGACTCTATTTATCTGGTCAACCATTTCCAACTATAATAGCACAAAAAGAAAAAGGAGAAGAAGAAGATAAAGAAAAGGAAAAAAGGAATGTGAATGTCTTTCTGTGCGACTCAATTTATTAACAAATTGAAACAGTAGATGGATCTCAAATATAAAAATCTTCAAGAATAAGGACACTCCTTTTCTTTATATTTTCAATTAGAATTCATAAATCAGACATAGAGGGCTCATATCATGTCAGGAAAGAATATTTGCTATTAGAAGTGTTCACTGTCCTATGTTTAGTTGTTTCAGTCTCTAGAATATATCTCCTGTTGATATATCACTCTAGTCATTTCAAGTCTAAAAATGTGTCTTCTTTTCTAAATTAAAGCGAATAAAATAAGTGGATAGGGCAACCAAGAAGTAACCCTTTCTGGTTTCAGCTGAACACTTCAACCCAAGTTCTGGAAGCCCCACCTTTTTGGATTACAATCAATCAACACAACAATGTCAATACTGGATTAGTGACAAAAAGTTGGTTTACAACAAATTATGCTTGCAGTCTTACTCACGGCACATTATTAAATCAACATATAACTAAAAATATTAGCTTCATGACCTCTATCAGTTTCTGGTCCATATTTAGGTTAATTTCGTTGCTATTGTTTGTTAGCCAGCCAATTAGTATCTCGTGGAACCAATGTGTTTAAATATTAAAATTTGTAAAAGTTGGCAACCGCTTGGATCACAACTTCAACTTTAATCCTCCAGTTGCTTGAATGCATCAGGCACATAAAAGTTTCAATTGCATGAAGGAGTCAACAATGGCTCATTAACCATTAAAGATCAAAAGAATTTTGAACATTCAATCAATTTTGGAGTAACAGCTATAATCTTTGGCTCCATAGTATTATCAATTTCAGAAAGGCTAATGGTTAAGCGTACAACAATAATTGGTTACAGGAAAATTCATATAAAGCGAGTAATCACACAAACCTGCAACCTGCAGATCTGTCTCCCCATATTTCAAAGCACTAAGAGGTATTTTGGTGCTGCCATGCATGCAAAAATACAGCTCTTCAGTAAAAATATGATAAAGATTAGTATTTCATCTTCTTAAGTATAAACTAAAAGATAGCTGGACTTATTTTTGAACTGTTTTCAAGACAGCCCACTATTGCAATGCTACTTTCATCATTCAATGAAAACAGTTCCTCATCTTGTTTCATTATTTGCATTCAAATAGAACATGAAACTAAAAATCAATGTGACATTTTCTTATGAAATGCAATCTTTTAATCATCCATATCCTCTCTTTTTTTTCTCAACTAGGAATGTTGCAAATGGAGGAAGCATATTCATGACATATTGCCTATGTAAGAGCTAGTGCTATTGCTATATGTTACATGGTAAAGTTATCAAAGATCAAACCATAAAAAAGATCCAATTCGGTCTATATCAAATTGGTAAGCAACAGTATCTGATTATTAATGGCAGATATCAATGATGGATGGTATTGTTGCATAAGAACTTCTCAAGGACCAAGCTTTAAACTAAAAGCCAGCATGTGAGTTTAGCCCACAACAATAATCTGATAATTAATCACAGATACTTTAACAAAACATTAGCAGCTACTTACGCTGTAGTTGGAGTCACTATGACACCATCTTTCTTGAAAATCTCCATAAAGTAGTGCATTGTCTTTCGCCTGTAACACAAACAAATTAAACAAAATAGGTTCATTGAAAGCCAAAAGAAAGAAAGATAGCAGCAAGTACTCATAGTATTTTGAACTCTGGCCACAGAAAATACTCCATGATTTTTCATACAATAATAATCAACATCCGGCAGCAGGACAAAGGGAAGAGAATACAATGCAAAATGCTGAAAGAATATCTCTTTAAACACCAGGAGAAAGAGAACTTTGCCCTTTAGACATTGTAAATGTTGCTCATATGTTGAATGACACTAGCACATGCTTCCAGCATTTGGACACTTTTATCAATAATTGTAGTTAAAGCATCTAAAAGCCAGTTGGCAACAAGTGAAGAGGCCAGACAAGCACATAAAGCTCTAACAAACCCTTTAACTTAACCATACATGACTGCACCACTTAACAATCATGAATGTTGATGCAACCAGCAACCATTAGAAAACATATTTCAACATATGGTAATAGGTATTTTTCTGACCTAAGATATTTGGGCAGCAACATAATCTGCTGGAGAGAAAGACCGAAATAGTGCCATATTTGTACGAGTATCATAATTTAACCTCACACCTTCCCTGCAGATGTCAAGACCCATTATCAGTCAAAACTTTTCAACTACCATTGATGCCTAGGTAGTTTCTATTAAAATTACCCAGGGGAATTTACAAGTGGCCTTGCTCACCATCTCAAGAAATTGATAGGTTTTTATTTGATACACAAACAACATTTCAAGAAAAGAATTATAACCATCCTCATAATCAAGATTTATTGAGTATACTATTTCTGATCCAATTGTCACAACATGGGCTGTACGCATTTCATGTAATTCAGGTATTACCATCTCCTCTGTCTTGAAACATAAAAAGTCAAATTTACCATATCACCACATAATCAGGAAAAGAAATGATAAATCATACTTGCAGATTAGGATATAAACAAGAATAACCAAATAAATTAAACATGTCACAGGAACATTGGACTTACCTTACAGCCACATGTTGTTGACAGAAGAATTAGAATATCTTCACATTTATCAGAAATATCAATTGAGAATGCATAATTAAACCACTGCAGAACAATGTGCATTATTAAATTCAATACTAATTAAACACTTAATTCAAACCATTTCCAGAAACAAGTGAGGAGTGACAACCGGCTTATATTTCCCCAGTCGCATTGTCCCAAAAATGTTGGAGTTATCCAATGCTGACAAATTTGGAACACAGGGAGGAGGCTACAAAATAGAGAAGGTAGTACCTGCTTACTTTGCAAAAAGAGAATAAAAAACATAATTACTGCACAACTACTATTCTTTGACATAGGTGTAACTTTGCTGGACAAATTCCATAAAGCATCCCAAAAGCAATTGAACCTTATGGCTGGTGCTAAGTGTACATATGCAGATACAGCTTAGAAGAGGGGAGGCATGCACTGTTCAGTGCCCAACATTTCCATTGTTAACTTACTTCCAAAATCCACATCCACATAAGTTCACGCAAATATCTGAGTTTGGCTTTGTCACTTTTAATCCACTCTTAGTTAAGACCAGCTTATCTTTTCAAGTGCCATGAAACTTTTATGAAAAGTGTCTCATGATGTGGACCAAATTAAGATTAGAAAGAAAAAGAAAATGTTTCCCGTATACAAGATTTGCATTTTTGCATCTAGCAGCACATTCACAAATCTATTGTCCATGTTATAGAATTAAACTACTACATTTTTGTTTTGAAAAAATAAGTAGTACATATTATCTAAAAACAATAAAATTCATTAGTTATTGCAGCCTCTTTTTTAGGAAGCAAGGCAGTTCACGTAGATTGATGTTCTGACTTGGTTAAGCTTCTCAACATTACCGGTTTAAAACTGATTTTGTCCTTAGGAGAAGAGCCCAACATTGAAGCATACCTGCAAGAAAATATCAATAAGATTTTAGAGGGATCAGAAAATTGATAGTTTTATGGTAAGCACTCACAGAAAGAGGTTATTCACGTTGATCAAAGAACACATTTTCAATGCACAACTAAATGGAGCTTTTGGACTCAGACATGACATAGGAATGTGCAAGTATGAAGTACCAAAAACTAGGAGCACATACTTTGACAGTTATATATCCAAGAAGCCTAAGCAATATACATTGGCACTTATGAATACATATAGTTATAAGTCTCGCTAATCTCTGTCTGAAACTCCAAGCAATACGGTAGAAGAATTATAAGATTTGATTCCTGAGAAGTCACACCAATTTTTTACCCAGTGACCATAGGCAACAAGCATCGAATACTTACACTAATAAAACATCTTCCACCGTTGATGCCATTGGTCCAGTGATTTCCACCGTCCCTGAATCACAAAGTGATCTGTGAAAACAAAAAATGAAAAACCATAGCAGTCAAATTTTTTTTTCTTTTAAGATTATTTGTCAGAGCATTTTAAAACTATATTGTAGACTGGCAAGAATATCCAGCCACACTTACAAACAAAAGAAAAGGCAATAAAGAAACAACAAAAAATTCCCAAATTCTCCCAGTTGCAGTTAGCACTATTTGTACACCATCTGCCAACATGTCCTAGCTCAAGCTAACATCATATTCTAGATCTGATGAGAAAACATAAAACATCTTTTGATTTCTCTCAAGCGGCTGTAAATCAGCACAAAGACTCATAGATTGGTGCACTAGTGCCGTATTCTTTTTTACAAAATCATGAGAAGCCTCCAAAGTCATTTTCCTTCCATCATGGTCTTCACATATTAGCTAACTTGGTTCAACCGTAGCCGAGAAAAGGTTGATGCTTCGTTTGTTCAATGAGGATGTGGGGTACAGTTTCGAGTTACTGTTAAATGTAATTTCCTATATTTCCCACCACAGACCAATAAGAGCGGCATAGGCCATATCTAAGAGTCGAGCAAATTATGTTACACTAATTTGCTACCCTTGCTGAGACAATAATATGGGCTTCATTTTTGTTCATTCGACTGATTTTGTCCTCTTATTTTCTCATATCTGGCAAAAGCACATTTCAATGGCTTATATTCTGTTCTTCTGAATTCAAGAGAAGTTCATTTTGACACACATTTCACATCCCAATTCTAGAAACCCGAGAAACTGGCACCATAACTCATTTAAGCTACACAAGCAAAATCAGAAAAGTCAACATATACTCCGCTATTGTTGGCACGAACTAGGATTTCTTTTACTGGCGTTTACAATTTTTTTTAAATAATGAGAAATTTTAAAATACCAAGTACAATTTCATGAATGAATGCCCTAATATTTTATCGCCATCATACTAATTTTGGGCTTATGGGCATGCATACTAAGGATATATATCCTATTGCCACATTTTGAATGTATTGCCAAAATGAAGTCAGCAGACAAACAGCTTACCCTCTCATATCTGTACGTCCATAAGTTGATTTCAAACCTACTACACCACATAGGGATGAAGGTATACAAACAGTTGGCTCTTCAATGATCCCCACAACAATGATTATTGCCATTGATGACAGGGTCTTGTATAGCTTGTACAAGGTTGTAATAACCCACACGTTATTACAGAGACTTAATTTAATAAATTTAACATTAAAATAAATTTTTATTATAAGTAATTAAAAATTTTCACTCATAAATTCACATTGATCAACTAAATTTTTGCTTTATTTTTAGTTGGGTTCTCTTTACATTATATTTTTATCATTAAAATGATTAGTTATAATCAAAACATAATACTGTGAAACAAAAAATTGTATGTGCTTTGAATATATACATGTTTTCTTTGTTATTAAAAAATAATTTACTAAAATTTTTCATCTCTTATTAATTCAATCTCCAATTTTTAATAGAAATAAAAAATTTATCTAAAAAAATTTAGTTTAAATTTCAGCAATTACGGACCAAATTATTTTTGTAAATTATAGTCCTTAAAGTAAATAACTGATACTACAAAATTCAATCCTCAATAATAAAAAAACATGACTGAAATACAAAATTGTATTTAACTTATGCCAATCAATTAATGATTTAACATTAACTTAATAAAAATAAAAAAAAAATTGACTTAAGCTTAATCAACCAGAACTATAGTCAAAAGTAGGCAAATGATAATGATTAAAGTTTTATTTTAGAAAGCAATAATAAAAAAAGATGACAAAATAAGCTTGGACCAAGATAGAAACTGGAAAAACTTTATATGTTAAAGGTTTAATAATTGATTTAATAAAGTTAAAAAATAATTTAACTAAAAAATAAACAAATTATGGTGACTAGTGTTTTACTTTAAACGATAGTATATAAAAAACAACAAAAAAAAATTTAGAACCACGAGATCTAATAGAAAATGTCTAGTCCAAAATGAAACACGGACGAAACTTAGGGATTAACTTCAGAAAAAGTCTTTGTAAGAAATGATATGTTTTTAATAGAGCTTTATGCTCATTCGAAGTAGTAAATTTTACACTGCTGAAGTTGTTGTATCGCTGCCGTAACCATCAGCTAAATGTTACAAAGCATACACTTGGTGAATGCTAGCTAGGTTGACCTTAAGCAAGTTGTAATAAACAAGTTGTAAAAAGGTTATTTTTCAATTAAAACATGCCGTTAATTATTTCAACTTTTGACGTCAAAGAATAAAATCCAAAAAAAGTGATCAAAGCATTATCTGTAAAAAATTTATCAAAAACTTAAAGATAAATCGTACACTTTATCAAAAACTTAAAATAAAAAAAAATAAAAAAAAAAGAAAGAAAAGAAAACATTAAAGATAAATCGTAATAACAGGCCTATATATATGAACGTATGTTCCCCGCCGGCCCTAAACCCTAGGCTGCTTTGCTGCCATTGCTGCGTGGAAAAATGGCCGCACAAGTAAAATGCCTCCATGTTCCATATTCCTCCTCCCAACCGCTCTACAGATCATCTCACATGCGCCACTTCCTTGTATTCAATACGAAACCCAATAATCCCAGAAAATCATCCCATTCTTTCTCTCTGCGCATCCAAGCAGCTGCAGATTCGGCCGCACCCCCGCCACCGCCTCTTTCTGATCAGCTTCGAGTCGAAAGTCTTTCCGAATCCCTCCCTTACATCCAAAGGCTTAGGCGTTTGAGGCGTAACACCGTCGTCGTCAAATATGGCGGTGCCGCCACAAAATCCGTTGAGTCCGTCGACTCTTTGGTGAGGGACCTGGTACTGCTCTCCTACCTTGGCCTTCGCCTCGTCCTGGTCCAGGGCGACTGCCCCAAAATCCATGTCGACGGCAAACTCTTCTTAACGGCGGACACGTTGGCCACTCGAATCTGTCAAGCTGGGCCCTCCGCAGTGGGCATTGCCGGACCGTTTCTCCTGAGCGCAATGCCCAGTGCAGTACTGTCGGCCAGTCTGAACGCTGCCCAACCGGGTTCTCAAGAGATCACCATCCTTCAGCCAGGCGAGCTCTCGGGCGTGGACCCCACCCTCGTTCAGCAGGTGTTGAGCTTAGGGGACATCCCTGTAATCGGGCCTATAGCGGAGGACCTGGCGGGGACGTACTATAAGGTCAACGCGAACATGGTAGCGGGGGAGTTGGCAGCGGCGTTGGGGGCGCAAAGGCTAATTCTCATGGCTGATGCGGCAGGGATTTCGGAGGACGGCTCGGTGAAGGTTATCGACGAGAGAGGGGCGAGGAAGATGATCCTGGAGGGGAAAGTGGCTGACGAAATTGTTCCCATGGTGGATTGCTGCCTGCTCTCTCTTGCTAAAGGCGTCGGAACTGCCAGTATCATCGATGGCCGGCTGAACCACTCGCTGCTTCGGCACTTCATGACGGACGACGGCGCCGGAACTCTCGTTTTCAGTTACTTGCCGTTTGGCATTAGCGATTGTTGAGATTAACTAGCTCGTTTCTGTTTCATTAATTATAGACGAATATTATCCCATCCTATTCTACTATCGCTGGCACTGGGAAGGCACTTTGGGTAGAATGCTATGCTAGTTTAGTCTAGTTTAATCTTTATATAGATAAATTAAATGACAGTTATTATTATCATTATTATTATTGTTATAATTATTATTATATTTTGCTCCGCACAAATTGTTGATAATTCTGTTCAATAGCTACTTCATCAATTAAGAACATATTGGACCATTCAACGGTTCCTCGTCAAACAAAAGAGATTGCAATATAGAGATATCTACATGCATCAATGACGTGCCCCACACCACAACTGACCCATGACGGCACGGAACGTTCTAAAATTCGGTGGGGACTACCACGACCCCTTCTTTTTTTTTTTTTTTTTTTTGCTTTTCCTCAAACTTTTGACTTTTGATCAGTTAAGGGCCTAAGTTCAGAAATGTAGCAAAAACAGGACCAAGGGAATGGGCTTGCCACCTACTATTGTAGGTTACACAGGTTATATGGTAGTTAAGTTAGATTAAGTAGCTATTAAAAATTCCATAATATATGATATAGAAAAATAAAAAAAAATTACAAAAACCCCCTTGACTTAACCTAATCTGCACTTTACCCCTTATTTATTGTACAGATAAATTCACCGAGGGTCACCTAGCTTATTTTTTTATCCTGTTTGAGTACCTTACCTTTATTTTGTCCTAACAAGATACCTTACCTTTTATCCTATTTAGGTACTTTCCGTTAATTTCAAGGTTAAGTTTGACGGAAAATGATGAGATGACATTAAATAATACCAAAATAAATTTAAAATGATAACTTCAGTACTCAAATTTTTTTCAATTACTAATTCTTACCCCTGGATTTCCACCAAATTAATTCTACCCTGAAACCCTAGCCCTCAAAAGCTCTTCTTCTACCCGCCGTCATCGACCGCCTCCACCCCAACTGTCCCTAACCACCCTCCACCCAAATTGTCGCCGACCGCTCTTCAGCCACCAACCCCACCACCAACCCTGTCGTTGGCCGCCCTCCTAAGGACTGACTCTCTTCTCCCCGAGACCGACTCGATCAGACGCCGACCATTACCCCACGAATCGGACACCGACTCCGAATCCCTCATTTTCTCCTTCCCCAAATCCCTCGTCAGTCTGGTCTTTCCCAAGCCCGCCGTCGGAGCCTGGTAATTGTCCCAGACGTCACCCGCATAGATCCTCTCCCGATTTCCGATTTCCCACACTCAGATTTTCTAGGTTTAATTTGACGTTTCATTTTTTGAGTTTGAAATTGTGGGTTTGATTTTATGCTTGATTTCCTGGGTTTGATTGTGGCTCGGGTTTGATTTGACGCTTGATTTCCTAGGTTTGAAATCTGAAATCGGAGAATGACGGGAGGATCAGTGTGGGAGATGGCGGTGAACGGGACGGGAGGGCGATTGGGCGGCTTGAATTGAGGTGTTGGCAGGGGTCTGTTGTGGGGTTAGCGGCTAGAGGGTGGTTGGCAGCTGGGCTGGTGGTTGGAGGGTGGTCAGCGGTAGCGACTGGGTGCGCGGCTTATGAGGTGGCTGTAGTAAAGATGGAAGATTAAAAAGTTTGGGGGGTAGAATTGGCTTAAGTGAAATTTTAAGGGTTAGAATTAGTAATTGAAATAGTTTGATGACTGAAGTTATCATTGTAAGTTTATTTTAGTATTATTTAATGTCATATCATCATTTTCCATCCAATTTAACAATCAATTTGACATAAAGTAGTTGAAAAGGATGTGCAATGGGAGGAAAGGTACTTTGCTACGACAAAATAAAGGTAAGGTACCTGGATAGAATAAAAAAATAAGCTAGGTGACCCCCGGTAAATTTTGCCCTTTGTTTTACATAGAAACTTTTGAAATATTAATTGAAACTTTTTGGTAATAAATTTTTTATAGTTAATTTATATTTTAAAAAATAATATTTTACACTTAGAAAGAGAAAAAAATGTATAATTTAAAATTTCAATTAATTGTGAAAAAATGGAGATATTGAAATTAATTAAAGTTTTAAAAGTTGATGTCGAATAGTATAAAAATAGTATAGGTAAAATGTAAGTTTTTAAAACATGGTTATAAAGTGTTAGTTAGACCAAATCTTCCCCCTTCCCTCCTCTATAGTTTTTTTGTATCCGATTCTGTGCTTTGCTTCTCTTTGCCCAATTGACAAACAAATACACAGAGACACTGAGAGAGAACTAGTTGTGTGACAAAATGATGACAACATTACATACCAAGAACGTGACTAGTTACAAAATTAGAAACAAAAAAAATGTGATTAGTCACAAAAAATTAGTACAAAAAAAAAGTGGCTCGTACCCAAAAACTGTAACTGGTCACAAAATTGGGTACCAAAATATGCAACCGGTTACCAAAATTATAGGTACCAAAAAAATTGATTGTTCACAAAATCATTAGTTATGTCAAAAAGGTGACCGATTATGAAATTAGATACCTAAAAATGTTGTTAGTTGCGAAATTAGGTACCTATAAATGTGAAAATTATGAAGAAAAAAAAGTACCTAAAAATATGACTGGTTACGTAATAAGGTACCTAAAAACGTGACCGGTAACAAAATTTGTTACCTAAAATGTGACCTACCAAAAGACAAGGTGCCTAAAACTATGATTGGTCACAAAATTATATTCCAAAAAATTTGGCCATTTACATAATTAGGTGCCTTAAACATGACAAGTCATGAAATTACGTACTAAAATCATTAAAATCATAAAATTAGATATCTAAAACATGACCGGCCACCAAATTAGGTACCAAAAAAGGTGGTCAGACATGAAATTAGGTACCTAAAACATGATCAGTCACTAAATAAGTTACCCGAGAAAGTGACACCAAATTAGATACAAAAAAATGTGCCACCTAATATTGGGCTTGTCAATGACTTAATTATTGGACCAATAATTAATCTAAAATTATCATGAAACCAAAACCAAACATTTTGGCCTATGTACTCAAATAATCCAATTGATTTTAAGTGTATGACCCTATAGGCTTCTATCATGTTGACAATGATCATAATGTGATTTATAATCATAAATAGTGAGTGATGTCTAGCAACACATCATTACTACCCAAGTGACAAGACAGTCGGTAATTCGACTAAACTTCTATGATCATTATTTATATATGTCATTATCCCTTTGTCTAAGGATATCAAGACCAAACACGAGATATGGAATGCGTCACTCTTGTATAGTCCAATCTTTGGTTTCTTGATTCAATAGTAGACTGACTTAAACTAATGATATTGATATCCGATATCAACTCATCCAAGTATGACCATACATTTCCTCAATCTCACTCAATCAAGAGGGGCTTGAAGATATCACTCCTGTTACATAAGAGATACAAATCCCTCCGCATAATATGCGGCATACTCAATTACCGCTTTCATGTTCACTCAGTTATGAGCAATAAAGAAAAGTATTAAAATATGTAACTCAGATGTAGGAAACTTTGCTAATCTCAGGTCAAAGGACTACATATACCATGATCACTATAAGAATCACTTATGACGCTCATATAACGATCCATATAGCATTTTCATGACGGGTCGATCTAGTATACAAGTTCTCCAACCTGTACTTATATGTAGACTACATATCTCATATTATTCTTCACATATGTCAGTCTTTATGTAATATTACAACGCACTTTACAATAATGTTAGATCAAGGACGTTCAAGAATACTATTATTCTAGAGTTATAATTATGTTTGATTATGTTACACAAAGATAAAAATAAATAAATACAATTATTAGAATAATGCCTCAATAAAATATTACGACTTAATGCAAAAAATTCAATCATCTCATAATTAGCTTTTGGGCACAATACTAACAAATGTTTCTTATTTGAATGAGCTTTTTGAGGTAGCTAACGATCCTCCTCTTTGATGATCATCACGAGTTCCTAAACTACCCCCTATCTCAGAGACTTTCATTGCAATCTCAGCTTCTATAAGAACACTTTACCTGATTGTCCCACTACATATACTTTTCAACAGGTTTTATCTTATCGTTTCTTGTCCACTCCACATAAGAATTTTGTCCTTCAATTTTCCTCACTTTAAGCCACAGTTCTATAATCAAGCTATTAAATATTCTGAGTAGCGGGATGCCATGCAAAGCGAACTACAAGCTATGGAATCAAACCATACATGGACTATGACATCCTTGCCTCCATTGGGTACAAGTGGATCTACAAAATTAAATACAATTTCGATGACAATATAGAGACACAAAGCAAGGTTAGTTGCTAAAGGATTCACACAACAATAAGGTCCTGACTTTCTGGATACTTTTCCTCCAGTTGCTAAGTTAGTTGCCGGCGAAGTTCTTCTTGCCCTTGCTGCTTATCAGCAATGGCATCACACACAGCTCGACGTAAACAATGCACTCCTCAATGGTGACCTTTTTGAAAAGGTATATATGGATCTCCCTTTTGGGTATCAGACAACCAAATCTAATCTTCAAGGGGAGAAACAAGTCTGTCAACTACATAAGTCAATCTATGGCCTCAAACAGGCATCACAACAATGGTATTTAAAATTCTCTTAATCACTCATCAACTTTGGTTTCACTCAATCCAAATGTGATTATTCCCTTTTCACTGAAGGAACAGGTGCCTCTTTTGTTGCTCTCCTTGTGTCTGTGGATGACATCATCATTATAGGTCCTAATATGGACATAATTTAATCTCTTAAGGCCTTCCTTTTCGTTCAATTCAAGCTTAAGGATCTTGGCGACCTTAAATAATATTTTCTTGGTCTTGAGCTGGCACAGTCAACTAAAGGAATTGTTTTGTCACAAAGACATTATGCAATGCAACTTCTCGAGGGCACAATATGTTATCTTGCATGCAAACCTACTTCAGTTCCCATAAAGCCTAATGTTCAACTTAGTGCCTCTAAAGGTGATCTACTTCCAGATGCTTCTGTCTATCGACGTTTGGTAGATCAACTTAGTACCTCACTTTGTCCCAATCGACTTGATATCATGTTTGTTGTGCACAAATGAAGCCAGTTCATGTCTCAACCTCGTGATTCACATTTAAAAGCAGCTCATCACCTACTCAGGTATTTGAAGAACGTAAAACCTGGGTCAAGGCCTTTTCTTCCCTTCAGGTTGGACTTCATTTCAAGCTCCTTTATAGCTTAGAGCCTTTTTTGATTCAGATTGGGGATCATGTCCCGACTCCAGAAAGTCCATAACAAGTTTTTGTGTCTTTCTTGGGGATTCTTTGGTTTCTTGGAAAGCTAAGAGACAAACCACCGTATCTCGTTCTTTTACTAAAGCAGAATATAGAGCATTGGCCGCCACTATTAGTGAACTTGTTTGGCTTCATTAACTCCTTCATGACTTTCAGGACATTCATCATTCACGTATCCTCTCCTGCTTTATTATTTTGTGACAATAATGCCGCCATTCACATAGCTTCTAACCCCACCTTCCATGAGAGGATAAAACACATAGAGACTGATTGTCATTTCATTCGGGGCAAAGTTGCTCAAGGCCTTATACTAAGCCGCTGCCCTCTTCTATTCTCTTTCCTCTCTTATCCAAGATGTCCATAAAAGACATTCATAGTACATCTTGAGGGGGAGTATTAGATATTATCATTAGAATTGTAGTTATTAGGGTGTGCTTATCTGTAAACTAACTAGCTAGCACTACAAGAAAAATCAAATTTAGCGACGGTTTAATTAGCGACGGCCAAAAACCGTCACTAATTAGCGACGGTTAATAGTCGGTAATATTCCGGTGAGACTTTTAGCGATGGCTGTTAGTCGCTAAATTTTAGTGACAGCTTGCCGTCACTAATTAGTGACAGTTACACGTCGCTAAATTTGGCGACGGCTTACCGTCGCTAATTAGTGACGGTTACACGTCGCTAATACTTGCCGTCGCTAACTTAGTGACGGTTAAACGTCGCTAATCTTAGCGACGTCTTGCCGTCACTAACTTAGTGACAGTTATTCGTCGCAAGCCGTCGCTAACTTAGTGACGGTTACACGTCACTAATCTTAGCGACGTCTTGCCGTCGCTAACTTAGTGACGGTTATTCGTCGCTAATCTTAGCGACGTCTTGCCGTCGCTAATTTAGTGACGGTTACACGTCGCTAAACTTAGCGACGGTTTGCAGTCGCTAATTTAGTGACGGTTGGCCGTCACTAAACTAATAAAAATAAAAAATAAAAGTTTGGGTTCTCATGTGGCTGTCACTGTTTATGATAAATTATTATGTGATTGAACATAAATAATTACTTTTGAATACACTACCAGAAAAATGAAAATATTATAGCTGAAAATTGTGTGACGTCTTAAATTCTCACACAACATAAATTATTTCAGTTGATATAATACAAATGTATTTAGATTGTAGATATTTTTTTCCTCATGAAACAATTTTAATGTAGATTATACGAATTTTATTTACGTTATTGAGATCCTTCTATCCAACAAGTTGCTGTATCTTTAGCATTACAACAAACAATCTTGTTTAAATAAACAGAATAATAAAACAAAAATATTAATACACAACCAATATATCCGTCGCAAAAGTTTCACCAGGCTTTACGAGATAATTTACCGTTGAAAATTTACTGACTGTTAAACATTGCTAAAGTTTGTATTTGGTTATCTTCGCTAAATAAGTGACAGTTAAAATCCCTAATTTAGTGACGGTTATGCGTCACTAAATTTTAGTGACGCCTTAACGTCGCTAATTAGTGACGGTTTGCCGTCGCTACTTAGTGACGGTTATGCGTCGCTAAAATTAGTGACGGTTTGCCGTCGCTAATTTAGTGACATTTGTGCGTCACTAAATTTTAGTGACGCCTTATAGTCGCTAATTTAGTGACGTTTATGCGTCACTCTGAAATTTGTGATCAGCAAGTCTCATCTGCATCCTCTAAAGAAAAAGAAAAAATGGAAACTACCCTCACTTGTCCTTAGGTTGTACATAAGATCTCCAAGTTGAAAGTTCATGTTCAAAAACATCATAAGACAGATTAAATGGTGGAAGTAGTTTATATGGTTTATTTGCTTTAGGCTTCAACTTACAGTCACAACAATAAAGCTACAGTGTTGAATTAAGTTTGGGTTCTTGAACCTACCAGATTTCTCTCACTAGTTACACGATTTTTCTGTGTGTTATCATTTTTTTGTTCCTGAAACCAATAGATATGTAGTGAAGCATGATACAATGTGCTTGATATCTTAGGCTTCTACAGAAAATATTAATACAGCAGATTATCCAGGGAAACCGGGATGGGATGACAATGCCACCACATTTGAGATTGTAATTGTAGCCAATAAGTTTCATGGAGATTACCAACTTCCTAATGGATATGGATATGAACGTGCAAAAGATGTTCTTCAGGTAGCTTTCTTTCTCCCTATCTCTCAGGGTGGGCAGTGGAGTTCTATGTTTAATATAGAGTTCCTTTTTTCACTTAATGTGCTTCTTTTGCTTTCTAATGCAGGCCTTGAATCTGTATATGAATGGGAAGGAAAGGTTGGATTTCTTCATAACTTGTCTGCCTTTCTTTACAATCATAAACAGGGTTAAAGTCCATTTGCACAGCAGAATAACACTCTTTAACGATTTAGAGTGTAGTCAGTGTCATGCTACTTTTTCTTAACTCATATAAGCAAGGCCCAGCCACAATCACGGTTATCATTATGCTATTCTGTTAAATTGAATAAGCTTCCTTAAATCATGTGTGTCGTACTTTTTATTTAATCAGAAATCTATAATGGTTTCATCAAGCAACTTCACTTCTCTTGCATTTATTTGATACTTTTACATTGCAGATAAAGTTATGACTTCTTAAGCATGAGTTTTGAAAATTTTATTTCGGGATATCCTCTTCTGCATGATTCTCCCCAAACCAATGCTTGGAGTTGAGGTGTGAAGTCCAGGATGTTGGCATGTTGTCTCTTGAGAAGTCTGGATATTTCATTTTCTTGTATCCTCATTGCTCTTTAAGTTTCTAGGTAACCAATGAGATTGTTGATCCTAGTTTTTTTTTCCCTTTCCTGTTTGCTTCAGGTTAATTCAGATCCTGAAGAACTGCTTATAATTCGTATAATCTTCTCTAATTTCATATAGTAAATTAGAGCTTATTAAGTCGCTTGTCTTCTGTCTTGCAAGTTGAATATATCTAACATCTATGTCCTTCATCTTTCTCTCTATTATACTAAGCTGAACTTCGATTACATAATGTCCTTCATCTTTCTCTCTAGAACTGGATGGTGCAGAATTGTGATTTGGTCTATTTGAATGTTTTTCTAGATTAATCTGTTTATGTATTTCTGCTTGTTTGAGATTAGTATCTCAGAATTTTTTCTGTTTCTATTTGAAAATTGATTTTGCCTTTTTTTTTTTTTTGGTCAAGGCATTGAGGAGCTAAAGTTGATGGTGTTTGAGCCTCATTGGTCTGAGAAACAAGAAGCAATTACCTCACTAAACGTGAAGTACTTGGCCATTTGGGAATTCAAATATGAGTAAGCTTCAGTTATTTTTTTTTCTCAATCCTGAAAAATGCTATAGTGTTTTCTGTTTTCTTTTTTAAAATTTTGAAAGGCCCAAAGTTGACTTCCCTCCAAACATAGGGGTCCATGTCATGATTTTATTCTAAACTATGATTCTTGCAACGTCATACTATTCTTTCACTTTCTGCTAGGCATTTGACTGAAGTAGATGAAGGTGCTTTACCTGTGCAGAAGTCTTATTTTCCAATGTAAGTGGCAACAATGATCCTTCTACTACAAATTCTTGACTCTTGCTGAGAAAGAAAGAAGAAAAGATCCGCATATTAGAAAAGCACCTTCCTCACTCCTAGCACACAAGAAATAGTTTCACTTTTCTTGTGCTTCTGTGTAACTTAATCTGTCTCACATCTCTTTTTTATTCCATTAACTGGGCCTATGTTATGTCACTATAATTATTAAGGTTGTACATTAGCCAAAATACATTGTTACATTGTATGTATTCTAAATATCAATTGTTATGTTTATGACTATTGGGAGTGTATAACATAACTCTGGATTAATGTTACCTAGTTTTGTGTTTGGGTTGTATGGAATAGACACGTATAGTGGAGGTTCGCTGATGAAATTGTTGACCATGACATAGCTGAATTCGTATGGATGCATATGATGAAACAAGCAGTCGCAACAATTTTGAAATTTTTACTACTTATTAGCGACGGCTACGCGTCACTAACTAGCGAAGGTCACGCGTCACTAACTAAAACTAACTAGCGACGATTAAGTGTCACTAACTAGCAACGGATACGCGTCACTAATTGGTACTAACTAGCGACGGCTACGTGTCACTAACTGGCACTAATTAGCGACGGTTATGCGTCACTAACTAGCGACAGCTACGCGTCACTAACTGACACTAACTAGCGACGGTTATGCGTCACTAATTAGCGACGGCTACGCGTCACTAACTAGCGACGGCTACGCGTCACTAACTAGCGATGGCTATGCGTCACTAACTAGCAACGGATACGCGTCACTAATTGGCACTAACTAGCGACGGCTACGCGTCACTAACTGGCACTAATTAGCGACGGTTATGCGTCACTAACTAGCGACAGCTACGCGTCACTAAATGATACTAACTAGCGACGGTTATGCGTCACTAACTAGCGACGGCCACGCGTCACTAACTAGCGACGGCCATGCGTCACTAACTAGCGACGGTTACGCGTCACTAAATAGTGACGGCTACGCGTCGCTAACGCGCCGGTAGACACCGTTATCGAAAAATTAGTGACGGCCTGTTTTGCGACGTTTAGCTGTCGCTAGAAAATTAGCGGCGAGTGAATTAGTAACGGGCATTTTAGCGACGGTGTGCCGTCGCTATATCATGTTTAGCGACGGCTGGCCGTCGCTAAATGCGGTTTTTCTAGTAGTGTAGATTTGTTATCTTGATTGTACTTATCTAACCTAGACTTAAGTTGTACCTAACTCTAGCTATATATAGTGAGCTGATTCTCCTGTAAAGGTCGAGTGAATTCAATACAGAAAACATATTTTTCTCAGCCATTTTCTTTCTTCTACCTCAAGCTTCATGTTCGCATAGTCTCAATAAGGTAATTGAAGCAAAATTCATTCGTGTAAGAGAGACATGTAAATTCTGGCTGGCATGTTATGTCTTTAATATCTATTTCACATGAATTTGTTACTCAATTGTTTCTATATATTATGGTGGTGTATAATGGTAATGATCCTTCTTTAGTTAGATTCTCTAAATTCAATTTGTCAAGATATGTTTATTTACTTTGGGTCCTCTGTTACTTTGCAGTGTTTCTATCCCCTTCCGGTGCCCCAGTTATCCTTTGTCCTCATCTTTTTCTCATATATATATATATATATATATATATATATATATATATATATATATATATATATATATATATATATATATACACTTTACTCTGATAATTAGGGCAAAAACTCCATTTAAAATCGCAAGAGTTTCTTGATTTTTATATTATTTCTGGGTCCCTTCGTCTCTTTCCAAATCTGGAAGATACTTTCCTAGCCTTTTCTTAAAGGTTTTCCATACCTTCAATCTTAAAGAAAAGAGCTAGTACTAATTATCTTTTCCATGTAGTAGTCTGTAGCCTCATAAGTGAATCCGGTGTAAAATGTCATCATGTTGCTTTTAAATGAGTGATAGCCAAAGTGAATGGCCTATCAACCAAACCGGACGGACCGGCCTTCAAGTCTAGGTAATGTGAGCCTGTGATACTACACCTAAAGGCATTGTCAGAAACTCAGAGCCTCGAGTTGTGTACCCAGGGGAACATTTTGACATTCAAATTAGCTTCTCGTAGGAGGAGAAAGTTGTACTTTTTGGTTGTAGAGAAAATTTTGTACCTCTTTATTAGGAGGGGAACTCTTATAAATATTGAATTCTGTTATCATGTTGGAGTCTCCTTCCTATTTAGAAGTTGGGAAATGAAGATGCCGATGTGATACGCCACATAGTTGGAGGTGCTAGGCCTTATTAGCCCGACCATGGGATATGGACCTCGATCTAGATTATCTGGCCCATATGGTATTAATGAGTTTATTCCAATATGAATTTTCACAATCTATTGATATTATGAAATTTATGTCATTGAACCCTTGTACTTGGATTAAGATATATTATAATGATGCTGGTGGAGCTCAGAAATAGGCTAAGATACTGTCGTAGACTGTTATTATGATATCTCGATCTAGATTGTCCAATAACAGTGTGATGCTTTGGGATTCAGGGGGCCATATTATTGAAAGGTCTGAATTGAATTGTGATGATGATAGTCTGAGCTCCTCTGTTTTTCCCTCAAAATTATAACATACTTGGCACATGGGCCATTCACAAATTAAAACATGAAGCATTTGAGTGTTGCAGCCGCCATTCATGATATACTCTACAGGCCTGGCTCCATCTTCAACCGGAGTTGCGTCTTCGCTCTCCGTCGGAGACAACGAGCAGGCGCCTGCTCATGCATACTCGGCTCGCCAATCAACCTCCTTGCTCGTCTCGTTGCTTGTAGTTGTAGCCCATCTAATACTGCTTCCATCCACTTCTTCTGAATGGACTCTGGTTGTTTCAGGGGGAGAGGACCATTTTGATGTTACATTCTGTGTCTAGTTCCTCTCTTTTGATGCGCGGTTGGAATAGAGAGTACCATTTTCATGTCAAATTCTTGTCGACGTGATAATATATATAACTGCCTACGATAAGTATGTACACTTCAGTGCCTAATTTTATGCGTATGTTTCAATGACTAGCTTCTTGCATAAATATTATCGTACAACCCAAGTCAGCCATCAAATATAACTTATTGTTCAACCATTCTCTGCTGTAGTAAATTTTATTGGCGCAAATATCGTAAGCCATCCACAAAAATTAAATCAAACATATATTTGTTTCCCTATCATGTTTTTTCCAATTCTACATTCCCCTTACAAACAAAACCCCAACTGGAAACCCATATTTAGCTTTCATCTACTTTGAGGCTTTCACGCAGTCAAAAGCTAATATCACAGACTACTTTGATTTGCCCTAATAGAAGAGTTTCTTCAACCTCCTTGTTGCTTCAACAATGCATTCTCTATGCCCAAAAGCACTGAGCCTTACATATTCTTCACCACCAGGACCAAAACCGCAACCTGGTACTGTTATTATGTGTGTTTTCTCCAGAATTTCTGCAAATATGTCCCATGATTTTGATCCAGGAAAATGTACCCAAGCATATGGTGCATTTGTACCACCATAAACCTTCAGACCAAGTGCAGTGAGAGTGTTCAGCAGTATCTCAGCATTCTCCATGTAGTAGCATACCCGTGAATGGAGAGCCTGAAACAGCATCAAGGAACAGTGAAGGTTAACTTACTGAAGTTAACGAACAGCATGAAGAGACCAAGACTTACATTCATCAACCAAAACAACAAAGATGTGACATGCTTCTATACAAAACAAGGGCACCTAGATCAATAAATATAGATGTGACATCAAAGATGAAAACAGATATAACGCAATCCTGTCTTCAACTCAAGTCCCCTCATATCCTATGTTTTGCTCATACCTTAGAACCTTCTGAAGAAAGACATGCAAGTCCCCCAGCCTGAGCAATGTTGGATGCTCCATTATAACAGGTGCATACAATGCGATTGAAGTCATGCACAACAGGAAAGCCTCCTAAAAATAAGAGTTCTTCTGGAACCACAGTCCAACCAAGGCGAACACCAGTGAAACCAGCAAATTTGGAGAATGATGAAATTTCAATTGCAACCTGAAAAAAGGAAGGGGGGGCGGGGGGAGAAGGAAAGTGAAATAGGCTTCATACCAATGAAAATGTGAACTTACGAAAGCAACTGATATGGGAAATCAGCCAATAACATACAGCATTTATACATACATCAGAACTGAAGCAGAAACCAGTTGGGATTAGAAACTAAGTAAGCAGCCAATGGTTTGACTTACAAGAAGCAATATGCAACTTTTCCATTAGTAGCTGCTGATTAGCAGTTTAAAAGGAAAACACAATTGTCTTAAGAGCTTCTATTTAGTTACCCTCGTACAGATTGTTCGTCTAACAAGTGGACATTGAGTTACTTAATATGAGTACTATACAAGGGTTCCTACAGCAGTCCAACTTAAAAGCACCAATGATGGATTCAATTCAATACATCAGAAGCTTAAATTATTTAAGGTAGAAGGAAAGACACTTATCAGAGGATTTTAGCAGCAATTTACCTCTTTAGCACCAGGAATTTCATATATTGATCTAGGATTGTCATCTTTGATATAAGCTGCATAGGCAGAGTCAAAAATAATAATAGATCCATTATCGCGGGCAAACCCAACAAGTTTCTCTAATTGCTCCCTTGTGGCTGCATGACCAGTAGGATTATTAGGAGAGCAAAAAAATATCACATCAGTTCTCTGTGTGGAGGTTAGGTCAGGAAAGAAGTTATTTTCTGGCCCACACTGCAGGTATTCAATGTTCTGGTACTTCCCAGTTTCATATTCAAGATCACCAGCCTGGCCAATAATAACACTCGAGTCTATATAAGCCTGTTACAAAACACAATTATCAGCTTCTGTATGAAATACCAAAGAAAAGCTTGAATCTATCAGTTTGCTCTGTTATGTAAAAAAATGGTGCTCTTCTTGCAAACTATTTGAAAGCACTAGACCAGGACAAGCTGAGCAATCAACAGGGAAGTGCATCCAAAGATCTGTGGAGAGAATGTATCATGTTTCACATATATTAAAAATTATCATCACAGAGGAATGTACCTTTTCTTAAAAAAGATATACATCTAGTTTTAATAAGCACGTGAATGGTGACTAATAGTTCTGCAATTTCATCTCATTATTTCTTTAAAGAGGCTGCACAAGGGAGGCATCGGGTTTAGAGAACTTTCACATTGTATTTTGCATTAACTTGTAATGTGAATATGGTTCTTCTGAAGTTAATTCACCTTATGAACTTCATGCTGCTAACCCCAACTTAGAGCTAAATGTAAAATGCAAAGATGATGACAACCAACGGTGAATCGAATGCGGGTAGACTCACTAAGTTTTGTTGTTTGCTTCTGTCCCTGAGGAGGAATGCAGGACAAATAGAAGTTCCAAACAATTTCAAGTATTCTAATTTTTCACATGTTTGTATTCTCAAAAGAACATTTCAAGGAAACTATTAATGATGGAGCATCAAAACGTGTGACCAACTGGCAACAGTATGACATCTTGAAAACTGACAAGGATCCGAGTAACCTAGAGAATGTAAAAATATCCATGCACAATAGAGAAATAAACAAATAATTGCTTGCACGATCTGAATTAGTACATATTAGTGGCAAATAATTGTTGACATCAAGGTTCTAAATTGTCAGCCCTTAAATGCTGTTACGAACTTTGGAAAAGCAAGAAAAGACTTTCTGAATTCATTTGTGTTCCAAAACCAAACAAGGTGGGTCCGGTGGGAGGATCCACTGCATGGTCCTCACTATTCCAAGGTCCATTACTATAATTTTTCCTTTCCCGTGAGCAAGTCCTTTATAACGAATAATGATGTAGTGTAATTATAAATTGCAAGTTTTCATAGAAAATGTGAAAAGAAAAAAACGCACCGGAAAGGATGGATCCTGGACAGCTATGGTTACTTTTGAACCCAGAAGCAGCTGCAGAAATCAAAGGCAGCATTTATGTTCCCAAGATAATATATGCCAGGAGGATACGGACAATGAGTAGCCCTTACGATCAGAATATCCTTACTCAAAAAGAAGCTGGGTTATAAGGGGAGAAAAAGAAAAGATACAAAATTATACGAAAATACCAATTTCAGAGTTTAATTGTTTACCTGAAGGCGGGAGATGTCACACTGAGAACCATCAGATATGAAAACTTCTGTATGCCTTATATTCATATCTTTGTACACTTTGTCTGCTATTGCCTTCCTCAATGTCTGATTAGTTTGTGAACACAATTTAAGTGTAAGTGAATTGTTTAAAAGAGATTCAAAACTATTGCAGAACAACGTGAAGAGAGCTAATGAGCCTAGAAAAGGGTCATAAGTAAACATCCAGTCTAAGAGTAGTTTTGCTAAACATAACCGGGGCATAGTTTCTAGGATCCAGCACATAAGCCTCTAAAGAAATGATTTTTACATAATTCAATCTATCAAACAACAGATAAATTGATTTTTTTCACTGACAATCATGGAAAGACAATAATGCAACAGTAACAGTCATTTAAAAAATGCTGCTAATGAGAAACTAACAGGGTAATAGGTCCAGGAGTTGACCTCACACCGTAGTCCTGTGATGATTCATTTTAACAGCAGCAATAGATAAATGGTGTTAAATTAGGAAATAAATCCAGCCAGAGGAGAATAATAAGTTTCTCTAAAAGTAGACGAGCTGGAAACAGGAATATATCTCAGAATACCTGATTCCCTTGCTCAGCTCCATATCCCCTATAGCCTTCAGGTGTTGAGAGGGCATGTGCATACTGCAAAAGCAACACAGATGTCAAAAAGCTATGGTCTGATAACCTTGAGACATCAGTCATCCTCTATTTTACATGGACTCAAGTGCAGGGATCTGACACTCAGAAAGTTAGGGTACTTGAAGAACCAAAGGGTCAGGCATGGGTACATAGACACAACATGCACAAGAAAAAATAAAACATACTAAATATAGGATTTTAGGGGGAAAAAAAAGAAAAAAAGAATTACGCATTTTGCAACAAATACTTTACTGAGATCAATTGCATAAGTTCCACCAAAGATTTCATTTGATACGATGAACATTAAAAATATGCTGAATATAAAGACAATATGATACACACAGTTTAGAAGTTGAAATTACCTAAACAATAGTTAATGGATTCAATAAAGATTAGCTCTTTCCATAAATTTGTTATCAAAACACTCCTTTTGCAATATATAACGTTTTTATGCTTGATTAGAATCTTTCAGATATGCTTGAATGCAACAGCATTATCATAAAAAATAAGAATAGAGTTGAGTTCGTTAGAGTTACGTTAGCCATGCTTGTTGTGATGTTATCTGGTATTGGCTCCGTAGTATCACCGATTCCAAGGCTGATCAGTTTTGCACCAGGGTACTTCTGAATATGGTGAAGCTCACGTTTCAAGATCTGTTCAAAATTCAAATGTTGTAAATCATCAGAACTACTCGCTTTTCCAAATATATATGGAAATATGGAGGTAAAATCTGAAATTAGTCAAGAAGCATAATCGAGAAAAGCCAAACTAAGGTATCTGAAAGTGAAAGTACTGTGCTTCAGAAATCAGTTTGAGAATGAAATTGTATTCAAATAGGAGGAAACCATAAATGAGAAAAGTAAATTTAGGGTGAAAACATCAATAAGGAGAAAAATGAAGTGTAGCAATAAGCAATGGAAGACAAAATGTGATATCCAGATTGTGGAACATTGGAGACTAAATAGTGAACCTCAGGAAACAAATAACCATCTTGAAGCTTTTTCAAGTTTGCATTGCGTGGAACCTTCGTCTGGCTCCCTGTTTATAGAAGAAATGAGTTATTTAGTTTATGAGATATCTTTAACCAATCACTTAGATCAGATTAAATCACAATCAAATGAAACCATGGAATTGAATCTATGATACAGAAGTTTACCTTTTAGCTCTTTCTGAGCTGCCCAACTGGATAACATTCAGAAATGAATAGAAAATTTAGTTAATGAAACAATGTACTGAGACTTATGAAGCAAACTTACTTATGACTTTTATGTTTGTATACCTAGCATGGACCATCCTTGGGTGAAAGGAAATTCTGATGGGCACGTGACACCATGCATCCAACTTAAACATTTGGAGTCTGGATATTTTGCACAAAGACAAATACGATGGTCCTTGCTTTGACATGAGATGCACAGCCGTGAGAATGGAGTGTATCCGCATCCAGAAATATATAGACTCGTGGCATATTCCTCCATGCTAGAATTAGCCATTGCGACCTAAGTGTTCTCCTCAACTAGGATTTCTTTAGATATAAAAGTGATGGCTATTGTAGAAGTTGGTCAAGGAACCAGAACCAATGTAAAGTAGAACGTTCACACATGTCAAACCTTCCTTCCTCAATAGTAGTTGTTGAATGATGATCTTGCTTGATGTTTTAATAGTAATTTAGTGCAGAGTGATCAGCCTGTTTTCCACACCTTGACCCATTCTGTTTTCTTTCATGGACAATGCATTTCGAGTACTTAAACTCCCGTCTCTTTTAAGTATGAAAGGTATATTAGTGTCCATTTGCAAGTAAAATTTGCAGAGAGAAACCACAATTTGCACTATCTCATCTAAGAACCATTTTCATCCTAAGCAGGCTTATGTAGTCTTTACTTCTTTAAGCGAAAAAGTGAACATATGGTACTGTCAAAAGGGACCAGTTATCATTATCACTATCAACATAAAGTAGACTTGAGGCCATTAGCCAGTTTGGTGCATTGAACTCATCAAAGCGTCGGTATGAGAATTAACCATTTGTATTTTCATGTGCAACAGCCTGGCCAATCAACAGTAGGCACCCAGCAGTAAAAGCCAATGCTGAATTTCTATTGAAATAAAGGAACTTTACATAGAAAGCAATGAATTCTTGATGCCCATGAAATATTAACAGGGAGATATTCCCTTCAGATTAAGGGAAGACTTTGTATAAGGTCTTTCACCAGAGCGCATGACACATGATGTGAGAAATTCACTTGTAAATGAATGTATACATGTTGTGCCTCTCAATACAACGACTTAAAAATATTATGCTATTTCCACATTGACCATAAGGCTGGCTTAATCTGATCTCCAGTCAACAACCAAGAGTTATCCTAACATTTGTTGTTAAGTCCAAGGTTCAACCCCCTTACTCTCCTTCAGCTTTGCCCATGTGTACCAAAAGAGAACTGTCTAGTCAGCATCTCTAACAACGTCATCAGTTGAACTTCAAACCGTAGGTTCTTCCAAGAAAATTCATTGTTTTCAAACATAAACTCCCAAGAAAGAGCAAGCCACAACTACTTATTGCATGCAACAAATAAAAAAAAGTTGAATCATAAATATGTCGACCAGTTTAAGTTCAACCCAACTATTGTTGGGATAAGATCTCAGCTATCTTTATCTCAATTTAAATTGTGAAAACAAGTATGCTTCCCATGACATAAGGACTAGAGAATCTATGTGCATAAGCAGTACTTTAAGCATTCATTGTTCTTCAACTTCAAAATTGAAAACCAAATAATGACATTTCATTTGAGTTTAACAGTTGCACCTAAACAAATCATTATCAACCTGTTCTTTTTTTTTTTAGTATATATGTAACTCATATGTACAAAGGATGAAGGAAGAAATTCTTCAAATGGGAAAGTCCCGATGCCTCTAGCACGACTTGAACCCTGACCCTAAGGCTAGAGGTTGCATTGCATCTATGAACTAGAGCAAAGGGTTTACGTCCATGTATGCTAGTCTTTCCACTAAGGCAACACCCCAAGTTCAGTGATTATGAACCTCAAGAACCCATATTTTGAACGTGGAAAATAAAGAAGAAGTTAATCAACAACCAAAAGCCAGACCCAGATAAAAAGAACATTAATGCATTGGACTTGAGACATACAGTAATCTGAAATCAAACGACCCCAATGAACACTAAACAGGTCGGGAACTTTCTGGTCAAAACAAGGAATGGAACAAAAAAAAAAGGCTTAACGAACCGAAAAGCATGCGAAATTCAAATGGTCAAAGCACCAGACAAGATGCAAAGTTACTGGTAACAAAGGCAAGAGGATAACCAAACAACTAACAGAAACTTTGGAAAGTAGCGAAACATGACAAAACTACTGGTTAATAATATCAAGTTGTGTGGAAAATCAAGGAAAAAGCTGGAGTCAAACCACATTTCGACCCTTTCCACCTCCAGTGAACTTTCTTGTATGGTCTCCACTCAAACAAGCTTTGACGGATGAAACTACATGGAAAATTACTCGTTCAATCTTCTTCCGAGACAAAGAAGATCTGACTTTGGAAGGGAAAAGACATTGAGACGAATGGCTATATCCGCTCGCCTTGGGAAACTCCAATGGTAATTGCTTTATTTCATGGCGGAAACACCCTTTAGTCAAGCGCTTGCCCAGGCACACCTAGGATTTCGGATCCTTTTCCGTCCTATTTTCCCGTCTACTCTACTTGTAAATTTTCCTAAATCTTTTTCTTTTGGCTTAAATACCCCACTGTCCCTTAACTTGACCAACTCGAATGAGTTGGTCCCTCAACTGAAAATCGGTTTATGTTAGTCCCCAAACTTGGCAAAACAAGACAACTTAGTCCCTGAAGTAAGTTACATCGGCACGTGTCATCATGTGAGAGTAACATCGTTCACGTTTTGTTGTCCAGGATTCTTGGTCGCCAAAAAAGGACTCACAGGGTGCTGCCTGGTCGATCTTCCTCTCACTGCCGCCCTCGCTCTCCCTTCCCCCCTTCTCGGCCTCCCTTCCTCTCCCCGCCTCCATCACTCTCCCTTCCTCTTGCCACCTCCCTGCCTTTGTCGAAGCGTCCGATTAAAGAACGAAGATTTAACAAATATTGATGTTGGGGATGCGGGAGAGAAAATGAATTGATGGATTAAGGTTGGCGATTAGAGAAAGGAAGCGAATTCAGCGAGCGAATTGGGGACCAAGTATAGGGTTGCCATAGGAGAAAGAGGTGGATGGAGCATCGAGAAATCATGACGATAGGGGATACGCACTTTGGGTGAGGATGAGAGGGAGATAAATGAGAGCGATGGCGGTGGGGAAAAGAAGAGAGGCTGAGAATGAGGGAAGGAAAAGCAAGGGTGGCAGGGGAAGAGGTTGGAGAGGGACGACAGTGACATAAGGAAATTGAAGCATCCGATTAATGTTAAGGACAAGGGAGAAAGCGAATCGGCAGATTAACGCTGGAGATGGAAAGCGAATGATGAGTTGCTGGATGATAAGGAGATGGACGGAGGATGGGGAAATCCCAATGACAGGGATGCGCGAATCAGATGGTGCCAAAAGGGAGGGAAAGCAGAGTTACGCTGGCGGGGAGAAGAAGGCAGGACGATAGTGGCAGGGGTTGGAATGCCGGAGAGGGATGGTGGTGTTGGTGAGAGGAAAGCCGGAGAGGGAGGTTGCCCATTAACTGTGTAATGACAATGTGCAACAGCGTTATTCCACGTGAAGACAAGTGTCGTTCCAACTCGCTTCAGGGACTAAGTTAACACGTTTTGCCAACTTTGACAACTAGCTGAAATCAATTTTTGGTTGAGGGACCAACTCATGTGAGTTGGTCAAGTTAAGGGACCGGTGGGGCATTTAAGCCTTTTCTTTTTTGGTTGCTTGAAAAAGGTTAAGGTTTCATTAACTTTAAGGTAAATTGCACCTGTGGCCCCTGATATTTTATTATTGTCTTATTTTGGATTCTAACCTTAAAACCTCACATCGGAAGTCCTCAACCTAAATTTCTTGTTCCATTATAAACCTTTATAGGATGGAAAACGTTTAATCTAACGAAACTGCCTACATGGCATGCCAACACCCGTCTATCTTGCCATGTGGCATAATAATCAGCTGTTGATGGTGACGTGAAAAGGAAGAAAACTATTAAAAAGAGGAATAATAATAATAATAACAAAAGAAAATGCAACAAAAAAAAAAAGAGAAAAGCCTCGAACGAAGATTTCATTCGTTCACACCGCCACTATCCATCTGTCCATCCAAATTGCCAAATCACCATCCTCCCACGCCGTCAACCAATCGCCCAAAATTGGCCATTCGTTGCCCTCCCACATATCGTTCCAATCATCGAATCTGGCCATCAACCGTCTAATCATTCCAAGGAAGTTAAGGGCAGAAAGGGGAATTCCTTAGTGAAGGGCAGAGGAGCAATGAGGGTATTGGTGAATGAAATCCAAAATTCAAGTTGAGTTCTCTGTACAACAGTGCTTCTGGGATGACATTAGAGTGACTGCTTGAGGTTAGGGGAGAGTTGAGCAACGGTTGACAGTTGATTGGTGGTGGTGGTGGCTTCGGCAAATAGCTAAAAGCTTCAAGAATGGTTAGGTTAGGATTTACATTTTTTTATTTTTTTTTCTTTATTACTAAGGTCCATTCATTGTGCCACATGATTGATCATCGCAAGCTAGGGTGCCATGTGGCTAATAGTGTCAATTTTAATGTTTTCTATCCGCCAAATATCTAAAATGAAACAAAAAATTGAAGTTGAGGATTTCCCATGTGAGGTTTTGAGATTAAGGTCCAAAATAGGACAATATTAAAAGATGAGGGGCCACAAGTGCAATTTAGTAATTAACTTTACATCGAATTTTAAAAAGGTTAAAATCCAATAGGGTCATTTAGCTTATTTTATTGTCCTAATTAGGTGCCTCTTCTTCAGGTTGTCTTAACGAGGTACCTTACCTGTTGTTATGCATCCTATCTAGGTATTTTTTGCTAATTTCAAAGTTATTTCTGATGGAAAATGCTAATGTGGCATAAAAAATATTAAAATAAATCATTTAATTCTTTCTATCAATAATTATAAACCCTAACATTCTAAATATATTGTTTACATCCCTAGTTTCATTTACCCATCATGTCGATCATGCACATCAATTGGCCTCTACTTACTCCTCATCGCTCATCTACCTTAAGCTCTTTGATTCCCCTCCACGGATCTCAATAGCCTAATCCCGCCTATTACTACCTTTTAGCCGCCCAATCTTTCCCGTTATCACAAACTAGGGAGCTGATACACCGTACGACTTCCGCAAGGCAATTAAGCATATTCGAACAATGGCAACTAGGTGACGACTGAGGATCTAAGAGTTATGGCCGCGGATTTGGGTGATATCAATAGATCTAGTAGTTTTGGCGATGGCTACAACTCTGGTGGTGATGGCACATCCCAATTTTTGAAGAAGTAGCGGAAGGGACGACATCAAGTCTTTAGGTAGGGGAATTCAAGGTCACACTGTTGGGCAAGGAAATTTGACGTTGTTGCCCAGATGTGCTACCGTTGACCTTCTCGCTGCGATCACCCAGATTCGATGCCATCTCAAGAAATGGGCAAGGAAGCCGTTTGGAGAAACAAGCAAGGATGTCGTCAATGAAGGCTATAAACAACCTTGTTCGCAATAATGATTGTGGCAGATACAAGGGAGATGGAGAGGCTATGGAGGCGGACGAAGAGAAAGGGGATCGGCCTCCCAGATGAAAGATGGGGCGAAGGCATGCCAAGGATTAGAAATAGATTCAACGAGCAAATGGCGGCAGTCAGATGAGGGCTGGGGTAGAGGGAGCTAGAGAAAGATGGTGGTTTAGGAGCATAAATAATATAATTAGAATTTTAGGTTTAAAATTGTTGATAAGAAAAAAAGTTAAAAGATTACAAGTGTCATTTTACAATTTTTTTAGTGTTTTTCTTATACCATATCAACATTTGCCATTAGACTTAGCGCGGGAATTAACGAAAAGTAGTTAAACAGGATGTGCAATAGAAAAAGAGGTACATCGCTACGACACCTTAAATGTGAAGTACCTTTGTAGGACAAAAAAAATAAGTTAGATGACCCACGGTAAATTTTATCCATTTTAAAAATGTGATTGCTAAGCCTGACCTATAAAAACAAATAACGGCAAGAATAAGATATATCTTATCCTGCTCATTGGTATGGGTTTAATTTAAGGCCAAGCTATCCAACAACCAAACAAACAATTTACACTCAATTTGTTTTAACTTAAATTGATTAAAATAATTTATTTTTATTCTTAGGTATTTTTTATCTAGAACTAATTTTACTTAAAAATTCAACATTATATAGGTACAATAATCAATTGAAAATACATTTTTTTTAATCTTACTAAATTTTTATGAATTTTTTTAGTTTTAGGCATTAAAAATGAAAAATTCATAAAAATTTAATAATATCATAAAAATTTACTTTCAAATGGATTATTGCATCTACATAATATTGATTTTCAAATAAAATTGATTTCAAGTAAAAAAAATATAAAAGTACAAATAAATTAATTGACTTAAGTTAAAATGAATTGATTTTTAAACTTCACTATAAAACTATTTCATGCTTTTGTTTGATTTATGAATGCAACACACATTCATATCTTGTCCTCATGACTTGAGTCAGTTCAGCTGGTTGCACATCTGTTTTCATTTGGCCGACTGCAATTGAGGTTGGGTATGGGTATGTATAAAATATTCTTGGTATGTGGTATGGATATATACAACTTGGGAAAAGATTATAGGTTGGCATATGTAATAAAATATTAAAAAGATGGGAGATAGGATAGGATAGGACATAGCATCCCATTGATCCCCACCCCATGTCACCTTACTTGCCTAATCCTTTATTTGGCAATCTGATTTTAAAGAGATGAGATGGTAAATACATTAATTAGAAGTAAAGTAATCACACCACCCACTCTAATCATCCTCTTTAGAAGGGGCTCGGACTGAGGTGGTAAATTTGTAAGGCAGATATGCGATAACTTGAACAACATTGAAAACATCTGTTCTCGCCTAGCTCCATCAACTCTTTCCAACATCCTATCCTACCCTCGTCTAATAGCTATAGGTGTAGCTCGAAAGCTAAGTAAGAGAAAACGAGACAAGAGAACACACAACATATCCAAACAAATGACTTGACCTTAATGATTAATGGAAAACTTAAAATAACCCTTATTAATTTAATCTTTCCTACATTTTACTCCCTTATTTTTTTAAAACTTATACTTTGCTCTCTACTTCTTTTATACTATTCGTCAACAACTTCTGAAACAATAATTTAAACTGTACAATAGTTATCTTCCAACAATTTTAATATTCTTTTATAATTGATAAACATTTTAAATTATCAATTTTTCTTCTCTATAAATTCATCCTCCTTTTTATAAATATAAATAAGTATTTTTTAGATGTCAGTTAATTGTGAAAAAATATCAAAAAAAAATAAAAATTGCTGGAACATAGTCATTAAGCAATTTAAATTAGGGTTTTAAAAGTTATTGAACTATGTAAAAAAAAGTAAGAAGTCAAAGTGTAGGTCTTTTAAAATAAAGAAAGTAAAATGTATGTTAAGAAAAACCTCAAGGGGTTTTTGTAATTTTCTATAGGATTAATTTCTGAATTACTACTCAAAGTAACATGTTCTACTGTGTTATATTACTTTGTCCATCCTTTAGCAGTTGATAATTTTTCACTTTTTTAAATTACTCAATTTTTCTTAAACCTTTTTCATCTTCTAAACTTTGTTAACTCAGACCTTTTATCCATTGAATTTTGACTCAAGTCCATTCACCCATCAAATTTTGAAAATTGGTACCTTTTACCCTATCAGTCCACTTAAACAGTTGTTTGGGTTATATGATGAGTTAAACAAAAAAAAAAAGATAAATGGCTAACTAATCATTTTCCCCATATACATCTCTACTTCTGTGAGTTGGGTACTAACAAAAAAAATTCCCTTGTTTTTGCCAAGTGCGAGTGTTGTCTCTCAAAAAACTCGACCTGCACTAACCAACTAAGTCAATTCCCTTGTTTTGCTAGTTTGCACTAACAAATTGTTGTCTTCCATCATTGTCCATCATATTTACACAATTGATAGCTTCAAAGATGTTATCTCCTAGTTAATGAAGGATATTATTTCCAAGATAACAAAAAATTGTCTTCAATAAGTAGCATTGCTCTTGTTTAGCTTCGACTCATGAAATTTGAAATTTGGCATCAAAATCCAATTTTAACCATCCAACTCAAGGAATCTGCTCCAAACCTACAGTAAAATCATATTCAAATGCTTATTTTTTCCATTTTGAAGTTTTTTGTGTATGAAATTAGGCTCAACAAGTTTAAAATACCAATTATGACTTGAGAGACTTGTAAATATCTCTAAAACCAGTTAATTTAAAAAATTTGACCTCTCAAACTTAAAACTGCATGAGAATCTACAATAAAATCAAGTCTAAAATTTCTGGTTTAACTAGCTAAGTTGAAATTTGGTTCCTCATTTAAGACCAAACATTGCAAACACTTTTATTTTATCATAGAAAATTTGTAGGGAGCTTTAAAACATGTACTCGAGCTGTTAAACAAAATTTGACCATTTACTTCCCAAAATTATACGTAAAACATTGAGTTCAAGGAACATGAATATGGACTCTTAAAACAAACAATCAAATAACCAAGTTACCTAATATTAGATTTATCAAGGTTCTATAGTAAAAATCAGGTTCTTAGTTGGTTTCAACAGGTCAAAACTTGATAAAATGAACAATTACCAAAAATTGAAAATTTTCCTTCAGTTTAGAAGGAAATTAAACTAACACTGGTTGGCAAATTTGATTCGCTTTTCAATTGATGACTTCAGTTTGGTCTTGGAAGTTACTTTGTTGGGCATGTAATGTAGAAGATTGGCTAATTGGATGAGAATGTATTTTGTTATAATTATCCTATGTATGTTGATCTTTTGCTATGTTTATCCTATAGGTAATAGTATTAAGTTGTATGATAATCTATAAAAGGCATTATGTAGCTGGAATAGATATATGAATACAAGATACCTTTCCCAGACTTTCCATTTTCTTCAAATTGTCATGGTATTAAAGCAAGCTTTCCTAACCTAAGTCCACTACCATGGCTTCTGAACCACAACTAGAACGCTCTACCATTGTATCATCCTTACCTATCATCCATGTCCAGTCTGAAACTACTAGCTACAATGTTGGCATAACTTTTGCTGGAACCAACTATGACATATGGTCTCAAATCATCGAAATACATATTGCTGGTTATAAGAAGCTCAATTTTATTATTGGGAACTCTCTTCAACCTGAACTAAATGATCATTCTTACTCCAAATAGTATGCTGAAAATCAAAAAGTAAAAAGGTAGTTGCTTACTTCAATGACACTAGAGATCATGAAGAGATACCTTAGCCTTCGTACTACTTGTGAGATTTGGAGTACCCTTGCTAAAGCCTTCTATGATGGGTCAGATGAGGCACAAATCTTCACTTTCAATCAACGAGCATTTTTACTTCACTAATTAAGTCATTCTCTTTTTACTTATTATGGTGAACTTGTTGAGATATTTTAAGAACTTGATCAGTGTGACAAAGTTAACATGAAAGATCCTGTTAACATTATTATGTATAAAGCATATATTTAAAAACTGAGAGTACGTATTTTCTTGAATGGTCTTGACACTGAATTTGAACAAATGCGGGGAAAAGTTCTTCACATGGATCTAAGTATGGAACTCGAATGCACATATGCATATGTTCATCGTGAAGTGAATCGAAAGATACTCCTAAGTGGTGATCTAACTACCTTTGATTTTGTAGTTATGATAGTCAAATGGAACAACCCATCCACTCATTAAGTTAACAGTGGCACTTCTTTTTCATTGACAACATCTCATAGCTTTGACATAGGGAGTAAGTAATTTGGTTCATCTAGGCAATGTACTCATTGTGGCAGAACAAGCCACACTCAAAGTCAATGCTATGACCTGATTAAATATCCTAAATTATGAAATCCATCCAAAGTTCCAAAACATAAAAATAAAATTACAATAGTAACTGCCTTGTCTTCTATTGTCAAAGCTGAACTGTTTCCACCAAATATGGCTGTTTTACATATTTCTTTAGATCCACCAGGTAAGTTCTTTAATGATTCTGATACTATTTGGTCATGTACATAGATTATTGATTCTGGATCAACTAATCATATGTCTCTTAACACAACATTTATGTATGAATTAAAACCTACTAAAAAATCAGTTGTTTCTACAGCAAATGGTACTAAGGCAAAAGTTATTAATAAAGGCTCTTTTTTTCTTGACCAACTAAATTTAGATTCTGTCCTTATAGTTCCATCTTTCAATTTTAATCTAATTTCAATCTCTCAGATAACTACATCCCTAAACTATATTATAATTTTTTAGCCAGATCGTTGTGTTTTTAAGGACATCAAGACAATGAGGACGATTGGAAGTGGTACAAGAAAAGAGAGGCACTACTATCTTGATCTCACAGTGTCAAACTTAAAGTGTATTGGCTTAGTCCATATCCACTTTAAATGTGGCTTCTACTTCTAATATCTGGCTGTGGCATAAATGCCTTGGACATACTTCTTTTGGGTACTTAAAACATTTGTTTCCAACATTAATTTTGAAAACTTCTCCATTATTGTTTAAATGCAAAATTTGTTAATTGGCAAAAATTACCGTGTTCCGTTTCCAATAAGTTCAAATAAAAGTTCTTGGTCATTTATGCTTGTACACTCTGATGTTTAGGATCCTACAAAAGTTTCAACAATGAATGGTTATCATTGGTTTGTCTCTTTTATTGATGACTATAGTCGTATGATGTAGGTCTGTCTTATGAAAACAAAATAAGAAGTTTGCTCTTTATTTAAATAGTTTTATTTCATGGTTTCCCCATAATATAAAACCTCTAATCAAGAGCTTTACACTGACAATGGATTAGAATTTGTCAATTATGAACTAAAACAATTTTTATTTTCTCATGGCATCATTCACAAAACCATTTGTCCATATTCACCTCAAGAAAATGAGGTTGCAGAGATTAAATGATGTCCATATTATGACCTGTAATGATGATGTCATCCACAAACATAAGGAGAGCAACAAAATAGGCACATATTTTTTTAATGAAAAGGGAATAATCACATTTGGATTGAATAAAACCAAAGTTGATGAATGAATAAAAGAATTTTGAATACTATTGCTGTGATGCCTGTTTGAGGTCATAGATTGACTTGTGTAGTTGACAGACTAGTTTCTCCCCCTGAAGAGTAGATTTGGTTATCTGATACCTAAAAGGGAGATCCATATACACCTCTTCGAAAAGGTCACCATTGACGAGTGCATTGTTTACATCGAGCTGTGTGAGATGCCATTGTTGATAAGCAGCAAGGGCAAGAAGAACTTCGCCGGTAACTAACTTGGCAACTGGAAGGTAAAGTATCCAAAAAGTCAAGACCTTATTGTTGTGTGAATCCTTTAGCAACTAACCTTGCTTTATGTTTCTCTATATTTTCATTGAAATTGTATTTAATTTTGTAGATCCACTTGTACCCAATCGAGTGTTTACCTAGAGGCAAAAATGTCATAGTCTAAGTGTGGTTTGATTCCATAGCTTGTAGTTCGCTTTGCATGGCATCCTACTGATGCCCGACGGCATCTTCATTGTATGACATGCTGGGCCTGAGAGGGACTTCTGGTGAGAAGGTATCTGCAATATCTTGAAGAAGGCGGGTTAGGAGCTCCCTGGAGTGTCTTTTCCGGGGGATGAGCCTCCTATGCCTAAGTCAGTATATGGGAGAGAAGTTGTTTAAGAACAGAGAGTGTGAAGAAGAAAGTCCTATGTCCTTGCCAAGGAACCTCCCAAGTATTTATAGGAGGGTGGAGGAAGGAGGCCGTTTTGCACAGCTTATGCAGATCATGACACGTGTTCGGCTAGATCTGGTCTGTACCTTCGGAGACAGGTATCTCCAGCTAGCCATAGGCAATTCCGACCGGAGGGTAAGGGCTTGTGCAAGGCTTCTTTGTCAGAGGTTCTTCAGCTGTATTTGTCATTTCTCCATAAGATCCCGTCAGGGATGTGAGACCTTTTTGGGCAGAGAATTTCCCCAAGGGCTATTGGAGAAGACTCTTCGGACAAGAGGACCATCTTTGAGAAGCATTTTCCTCTGTTGAAGGTGATGGACCTATGATTCCAAGGATGGTAGTGTGCCCTCAAAAGGGTGGAAATGACCCCCTTTTCCGAAGTTGGTCATATATATTTTCTAAGGGTGGAGCAGAAAATGCTCCGAAAGTGGGTGTTACGAATCTTCCGAGGGTGGTGTTCAGTTAGATATTTATGAGGTATTTGTAGGTGATAGCCCTTCGGTTATCACCCACTACTCAGAATATTTAATAGCTTGATTATATAACTGTGGCTTAAAATGATACAAAAATTGAAGGACAAAATTCTTATGTGGAGTGGACAATAAACGATAAGATAAAGCCTGTTGAAGAGGATATATCGTGGGACAATCAGGCAAAGTGTTCTTATAGAAGCTAAGATTGCAATGAAAGTCTCTGAGATAGGATGGCAGTTTAAGAACTCGTGATGATCATCAGATAAGAGGATTGTCAGCTACCTCAAAAAGCTTATTCCAAAATTTATATAAATGGGGTCTAAATACATATACAACTTTAAAACCCTAATATTAAATAATAAAACTTATAAATTTTTATATATCATAATATAATGTGAAAACAATATCTTTTAGAAAAAAATATGGAAAATGATTTGATGTAGCATTTTTTATGCCCTTAGTTAAATTAGTTTAATGAAAGTTTGAAAATTATATGAAATATGAAGAAGATTATCAATATATTCATGTTATATAGAATGTAAAAGTCAAAATTTCCCTTTTAATACTTAAACTTATATATTTCTTCTGATCTAACTTATTGATATTATCTTATGTCTAACTAACTCTATAATTTTTCCATATATGTTTGAAGAAAAAAGAGTAGTAAAAGGATTTTACTACCTAGAAAGTTCAAGAGTCATCTACCATGATTCTAAATGTCAGTGAAAAAAAGAAACTAACCAATTTTTTATTTCTGTTGACGTAAGAGGGACACATTCTTTTGTTTCAATAAACATTATAAAAATTATGAGGGTCCATTAAAAAATTAAAAGAGGTTTGATTACTAAATTATGTAATTTTTATTAACAAATTTCTAGAAAAATGGGGTCCATGGACTCCTATAGTTTACATGTGCATCTGCCTCTAGGATTTACACAATGAAGTACAAAACTGGTGAAGGCATTGAGCGATTTAAAGCTCGATTATTAGCTAAATGATATAGCTAAGCATATGGCATTAATTATTTAAAAACATTCGAACCAGGTGGCAAATTAAACATTGCACGTGTTATTTTACCATTAACTGCAAATCTTAATTGGCCATTGCACTAATTTGATATGAAGAATGCTTTCCTACATGGGAATCTTCAAGATGAAGTATACATGGACTTGCCTCCAGGGTGTAAGCTACAAATGGAAGGAAGTAAACAAGCGTGTAGGTGGAAGAAATCATTATATGGGCTAAAGCAGTCACCAAGAGCTTGGTTTGAAAGATTTACAAGCGCAATAAAGGCATTTGGGTATCAACAAAGCAGTTCAGATCATACTCTATTCATAAAGCACAATGAAGGAAAATTCACAAATTCTTATTATATATGTTGATGATATGATTGTGACAGGTAATAATGTTGCTAAAAGAACTATTAGTATTGTGCCCAAAAGCTAATCATGAAATAATTGTATTTTGTACATTGAGTCATGAAATTTTATTGAGGCATCGTTCCAATAATTGTGTTTGTTATTTATTTTTGTGTAACGTAATTAAACATAATTATAACCATAAAATAATAGTATTCTTAAATGTCTTTAGTTTAGTATTATTGTGGAGTAGATTGCAATAATACATAAAGACTAGCATATGTGAAGACTAATATGAGATATGTAATCTACATATGGGTACAAGTTGGAGAACTTGTCTGCTGAACCAACCCACCATGAGAATGCTATATGGATCATTGTATGAGTGTCATAAGTGATTCTCATAGTGATAATTGTATATATAGTCCTTTGACCTAAGGTCATTAAGGTTTCCTATACGTGAATCACAAACTTTAATACTTTATTTTGTTGCTTGTAACTAAGTGAACATGAAGGCATTCATTGGATATGTCACATATTATGCAGAAGGTTTTGTATGATCAAGATAAGATCTGTCCATCTTATGCAACGGGAGTGATATCTTTAGGCCATTTGATAGAGTGAAACTAAGAAAATACATGGTCATGCTTAGATGAGTTGATATATAATATCAATGTCATAAGTTTAAGTTAGTCTACTCAGCAATCAAAAAACCATAAATTGGGTTATATAAGAGTGACACATTCTATGTCTCGTGTTTAGTCTTGATATTTTGGATAAAGAGATAATGACATATACGAATAATGATCATAGTGGTTTAGTCGAATCACCAACTATCCTATCATTTGAGTAGTAATGATGTGTTACTAGATATCACTTATTGTTTATGATCATAAATGTGATTTATGATCATTGTCAATGTAGTATGAGCCTATTGGGTCGTATACATATAGCCAATTGGATTATTTGAGTTCATGGGTGAAATAGTTTAGGTTTTGTTTCATGATAGTTTCAGATTAATAATTGGCCCAAAGGTTGAGTCATTATAAAGCCCAAAATTATACCTAATTGGATTAGGGTTTTGAAACCCATCAGGCTTTGGAGTTGCGCCTCACTATATATACATCATATAGAAAGAATTTTTATAGCTTTTGCCCTAGACTCCCTAACGACAAAATCAGAAGAGTTCTAAAAAGTTCTAGCCGCACTTTTCTCTTGTCATTCTTTGGAAGATGTAAGCTAACACCATGGACACAAAAAGAACGCATTTGCTGAAACATGGTGGATGAATTGTGATCCAAGGGGTTCGTGTGGATACTGTGGAGAGCTTGAGCACGTCAACTGTTCAAGTTTGTGATTTAACTTAACAGTTGGGTAAAAGATCTCAACCTATTATGTATAAAAAATTTTAAACGCTCGATTTACTTCATTTCACTTAGATCCTAGAGGGTTTTGGTTATATTTCGTTGTGCTTGTTTGACTCCCAGAACCCTATAAGAATAACTTTACAAGAGTATTTTTCTTAAGAATTCGAAATAAAAAGACCTTAGACCCTTAAAGTATTTTTTAGGAATTAAAGTGTTAAAGTCGAAACATGGTATATTATTATCACAATGGAAATATACCATAGATTTATTAAAGGAAGTCGGCATGTTAGCTTGTAAATCGTGTGATATGCTCGCTGCTGAAAATGTCAAGCTGGGATGGTTTCAGAATCAGATTCTTACAAATAAAGAACGTTAACAAAGCTGGTAAGATGGTTAATGTATCTTTTGCATACTAAACCTGGCCTAGCATATTCACTAAGTGTGGTTAGTCAATACATTCACTTGTGAAGTGAATAACATATGAAGGTTGTAGAACACATTTTGCAATATCTAAAATCATCTTCAGGGAAAGGAATTATGTTCACTAAAAGAGTATCTACATCTATTGAAGGTTATACTGACACAAATTGGGCCGGTTCTATTGATGATATACATTTAATTGCAAGTTACTTGACATTTGTTAAAGGGAATTTGATCACATGGCAAAGCAAAAAACAAGGGGTTGTCACCGAGTCTAGTGCCAAAGGTAAACATAGAGGCATGACAAAGAGAGCTTACGAACTGTTGTGGATTAAAAATCTAATGCAGGACCTAAAAGTGCCCTACATACTTCTTATGAAGTCATACTCTGATAACAAGGCTGCATGTGACATAGTTCATAATACAGTTCAACATGATTAAACAAACACATGTGGAGGTTGATAGGTACTTCATTAGAAAACATCTAGAGTTCAAGATAATTGAAGTGCCTCACATTAGATCTGAAGATCAACTTGTGGAAGATTGGCTAATTGGATGAGAATGTATTTTGTTATAATTGTATCTTGTATGATTATCTCTTGCTATGTTTATCCACTAGGTGATAGTATCAAGTTGCATGAGAGCCTATAAAAGGTGTTATGTAGCCGAAATACATACATGAACACAAAAACACCTTTCCTAAACTTCTTGCTTTCTTCAAATGTTCACGTAATCTATTCCACTTATTTGACAATTAAAATTTTTTTAATTTTGCTTGCTCATAATTTTCTTTACCTTCACTTCATATACTTTCACTTTCTATTCCAATTATCCCAGTTATTTATGGCGATGGATGAATATAAAGTTGAAAACTTAAATCACCAAAATTATGAGAAATTTCTTTCTGGCGTTTCAGGGCTAGAGAGAACATGGAGGATTTTCTAGGAACACCAAGTACGTTATTCGTACTTGCCCTGAGGACTTGGTGGTTCACCTTTGCTTCTACTTCAATCCTTTACACAGCCATCATTCTTAACTTCATGGATTACATGTCTTTCAAGTACTAGAATTTTTTTTTCTTTTTTTCCAGCTCACATCTGAATTAGCTATCCCAAGGGTTGTGATTGCGATCCTATGTCGTTCATTTTTAGTTGTAACCTAATGAAGTTGTGTAATCTTGTTGGATTTTGGTTAACTTAAGATCATGAAGCTTATGAAGCTCCCAAGTAAGACAATGGTCCTAAACCCAAAACTTCTTCCACAATGATCTTCCCAGGTCTCACCTACAAAACAACAATATAATTCATCAAAAATTGAATCAATTTACTAGTACAGGTGGAGTTTTTGGAGAGATGATGATGGACGACTTACTAGTAGCCTTTTATCATCCCCTTTTATCTTTGTTTTGGTCATCGTATAACCTAAACAATTATTTAAGTGAGCCAATAGGGTATAAGGTATCAATTTCCAAAGTTTTAGGGGCAAGTAAACCCGAGTCAAAGTTCATGGCGTAAAAGGTCTAAGTTAACAAAGTTCAGGGGGCACAAGGGATTTTAAACCTTAAAAAAGTAGCCCTTATTATAGGACAAAGTTGCAAGATACATGCAAGTAGCATTTGCAACTTACAAGTAGGTGAAAATCAATGAATACATATTGATGATTAAGTAACTAATTATTCTAAACTCACACACACACACACACACACACACACACACCAAATTTCACAAACAATATACTCATTTTGAGCTTGCAGATGAATTTGCTTACAATGAGGCAAAAGATGAAGACAATATTCATTTAGCTGAAAGTAGTCGATACTAGCTAGCTAGCATTCTAACACACACACACACATCCTAAACATGCAGAATTGAATGCTTGCTAGAGGAACTTATTTTCAAAATACACTTGTTCATAATGCTCATGCAAGCATATATGTTATGTACCTTCAAATTAACCTTGAGAAGAAATTAAGTCATTCTAGCTAGTTCAGTCCAGTTCTCCAGCCTAAGCAATGTTAGGCACTTTAGTGAATGAAATGCACCCAGACAATATGATTGAAGTCTTCTAGTACAGAAAATCCCACAGAAAATGAGAATCAAGCTTACAATTAAAAGAATCAATATTGTAATTAAGATCCTACTAGGTTATTTTATAGAATCTAAGGTTGTAAAAGAATTGTGAATGACACGCCACAAAAGGCCGATCTATAACTTAACAATTTGAGTTTTTGCAAACGACTTGAGTAGTTAAAATATGTTGCACAGAAAAGTTAAAATGCAAAATGTTCTTAATTACTTCCACCACACGCACACACATATACACTCACTCACACTTACACTTATACCTATGATTTTATTGTAGCTTCGTTCCTTTTAGTATTTGAATTATTTTTAAATCTTTATATCTTCTTATTATATTAAGGGGAAAACAAGGTCTTTGAAGTCTGCTGACACTAATTTTTATTTAGTTTTATGTTAGAAAAAAATTAATTTTGGAGGCATTTTTAGCGGTAATTTGGTCATTTTATAGGACATGTGGGTCAATTTGACATTTTATAGCATAGAAAGTTGGTATGATTAAGTGCATTTAGATTATGTTATCATTTCGTATTATAAATTTTTAGAAATTTAGAACAATAATCTAGGGTAGAAATAAAAATTAATTTAGTTTAGGAACTAATTTGTGGTCCTAAAAGTCTTTTGGGGTTATTTTAGGCAAAATGGAAGGATTTTGATGTGAATTGACTGTTTTTCAGAAAAATTTTGGGCAAAAAATACAAATTTTAAGGAAAAATTGCCAATTCTTAAGAGCATGAGAAAAATCTGACAAATTTATAAAAATTTGGGGAAAATTTATAAATTTTACAAAGTTTTAGGCTAATTTGACAAATCCTAAAAGTTTTGGGTTAGACTGAAATTTCACTTAAAATATGGGGCCATATCAACAGCTTAAAAGTTTTTTTGAGCCTAGACTAAAATTTTGGCTAGATAGCAACCAAGATATTTAAATTTCATCAAATCTGATTTTAATGAAATTTAATCTCTTAAAATTTGTTAACCACGTCTCTAATTCACCTACTATAAATAGGGGTCAATATTTGAAAAAAAAAAACACAAGAGAAAAAAAATGGGAAATTCACAACCCTAAACTCCAGCTAAGAAAGGTAAAATTGTACTTTTAGTCCTTTATTTAGTCACCTTCAATCCCAAAAACCCTAAAACTTCCTTTAAGTCACCGCCACCCCTTGACGTTTTGGTTTCCCTATTTGATGCCACTCCAGCCACTGTGCCCAAGTGTCCCTCTGTCATAAATAGTACTGCACACCATGTTTTTTTTTTTTTTTGCTTCTTTAAATTTATGGTCAAACCCTTTTTTTGTTCCCTAAATATTATACGTCTGTCATAATACTCCCTCACTTTCGCCTACTGTCACTAGCCAGAAATTAGACAATTTGCTGATGGTGATATAATTGTCACATCATAAAGATTTGGGAACATTACTAGGTAAAATAAATATTATAGGAACCTAAGAGTATTTTGTCTCTTTTTTTTACAAGTCCGCCCACCGTTTCATTTTTTTTTCCTTTCCTGCAGAATAGTCAAATCTCTCATTTAGTCCCTGTGTATAACATTTTTGTCATAATGGTCCTCAACTTTCATGATCTGTCATAAACCTTTTTGTTTCCCTTTTGCTAATTAGAATTTTTATATACACTAGAAGTCAAAGGTTTTTAAGGAAAAAGGAAGAGGGCTATCTGGATCCCTGGTCACGGGTGTGGCAAGCTTTCAGATGCCTAACATGACCTTTTAGAAAAATAAAAATTTTGATGGCATATTTAAATTTAAGATGATAAAACCTTAAATGAAAGTGAAGAACATGCTTATATTAATCATATTAAATACCAAAAGCTTTTTCTTTTGCATGGTTTGACTTAAAGTTTTAATTATATAAATTTGTTTGAAAGTTTTAATTAATTAAAACAAATGCACACTTTTCATAATGTATGAGCGGTTTACATAGATTTGATTTAGAGTTTTGATTAGTTGAAATAAGTGAATAATTTGTATTATGCATAAATGAATGATTCTTAAAAGGTTTTATTTTATCACTAATTCATTATTAAGTAAAAATCTGAGAACCTATGCATGCATATTATGCAGTGGTATTTTACACTATGAACATCAGAAACTTTTTTTCTCTTAATGGTTTTATTGAATTGATTAATAGAATTGCTTTAATCATTAGTGCTCTTTTGACACCATATAAACATATCTTCAGTTGATTACTTTATGTGTTTATAATTATTTATACTCAGATTTTACTTAATGTCAAAGTAAGTTTTTTTCTTTTATATTATTTCATCAATGATTTATATTGATTATCTTATAGCTAATGTTGTTATAGAATGTACCCACGTAACGTGTTGGTCCTACATAACTCCCATACTTTTAAAAGTCGTTGAGTTTTCATTGTTTATCATTAAAGATAAACAATTTTTTTTCCTTTTTTTTTCTCATTTTTTCCGGCACAATTTACCATTTTTTAAGTTCAGTTCCCTTTTCACAATGTGCTCACATTTTTTACTTTTTAGGGCCCATTTTTCAATTTCTTTAGTTTTAGGTTATCTGGTTAAATGTCAGTTTAATCCTGAGCTTCTACTCTTTTTCCATATTAGTCTCGATGTCCCATCCATCTTTTATTTTGGTCCCCAAATTCAATAAATATTTAGCTAGATTCTTTCTATTTATTCTCTTGGTCCCCAAATTTTCTATTGTTTTTATGTACTATATTCTAAAGTAAGACATTGGTTATCATAATTTATTTATTTTTGTGTTAAGCCATTTGTTTACATTCATTAAATCAATTATTAAGTCTTTAATACCTAATATTTTTCCATTTTCTGTCCAGGTTCAAACTTTTTCTTGTTAGTTTTTTTTATTTTGTTTTTCAAAATAAAACTTTAATTATTATAATTTGCTTACTTTTGGATATGATTCTAATTGATTCAGCTTTAATAATTTTTTTTATTAATTTAATGGTTAAATTGTAAATTTACTAACATAAATTAAGCACATTTTTGTGTTTCAATCATATTATTTTGTTATACATGATTGTATTTTACAGTATAAATCATTCTCTTTGATTTATTAGAATAATTTGGTCTATAACTGCTAAAACTAAATGTAAATCTTTCTAAATAAATTTTTCATTAATATTAAAAATTAGAATTTAAATTGATGAAAGTGAAAAAATTTTAGTGAATTATTTTTAATGACAAAATTAAATATTATTTCAAAATTCATATAATGTTATGTTTTTATTTGTCTAATTTTAGTTATTATTCAGGTTAGTTCAGCTTTAATTAGTTTTTCTCATATTTTTTAGTTTTTTATTATTTAATTTTTTTATACTAAATTTATTATAAAAAATATCCGCTATATCATACAGACTAATATACCTTATATATACTAAATAAATAACCGTTAAAAGGAGTAAGAGTTATAACCCACATAAAAGGAGATCGTCAAACGAAATATCTTTGTAGACCATCACGTCAAAGATAACATTGAACTTGAAAATCTTAATTGTTACATTGTTTCAACTTTTAAGTACTAACCAATCTCCTTTTGAAAGTGTTGAAGAAAATTATTGCTAGTTTTTCTGAAAATATCGGTAGTTTGAGAAGTAAATAAAAGAATAGTGCAATGGTAGTTTAAGTGTTTAACCAATGCCAAACACCACAATCGCTTCAAGAATATCAGTAGTTCAGTACTCGTATGGCAGAAGCAGAGAAGCTTTTGGACCGATTTTGTAGAATCTCATATTTTGGTGCTGCGTTCCACTGACGCAACCACCAGTCTCTGGCGGTCTCGCCCGGCATCGCAGCTCATTTCCCGCTTCTGGAACTTCCTCCGATCGGCTCCGTCCGAATCAAGAATGTCCAACTTTCTGCCCACTTCGCTCTCCAATCCCAATCCCAATAAGTCATTTGAGGTTCAATTTTCTTTCCGCTTTCTCGCCCCCCAAACCAGGACTTGTTTCTGATTTCTCCCTCAAGTTTCCCGTAGCTTACTTTCTTCTTATGGTTAGGTTGCTCAACCTCCTGGTGATTCTGTGTCCAGCCTCAGTTTCAGCCCCAAGGCTAATTACCTTGTCGCTACTTCCTGGGATAATCAGGTATTTTGCTCTTTCGTTTTTATGAAATTTTGAGCTCGCATCTTGTCTTTCTGCTTACTTCGATTATCAACACAACAATTGGTTATAAGGCTGTGTTTGGACTTCTAGATGAAGGTTTCTTCGACATTTTGATCTATCTATGTCTCTTATCCTTACTTTTTCTTCTTTTATGCTCCTGGACAGTTTGATTTCTGCATTTTCCCTCTAAGTTTGCACGGGCAGAGTTGTTGAAATATTTTCGCCTGATTTTTCGTGAATGTCATTGGAATGGACACAGGTGCGGTGCTGGGAGATAATGCGAAGTGGGACAAATGTAGCGAGTATGCCCAAGGCATCTATATCGCATGACCAGCCGGTAAGAACTTGCCTGCCATTTGATTTTGGGATGAGAGAAGATCACTCTGGACTGGAGTCTGGACTTCTCCGGATCAGTTTTATTTAGATGTTTGTTTCGTATAATGGTCTTTCACTTTTGGAGTGACTGATGAACATCCATGGTCTTTGAATAAAAAACGAGTTATTGCTTATTCCAGGACAACATTTGTTTCCTTCGTGTAAACAACCTGAAATTTGTTTTACTACCATTATAGCCACAACTTCTGAGGCTGTTATCCTATTTGGAATGTAATTGACTGGATGTCTGTATTGCTCAGTCTGGCTGAAGTTTGTCCCAGCTTGTAATGTGGTTGAACACCTTGGTTTTTTTTTCCTCCTAAAGAACCCTAGAAGACATGAAATGATTATGTCATAAAGGCGAACCATTTTTTTTTTGTTGCACCTCAACGAGAAGTTAATGTTGTTGTGTTAGTGAGTATTTCTTTTATCTTCTTTTCATGTTCTTGGTACAAAGGCTGAGTTCTGTGTATGCTACTTACGAAGATAATTTGAATTTGACTTTATTTAGATTCTAAATCTATAAATGTATGTTCCTTCCCGGTTCCCACCCTAATCTGATTAAGAGAAGTGAAGCTGCAATGTTCTGTGTCTTGTTCCCGTCCTAGTCTCTTGTTCTCTCTCGTTTGCTGATGGGAATATGTTTATGTGCTAGGTTTTATGCTCAACTTGGAAAGATGATGGGACGACTGTTTTCTGTGGGGGCTGTGACAAACAAGCAAAAATGTGGCCCTTGTTGTCTGGTGGTCCGCCAGTTACTGTTGCCATGCATGATGCACCAGTAAAGGAGATGGCTTGGATTGCTGAGATGAATATGCTAGTTACAGGAAGCTGGGACAAAACTTTGAAGTAACAGGCCAACACCATGCATTTCCTTTCCTATTTTTTTCTTTTGTAGTTACTGTTAAAATTGCTGTTTGAGGGCCTCATAGATATTGTCTACCTAATTATCTAAGTCCTTTTCCTAGCCTTCAGTGGCTTTTTTTTTACCTGTAACTTCATGTTGAAAATTTCTAAGAAATGCTTATATTGATGGGATGTGTTATGATACTGAAGGTATTGGGATCTAAGGCAACCGAATCCTGTGCACACCCAACCACTCCCAGAGAGATGCTATGCTTTAACTATGAAATACCCTCTTATGGTTGTTGGCACTGCAGATAGAAATCTGATTGTCTATAATTTACAGAATCCACAGGTAAATTTTTATCTACTGATTTCTCAAAGAATGCAACTTGCACTTAATCCCACTGATGCTTTTATTCATTTTTTTTGTTCTTTGAATTTGCTTGAATACAGAAAAATGGTTCTATTTGTGTTCTAGCTTATCACTCCAATTCTCTATTTGCGTCATATATAATAGCTCTTTCTGCAAACAGACAGAATTCAAGAGAATTGTTTCACCTTTGAAGTATCAGACAAGATGTGTTGCTGCCTTCCCAGATCTTCAGGGGTTCTTGGTAAATATATTAACCCAGTTTACATTGAAACTTCTTGACATTTGTAGAGTTTGAATGATCAGTTCCCAAATTTTTGTTACTCTGCTTGTTTTAAATTTTGATGGAGGGATATCTTACATGTTCTCAATTTTTTGAAAAATGCATGGCAGTTATGTAAATGTTGTACTTGAAAAATGGGCTGATTTCAAAATCTATTCCTTTTAGGTTGGGTCAATAGAAGGAAGGGTAGGTGTACATCATTTGGATGATCAACAACAGGGAAAAAATTTTACCTTCAAATGCCACAGAGATGGCAATGACATATACTCGGTGAACTCTTTGAATTTTCACCCGGTGAGTCTCTCAGACTTTTCTGCATACCTTTATATCATGTAAACCCCTTCATATTGATGCAACAGTAATAGTGTTCTTATCTGATGTTAATTTTTTTTTAGTTGAAATATTGGATACTATTCACATATGATGAAGCATTTGATTTTGCCCTATTTTTCCAATACTTGTTTTATAGGTGCACCAAACCTTTGCAACTGCTGGCTCTGATGGTGCTTTTAACTTCTGGGACAAGGACAGTAAACAAAGGCTCAAGGTTGCTCCTTAACCTCCTCCTTCCCTCCTCCCCCTCCCCTCACACTCTCATGCTTGCATCTTTCATGCTGTACTTTGCTATGCTGGGGCAAGAACCATGAAATCCTGGAATTTAAGAACATGATTATCATTGGTTATTTTTTTTAAGTGCATAGCTACTGCAGCTGCGAACCAAGGTTAACAAGTGTCCTGATCTCATCGATGATCAGTGATTGGTGAAGACAGAATGTAATATTTGAAGCTTCGATTCATGATAAGCATTTTATTCTATTCAGATACACTCTGAAATTGCTAGTGTGGGAAAGTAAATATTGGTGCTGGATGGTATTTCTTAAGGATCTTTATAACTGTTTTGTTCGAGTGGTTTACTTATTGACCAAACTTAATTTGGTAGAACTTGTTTGCTCACAAGTTTTCATATGTTACTTTGTCATTGCTTGCATGTTTCACATATTCAGTTTTCTAAGTGAGAAAATATCTGCAAAAATGTGTACATGCTGGCATCTGCTTGGTGTTCTGCTTGAAGTTTACTATTTATGTATCAGAAAGTGGGTTCTTTCTTCCCATCTCAAGCTGATGATCCATTTTGGTGACGTGATCCTTTGACTTCAATTCAGGCCATGGCAAGGTGCAGTCAACCCATTCCATGCAGCACTTTCAACAATGATGGTTCGATATTTGCCTATGCGGTATTGTCCTTTCTCTGTGCAATCTGTCTGCATGGACTGCACTGGTGATAACTCTTACATAATGAAAGCCTTATGTTAACAGATTGCATGTCCATGAAAAGCAAGAAAAGAGAAATTGTTTGAACCTGCTCTTGACTTGTTAAAACTTATGTCAGTGGTATGCAGACATTGCAATAACACAGGAAATCTATTAACAGGTCTGCTACGACTGGAGTAAAGGTGCAGAAAACCATAATCCTGCAACAGCAAAGACATACATTTTCCTGCATCTACCACAGGTATGATACTAGGGTTGGTTATTTGCAAAGCTTAATTAATAGATACAAAATTCAGGTCCTGGTTACAAATGAGTAAGAACTGGTACCCTGCATGTTTGCCATATACTAGAATTTTCTTACCATTTTCATCTACTCGGTTTTTCTTTTCTTAATTTAGCAGCCCCCTTGAAAACTTATTTTGGCTTTCATCTTCTCCATTCGAAGCTTGCCAAGTGATTGTTGTTTGTTTATTTTTCTACAGGAATCTGAGGTTAAAGGTAAACCTCGAGTTGGGACGACTGGTAGAAAATGAAGGTGAAGAAAACTTGTTGGCTTATACGTTAGTGCAATGCTGGTGCAGGCTTATCGCAAGTGTTTTTGTTAATCATCACTTGTAAGCCTTGCAGGTTTCTGAATTGGATGAGTCCAAAATTACGCCATTTCGTTGCTGTACAGAACCCCTCCCCCCCCTTCTTCTCTCTTTGGGGCCCCCTCTCTGTCTACGTGTGTGTGTGTTATTTAATTCTTGCCGTCATCGCAAGGAAATTTTATGGTATTATTGAAGTCGTGTTTATCATCGATAGGGATTATCTCACAAAGTGCCTCTTAAGAGGCCTATTGTAGCGCGCGTCTCACTTGAGTCCGTTCTGTTAATTTTTTTATTATCTCAGACACTTTTTTAGTCAATATGATGTTTCAAAATGCTAGCTATCTCTTTTATAACGGTAAAAATAAAAAAATTAGATTAAAACTAACACAAATATATGATCTTATGGGCTAAAAATGTAGATTGACTAACATCATTTTCTTAATCATCTGCGCAAAAGTTGTGAGTGTTCAATCTTCTTTATTAAATTCATCCTTTTTCCTAAGAGTGAAATCTAAATTTGGTCTCGTTATTTTGAGGTTTGTCCTAAAGTAGTAAATGAAACTCTAAAAGTATATATTAAAGTTTCTTAATTCAACTAGTATATTATATTCTAGTCTTTACTGTCAATTTAGGTGTCTTTATTTTTCGTGGAACTTGCTTATGTGGTATTTACTACTACTATGATGGATCATAAACTACCAAATACGGATAGGGTGTTTATCCAACTCACTCAACATGTGAAATCGTATGGACTAAATTGAATCAACCGTAATGATTATGTAGGTTTTGGTGCTGTTTGTGTTCTAAAAATAAAAAATGGATGTATATGCATTGCAATTCGAGTTTTAATTTTGGAACTGGTAAAAATTAAACTGAACTGCAACATTTGCTAAGTAATGAGAAAGTTAAGCCCAACCCCACTCATTTTACAACTTTTGCAGGTTTGAATGGGTTTGTATTTTATAATTCCGAAATATATTTAAAAAGTGTTGTCTTGTATCTTGGGCTTACCAAAAATCTTATAATGGTGTAGTGAAACCATGAGAATAGCTTCAACAACCTTGTGTGACAAGAAGGAATTACATATAAAAAGCTAAAGAATTTTGAAGTGACAAGAGTTTTGGACTCCAAATACTAGCTTTGTATTTTGTAACATTACAACTATTTTGTCCTGGTGATGTTCTAAAGTATGAAATTGTTGATGTTTCATAAAATTATTTTGTTTTGAGGGCAATGTATGAATTTAAGATAAGTGTTGTGAGGTAGCCTAAATTATTTTATATGATAGAAAAGATAAATTCTAGCTCGAACCATATTTTATATAGTTTGGGTTTTAATTGGATTTTGTGGTATATGGTATAGTTCAGTCTTATATTATGCAACTTGGTCATTTATGTAGGGTAGTTTCAGTTTAGGGCGAACCTGGTCAAACCAGCTCTATAAATATTCCTAAACATAGATGACTATACTATAACAACAAGAAACTTCAAGTTAAAAACAATATAAATAAATAAATAATTATAAGGACTTGAAATGTAATTTAGCCACTCGTAAATAAACTCTCTCCCTCAATTTGTCTTATCTCTCTCAAATTCCTCCTCTTCTCTAAACCTTCAATTTCACCCTTGGACTGATGTAGAGAAAGGAGGTGACAGATCATGGTGTTCTTTGTCTCGCACCGTCGATGTTCATCCACCAAACCACCCTGTAACAGCCCATCTAAACTCTTTGCCAGATTCCTGATCTTATTCTCAAAGCTCCTCTCTTCAAACTAGCTTGGAAAAGGCAGAAATTTTCGAGGACTCGTGACACCTCCGGCCGCTAATGTCTCCTAAATCAGTGCTTGTAAACTTACTGGCCTCTTCCTCCTGCACCTCCTCCCCGGAACATCATTGCTGTAGTACCGCTTTCCAGCCATCACCCTCATGATGGTGTTGAAGGTCAAGTCGGTGAGCAAAGGCTTTAGTTGGACTCTGGCGAACTGGTCTTTGGAATCCTGGGACAACTTTAGCAACAATAGTGGGATTTCATCAGTTCGGATGAAAAGAAAGGCATTGAGGCGAGCAGAGGATAAGATCTCAACGGTTGTGATGCGGCCGACGGAAAGGCAATGAAAATCTGTGGGGCCATCCAGATCAAAGGATCCAATGCTAGCTCTAACCCTCGCCACTGCCGGAGATTGACGTGGATTCATGGAACGGCGATTTGGGGCCAGTGGACCTTCGTCATTCTCGTTGTTCGTCTCATTCTCCATCGTCGTAGCATTCAATAGCGCCGTCACTTAGAGCCAGATTGAAAATGTCTGTCACTGCTGCGTCACTCCTCTTGGCGACGGCTGCCGCCTCTTCCCGTCTAGAGTTGGATTGCTTCTGCAAGCCAAAGCCGAGGTTGGCTGAGCTAGGGGTTGGGATCAGGCATCAGTTCAGCTACATTCTTCTTTGAAAACATCTCCCAATTGCGACTACTAATAAGAATCATGGTCTGGCCTTTCCGATTCCTCTTGTTTTTAACTCTGCTTCAGTGGGACTTTGGTTGGGCTTAAGAAAGAATGTGAAGTTTGGATTATTTGTATTTCAAGTCCTTAAGATTATTTATCTTAGTATAGGTTTGAACTTTTATTTTTATATAATATGGCTATTCATTTTAGTTAAAGATGAAGTCATGTAACGGTAAAATAATGTTTGAATTAACGTTAAGAACAAAAATGGGACATATTAATTGAATTAAGAGGTTTTAATAAATATTTTTAGAGTTAAAAGGAATGTTTTACGAGAACTTTAAAATTAGGAAATTAAATTTGAATTTTACCATGTTCCAGCCACCCTCTTCACGATTCAGTTCTTGTGCGAACCGTCGGCTCGTAGAACGTGGATCCGTGGGTTGGGAAAATTGTTGAATTTCCTTTTATTTTGCTTTTACCTTAATGGGCATTTGTTTTCTTTCCTTTTTTCTTTTTTCTTTTTTCTTTTGCTTTTAGCTTCATGTCTTATATTATACGTAGTATTCTATTTATTTTATTTTCTTTTGCTTCATGTCTTTTTGCGAACCGCTACACGTCTTACGTAATAATGTTACAACTTTGAATATCTTTTAACATATGAAAAAAAAGAAAATGCAATGGATAAATATATCAAGACTGGAATAAAATTATATGTAGTACGTCCTTCTTAAATATAAATTATCGAATAATTGCTTATGATGTAAGTTTGTAAATTTTAATTTTAATTTTAATATTTGTAGATATAAAGCTTTTTTGTGTAAAAAAAGAGAGAGAGAGAGAGAGAGAGAACTGGCTCAATCTTGGTTCTTTGTTAGTTTTTCCCCTTAAAAACCAAATATTCTTTGTTTTTGGGTGGGGATATGAGATGGAGGTCAAAGGGAAACGTATACTGTAAATGTACAGTAAAATCCATTTGATAATATTTTTTACATTTTAATTAGATTATTATACATTTTATTTATTATAAAAAATATTATTTCATAGATCGTTGTACTTATATATTCTTAGTTTTCAAATTGCATTGGTTCCCAACAAAAGAAATCATAAAAATGAAAATAAGTTATTTTGAATTACCCCAACTTATTGTAAAATAAATTAATGGGTGTATGCGGTAGTAAGTTTTAATCATTTTCTATTATTATTTATTTATTATGACCAATTTTAATTATTAAATAGTTTAAATTTTCTAAAATACAATCACTAAATCACTTAAATTAAAATATAAAAATTAAAGGTAAAGTCAGTGTATATTCCAAACTCGATGTAAGTGTAAATAGTAGTAAGCATTATGGAGAAATGTAAATTGAGGAGACAGTGTACATTAAAGGAGTAAACATTAGGGATATAAAAAGAGCACTTAAAGCACAAACCTGACACGAAAAAAAAAGTTTATTTTTTATTTTAACTTTTTTCCATATTAAATCTTTAGATCTTGTTTGCTCTAAAACCTTATATATTACATGGCTTCTACTTCCTCTCCTAAAAAAAATGAACCATATTATTTTTTGAATTGTCCCAAAAAAAAAACATTTTTATTTATAGAAAATTTTTAACATTTAATTCATTTTACTGCTATAATTTAAATTTTCTTTACATAAAATTTTATAATAATTTTTTTAATTTCAGTTCTTGAGACAAAAAAAGTATTTATTTATTTTTTACTTTTTGAAATTAATTTTGCTCTATATATATATATATATATATATACCGGCATCTCTTAAACACATAATAATTGGTATATCTAATCCTAATCTGAATAATGGTTTAACAGTTACTTGAACCATTCCAATAAGCATATATTTATATTTCTTTTTTTTTTTTCTATGTTCATCAATTGCAATGGAGAAAGTAGTATAATCGTTTCAAAATCATTTATCAAAGGGATAGTTTGTTCCATTTGTTTAATTGAATAATCTGTATGAAATTCAAAGTTTCCTACTCTATAAATCATTTTTGGATCTTGTTTTGGAATAGACCAATTATGTAATTGATTCTCAATTTGAGCAATATTAACTTCTGTTGAATTAAAGCTTTCGTCTTGAGTTTCTAAAGGAAATTAAGGATTTGAATCTTTAAAAGAAAACAATCGTGCTAGTCTATTCATTTTATCAATTTTTTTAATAAAATCTTCCTTTACAGTGTTATTTTACTAGGTTTATAAATTAATTATGTTTGAACACCTAAATGGGACTACCTGAACAGTTAACCTTGGCTTAAATATGGGTGACCAACACTTTAACCAGGCTTACCAACGTCCTAAGATACTCAAAATAATTAATTAAAAGCTTTGCAAAATGATCTTATAAAATAGATTCTATTAAGAACTTGAAAAATAATTAGATAAAATACACTGAAAATTATTTATTAAACAAATATTTAAAAATATACTTACAAAGATACACACTTCTTAATGGAAATTGAGTTGGCTCTGATACCAAACTCTGATATAGGATCATTAAAAGAAAATTTTACAAGTGCAGGAGAAAGGAGATAAGACTAAGAAAAGTAGGAAAACAAAGCAACTGAAGTGATTATATTTATACTATCTTGAACAACTTATCTGCTAAGGAGTAATTATTGTTATCTCTTGAAGATCTCATAATAAAGTCAAAGAATCTGCTTTAGACGGTATGAACGATCTTCTTCAGATAATAACTGGTTACAAATATGGGCATGTGGAGATAATTGATTGAACACTTTTATGATTCCTTTATTTGATTGTTGAAGGAGATTTTGAGCCACGAATCTTTTTGAGGTCTCTGATAAAAGAATTGTTGAAAGAAATTTTCTAATGCTTTCCCTTAAATCTTTTCAGGCATTATTTTTAAAAAATTTATTCAAATATCAAACAGGTTTTGAGCATATTGTATATCATAACAATCTTTTTCTTTTTTGGAAAAACTTGAAGTGGAAGGGGATTTCATTTTGACATCTTCATCTGTTTCTGAATCTGAATCAATTTGTGATGCTATCTCTTTAATCATTTTTTTTGTATTCTTATTTTAATGTTGAAGCCGAAAGATGAGTTTGAATTTGGGATTTCTTTGTTAAAAAGTCTAAATGCTCAGCAAAAAAAAAGGGATTTTGTAATCTATGTTGATATTGGTTGGTTTTTAATTCATTGAATCACTGATTTTGAATTTGTTTTAATTCGGTCATATTTTTTCCACAATTTGATTTTAATTTCTCTGGACAATTGGGTTAATCTGGTTTCATTTTGGTCTAAAGCGAATATCCAGATCATAATCCAAGGAATATTGAAGGTAATTTGAAAATTTAGAAGTCTGTTTGGGTTAATTTTAGAATATAAGTGAAAGTAAAAGAGTCCCTCATTTCAACATGGTAACAATTTTGCCTGTTTGCACCATACCACAAAGGGCTGATAATCTTATACACTAGCTTCACGCAATTGCCGATTCGCATCAAATGCTGATAGTTGTCTACTCTCTTACCTTCTCCTTCATACTTTCTCTCTTGCATGGTGCCATGTGCACTTGTTGATATTTGTGCAACTTATACACAATGTATATCGGAGTCTTTGGACTAGTTTCGAATTTTTATTTCCTTTCACCAAATAGTTTATTGTGGGCCCAAGGGAGAACAAGATTTACATTGTATTTATTTATTTATTTATTTTGGCCTAACGCCTTTTATTGTTTTTTTTTAAGATGCCTTTTGTTATTAATAATGCTCGAACTGTTACTTTTAGTAATAAGTTTCTAGACTGCCTATTTTGCTTTGTTATGATATTTTCTTATTCACCAAAAAAAAAAAAGAACAGTAAATGTGTCCATAAAAGTAATTTTATGAAGATGAACATAAAGCACCATCATCATAAAAATTATGAGTATCTACCTTTTAAATTTAAATTATCTAATAACTACTTGTAATGTAAACTTGAAATAATCAATTATAAAAATATTTTGTAGATATTGAACCGATTTTTTTCTCCAAACAACTGGTTTAATCGTGGTAATACAAATTGTTTGACATCTTTTTTTCTAGATTATCAAACTCTGTGGTAGGGTATGGGCTTAATGCTAAGGCCATAACAAACAAGTCCATGACAAGCATATCGAAGATAAGAGGCTTAGTAGGCCAAAGAGATACCCCACCTAAGAAGGAAAAGAAATCTCAAAATTATGAGATAGATTAGAGAATTTCCATTCAGAAGCGATCATCCTAAACCTTCCTTCAATTATATAAACTTACCTTATTCACCAATCTAGAGGTACAAAAATTTCATTACACATTCTAGTACCCCTGTTCATTTGCTAGAAACTGACTTGATCATTCAAGGGATCCCCCGGAAAAATATTATAAGACTCTAACATTGTCTTTGTGCATAAGATCTCCACTCACTCTATATCAAGCTACGGCCGTAGCCCAAACGACCTTGTTGACTATTACTTTGCAATTAAAGTAAGTATATTTTTTTGTAAAAGGATTCAATGATTATCAAGTTACCAAAAAAGTGTTTCTTTTTAAATTTTCATTTTTCATGATTTTTTTTCAATAAAATTTGCACAAAATTTTCCAAAATCATTCATTTACTTTTAATAGAGAAAATTTTTTAGTTAATTTAATTGATGAAGATGTTATGTGTTAAAATAATCTATTATGATTGAACCCTAATTTACTAAGAAAGAAAAATGCCTAGCTTATGTATAAGTTTTAATAAAGAGTCCTGCAAATAAATGCATGCCTCATTAAAACAAGAAAATCATCATCAATTTTATACTTCAACTATACTTATTATTTTGGTGGTCAATTGCACTTCGTCCTATGAATCTTTCTTGCGCTTGAGAGTGATTAAATAATAAGTTATTTAATATATTATTTTTAATTGTATTGATTTTCTAGTTGACTTATTAACCAATTGAATCTCTATAATTTAAGAAATCAAAAAAATATTTTTAAAATATTTTTTAAAGAATAAGTATTTTTTATTAAATTTTATTTTTCTCCTTAAGTTTTACACCAAAAAGATTTCATAAAAGTTAAATAATTTCTAAAAATTATTATTCAATTGACTGTTAGATAAATAAAGTGTTAGCTTTCAAATGGCATTAGTTCTAGGTAAAAAAAAATACAAAAAATACAAAATAATGAATTTTTAATGAATTTTTTTAATTCAAAATGTGTTGATTACTCTTTTACTGCAAAGGTTTGAAATAGTTAGTACCAAATCCATGAAGAGTGTAGTTTGCTTATATCTTTGATATGCACAAAAAAAAAGTGTTCATTTCAAATTTCTTTTCTTCAACTAAAACTGAATGATATTGTCAAATGCTTCTAAGACATTATCTCAAATGATATAAAATTTGATTAAAAGGATCTTTAAACTACTAAAAATATTTTTTTTGAATGGCAAAAAAATATTGACACTGCTTTATTTATTACATGTAAGCCAAGAAAGATGAGAAAATAAATATTAAAATAATAATATGAAATGTAATATAGTAAAATAATCTATTAAATATGAAAATATTGTAAATATATGAGATAACTTAAAATAGAGCATGTTACAAATAATTTGAGATGGAGTGAATACTTGTTTTCACTTTTTTTTTGCCCAAAAAAAAAAAAAACAAAAAGAGCTGCTAGATTGAAGGTGAAATTGAGAATTGTCATTGTCATCCACGCCCATAAAAATTACTTTGGGCTGAAAGTAAAAAGATCATTGAATTTCAGCATAACAATAGTTTTGCCATAAAACTGATGCACCATTTTTATTTAGTTGTTGGTCTACATTAAGACCAAGTAATGCATGTGGCATAATGGTAGAAAGAATGTATGAAGGAGAAGACAAAAGAAAAGGCAGCTATCAGCCCTCAAACCAAGAAGAACATATAGCACAATATTAAATAGAAAGTATAAAAAAGAAAAATATGAGGGAAAGTAAGTAGCAGCCCTTATGTTTAAATAATCATACACTATTAATTTCTTGGGGGGAAAATTGTATGTAGTTGCATTCTCACATGTTGGAAATTGAGTTACAAGAAAGCCCAATCGTATTAAAGAAGAAGAAAAGCAAAGCAGCATAGTTACCTGTAGCTAAAGCAAAGAGTCATCTTATTTTAATACATGTGATTATATTAAAGTATTTTTTAGTTTTCTTTTTGTAAAGAAGAGAAACCAAACATGAATAATTACCGCCCAGTTAAAGCACACCCTAAATATATGTCAACTGACAAATGGTATATAAGAGCCTTTTGTAGGTTTGCCAACACATTTGTCGCAAATTGAAAGAAGTGTCCTATATTTACTAGAACACCTAGCCTGCTTGCTCGTTACTTACACCTATCAAAGAATTTGCTATTTTCAAGAGACGACATAAAATAACCATAAGAGAGAGGCAATCCAGCACCAACAAGTCATAATGGCGATCCACAACTCCAAAATTCATCAGACCAATTAGAACTTGCACATGCATCTTCATAGTAACACCAAAAATGTCTATAGCATGCAGCGACCGCAAACCTTTGTGAAGGCCAAGAAGTTTCACCATCAAAGGAGTTTTTAACCCCTATACGAACAACAGAGCCTACCACTCAATTCCCTATGCCATCCTAAATGAAACTTTCTGACTTGGCAGCTCTGCGCTGCCCCCATGGCAGATGAAGCCATCCGTACATATTTGAGTTTGAATTGTTTAACAAAACAGGAGGCAACACCATGAAACCTGTCAAGCATCAAGCTTCCGAAAAAATAAATCCTTCCTAACTGCTTCTATTTGATCCCTTTCTAATCGAAAATAGTAATCCAACTAATTCCGAGCCTTTGATAATTCCTAAATAATTAAAGCAAAAATACTTACCCATTTCCCATCAAGCTAAGCACATAATTGGACATACAATAGCATTGAAGAAGAACAAGTAAGCTTTTCTGCTGGAATAATAGTAGCCCAAATTCATTTTGCAAAGAAACAATGTGAAAAACACGACTAAGATCCTCAATCTTGGAATCACACAAGGGACAAGCAGTGGAATTACCACTACTAAAAAAACTCTTTTTTTCCAACTGCCTATTTTCCAATGGCCAAGATATTGGAAATTTCCAACATGCATGGCTGTTGGAAACTGTGAAAACAAATTGAAACTTGTAAAAAGAATGTAACAGCTTGGCCGTTGAAAGTGTTCAAAAATTTCCAATGGGCAATTTTCCAACGGCCTAAGATGTTGGAAAATATGTAAGTTAAGCTATGCGTCTTAGTATTTATTGTTTAAACCGTTGGAAAACATTTTTTTTCCAATGGCCTAAAATTTAAATATATGTCATAATATGTATTATGAGTATCATATATATATATATATATCATAAAAATATACATATATGTATGTATATCATATATATAATATTTATCATATTTATTGTATAATTTTAGAAAGTAAAGTAAGTATTTTGAAAATATTTTGTTATAAACAACAACAACAACAACAACAACAACAATAATAATAGTAATACATTTATATATATAGTTTATTATATATATGTATATATAATTTTCCCCAGCAAAAAAAAAAATTGATCTACTGGGCCAAAAAAGCCCAAACCCAACCTTAACTAACTCTAATTATAAATATTATCACTTACCCTCCCATCTCCCTCAAGCCCTCTCCGTCTCTGCCTCCTCTTGGCCCTCTTTGTCTCCGTCCCTCCCTTTCCCTCCTTTCACCCTCTCCATCTCTACCTGTTTTCCACATCGTCGTTGTCATCTTCCTCTTTTTGTCTCTGGCTCTCTTCTGCCTCCCTGTCGTTGTCTCTGGCTCTCTTTCGCATTGCTGTCGCCGTCTTCCTTCGCTTTGTTGTCGTGCCTCTCTCCTCTGCCATGCTCATCGGCATCATATCTCGCGTCTCCTTTTTGCATGCTCTGGCCTTCACAGCCGCTGTGCTCCACCGTGCTTATTGACCTTGCCAGTCCGTCATCCATGTAACCTGTCCTCAGCCTTTTCGTTGTCCATCGTCTCCACCTCTTCTACGTCCTCCTCGCCTCCACCGTTTCCATGCCTTTCTTGGTGGCCAGAAAAGATGGGATCATAAAAGATGGGTTTTGATTTTGTATAGATTTGTTTTGCGTTTTTTATTTGGGGTTCAATTTTGTTATAATTTTTTATTTTTGTTTAGATTCACTCGGATGTTTGATTTTTTTTTTCAGATTTATTCAAATGTTTTATTTTTTATTTTGGTTAGATTTGTTTCGAATGATTGATTTTTAGTTCAGATTTATTCAATTTTTTTATTTTTGATTTTGGTTAGATCTATTTTGTATTTTTAATTTGGTTGAATTTGTGTTAGGTCGGTTAGATTTTGTATTTTTTTTATTTTTAATTTTTTTGTAATAATGTAAATATAATTTTAGTAATAATAATTTTAATTTTTTGAACTAATTTAAAATATAATTTTGCTAAATTTAAAATAATAAATATAAAATATTTAATCATATATATTTTTTTATTTTCCTGCAATAGTTTTCCATCGGCCTGAGCCGTTGGCATTGTTGGCCATTGGAAAACCGTTTTACTATTCAAAAAAACTTTCCGAAGAATTGACCTTTGGAAATTTTCAATGGCCATACCAACAGCTAATCATTGGGTCGTTGGAATTTTTTTCCCAACGCATGATTTACCAATGTGCCTATTTCCAATGGCTCTTTATTGGAAATTGTCAAATTTTCAACATGAGGCCGTTGGAAAATAACTTTTTTTTAGTAGTGTACAAAACCTCATCCTCGAGCAATTCTAATTAGTCATTGGTTTAGGAATGACACTAACCATATAAAGAATACCTTTTCTTGGGTTTGCATTTTCCAGACCCCAAGTAGCCATATCTGTATCTTTCGTTTATTGCATTTTCCCTACAATAGAATCACAAGCATACTAAACCGAAAAGAGCCACCGCTACTCAAGTTCCAGAAGAAATGTATAGATGATAGCACAAGGAAAACCAAGCTATTGGGACAAACATGGGAAGAAAATCAACGTCCCACTCTCTGTTGTTTTTTTATGATATCTAAAGTATGTAAATCCTTCAAACTATTTGAGATGGGGATTAATGAATCTTTAAGCAATGGTTTACTTCCAAGCCAAGTATCTTTCCATAATTAATAAGCCTGAAAATTAAAACCAAAATCCGAATTTTGTCTCGAACTCCAACATAATATTTTGAGGTTTGAGTCAGTTTTGAAGGTAAAATATGTCCATTTTCGGGTTGGCATGACCTGAACCAAAAGTAGACAAAAATTCAGGTTAGGTTTGGTCAAACCTAAACAACTCAAACCCAACTTGAATTTTAAACCTATATTAGGTTTACCTCCCAACCCAAGTTTCATAGCAGCCCAAGACTATCTTGTTATTTACTTATTCTAAATTGTGTGAGCCTGCAACTAAGCCCGATTTTTATTTACTTAACCTAACTTATTTTAGATACCAAACTAAACCAACCTAACATAAAAATTAAAAGTCTAAACCTTGTCTTTTCTCCATTACATCATTTGTCTCCCTTTTCTACTCTCCAAAACATCTTACTGTTGCCACATCTAACTTCTATCACCCTTTCTAGTGCATTTCTGCATCTTCAACAACCCTAGGTCATAATCCACTAGGCCATAAACACCTAGGATGACCTTTTTGTTGTTGATGTCTTGCTTAATGATGGCATTATTGGAATCATACGACAAAGATATGAGAATTGATAGGGGACCAAAAGAAGCAGGAGGTGGTGGAGATGAGGGTATTGAATCTGACAGAGAGGCAACATGAGCGGGAGGGCAAGGTGGTAGGAAGACGAATGGTAGCCATAGGGATTGATGGAGAGGGAGATTTAGCTATGTTGGGCTAATTCGGGTTCAACTTGAATTCCACTTTCCGAGCCTGAATCTTTTTGGTTACAGGTTAAAATGAGTTCTTCCTAACTTAAGGTAGGGTTTTGGACATCGTTTTATAGAAAGAATAGGTTGAACAGGTTGCATTCGACCCAAACTTGACATTTTTTTACTAGACTTTCACCCATAATAATTAAATTTGAGTTCCATCACCTACTCACACTTGATAGTTAATCACAAACTACCTTGCTGCTATTCAAAATACTTCTCTAAATATAGGAATACATCAATTTCCTCCTATAAGACAAAATATACGAGTTCACGGTTCACCATATAATGGCCTTGGAAAAATTGGCACCATAGAGAGTCAATTGATCTTCATAAGAACGACTTTATTAACATCCCTAAACTTTTTAATGCCCAACCCGCCATTAGAAAGTGTCCCAATTTATGTAGTATGGATTGCAACAATTGCTACTTGGGTGAAGACAATTGCAATTCAGAAAACTTAAGCATAGTGGACAACTTAAGCCTTGTTTAAGAACAAGAGCCAGTAATTTTATGTGAAACCTAGGGATATAATCCTTGAAAAAGGAACTAGTTGGAGTGAGAGATCTAATCTTAAACTGACAAAAGAGTCATAGGTTGACATTGTATTTTGTAAATAGGTAACCAAAAATATATATTGTCTTAAACTTTAATTTATATAAAGAGATTGGACCAATTTTAAGGAAGGTTCACAAAGACTATAATTAACCTTTTGTTATAAAAAATAGATGAAGGGAAAATATTAAGAGAGATAAGTTATTCTTTCCTAATTTAAATGACTCAAAATAATCTATAAAAGTGGGAAATGAGAGGATAATAGCTCTCTTTCCCTTTTTATTGAAATTGAGGAAGGATATAACCTTGCAACTTTGCGATGCTTGTAATTCAATCATTGAAGGATACATTTGGAAAGCGGAAACAATTTCGAAAGTTACCATTTCAAAATTTATCCTGTCTGGTCAACAGAAACTAAAAAATTTGGTGGCCTATGCGGGAGTTAAAGCTCATTTAAACTTTAAAGTAGTACTGTAATAAATAATCTCGTCTCTTCCTTTTTTTCTTTTTGGTTTTTTAGTACTACTGCACACGTCTTCGACGACTCAAAATTTTGCTGCTTTGACTAGGCCCTGAGCTAATCAAATCAAACAGTTTTCCTTCCAAGTTCCACCATTTTACGAATTTTCTTTTTGTTCAAAACCACAAAACCCATAAATTTTCTTTCTTCTTTTCATATTCCTCTTTTTTTTTTTTTTGTTGGTTGGTTCCTCACCAACTCCGATTCATCTCCCTCGCTTATCTACCCTCCATCTTTCCCGCGAATTGGGTTGGAATTTTCTAGAGGATCTCATCGTTGTTTCTGCTCCCTGATTCGGTCAACGAGCTGCAGGGCCTTTTTGCGCGGAAGGGGAAGATTCGCAGGTAAATGAGTTAGGTCTCAGCAGGTTTACTGAGAGCGAGTCATGAGGATGGTGATCTCGGTCTTTTCATGGCTGATTTTGGTGATCGATTTAGTTACCAGAGTTGCTGGGAATGCAGAAGGTGCGTCGTGATCATCTTTCTATTTCGCTTTCTGGGTCCTCCTTATTGGTTTCTTAATATTGGTTTTGACTTTGAGATTAGGTAGGTTTGTTGGTTTGATCCAGTTCTGCTAGTCAAGAAGAGATTTTGATCAATTGGGTGTTGCAGACGGAGTAGCTTTTTTTTTTTAAAAAAATTATGTGATCTGTGTTGCAAAACAACAGCTGATTATAGGTTTTGTTATTTGGATTGAACAGGTGACGCTTTGAACGCGTTCAAAACCAATTTGCTTGACCCGAATAGTGTGTTACAAAGTTGGGATGCGACCCTCGTTAATCCTTGTACATGGTTTCATGTTACATGTAATAATGAAAATAGTGTGACTCGTGTGTAAGTCCTGGAGCTTGCTTTCTTGTCGGGGTCCATGGTGCTGTCTTCCTATTGCTTGTATTTTTAAGGTGACAACTGTGTGTTATTTGTTTCTGGACATTAGGGACCTTGGAAATGCCAATTTGACCGGTCAGCTGCATCCGCTGCTTGGGCAACTTCCAAATTTGCAGTATTTGTGAGTCGAATTTTGTTAGTATGTGGAGATTGATGGACTACTATTTTCCTGATTTGCTTGCACATGTTATCTTCTTAGAATAGATAAGTTTCATAGGATAGATCGAAGTCACAATTGTGAGTGCCTCTTATGAATGGTAAAAGGAAATTCGGTGGGGGTTTGTTTTTTATACTGGAACAGGGTGGCAGGGCCTAATAGCAAGCATATCAAATTCGCTTGTTAGTGGTTGCTACCTATACAAATATATTGACTACGTCCTTTATTAGTTTAAAGGATTATTAGAGCCATAAATTTGTAGCTTTATGCTTAATTTGCTTTATAGGAGAGAGTATTGAAATGGGAGGATCATAAGAAGTTACATGAATCCTAAGTTTACATAAGTGCAGGTGCAGCTATCCACTTCCTCTGCAGACCAGTAATTCAAACTTTCCTGAAGTAAATACCATCAAGTGGCCCCTAAAAAAGCCCAAAATTTTATCATAGTCCGCAGGAATTCTAAACATATTGGACAATTTCAAAAATTATTGAGTTTTTTTTCTATGGATAGTCCGTATTAGTCCAGAGGTGTAGATGTTCTTGGAAGACTGTTTACCATTTGCTGAATCCCCTAATCAAGATTCTGTGACAGGGAACTTTACAGTAATAATATAAGTGGCACTATCCCAGAGGAGCTTGGAAATTTGACAAACTTGGTGAGCTTGGATTTGTATTTAAATACTTTGAGTGGACATATCCCCACTACCCTGGGCAAGCTTTCAAGACTTAGATTCCTGTAAGCTCTTGTCTTCTTGAAAATTTAAATTTGTGCAACCTATATTCAATCTTTTCATCCCCCACATTGTATATTCTGCTTGCTTTGTTTACATAGTGAAATGCACACTTTATCCTTGGAACTGTTGCTTGAATCTAATTTTTGTTTTAGTTGTGTTAATAGTCTTTCTTAAAGGATCGTATTTGGGAAAAAGCTTGTTAGAGTGTTGCATGTCCCTGTCTTGACTTGAATGCTCATCTGTCAGATTGGTAACTGGCCTTCTGTAGCAGGCTGCTGGACTCATTCATGCAAACAATACATTGTGCTTTTGGATAAGGTTACTGTTTGCACAGATAACAAATACCATGAAAGCATTAAAGCATTGAAGATCAACATAGAATTGATATAGAAAATTCAATTCTGAAGAGGAATCTTATAAGGAATTATATAAAGAAGACGAAATGTTAACTACAAAAGTACAGCAAAAAAAAAAAAAAATCTGTTAGATCGATATCTGTACTGCATAACACCAAATATCTCAGAGTTTCAAGCCATTGCTTCTATTAAACTCCTTTTCTATATTTCCTCTATCTTCGTTGGCATGTGTATATATGTATGGATAATAGATGCCGATATGAAGTGTTAACAGGCACAAGGATGAAAATCCCACTTTTGCATATTCTGGATGACATTGATATTCCTGCATGAAATGTATTCTGCTGCATTATGGCTTCTGTTATCGATTCTGCCACAGATATCCCTTAGTGCTGTTTGACTACATATCTAGCAATTTCACTGATATTCTGGAGAATTTGTTTTCTTTATGTACTAGGCGTCTGAACAACAATACATTGGCAGGAACGATTCCTATGTCTTTAACCACTATTACAACCCTACAAGTTCTGTAAGTTCCCAGTTTTCCATTTATCCATTAGTTGTTAGGGAACCATATATACCTCCCAGATAACATTATCTAGTGGAATGCAGGGATCTTTCGAACAATAAGCTTGTAGGAGATGTTCCAGTTAATGGTTCCTTTTCACTTTTCACTCCTATCAGGTCTCTTGGCACTAGCTATATCATGTTGTCTTTTTTTCTTGGGGGCTTTTTTAACATATACTGTTCACTAATTCGCATGCTGATTTTTGCAGTTTCCAGAATAATCAGCTAAACAGTCCTCCACCTGCTCCACCGCCCCCCATCTCGCCAACTCCTCCATCTCAATCCTCAGGTTTGTTTTGATGGAGTTTGCATATCCATTTTTCACATCCAAAACAGTTCTTAAGTAAGTTAAAACGGCAATTTATTTTCTAATGGTCTATATCCTGCTAGGATGACTGAGTCCACTTGGTTTTCTGTAATTCTAGAAAACTTTTAAGATCTGAATATATTTTTTATTGGCGTCTTCCATTCTTTACCAATAAACAGAAGCATTTCATCCCTTGTTTGTATTAGTTGCTTCCCCAGATTGGTTTTCTGTGATTTTAAAGTTAGATTGATGGCAACAAATTTTAAGCCAGAATCTGATCTGACACTTGATTGCAAAACTCTTGAGGAAATTTAATGCTTTATGCTAGTATGGCCTGAAAGTATTCACAATACTGATCCAACCAAACATGCTGTCTTCTAAATAGGATTTTATGACTGTAAGCTAGTTTGTCCAGTAAATTGTCTGCCTTTTCTATCTCTTTCCTGATTTTTAATTGTTTGCACTATATATTTTTGGGGTAAAAAAGGATGGTGGTGTAGCTGTGTTATTGAGATCCAGCTGATTTTACTGTTGGTTAGGGTCCAATTCTATCATCGATCTGCTTTACAAAAATGTGTTCTCCATCTATTTTGAGGCAATGCCAACTGAAAAAAATGGTATTAAGGATATCCATATGAAGACAAACATATTTCACGTGAGCAGGTAATAGTGCAACTGGTGCCATTGCCGGAGGAGTTGCTGCTGGTGCTGCCTTGCTGTTTGCTGCTCCGGCAATTGTGCTTGCTTTATATAGAAAAAGGAAACCACAAGAACACTTCTTTGATGTACCTGGTCAGTAAGTTCTGAAGGTCAACATCTTGGTTTTAATGTAAAATGTGGTTTTTACATTTTTTAATTCTATTTGCAGCTGAGGAGGACCCAGAAGTTCATCTGGGACAACTGAAAAGGTTTTCTTTGCGTGAACTACAAGTTGCAACAGATAATTTTAGCAACAAAAACATTCTTGGTAGAGGAGGGTTTGGTAAGGTGTATAAAGGCCGGTTAGCTGATGGTTCTCTAGTGGCAGTGAAAAGACTTAAAGAGGAACGCACTCAAGGTGGGGAGCTGCAATTCCAAACAGAGGTAGAAATGATCAGCATGGCTGTTCACAGGAATTTGCTACGTTTACGTGGCTTTTGCATGACCCCCACTGAACGTTTGCTGGTCTATCCCTTTATGGTTAATGGAAGTGTAGCATCCTGTTTAAGAGGTACTTCTCTCCGTATCCTTGATAAAAAAGTTGAACGATATAATGTAGACTGGATTGAATTATATGATAAAAACCTTGTGGTTGTTAGAAAACTAGGGTACAATTTGAAAAAAAAAAATTAGAAAAGGCCATTAAAATCTACAACGTTGGTCACACAGCCTTTTTGTTTACAATGTAATTTTAGAGATGATAAAGCATTGATTCAATCATAGGATATTCTTCTTAATCAGCTTGAAAAGGGCACGATTGCTCAATGTTGTGATCTAGTCAAGACAATTTAGATCTGTTACAAGTGCTGAAACAAATTCGTCAGTGGTTTATCTTGGCAACTGGCAAGTGGTCATTCCTAAAGTCATAAACTTCAATTCTAGTTTCCATTTTTCCAAGCCTTTGCATGTTTTTATTTCAACTCTTGAGTATTTCTGAAGTTTCACTTCTGATTCTCATCTAACCCCATGGGAATAAGATTTAGTTGCGGTGAAGTTTAGTGTTAAATGCAACCCTTGAATGTGGAACTTACTGGATGGTTGTGCCCTCTCCTCATTGATGTTCTATTTGAATGCATGACTAGAGCGCCCTGAATCTCAACCACCACTTAGCTGGGAAATAAGGAAGCGGATTGCACTAGGATCTGCTAGGGGCCTTGCTTATTTGCATGATCATTGTGACCCTAAGATCATTCATCGCGATGTAAAAGCTGCAAATATATTGTTGGATGAGGAATGTGAAGCTGTGGTTGGAGATTTTGGTCTGGCTAAACTCATGGACTACAAAGATACACATGTCACAACTGCCGTTCGTGGCACAATTGGGCATATAGCTCCGGAGTACCTCTCAACAGGAAAATCATCAGAGAAAACTGATGTTTTTGGGTATGGTGTCATGCTTCTAGAACTCATAACTGGTCAGAGGGCTTTTGATCTTGCCCGGCTTGCCAATGATGATGATGTCATGCTACTTGATTGGGTATGCACTACGTTTCAGTATACTGTCACTCATATTTCCTTGTTGTTGCCTCTTTTTTCTTTTTCGAACATGACATGATCATATCTGTTTGACCTCTACATGTTAACCCATACAGGTAAAAGGGCTCTTAAAAGACAAGAAGTTAGAGATGCTTGTTGATGCTGATCTTCACGGTAATTATGTGGAAGAAGAGGTCGAGCAGCTAATTCAAGTAGCGCTTTTATGCACTCAAGGGTCACCAATGGAGCGGCCAAAAATGTCGGATGTGGTCCGGATGCTGGAGGGTGACGGGTTGGCTGAAAGATGGGAAGAGTGGCAGAAGGAAGAAATGTTCCGGCAAGATTTCAACCACATCCATCATCCGAACGCTGGTTGGATAGTTGCAGACTCTGCGTCCCACATCATTGCTGATGAATTGTCCGGTCCTAGATGAGCTACGAACAGCTACAATCTTTGTCAACCAATTTTGTAATGTAAACTCTGTAATGTTTGTGCATATAGTTTCCCCTATCCTTCTTTCTTCTTCCCTGGTTTTGTTTACTGTTTTGGTCGCCACATTGATCACTTTGTTGTACCTGTGCAGTAGAATTGTTAAATGTTGGGTAGTGGCTTGTTGAAAATTAAGACCCTCCAAGAATTAAGCACAAAAAATGGGGTTATATATGTACTTAAAACTAGTGACGAATATTGGTAAATGAACAGTTACCTAATTTGGTACTACTACTTTTCATCGGTTTTCTTTTGTTTCTCACAAGTTTTTTTTAATATATATATATATAGAATCATATACAAGGTATGAGTGCTAGAAAGTTATTAAGGTTGAGGAGAATCTGCATACTTCTTGAAACTTGGAAGATGTCAGCCGTCATTTGACAGAGCGGTGCACAGTGTGACTGTGAAGAGTTGAACATTGGTCACGGACAAGGTTCGAATACCCAATCACTAGGCTGCGGTGTTGCGGATTTCATCACAAGTATTGGTTTGGTCTCATCATCTTGCAGCCGTTCATGGGTCCTAGTCAAAATTAATTAGATGGATATTTAATCGGTGCTTTTTGTCTTTAGTAATTTCCGTTTTTCCATTTGCTCGGTGAACCATGAAACGACTCGAGAAAAATAAAAGGAAACAATTCATTACTTTAGTAAAGCATGATGAATCGTTTTTTATTTTTGGTTTAGGGTTGAAAAAGGAAGAGAACTAGTGGACAATAAATCCTACTTCTTTGAGAGTTAGCAAGAAGATGAATGTCCAACCCTCCACAGCTTCTGCTGGAGGTGGGACTTGGGTCAATCCAACCCGGCCAATACCAGGACCAGTTCAGGTCAAACACGGTATATCCCGATCAAAGGCCTATTTTGACATGGGTAATGTGGGCCATGTATAGGCCTGGAAAAAGAGAAAATCCGATCTCGCCCCAACCTGACCCAACCCGCCTTCAAAGCACGAATCGAGCCTAGTTTGGCCTAGGCATGATTAGTCCAATCTAGGCCCAATGGCTAGCCAATTCTGGTCATGGCACAGATTTTTTTAAAAAATTGACAAAATTACAACTTCTACCCCCCTCCCCCAAAACAGTTTTCTGCTCATTTTTTACCCCATTTTCCCACTTTTAGCCCCTTCCCCAACAATTATAAGTTAAGGGGTTTTTTGTTCAAACAAAATTTGGCCATCTCCTATAAATTGAGAAGCCATTTCCACTCCATCATCACACCAAAATTCAATCTCCCTTCTTACTCTACTACATTCTCTCAAGCATTTTTGCTACTTTCATTAGCTTTTTTGCTTATCTCTTCCTAATCTCGTCCTAATTTCTTCCTAATCTCCTCTCAATTTTTTTTACCAATCATTACTATTATTCTTTCACTCTTGGATTCAAGAGGAAAGGGTAAGTCTGCGGAGATTTCCTCATCTCGCACCATTGATCTCCAAGGCTTGTTCTGTCACCGATCCCGGTCGGCTGATAAAGGCATTCACATTGAGGAGTTGCATAACAATGACCAAATTGACATGATAAATTACGATTTCGGTATCAATGATCAGTTGTAGGACAATGATATTGAAGAGGTGGATACGATGCCTGTCAGGGATCCATCAATCTAACCAACGTTAACGAGCTGTCAACCCGATGCTAAGGATGCACAAGAACAAGATAAATCCTTGAGGTTAATGGTTTGGGTTTGGGAGCATTATGAGGTCATATGGGAACAGGATTCGAGGTATGGGAAGTGCAAACATTGCGGGGAAAAATTAGTACATAAAAAAAATTTTGGTATCGGAACACTACGTCACCACTTAGAAAATCAATATACTAATGTCCTTCCTAGTGTCACCACTAGTTCTAGAGGGCAAATATAACTTGAGAGCACAACCAGTGGGGTTAGATATATTTCAATTTAATTAACAACATTGTAGAGAAGGCATGATAAATTAGATGATGCTTACTAAAAAATCTTTTTCACAAGTTGAAGATGTGTACCTAGAATCTTGGATTAGATCACAATTAAACTTTACATTTAGAAAATTTTCTACGACAGCGGCTAGGGAGGAGAACTTCAAATTATTCAAAGCTGAAAAATTAAATTTGAGAGTATATTTCTCTACTCTTGATCAGTGTATGACATTTACTTTTGACATGTGAACATCGCTAAACATCGCTTGTAAGTCAATTATTTTATTGCATAACTGCTCATTAGATTGATTATGATTAGATGATGCAAAAATGTATATTGTCATTTAGAGTCACAGAAATTGATCATACTAGATTCCACATATTAAGTTGCGTTTTGAAATTTTGCGTGAATATTATTGTCATGATGAATTTTTGTAGATTTTCTTTGATAATATATCAAACAATGATGTCGTTGCTTGTCTTTTAAGTCATCAATTAAAACCATCCCTTGAAGGTGCATTCTTTCACATTAAATATATGTGCCATATTTTAAATCTTTTCGTGCAAATGATTTTATAAGTTTTGCAAAACAAAATTGTCCCTACTTAGAATTCATTGTCATATTTAAAATTAAGTCCCACTGTATTTTGTGAATTCAAAAGGTTTTTTTTTTTAAGATAAAAAACCATCTTCTTGGAAATGTTTTAACTTGGATTGTCAAACCTACTGGAACTTCACCTTTTTGATATTGTAATATGCATGTTTCTACCCAAATTTGTTGATACATTTCATAAACATGAAGTTAGGCTGTGAATTCCTTACAACTAACATTTAGAAAAGATGATATAAATCCGGTGAATTGCTAAATTTTTTTTATGAGGCAACCAAAGTTTTCTTCAGTGTTTACTACCCGACTATTTATCAAGTTTTGTTTCGTTTAGTGAACATTATATATGCTTTGCATCAGTTTAAAGATGATGATTTTTTTAAATCGACGGTCAAAGCAATGCAAGCTAAAGTGACTTCAGTATTTTAAAAACATTCTCCCTATCTTTTTAGTTGCTTCTTTTCTTGATCCATATGTGAAAATGACGAGTGCAACCAAATTGTTTGATGAAATTTATTATACTTATTTAGAAATGACCCATGTAAATGTTTTGGCTATGTCTGCTACTGCTTTCGAGCACTTGCATTCTTTGTACAAGTTATGTTGTGAAAGAGATTTGGGTAAGGTAAGATCCGAAGTTCTTCAAACTGAGCCTCCTAGGAGATCAATCTTATTAAGATTCAACCCAGCCTTCCTAATGCTCAAACGTCCCCAATTGATGACTTCAGGTTTAGCTGAGGTTGATAACCACCTCAACACATTGTTTAAGCCAAGTGACTTCAACATATTGGAAAGGTGGAAACAAAAAAAATTAAGGTTTCTAATATTGTTGATCATTGTCTAGGAGATTCTCGTAGTTCCGATCTTTACCGTGGCATCCGAGGCAGCATTTAGTGTAAGGAAACAGGCAATATCAAAGAAACAATCAAGATTGACACCAGAAGTAGTGCAAGTCAGCATATACAACTGAGATTGGGGGCTTGTTGCACTTCGAAAGTAAAACCAAAAGAGTTCCGATGACGGGATAGTATCCAATGATGATGCTTGAATTTTTTTTCTTTTTACATTTAGTTTTTATTTGATCTAAATATACTATTAAGCATAAATCATAAGTTTTAATTTTGATCATTTTTAGAACATTTTGCCATTTCAAGATGTAAGACATGTTCCAATTAGTTGTAAGTGTCGTTTGATTTTTTTACTTAATAAAAATTAAACCAGTGGTGGTGTTTTTCTTTAAAACAAATATTAAATCCAAAATCAATTCATTAAATTAATTTTTTAATAAAAAATCTTGGACCAGGCCAGGTTTGGCACAGAACCAGCCCAGGACTGGGTAAGAACCAGCTTGGGACCGGGTAAGGACCAGCTCAGGACCGAACCACCTAAATCTGGTCCATGCCCGATCCTTTAGGACCCAAACTCAAGCCTAGCCGGCCCTGGGTCAGGTCGACCTGCCTCCCACCTCTAGCTTCTGCACCCTTATCACCACCAAATGACTTGTAGAAGCCAATAAATCGGCAATACCCACAATACCCTAATAAATTATTCACATAATAAAAAATAAATTAATAGCGCTAACTTACTATTTTGTTTGCTTTCCAAAAAAGTCTACGCCTGCAAAAGCAAATGAAGCATAACAAATTGCTCACAACAAACAAGAGATTGTTGTGGACGAGATTGGCAACAAAAAAATGTAGTAGAAACAGGGATGAGCTCATGACTTTTAGAGACTTTGAATTTAATAACATCATAAATTACTTGTTGGGAGGGTGCCGGCTAGGTAGACTTTAATCCCAAACTGTCCCCATACCTGATGGATACATCTACAAAAATTAACCGAACTAAACTTAAACCCTCACAGTTACAATAGAAATCCTATCCATTAGGTGGAGTATAGTAAGGTACCCACGAGTGTGGATCGAAATTGACATCCCTATTCTTACCTTCCATAGAATCAAATACCGGGGTATACAGGCTATCACAGTGTGTTGGAATACCATACGGTATACCACAATATACTACACTTATCATAGGTATACCGATTACTGCTAATTTTTAAATTACTTTGGACAATTTATAGATCGCATTGACCGCAAGTATACCACATATTGTGAGTTAGAAATCTTTTCTTTTTTATTTATACATTAGTGTACCACACACACACACGTGCATATAATGCCAAAATATAATTAATAGACATATATAAGATGACAAATGAAAGAGTAATTTTGCTTTGTTTCTTTACGGCTTTTCGTACTTTATATATTTAACTTATATTAGGACAATTATGTAAAAATAATTAGAATACATATAAAAATGTAAAAAAAAAAAATTATATTGGATGTTTTTCATCTTAAAATAATAAATTTATACAAAAATAGTAACAATATAAAATGCAGTATATCATATGAAATACGTATAATTTACCGGATGTGACAGAACTACCGGTAATGGCATTGAATATATTGCTACACAGTAGTATCGCTGTGATCAACTTCAAATCTTCGATGAATATTTTGCTTGCAGAAGCAAAGCTGCATCGATCTTGATAACCCTCAACTCTCTTTTTCCATATGTATTTTCCTGTCAGAGTTGCTACAACGAAGAGGCCCTTGAATGTATGATATTTTTGCTTTACTAGTATAATCCTTAGCTTCTAATCTCTCATTTGTATTAATGTACTCATTATTCAAACAATTTTACTTGGTTTAAATATCAGAGCGGCATTCTAACACAATGATGGTGAAATCCAAAGCTGCCGATGCCATCTCCATCCATCCGCAACAAAATTCTTGCCCCTTTACTTTACCAGTCCCATTTTCTGTAATCCATACTCCATTATCTTTGATGCTTATCCTTTTTGTTCTGATAAAAAGAACTATCGGTATATCGTACGTCAAACGACAAACTCGTTATGTTAATTGATCCTTCCAGCAACATATACACACCACTTGGAGAAAAGGAATTAAAAATAGTAATAGTAATGAATCATAGAAGAAAATAGATATTAGACCGAAAATTTTATACTTAAAGAAGGGAAGAGCAGACAACATCACTGTTTGGGCCGGCCTGTTTGGATTTAATTTTTCAGGATAAGTGAGGAAAGACCTAAATATGCAAATGGCCCCTGAACTTGAGTAACTCATGTGAGTTAGTACAAAACTCAGTACTTAATTAAAGTTAGCACCCCAACTCTACAAAACGTAGCGAGTTAGTCCATTATATATTATTTTTTGTTGACGTGGCTTTGGACTGTGAATGAGATGACTATTATTAATTCAGACTAATTGTCTCTATGTAAAATCAATTTTTTAAAATTATTTTAAAATTCATGGTAATTTTTCTTAAAGAAATTTGAACTAGGAAATAATTTTTTTATAATTAAAAAAATTTTGCATGATCAATTTTTCCTATATATGAAATAGTTGTTGTGCATAAGGTGTTAAATACCATTACCGCTAGTTATATCTCACTCTAAATTTTTAAGATATACCGTATCGAATACTGTTTGCGTTTTCGCAAAAAAAAAAATGTTAGAATATTATTTTAAGATGATATAAATTCAATAATTTTTTCACATATTTTATATATATTCTAATTTTTATCATCATAATTTTTCAAATATAAATAAAATATATATGATAGAAGGTATTTTTTTAATACCAAACACATAAAAAAAATGTTATATATATATATATATATATATATATATATAGTGTAAAACAAATAATATTCAGAAAGAAACTAGTTTATTGATATAAGAGAAAAAAAAACAATACATTAATAATAACAATACATTTTCTAATATCACATTCAGTTTCTAGGTGGCTTAAAGTAACTATTAAATTTTTATGTTAACTAAGAAAAGTAACAAAAAAAATAAAAGTAAATATTTATTTTATGATATGTATATTAATTATATTTTAATTTTTTTTATATATTTATGATATTTTGATGTAAAATGACAAAAAAAATCTCACATGTATTTGAAATAAATAAAATACTATGATACATACCTTCCGGTATTTGTGGTATATTGCAGTTTTTAGATAAAATGTACACAAAGAGTGAGCAATATGCGAAATAATGCTAAATACCTCAGTATACTGCGCGATAAAATAATAAAATATGAAAACATTTATACCATGTATCGCTTACCCGATGTATAATATACCATGTTATTTAACTCCATAATTATGTATAATATTTGTACTTATTGTGAAACAACTTTTGGTTGTGTTAATGAATTGCAGCTATTGGGGGCAGATTAAAATGTTTTAAATTGGCTTAGAATGAGAGACTAATCAAAAGTTTGGGATGAAATTTAACTCACATAATTCATGGATATTGACAGAGATTATATAATTGAAGATTATATATGGGATAATTTTCATGGGACACCATATATATATATATATCTAATTTTCTTTTTTATTTCATCTTAAATAGATTAATTACAGGGCCTTACGGATTAAACATTAGTGACCCCATAAAATTTACCTATGTACCTGTTGCAGTAAATTACTTTATATTTGAAGTAGTTGTTTTCTCAAAAATAATGAAAATTTCAAATCATATGTATATAAGTAAATATTTTAAATTACATATTTCAATATGTAAAATATTATGTAATTTTAATATATAATTTTATACTTAAAGAAGGGAAGAGCAGACAACATCATTGTTTGGGCCGGCCTGTATGGATTTAATTTTTCAGGATAAGTGAGGAAAGGCCTAAATATGCAAATGGCCCCTTAACTTGACTAACTCACGCGAGTTAGTACAAAACTCAGTACTTAATTAAAGTTAGCACCCCAGCTCTACAAAACGTAGCGAGTTAGTCCATTATATATTATTGTTGGTTGACATGGCTGTGGACTGTGAATGAGATGACTATTATTGCTTTGGTAGTGATGGAGGAAAAAAGACAGAGTACCATATTTTATGTAAGTTAAGCATATTTCATATTATTCCCTTTGTAGATGAAATTTATTAATTCAGACTAATTTTGTCTATGTAAAATCAATTTTTTAAAATTATTTTAAAATGCATGGTAATTTTTCTTAAAGAAATTTGAACCAGGAAATAATTTTTTTATAATTGAAAAAATTTTGCATGATCAATTTTTCCTATATATGAAATAGTTGTTGTGCATAAGGTGTTAAATACCATTACCGCTAGGTATATCTCACCCCAAATTTTTAAGATATACCGCATGGTATACCGTTACCCTTTTTGTAAAAAAATAAATATTAGAATATTATTTTAAGATGACATAAATTCAATAATTTTTTCGCACATTTTATATGTATTCTAATTTTTTTCATCATAATTTGTCAAATATAAATAAAATATATATATGATAGAAGATATTTTTTTAATACCAAAAACATAATATATATATATAGTGCAAAACAAATAATATTCAGAAAGAAACTAGTTGTAGCAATGTGCGGGTTTTCGGGAGTCGCTACCAATCAGTTTTCGCTCAGGTCGATTGGACACCTTAAAAATGGTTTGTGAGAGTTCTAAAGTTCGGGAGTACGGTTACGTTAAAATAACTCTATTTTAACTCCTAAAATTGGTACCTTAATTGATTTTAATTTTGTTTTGCTTGCTTTTGGATAACTTCAGTTAATTTTCAAACTAGAAATTTAACTGAATCATCCAGATGTAATTTTTTAGATTAATGTGAATTTCTGAAATTTTTTGTAATTAATTTATATAAAAATTTTTATATAAACTTGATATTTCCGAACCATGGATTCTATCAAACCATCAGGATACGGAATTTAATAATAAAAATTAGTTTTTTAATTAAATATTTTAATTAATTAGTAATCCATATCATAAATTCTGCCGAATTATCCGAATATGGATTTTTATCTTTATACTTAATTTTATTCATTTTAAAATTTTGTATTTTTCCAAACCATGAATCCTATCGGATCACCCGGACATGAAATTTAATTAAAATTTTTATTCTTAATTTATTAATTATTAAATTTGTCATAAATTTTTATAAAATTTTGGATTTATTAATGATCTTAATGTTAACTAATTTTTTTTGTAAAGAAAATTTTTTTATTTTTATTTTTATTATTTTTTTGTTCTATTTCGATGTTAAGGTTTCATCTTTAGAACCTTAAGGTAAATTGAAGGAAATTACATAAATAAAGAAGAGTAGAGCTTTTTGTCGTCCACTTAAAAATAAAGTTGTAATAAAGTAAATTGCAGGAAAGTAAATAAATAAAGAAAAGTGTGGCTTTTTTCCGTCCACTTAGATAAATAAAAAGTGTATAAATTAAATAATTACAGGAATTAAATAAATAAAGAAAAGTGGGGCCTTTTGGCCACCCAGTTAAATAAATAAAAAATACATAAATTAAATAATTACAGGAATTAAATAAATAAAGAAAAGTGAGGCTTTTGGCCATCCACTTTAAAAAAATTAGGAGGTATAACCTTTCATAGAAAAATAAATAAGAAGAAATAAAATAAATAAAAAATAAGACACAAAAAGTTAGCTGTTAATGGTCTATCTGCAAAAATAAGAAAAGTTAGTAACTTATATATGTGAAGTAGAAAAGTTGAAGAATATGAGAAGAATTCTACCGAGATTTGAGTCGACTTTTAATCGAGCTATGGATTCATAAACAGATTTTTGCCTCAATTTGATGTCGAACGATAGCGAACGATTAGTTTATGACCGATACTGGGCTTGTTGAATGACGCGGCGATTATTAATTTTTTTTTTATTACTTTTTTATTAGAAGTTTCGGATTTTCGTAAATCTTCTTTTATATATTTTTTATTGTTTTGAAATATTTTTAAATAATTATCCAAACCATGGATCTTGTCAGACCACCTGAATATAGATGAATAATCCATCTTAGGACAAATTTCTAAAAATTTAAATATTGATTAACTAATAATTTGATACACATTTAATGTATTACAAGCATTACAATTAAGCTTTTCTAAAAAATAAAGATAAATAAATGAATAAACATATCAAATCAAAATCCTATGTTATTCTCCTATATCGACTTAATGACCAAATTTAATGTAAGGCCAAACCAACAATAATAAAGAAAGCAAAGAAAAATACAAATAATGAAAATCTTGATGTCAGTGATTAATCTGCAAAATAAAAGAAAGTTAGTGACTTAAATGAAATAAAATAAGAAGATGGAGGATTAAACAAGGATTTTTACCAAAAAAACAAACAAAAACTTTGACTTGGTCGTGTCTGGCTTTTTTTCGTTTCTTCTTCGTCTTCTTCGTCGGGACGGCGTGGAGTCGTAGACGGCAGGCAGCTGATCGTCAGAGGGTGGTGGCGACGTGGGTCAAGGGGTGCTGGCGGCAAGGGTGAGGCGGATCCGGCTGGCGGTGTGGCGAACGGAGGGAGCGCCTGACGGGGGAGAGCCGGTGCTACGCGAGGAGGATCCGGCTGGCTGGCGGCGTGGCGAACGGAGGGTCCGGCTGGCAGCGTGACGAACGGAGGGTAACGCCAGTGACGGGAACGACGGCGTCGTCGCGTCCGGCGAAGTGAAGGTTCCTGGACTCGTTGACAGCACGGCAGTTGACAGGGGCTGCTGAAGGTGACGACGTAAGGCCGGAGCGGGGAACGGTAAAGGATTGACAGCGTGAGGACGACTACGGTGACGACGTGGTGGAACGCGAACGGAGACGGAGGAGATGGAATCAGAGAGTTATACGAGAGAGAGAGAAATGAATTTGGAGACAGAGAGAGAGAGAGTTGGGAGAGCAGCCAACGAGGGAGAAAAGTGAGTCTTTAGGCCAGAGAGCTCAGCGAATGAGAGAAGAGAAAGAGAGAGATTCGAAAGACGGAGGGAAAACAGAGAGCAGGCGGGGAGGAGAGGGAGAGAAGGCCAAGTCGCGAAATAGGGAGAGGCAGAAAAGTGAGCCGGCTGGAGGGAGAGGGAGACGAGCCCGAGCCAGTCTGCCAGTATTGAGAGAGAGAGAGAGCTCTCGTCTGTGAGAGGAGGGGAGATTTTTTTTGTTGGAGGGAGAGCCCCCCTTTGCCGTGAGCCAGAGAGAGAGATCAGATAAGAAGGCGAGAGAGAGGCCCAGATTGTTCTGGAATTTGACAGGGGAGACTAATTAATTAATTAATTAATAATAATTTTTTTTTTAATTTTTATACATATAGATATATATATGTGTATATCTATTATTTTAAAACTAACAAAATGCCCCCTAAATTATCTAACTAATTAAAAAATTTCTTTTTTTTTTCTCTTAATAATAACAATAATAATTAATTAATATTTTTTCAAGATTAATTTTTTTTAAATGGTCGGACGAAATTGGGTGTCAACACTAGTTTATTGATATAAGAGAATAAAACAATACATTAATAATAACAATACATTTTCTAATACCACATTCAGTTTCTAGGTGGCTTAAAGTAACTATTAAATTTTTATGTTAACTAAAAAAAGTAACAAAAAAATAAAAGTAAATATTTATTTTATGATATGTATATTAATTATATTTTAATTTTTTTTATATATTTATGATATTTTGATGTAAAATGAAAAAAAAAATCTCACATGCATCTGAAAAAAATAAAATACTACGATACATACCTTCCGGTATTTGTAGTATATTGCAGTTTTCGGATAAAATGTATACCAATAGTGAGCAATATGTGAAATAATGCTAAATACCTCAGTATACTGCGCGATAAAACAATAAAATATGAAAACATTTATACCATGTATCGCTTACCTGTTATATAGTATACCGCGCTATTTAACTCCATGATTGTGCATAATATTTGTACCTATTGTGAAACAACTTTTGGTTGTGTTAATGAATTGCAGCTATTGGGGAGTAGATTAAAATGTTTTAAATTGGCTTAGAATGAGAGACTAATCAAAAATTTGGGGTGAAATTTAACTCACATAATTCATGGATATTGCAGTAAATTACTTTAGTATTTGAAGTAGTTATTTTATCAAAAATAATGAAAATTTCAAATCATATGTATATAAGTAAATATTTTAAATTACATATTTCAATATGTATAATATTATGTAATTTTAATATATAATTTTCATAATTTAGAGTCTCACTCACATTTGACCAATATTACTTTCCTTCCCGAATTAAATGCAACACAAGCACCCACAGCCACATCATGTTTAGAGGCTATCTGTGAACATCACCCTAACAGCCCATAATCACGTCAGCCAACAATAGCATGCAATAGACTAACTCACCAAGATTTGTAAAGTTAGAAGGCTAATTTTTAACTGAGGACTAAGTTTTGGACTAACTTGCTCGAGTTAAACAAGTTCAGGGGCCATTTGTATATTTAGGTCATTAATTCATAAGATTCAGTACACACACACACACACATATATATATATATATATATATATATATATATATATAAATATAATTAGTATGATCATATAAGTAGTGAATTGGGTGGGATAATAACTTGAGTTGAGTGACGAGAAGACAAGCTTCACGTAGTTGATGAGGTACCTAAGCTAATTCTTTTATGTAGCACACACATTGTCCTTGTTGGTCACAGGCTCCGTATCGAAAACCTTCCCCCTTGCAAGCTGTTTCGCAGGCCTGATTAGTTGTGAGATCACCACGTATGCAGTCTCCCTCATACGTTTCACTTGTCTGGCTATCAACTGGACTATTACCCACACTATAAACATAGTACGAGGGTCCCGAGTCGTCATTTTCTCCACCCACATTATCCATAGCCATAGGTCCTGCTGTGCCACTCCCTGGGGCATATGGATATTCTTCTTCATTTCCCGCTTCTTCGGAACTGCTCTCAGTCATCAGATCATCCTCATCCATTGGACCATATTCTTCGTCTTCAGATCCTGAAAATTCAAATAAAAATATCGTATAATTAATACAGTATATATGATTAATTTCATCGACCACTATACATGCTTCCAAATCTTAGTAGCTAGAAGAAAAAGTTAGTGCAACGCCACTGTGTGATGATTAGCCTTTAATTAATTTTTGGGAAATTTCCGCTTCATCCACAAATTAAAAATTAGTTAGATCTAACAAGTGTGCCCCAAATTTTTTACTTCTATAAAAATTACTTCGAGCATACATTTTGGATCAATTAAAGACGGACATAAGCACATGTGTCACACAACCTAATTTCTTCCAACGAAGAAGATTGTTTTGCTTTTAAGGAAAGAAAAAACAAATGGAAGATTTAAACTGTCAAATTTTAAAAAAATTATTAAAAAATTTAGATTTATGGAAAGACAATTACCTAATAATTTAGATAAGAATAACAAAAGTTAATGATGGATATTTACTCTGATAGTCGGCTCCATCTATTAGGGGACTAATATCAAATGTTTTAAAAAGATTTAGGAACAAAATAGAATTAACTAACTTACGGGGTGAAAACAGAATAATGAAAATTGAAAATTAGTTATCTCATGAAATTTAGCCAACATAAAGTTATAAACCATACCGGCAACTATTTGCAGGGAGCAACAACAGGTTTTAGAATCCTTGCAGATGTGGGTGCCGTCCTTGTTGCACGCGACTTCACAAGCTGCATGCTCACAGCCGGGCATAGGTATTGGTGGGTTACAGACGTATTTTGGAATTACTAAGCTTCCTGCCAATGTAAAAAGAGAGAGTGCGGTCATTAACTAATTAATTAATTACCAATATGTCTTTAATTTCTTATTAATTGTAACATGTGAAATAAGTAGTAGAATGCATCGACAACGACGTCTGGTATAAATCTTAATTATTTTACGGAATATAATATATCATTCTACCTCTAAGCTAAGATTAATTGTTTTTCTTTCAAATTAATCCATAACCATTAACTTCAAATCACAAAATTAATTAATGTTATGTGGGATTTAGCTTTTGGAATACACAACATTTTTTCCTTCCATCTGATCAATGTTAAGTGCAGTTAGCTTCATCCAGCTCGGGCTTGTTTCAAATGGGTTCGAGGGGCCCCCTTTTTACATCGAGGTGCAGCTAACTTTTTTTCTAGAAAGAATTGGTCGGTCAAGTCAGTCCACTTCCACTTCCACTTCCACTTCCCCTAGGTGACAGCTCTGATTGTATTTTGCTCCCCATCATCTTGTTGTAATATATATTGTCTGTGTCTCGACGCAGGTTCCATGCATGCTCCGTCATCAAACTAGCTAGCTGCATCTTTTGTAATATTGGGGGATAATGGTACCTTTGCCTATTCTTTCATTTTCTTTAGCCTCGCTCTGCCACTTTCTACTACTATATATTATATTTACTACTTCACAGAGTGATTTTTTTTTCTTTTTCCAGTAAGACTATTTTGGCTGATTAAAGAAAAAACACCCATCAACCCATGGGAGAAACTGAGACTAGAGTCCACAATCTAACCTACCAGTACCACTACAACAAAGAGAAAATATCAACTATTACTTTAAAAACAAAAAAATATCAACAATTACTGAGTTGGATCATTTACCAGAAAGTTAAGAAAACTGCAGCAAAAGTCCCAATTAGGCCCACTGCTTGCAGGACACACAGGCTATCCCAAGCCCAACTATTTATTAACTTCTCCTCACTTCCAAAATCCGCAACATTCCGTTCCGAGGCTTCGAGCTCTTTCAAGTTTCATCCCCACAAAGAGCGAGAGAGAGAAAGAGAGAGAGAGGGAGGGAGGGAGGGATAGCGAGATAGAGAGAGCGAGAGAGAGACCTGTGATTGATGCTGCTTCCTTATGAGATCAATGAACATTGTTTGCCATCTTCAATTGTTCTTGTCGGACCGGACGAGTGACTTGTGATTTTAATTGGAACCAATCTTCTGCCTTGTCTTAATTAATTATATATCCCTCGCCCTCACTGCCGACTCCGAGGCACCAGATGTTGCGTTAATTTGTTCTGAAAATTCCTTCTCCTTAAATACTTCCCTAACAGCAATCTTATATGTGCAGAAGAAGTTAGCTACGATTTACTTGTTCTGAGAGGGTAAGGAGAGAGCATCACAACCTCCTGGGCGAGCGTGAATTGAAAAGAAACAAGGAGAGAGAGAGAGAGAGAGAGAGAGAGATGGTCTTCTCTTCTTCGACAATAGCAAAGGCCTGGCCGGAGAGCTCCTCCGGTTCTTCCACTTCTCTTGTTCCCGGAAACCTTTCCCATTCGGTGTATACCCAGCGAAAAGCCCTTCTGGTTGTTGCCTTTTCCTGTCAGTTCTCTGATTAAAAAGCTGATTGATTTATGGATTAGGAGCTTCTACAGGGAGCAGGCCACGAACCAGTGACGCTGAACGAAGAATATATATAGGGCCATGCTGGAAATAGCTGTCCCTGACCGGACACAACCGATCTCGTAGAAACAGGAACAGAAACAGATAAAAGATCCAAAACCAAAATTAGCTAGCTAGAGGGGAAGGAACAGAGGCAAATAGACATACCTTTGAAGATGATATACGCAGCAATGAGCGAGATGATAGTTGCAAGACTCCGAAGAGCCCTCGCCATATCCTCGCACCTCAACTTGGCTTCTGTCGGGCGCCTCTTTTCTTTAGTTATATTATATAAATGGTAATATTTTTTATTTTGATCAACTGTTGTGGTTATGATTATATTGGATTTAAGGGATTTATAGCACCCAATTGTCATCGGGATAATCGTCGAAGAATTGAAGTTACCCATGTCACCCAAAATTGTATCATCTTCGGTTACGGTGCCGACTTGCCAGTTGCCAATATGCATGCATTCCGTAAGAAAACAAATCAAGCTGAATATAGCATTGCCATCTACGTCACATTTGTTTTTTTATTTTAAAAATAAAGATGATTAGTATAAATATTACAAAAATTTGGCACCCTCAAAATATAATATGTTACAATTGTTTGAGACTTTGAGGAGTAACGCCCAAAATTATGGTTGCATTATAAGAGAAATGTTGAAATGTGACTAATTTATACGAATGAAAATCAGTAACATAAGAGTTCAGTTGCATGTCAATAGCATAAGTGTGGGCCACAATCTTTTATGCGACTGAAATGTTCAGTCGCATATCAGTAGCACACTTTAAAAAATATTAAATTTCAGTTGCATATGTAGTGGGTCATAGTCATTTATGCGACTATAATAGTCAATTTGTATAAATGTTAGTTGCATACCAGTTGTACGATTTAAAAAATATAAAAATGTTAGTAGCATGTTAGTCGTACAGTTTAAAAAATAGTAAATTAATTTCCCCATCAGTTACACGACAGTGTGACATATTAAACTAGTTTAAATACCTGGCGTTGCCCCAGGATGTCAAGTTATAATGAGTATAAAAAAATAATACATATTTAAATTTTATACAAATATTATTAAGAAAATTATTACCACTGAAACAATAATTTAAAGAATATAATAAAATACTGTAAAAATTGTTGTTAAAAACATAAATATAAACACCTTAACTTTCTCTTTCTTGATCTAGCAACCATTTCTTCTTCATGCTAGAATTTCCTACGCATTCTTTTTATCACTTTTAGAATTCGCTTATCGTGAGTCACTGAATAGTTATTAAGCCCCTCTTAAATGTAAGATTTCATTTTTTCTAAAATATCCTTAATAAAACTTCTATTTTTCTAGTTTTCGTTTAGCTGAACTAGGTCACAGACTCACAAGCACCTAATGTCGGTAAAAGGGTCATCTTTCCTCGCTAGCTATTGATACGTGTTGAGATTTAAGAATGACGTTTGTTAGTGAAAGGGTAAGATTCTGAAACCCCTAGACCTTTCTAATGCCTTTTAATTCAAAAGCACAGTAACCCTTAGATCCCACGATCTTCTGCACAAGGATGCTTTTCTCCTTCCATCTGTGAGGCTAGATACCTCTAGCTCCCATTACATGGCTTGTTCCCTTGGGGACCAACAAACAATTTTTGCCAACCTTTGCCATGTCAAACTTAGGATTCCATTGCACCTTCTCATGAACCAGTTGTGCAAATGACTTTAAATTTCTTTCCTCTTAATTGACTCTTAATTTTTTCCTATAATTGTCAACCTTCCTGCTTTTGTGCAACTTGTGAGGTCCAAATTCTTTCTGGAATCCTTTTTTTTTTTTTTTTACTCATTGATCGTCAATGTGTTCTCCTCCTGCTTCTTCCTCATTCTTCCTTCTGCAACAAGGCATTGTTCTTTTTGTTTAAATCCTAGAGAGACTTGCCCTGCTCTAGAATTCTATTTTTTAGCTAGTCTCATTCTTCCTCTAATTAGGTAGTCATCACCTTAAGGGAGGCCACTTCTTTGTCCAATGTATGGTTCACATGGTAAAGATTCTAGTCAGATTCCATCACCTTCTCCACCCTTTTGGAAATGCCACTTAGGTTAAGAGAGGATTTGAGGTATCAAAAATAGTTTGTTCAAATCAAGGGCAAATAAGACAGCAAAGGAAGGTCTCACAAGACTCACTTAGAAATGCTGCCCGGTAGCAACTTTAACCACCTTGTTGGGTCATTTAGGTTATCTACCATCTTCTAGTGGTCCTGAGTTAGAAAAAGCTCCTTCAGGACCTAGTAAAGGCACCTATAATCCTTCAAGATGGACCTTTATTCTAAGATACATGATTGAAGGTCCAAGGAAACTCCCCGTTGGTAAAGTTAACTTCCTGGAACTTGCAGCCTTGCTATTCTAGCACCTCAGGCTAGAATTGGTCGCGCACCCTAGGGATCAGGTGTGGATTTGTAGGGGCTTTGGTAGTGGCCTTTCTTAAGGGTGTGCATTCACAGGGGCCTTGGTGGTGGCCTTTCTTAATGAAGCCCTTTAGGCCTCATGAGGCAAAGGGACTTCCTGGTGCTCGGCCACAAAAGCAATAAAAGGGAGGACAACCAAAGTGGAATTGGAGGAATTAATAATAGGGGTAGAAACTGACATAAGAACCCCATGTGTACTCTGTCAACCAGACACCCCCACAAGGAAAGAGGGGTAAAGGAATGAGTTGGATGAGCGACATTACCTACAAAATAGAGAAAAATAAAACCAAGCAACATCTTAAAACCCTAATTTAGAAAAAGGAATGATAAGGAACTATATGTGACTAACATTAGAATTGAGTACCTTGAGTCACCTAGAAGGCCCCCCAACAGAAGAAGGCAGGAACAAAGAGGAACCACTAAGTGAATGATGACTCTAACATCCACCTCAGGCTGCTTAGAATAAGAAAAGTCATCGGGAGTCTCTATCACATATTAACTAGATGGAACGAAGGTTCTCTGCCTTTTGGCCCCACATGCCATGTCGACAAAGTGGCATTGTCATCACCACGGAAGTCATAGAGGCTATATAAGAAAGTCGTTCCTTTTGTTTTAAGGACATCTTGGCACCTTGGAAAGAGCGTAACAATGTCTATATTTTTCTTAGGGCATCTAGTAGTGGCTTGGCCTATGTCTACAACAATAAAATAAAGGGTTAATGCTACAAAATAATGCACGACAATGGGAAAATAGTTGTATTTACCTCACAAGAGCACCCCAGTAATAAAGGAATTAATGAGCGAAGCCTATATACCATGGAACCAAAGGTTAAGGTTGGGCTTGCTAAAACAAGTATAGACTACGCCAAAGGCCTGGAAGGTTGTCTTCTTTAGGCTGGTCAATGGAAGAGGAATAATCTCCACCTCTTGTCATCCTCCACCATATTTTGAAGATATTCCACTACTTTTTTCTTAGTCTGAAACGCCTTACATCCTACAACTAGCTTTAAGGGTTCAATGATTTTATGCATATGGTTATCCATCAATTCTAGGGAAAAATCCATATGGCACTCAAAGTCCACATATAAGTATTTCTCCTTCCAGTCTTTCTAACTCTTGGAGGTAAAGACGGAAAGGGAAAAAAGGGTTATAATGAAAAAGTTAGGTTTTAAATTGAAGAATCATAAGCGTGGTTCTATGAGGGTTGTGTAGAAGAAGAAAAAAGGATTTAAGGAAGAAAATGGTCCTTGCAAGTTAACACACGAGTATGACCCCATAAAAGTGCAGGAAAACGTTGAGAGCCAATTTAGAGGGAAGAAATTGAAAGTAACTGCACAGCTAGTCATGAGGGGTACAATGGAAACCTTAATTTAATCTGACATTGGTTGGCAAAAATTGTAAACAAGTCCCTAAGGAAACAAGCCTTATCCTGAGACTCGAAGATAACTGGCCTCATGGATAAAAGGAGAAAGTCATCCTTGTAAAGAAGATCGAGAAATCTGGAGGTCACAGTGCCCTTGAATCGGGAGGTATCAGAAATTTCTAAGGGTTTTAGAACCTTGTCCCCTTGAGAAGTTCCAACAGTAGTCTCCCCTCCAACAGATGCCATCCCTAAACATCAACATGTATCAATAATTAATGGCGGAAGGTAACACTACACCGGCATTTGGCACTAATAACCCAATCCAACAGGACAAAAACTAGAAAAACACTAGTTTTGTTGAGGAAATTCTAGAAAAAATGAACTCTTACCTTTGAGATAATGTTTAATGACTCTTATTAGCAACTTATAACAAGTGAATTCCGGAAACGATACAAAGGATAGAAAAGAGATTTTGGGAAAAAAAATTACAAATTGTTACTAGATTAGGAAATAGAAGCCTGAGGGCAATTTTGGACTTTTGATTCTATAATTGCCTTGGAAATTACACCCTAGACCATTCCTGAGCTAATATGTGTGAACTTCATCAGAACTGTCCCTTCACCTCTAAATTTTGAAAATGCAAGGAACTCATTCCCTCTATTTTTAGTTTAGGTGTGCTCATGGATACCCTATTGTGCTTCAATCCACTAGCTAAAAGGCCTGCTAAAGATGAACATGCAAGCCCTGTGTGAGGATCCCATTGGATAATTGACAAACAGGTTGAGTGTTAGAGGTCATTAGAGGCTAGGAATGCATAAATGAAGCACCCCCTAAATCACAGGGGTGATCACGTAACAAAAGGAGCTTTCCCCCATGATCACAAGGATGCTAGTCTTCTAGGAGACCCCCTAAACATGAAGGTATGGTACGTTCTCTTTACAGAATTAAAACTTTCACTAAGCTAGCAACCTCTTTTAAGCCCTTACTAACTTGAGTATAAAAGGGTTCCTGGGGCACACAACTTTGGAGCCCCAAAACCCTGTCTCTACTTTCAAGTTCATCAATCTTTAAAAGTCTTGGATATTCCACCCATACTTTGGATATCAATTAGTTAGCCATACATAAACATATATGCTACTTACAATAGAATGATCCTACTAATAAAGCTACTTTTACCAAGAAAGGAAGAAATTAAAATCTTGTAGGCTTGAAAAGAAGCTATGATTGATTAACTACTTTCCTATCTAATACGGAAAACTTACTTCCAAAGATAATATATTCAGAGTTAGCAAGAAAAATGGTTGTTGTAATCCTTTAAAAAGTCCATGTCATCTGATTCACACACTAGAGAAGAACATACACTTAGTTACTTGTGCTTCCAATAAGTAGTATAGTTATGAATACATTCGGTGTTAACTTGTACCAATAACACATACTGCTGTCATTAGGATAATCATCAATCAAGGAAACCAGTGATTAACAAACCAATTGTCATTGGATTGGGGTAACTTCAAAGAAAATTTAACTACTATTTAATTACTTAGTAAGGGGCAACTCTTATGTTATAGCAAACTCAATTGATACCATTGGATTTTTAAAAAACTAATTTAAATAATCCTTATACTTAAAGTAATGCATTCATTTAACCCCTTATGTTAGAAGCATTAACATCTAGTTTATCTTACTATATCATTTAAACTTTCTCTACACAAGACTAAAAAACAACACAAAACCTAAAAAAATATATATTTTTTAACCTTCTTTTAAACCTTGACTACACAAAATGTAAAAAGAAATATTTTTTTATTTTAGCTTCAAAGATAAAATGAAAAGACTAATATAGATTACACACATATTAAATTCATAATTTTCATGCCTAAAGATATACATCATACAAAATGACATAGGGAGTAACTCGTTTCCTAGCTTGTGAGGCACATGTAATTAGAGGTGGCAGAACACCAATAGTTGCTATTTTGTCCTCCTAACACCACAACATGAGCCCCCATCAATATAAATAATTAAAGGATGAGAGGACCCAAATTTTGACTATTTTCCTCATCTTGCCACCTATCATAGAAATTGGGAGTCTCATACATATAACTAACGACAAAAAAACTGAATTAATTATTATTAGCAAGGTCCAGTATGAGCATGTCACCGTATGACATCGACATACATCATTACCTATGTGAGACTCCTAACCAAATTAACCAAGATTTTTTTAGAAAAAAGAAACATGAAAAAAAATTATTTGCATTTGAGGACAGTTTGCTTGGTGTTCTCTTCATCGCTATCTGTTTTTTGGTTTTTTGTGCTCAGCCAGCTCATATATCTTAAAGCTATAAATATTTATATTATGAGTCAGTGTCTAGCGTAAAGTTTAATTCACTTTTTTGCTCGTACATTAAAATAATTTTTTTTTCATTTTGTTTGCATGGTAATGGAAAACTAAATTCGGGACAAAGGAAGTATATGTGTAACACTTATTATCAAGGAATGCTTAAGCAAAGGTTCTCTTTTTGTTTTCCTATATATGTACTTATAAGTGTATAGTCATTTGCAATCTTGTGGGCTTGAAAAGAAGTTAGGATTGATTAACTACTTTCTAACCTACTTTCAAAGATATTATATGCGATGGTAGCAAGAAAGACAACGATTGTAATCCTTCGAAAAGTCCATGTTAATCTGATTCACACACTAGAGGAGAACTTACACTCAATTACTTGTGCTTTTAGTAAGTGGTATAGTTATGAATATATTTGGTGTTAACTTTTACCAATAACACATAGAGTTGTAATTAGGATAATCATCAATCAGGAAAGCCAGCAATTAACACACCAAATTGCCATTGGGTTAGGATAACTTTCAAAGAAAATTTAACTACTATTTAATTACTTGGTAAGGGGCAGGTTTTATGTTACAGCAAACTTAATTGGCACCATTGGATTTTCAAAAAACTAATATAAATAATCCTTAGACTTGAAGTGGTGCATTCATCTGACCACTTAAATTAGAAGCATTAACATCTAGTTTATCTTACTATTTCATTTAAACTCGCTCTACACAAAACTCAAAAACTGCATAAAACCTAAAAAAATCTTTTATTTTTCTGATCCTCATTTAAACTTCAAAGGTCAAAAATGAAAAGAACAATATAAATTGCACACATTAAATTCTGAATTTTCGTGCCTAAAGATATGCATCATATAAAAGGACGGAGGGAGTAATTCGTTTCCTAGTTTAATTGCTTGGCGCATGCAATTGGAGGTGGTAGAGTGCCAATAGTTGCAGCTTTGTCCTCCTAACACCACAACATGAGCGCCCATCAATAAAAATGATTGAAGGCTTAGAGGATCCAAATTGTGATGTTTTTCCTGATCTTGCTACCCATCCTACAAATTAGGAGTCTCATACATATAATCAAAACAAAAAACTGAATTATTAGCAAGGTCCAGCGTGAACCTGTCACCATATGACATCGACATACATTATTACCTATGTGAGACTCCTAACCAAATTAACCAAGATTGTTTTACAAAATGAAAAATGAAAAAAAATATATTTACATTTGTTGACAATTTTCTTGGCCTTCTCATCATCTCTCTCTGTTATTGGTTTTTTGTGCTCGGCTAGCTCATTTAAATAATTTTTTTTTCTCTTTTTGTTCGCATGGCGATGGAAAAACTAAATTCAGGACAAAGGAAGAATATGTGTAACATTTATTATCAAGGAATGCTTAAGCAAAGGTTCTCTTTTTGTTTTTCTACATGTACATATAAGTGTATAATCATTTACAAGCGTTCGTTATAAACTAAATTGGTTATGCATGTCTTTTAATCTGGTGATATATGGGTGTATAATCATTTACAATCTTTTGGGCTTGAAAAGAAGGTAGGATTAATTAACTACTTTCCTATCAAGTATAGGAAACTTACTTCCGAAGATTATATGCAATGGCAGCGAGAAACATGACAGTTGCTATCCACCGTAGAGTCCTCATCTAATTCACACACTACAGAAGAACATCCACAAATAACATTAGGATGATCATCAATGAGGAAAACCAATAATTGAAACACGAAATTGCCACTGGGTTGGGATAACTTTGAAAGAAAATTTAATTAACTGCTATTTAATTACTTGGTAGGGGTAGCTCCTGTGTTATAGCCAGCCAACTCAATTGACACCACTGAACTTTTAGAAAATTAAAGTACATAATCCCTAGACTGAAGTGACGCATTCATTTAAGGCCCCCTAAATTAGAAGCATTAACTCCACCACTCAAAACAAGTATAAGGACAAGATGAAATGTTACTAAATCATAACTATTAGAAGACATGTACACTATCAACTCCTAAAACAATTTAAAAAAAATACAAAAATTAGTATAAACTAATCAGACAATAGAAACAGAAAGAAAATCAAGCTATGTTTATGATTGTTAAAATAATGTATATTGGGGAAAATTTTTATGGTAGGAAGGACGGGATCTATTATTTTTCTTGCCGGACAAATAATGTGGGCTCTAGCGCTGTTTATAAAATAGTAGAGAAAACTGAGAGAATAATGTTACTTTGTGAGTGATGAAAACTGAAATACTATAGAACAAAACTAATAAGATAGAACAAGATCCAAAAACAAAAACAAGAGAAAAGTGGTATTAAAAAATTACGAAGCCCCACCGTCAGCCAAAGACAGATGGCCTAGAGAAAACTAAAGGAAACACTAAAGAAAACTAAAGAATGAAAAGTAAAAAAGCGGCTGGGATCGGTTTAACCGAACCTTAACGCCGGCGAAGAGAGATAATGAGAGAAGAAAGCATTTTGTTAAAGGAAAGACAAATAAATCTTCAATGTACAACTAGATCCATAAAAAAATGCAGGAAAAAAAAAAGGAAAATGGTATCTGACACACAAGCCACCATGAAAAATGCATTAAACAGCGAGGTAAGGCCGCGGCTGGGCTCTGTTAAACCAACCAAAACGGTGGCGTTAGAGAGAGTGGGAGAGAAGACCCATTTTTTAGGATAGCAAAATGGGAGTGATGTTTTGAGTATTTATAGATGGTAATATGGCAGCGTAAGTCACCAAAGTTTAAGTTATAGTCATGTCAAATTTCAAGATCAATATCCAAGCAACCTTAGCCCCATCCTTCTCCCCTTATTTAAAAAAGTCCCCCCAACCTAAGGCTAATTGGCCGAATTTGGCCTGTTTTTCAACTAGATTTGATCATCCATTCCTAATTTTTATATTATTTCTTCAAATAATTAACTTTATCAGTGAAGTTTTCAATTTGTTTTTGTCAGATCCAATTTTCTTCTCCTTGATAGAGGTGGAGGAGTTGTAGATTAAAGAGATACTAGCAGAGAGTTCTATTCAATGGGGTCAGTTGATCAGCTCTCTCATAGTAGATTAGGATGGGAGTAAACATTTGTTAGTCTAAGTATTATGTTAAGTTTATGTCCCTTATTTTTTAGATTTTTTTTCTATAAATTTACAGGTTCAAATGCTGGATATACTTGTATATTCTCTACAGTTTTTATATAATATGGTATCACAATGACGTTATAAACAACATGGCTTGAGCTCACATTTGTATCTTCTTGATAGATGTTGCATGGTTTACAGTTAATGAAAAAAACTTTCATTAAAAAAAAAAAACTATCGTGCCTATAGTCCTCAAATTTATAACATTTGTACAATCCAGTCGCTATTATTTCTAATTTATACCTAAAGGGTAATGTGTTTACATTATTTCCATTTTGACCATTTATAAACATCCATTTATTTCAACCCAAAATGTATTTGAAATTTTCTACATTAATTAAAAATCGCCCGAGAAGTTTCAAAAAATTCGGGTCGAAACCCAACAATTGTGCCAAGTAATTTTCCTGATTGTAAACATGGGAAAACATTTTTTAAGTTTTGTTTTTAAAATATGTGATTAATTGGGCCTATATCCACAAAAAACAAAAAGGAATTAGGCCAATTGGACCAAACGAATATATTTAATTGGGCTGAATTAAATTCAAATTTATAAAAGAATTGAGCAGATTTAAATGATATGTGAATTTAAGTCGGCTCAACTAATACGAAAGATAAATTTATTAAATAAATTAAATAAAGAACTTTACCATAATTAAAAATGATTAAAAACAATTGTGAAAAATGATTTGCTAATATTTAAAAACAAAAACAAAGTACTTATACATTTATATTCGATCATTTTTTAAATTTGAAAAATTATTATTATTATTATTATTTATTTTATAAATTAGCCCCGATTAATTGAAATTAATAATGTATTCGTGCCTTTCGTTAGGCCAAATTAATTGAAATTAAGCCTGTTATTTTTTTTGTTGTCCAAACCAAATAAATAGAATGATGAAAAACATATTTTATTTATAATTGTATAATTAATATAAAAATCTTTAATAAATTAGCATAAATTTAAATTTATTTGAAAAATAACTCATATTAAATATTAATGATAAAAAATACAAAAATTTGGGCTGCATTAAGATGTTATTGGGATATAATGGTGTTGGGCCTGTTTTGGATTGGGTCGGCGAAAATGGCCGGCATATTAACACATTTGGGCTCCTTTTTCAGCCCATAAACCAAGCATGCCATTCTTGTTATCGGCCTAGCATACAAGGGCGGAAAAAATACTCCCTCCGTCCCATAAATTTTGATACATTTGATTTTTTGTTGTATTTTGACTCAATTTTATTTATATTATTGTTTGTTAAAAAAATAAAAAAAAATATATTTAGAAACTACATATCTTGAATTATCATTCATATACAAAGATTTTGTATTTATATATTAAAATGTTGAAAATAAAAACTCATAGATTAATTGTAAAAAACAAATAGAGCAAAACTTTTGGGACGGAGGGAGTACTTGGTTGTTATAAGTAATTAATCAATAAAAAGTAGGCCAAATAGCATATACTTAAAAATAATTTATACTAGTTGGAACACCACGCGTTGCTGCGGTGCATAACCATCTATTGTATGGTCTAAAACATAGATAAAGTCAATATTAGGCATTCATTTTCCCGCACATACAATAATGAATAATCTACGTACAGATTGAAGTAATATCTATCTATCCATTATGTTCTTAGTAAGACAATACAAGCAGCGACCTCAAGCTCATATCCATTATCTCAAATCCAATAGTAGGGATTAATAGAGTTTAAGGTTATGCAACTGATCTTAAAGTAGTGATTATTACAAACCATAGCTGAACAGTAGCAAATATTGGATTATAAAAGGTAGCTACTTTAGATGTGCATGCCGTTTTTGTAACAAAAATAAGATGAGATCTATCTACAAAATGGGCTGTATAGTGATGAAAGTGTTTTGCTTGCAAATATAGTAGAAAATGAGAATAGTTGATCTCCTGTTTTTGTTTGCTAGATGGCTGTGGAAATTGCAACCTCTCTCACGTGTAGTTGACACTTTACATTACTAAAAAACCATGGTTTTCCAACTGCATTATTACCAACGGCTTAGCCGTTGGTAATTTCCAACGTCTTAGCCGTTGGTAATTTCCAACGTGGAGAACCGTTGGTAAAAAATTTCCAACCTGCAGGCGTTGATGGGTTTTTTTTTGGTTTTTTGTTTTTTTACCAATGGCTTCACCGTTGGTAATTTCCAACGGTTATGACCGTTGGAAAAGGTTCATACTGTGACGCGTTGGTAGGCTTTTAGGGGCAATTGGGCTTGTTGGATTGGGCCCATTTACCAATGGCTAGATCGTTGGTAATGGGTAAATGAAAACGGTGCCGTTTGATTAAATGAGATACCAACGGCTAGACGTTGGTAAGGTAATATCCTTTTTAAAACCTGTCTCCTTCCTCGCGATTCGCCAGTCGCAAATTTACCAGCGTTCTCCTCCTGAGCCCAGCCGCCGGCACGCCTCCGTTTACAGGCGATTGCTCGTCTTCGCCGGCCGTTTTCGACCGTAAAGGGCACCCATTTGGTAGATTTACCGGTACTTTCATCGTTTTCCATTAATTTTAACTGTTATTTGTCGTTTTGAAGTAAATAGCGTAAATGTCTTTTTTTCTTGACAGAGGAGCTTCGATTTGGAAGTTTCCGTTCTTGGGTGTTCACGGCTGGGCATTGCAAATCCATCGTTGAAATAGCTGTAATAGGTAATTTTAATTTTTTTTCTGAATATATCCGAATATTTTCTTGATTTTCAGCGAATAAACTGTGTTTTATTTATGTATTTGGTGATTAAAATTTATGTATGGTGATTGTTGAAAGCATTGGTCTGGGTATTTGAGTTTTGTTATTGGCAATTGATTTGTGTTAATTTCTTAAATTTTTAGGTAATTTTATTTATGGAAAATGTGTTATGAAAATTGAATTACGGTATTTAGTTATGGTTAATATAGTTAGTTTCATTTTATGTATAGATCCTTTTATGCATTGATTGTTGCAATCTTTTTTCTATCGGAATTGATTGACTTAAGCTTGAGTTGAAATTGATTCATTTAATTAGTCTTGAGTAATAATGGCAATAATAACATATTAAAAATAATAATAAGAGTAATAATGCCTAAATAATAATAATGGCTATAATAATAATACTAATAATAATTATTATAATAATAATTATAAGAATAATTTATTGAAATGTTAAATTTCAAATATTGAAATGGTAAATTGATTTTAGTAGTGCAATTAACAAATTTCCTCTCCTATGGTAAATTTATTTAACCTCTCTAATATTGATTAACAATTCCTTTTTGCCTCATAATTAAAGGTTTTTAAGTTTCATGTGGTCTATTAATCTCTTAAGAACTTGGCCCTCCCACTTTTTAAAAAATTTTAACTTAATTTGTCTCTTCCTTCTAACACAAATATCTTCTCTTGAAAAAAAATGATAGGATAAAAATCAACTCATGGACATGGATCTCAACAATTTACTATACTAGCAAACCAAACAATAAATTCAATAAATAATCTAGGGTTCAAGCTAACAATCATCAAAGCATAATTCAAGATTCACAAACATTATAGAAGATAGAAAAATTTAGCCTAATAACAAGTTTGAAATAAACTCAACAAATGAACTAAAAAATTCATGTTTAATCCAAGAAATAGAGGGGGGGAGTAGGAAAAGATCAGAAGAATTCTTGATTAAAGCTTCCCAATCCTCCCAAGATGAATCGTTCAAGTATTCTTGTTGCTTCCTTTCATTTCGTTCAGCCTTTTCTTTTTTTTTTTTTCCATCGAGCAGCCATTTGAATCTTCTTGTATGCTACTTTCCTTTTCTTGCACACACACACACACACACACACACACGAGGTTTATGGTGCCCATGTAATGGTGATTCGATGTATGGTAACATTAAATATAAATGTAAACAGTGGAATATCATTTATGAAGGAAAAAAGTTTCATAAAAATATTTGGTAAAAAAAAAGTAAGAATCGAAATAAAAAGTCAATATAAAGTTTTGGATCAAGAGAACTAAGAAAAAAATTGTAAGTATCAAGAAATAAACTTTGATGTTTAAAATTTTGTTTTCGAAAAGAGAAATAATATGAAAAAATTGATAAAATAAGAGAAAGAAAGGGATTTTAATGACAAAGAGAACAAATTTGAAGATTTTACAAATTAAAGAATTAATCATTAACTTAATAAATAAAAAAATAAATGAAAACATTCACTAAAAAAAAATTGCTTGAACCATATCAAAAAGTAGACAACTCATATATAGTGATTAAAGTATTGTTTTAAAAAATAATAATAATAAAGCAACAACAAAAAGGTTAAATGAAGTCATTATGATGGATTAGAAAAAGAAAAGAAACAAACCATGGTTTCGAGGAATTTGCTTTGGAATACAATAAATAAGTAAAAACAAAAAAAGTTGAGGCCAAAAGGAAAAATTGGAAAAACTCTAGTTATTAAGTTCTATGATTAAAATGTGTTATGAAATGTGTTATGAAATGGCCAATGTGTTATGAAATTGATTTATGGTATTTAGTTATGGTTAATATAGTTAGTTTCATTTTATGTATAGATTGTTTTATTAAATGCTTGTTTCAATATTTTTTCTATCGGAATTGGTTGACTTAAGCTTTAGTTGAAATTGATTCATTTAATTAGTCTTGAGTAATAATGAACATAAAAACATATTAAAAATTTACTAGAAACAAGGTCCTCCTTGAAACCCTACAAAGACAAAGAAAACTAAGGTAAGTGACACAGTACTGCATCTGGCGGTAGAAGGAGGGGCCGTGTATTTGGATTAGGATCGGAGCAGTGTGTCATACCGGGACGCCGACAGCCAGGTGTCATCCCGCCTATCGACATCACACAGACACCACAAGTCAACGAGCAAGTACAGAAGATGATGGCGGAGGAGAATGCGCGAAGGGATGCGGAGTACGAGAGGAAGCTCGAGAGAATTAAGAGGAGATAGAGAGTAGAGATGGAGGCTCAGAGAGCCACATTGGAGGCAAATCGGGCTCAGTTGGAGATTATTTGTCGTTGGCTAAACCTTCCGTGCCCGCCGGCTCAACCAGTGACACAGTATCCTGCTGACTCGGACTCGGAGGATGAGAAGATAGTCGGGACTCCGTGATGGGCGTCATGAACAGGTTAGCGCATTTCCAAAGTTCTTGTGTTATCAGACTGACATAATAATTTTTAGACCTAATTAAGACTCAGTTGAAGTTACTGAAATGTGTAATCCGTTGAATGTTGTATACTTTCTTCCAAGACATATATGTTATTGTTTTTAATTATGCTGTCTTTGAGAATATTTTATTTTAATTACGTTTGCATAGCTATGTAATGTTTATTGCTGAGTAAAGCTAGGGGAACTTTTGAAATGATATGTTAATTTTGAATGTGTATTCAAACCGGGAAAAAATACGAAACAACCGAAACCTGCAACCACTACTAAAAAATCACAAATTTCCAACTGCCCTAAATTCCAACGGCTAGGCAGTTGGAAATCTCCAACTGCCAAAACCGTTGGAAGTATAACATCCAAGTTTCCAACGGCTTAGCGGTTAGAAGATGAATAAACTAATTTTGGATAATATTTCCAACGGCTATAGCCGTTGGAAAATAAGCAACATATTTACAAATTTCAATAAATTTATATCTAAAATAATTCCAACGGCTATAGCCGTTGGAAAATGGGACAGAAAACCAAAAATGTCTATATATCAAAGTTCCAACGGCTATGGCCGTTGGAAAATGGGATAGAAAAGAAAAATAAATATAGCAAAGTTCAAAGTTATATATAGTTCAAAGTTCCAACGGCTATGGCCGTTGGAAAATGGGACAGAATCTTAAAAAATATCATATATCAAAGTTCCAACGGCTAAAGCCGTTGGAAAATGGGATAGAACAACAAATATATATAGTTCAAAGTTCCAACAGCTATGGCCGTTGGAAAATGGGACAGAAAACAAAAATATATATAGTTCAAAGTTCCAACAGCCAAAAGCTAACATATTCACAAATGGTGATAAATTTATATCTATAATAATTGGTAATCGATTTGTATAATTGGTAATATATATATATATATATATATATATATATATATATATATATATATATATATATATATATATATATATATATATATATATATATATACTTTCTTCAACAGTTGTGATGTTTTTTAATGAGGATAATTTTTCCAACGGCGAAGTATATTTTCTTAAACAGTTGGGCCGTTTGGAATATTTTTTTTTAATTGTATAATTAAAAACAACGGCTATAGCCGTTGGAAGTTTATTTCTTAAACATTTGTGCCTTTTGAATATTTTTTTTAATTGTATAATTTCTCCAACGGCTAAAGCCGTTGGAAGTTTATTTTCTTAAACATTTGTGAGTTTTGAATACTTTTTTAATTGGATTATTTTCATAAAAAGTTGTCTGTTTTGATTTTTTTGTAATTTGATTACTTTCCAACGGCTTTAGCCGTTGGAAAATCACTTAATGAAACGGTGAGTTTGGAAATTTTTTTTCCAACGGCTAAATTTTAAAAGTCACCCCCCCTCCAGCGCCATTCGCGTCTTCTTCCTCGCTCCAGCAAAACCATCACAGAAGCTCTCTCTCCTCTCTCTCACATTCGCGCATCACACGCACACACAACACGTTTCTTTGCTCGATTAAGGGGTTTAACAATATCCTGAAGCTGATTTTAACGTGGATCTGGCCTCATTTTCCTCGATTTGCTGGTTAGTACCTAATTTTAGAGAGTTTTCGTTAATTTTTTTTTTGGAAGATGCGTTTTTTTCTTTTTTACTGTGGGTTTCGATTTCTTGGAAAATATAGGTGATTCGAACCTATTCCCATGCATTTGAAGCAAGTTCTATTACGGATTTGAGGTTAGTTTTTGGTTAATCCGAAAGTTTAATTTTTTTTCCTATGAATTAGTTTAAATCCGAATTTTTCATGCTTATTTGGGTTGAAATATGTGATTAGTATTTGAGGTGTAGATGTTGATGGTGGGATCTGAAGTTTTTGGGGTACCCATTGTAATTGTACATTTTTTTCCATTTTCTAACAATTTTTTTTTATTTCGGAATGAGTTACAAAATTACAAATAATTAGTTTTAATTAAATTATTTATGTAGTATAATTATGTGTGCAATTAGTTAGTCAAATTAAAAATAGTTACTAATTAGTTTTAATTAAATTGATTAGATAGTATGTTTATGTGTTAAATTCTGTATGTATATTTTAAAAATAATAAATAATTAGTTTAAAGTAAATTGTTTCACCTCTTTCTTTATGTGTGAATTTATTTAGTATTATTAAAAATAGTTAGTAATTAGTTTTAACTAATTTGTTTAGGTAGTAATTTTATGTGTAAAAGTAGTTCGTATATTTACAAAAAAATTTGTATTACTAACTAAATAAATATTTACAAATAGAAAATTCATAGGTTGATTTAAATGGTTTACGAAATATTTTTACAAAAATTTAAGTAGTAAGTAATAGTATATTTCCAACTAGAACATTCATAGTTTTCCGTAAATTGTTTACGTATTATTTTTAAAAATTGTTTAGTTAGTATATTTATGTCTCAAATTAGTTAGTATATTTAAAAATAATAATTAATGGTGGGATGTAAATTATTTAGGTTGTATATTTATGTGTCAAAGTAGTTTGTATATTTAAGAACAAAAAATAATTAGTTGGATGCTAAATTTTTGTAATTAGTATATTTGTGTGTTAAATTATTTAGTATATTTCAAAAATAGCAACGGCTTTAGTTTGAAGTCAATTGTTTGGGTTATATATTTTTTTACCACGTACAATGGTTATTTTGGAATTTTGATTACAATGTTTTCATTATTGGCATGAATATAAATTGTACAAAATATGTCTAGTGAAATAAATTGACCTTGAAAAATAATATATGTCAATATTAATAATATTACGAAGAATAAATATGGGATTATAAATGTAGTAGTAAAGTCATAGTAAGAATAATATTACGAATTAGTATTATTATTTCTGATCTAATTAATCAAATACGAGTAATATCAATTATAATAATATTAATAGTAATAATAATATTATTATTTTTAGTAATAATAACTTATATTTGAAACAATACATATGATGGCAACATTAGTAGTAAAGTAATAGTAGTAATACTATTATTTATTATTATTAGTATACCAATAATAAATCCAATAAGACAAATAAAAATTATAACTATTATTATAAACAGAATAATAATAATAATAATAATAATAATAATAATAATAATAATAATAATAGTAACTATAATAATAAGTATAATAATAATAATAATATTATTATTAATAATATTAATAATAATAATTGTATATTGAAATACTACTAATAGTAATAGTAATAATATATGTCAGTAATAGTAGTAATAACCTTAAATAATTATAATAATAGTCATAATCTTAATTATAATATTAACCATAATATTTCATAATTGTACTAATAATGCAGTTTGTATGAGTAGTAGTAAAGTAATAGTACACGAAATTGTAATTATTGCTATAATTATAATAATACTTATATGGAAAGAATATTATGAATTACTTCCTATTACGTATTAACAGTAAACCTTAAATAAAATTCTAAGTATGCTGTTAACCTTACGTAAACCGTGACTTAGTCATTACAGTTTGTGTGTTTTAAATGACATGGTTTAGATTAACTAAACAAAATAATCTATTGGTAGGACTTCATGGACCGTAGTTGGATGTATAGTAGTCGTTATTTACCTGGCAGAGTTGGGTACACAGAGGAGTGGGAGACAGGGATTGAGCAGTTCATAACATTTGCCTGTAGTAACCCAGCTCACATGGATGACAACAAAATACGTTGCCTGTGTAGGAGGTGTAAAAATTTGAAGTTTAAGGATTGTGATGACGTTAGAGTGCATCTATACAGAGTGGGTTTCATGGCTAATTACACAAACTGGACAGCTCATGGGGAGGCATTTACAGAGCCTCCGCAGCAGCCGTTTCATAATTCTGATTGGTATGAGCATTCTGAGTTCAATTCAAATGCAAACCCATATGCTCAAATGATATTTGATGCAGCGGGTCCAAGTATGCATCAGAATTCCACTAAACAGGATCAACAACCTAATGAAGGTTTTAGAAGGTTTTCTGATTTACTGTACTCCGCTAGTACACCTCTTTGGGATGGATGTGAGAAGCATTCTGAGCTTTCTGCTGCAGTTCGGTTGTTAAACCTAAAAGCAGAATATCATATACCAAGAGGGTGTTATGATGGTATTGCAGCGTTGATGAAAGAGACGCAGCCAAGTGACAGCAAGATGCCATTCAATTGGTATGAGACGAAGAAATTAGTTTCACAACTAGGTCTTGCCCATCTTAAAATTCATGCTTGTGTAAACGACTGCTTGTTGTTTTGGAATACTGATGAAGATGCTTCAGAATGCAAGTTTTGTGGTGAATCTCGGTTTAAGCCGAGAACAAATGGGCGAGGTAAGGATAGAGCAAGGAAGACTATGCACTATTTACCACTCACTCCTCGGCTTCAGCGACTATATGCTTCACTCTCAACTGCAGAGCACAAGCAGTGGCACAGTGAACATCGATCCGACCCAAATGTTTTAAAACATCCTTCAGATGGGGAAGCATGGAAACATTTTGATTCCACGTACCAGTGGTTTGCGGCGAAGGCCCGAAATGTTCGCCTTGGAGTTTGTTCTGATGGGTTTACGCCTTTCGGGTACTCAGGTAAACAATACTCATGTTGGCCTGTCATTGTTACTCCCTATAATTTGCCTCCGTGGATGTGTATGAAGAAGCCATACAGGTGTATGGGAAGCTGTGGAGGAAGACATGGCATTGAGGGATGAAACTTTGGGAGATGACGATTTCTCTGACAATGAAGAGTCCCTTGAAGGAAGTGATAATGAAAATGATTTTGAATCAGGGGATACTGATAGTGGCGAATCAGAGAAATCAAATTCAGATGAACTTGGAAACTCAGAATAATGTAAACGTGCATATGTTATTGTATTATGTAATGTTCTCGTTTAGTAATTAACTTTTAATATATATGTAAAGAGCAACTGAAACTTCAACCTGGTGCCTACAATATGATTGAGCAAGTTTTATTTCAATGTTTGAATGTACGTTATGTAAACTTTTGTATGAGATTTCATAATAATGTAGATGCCACCTAAAGGAGATGCGACATATACACGTCACCCAGGGAAAGGGCTATTTCAGCAAATGAAAGAAGTTTTAGCAGAACCAATAGCTAGACATGATCGGGCAGGCCAATCGCACTCCCATCATTCGGATTCACAGCCATCAACAGAACAAACACCTGTTCATCATCCTCACCCTCCCACAGGTGGTATTCGCATTGGTCCTACACGTGGTAGTGGTAGTCGGTCTATCCCGACCCCTGTAGTGTCACCGGATGGTGGGAGTTCACATGGTTAGTCCGCGGTATCCCAAGCCCCGCTGCAGGCTCGTTTACGGATAGTACCTCACGGGAACACGTAAATAATGCACCCGCTTGTACCAAATTAGTTTATTTAACATGTAGTATCTGAAGTCGCAGTAAGACTAATTTCATGAATTCTGTGAAACATCCACTTCATGTAACTTCCTTCCATCACGAGCAACAAGGTTGGTCACTAGATGCTTCACCACACACTTCAGGGGACATCATGACTGGACGAGCACGAGTCCAGCAGGTATTCAGGCGTGGTGGCGCGTATTTGAGGTTAGATACTTGTTATAACTATTTTGCCTTTATCATCTATGTTGGAATCTATAGATCTGCTATATAGTTTTTATAAATAATAACGTGCAGGGATTATGTGAGTGGGATCCAGCCCACCATAATGAGGTCTACCGCGTCTGGCATATGTTGGCGGCTAGTCATTACCAACATACGCTGGGGGACATCCGCCGAGAAAAGAATCCGGAGAAACGGCGAGTAAGGGCATCTTTTATGACCGACGCGCAGTATGCAGAAATGGAAGCATGGTGGGTTACCGCGGAGTTTAACGAGCGATCGGCAAGGGGTAAGACGATGCGAGCTTCATCATCGGAGTCATCTAACTCCACAGGTGCATGCAGTGCTGCATATGCAGGAGGTTCAGTTTCCATTACTGAACACCGAGAACGAATGGTAAAATAATCATAATCTTTTACACATAATTCAAGTAACTTTATTTGGAGAATCAATTAATGTGACTACGTTTCAAATGTAGCGTGATAAAGATCCGGAGAAGAGGGACCCAGGATTGTTCAAGGTGATGCAGCAAACTCATAAGGAAAAAAGCGGGGATTACGTTAACAGGCGGACTGAAGAAGTTACGGTAAGTAATTGTTACATAATGCTTAAGTATAATTTCTGATCTTGTTACTAATAAATTTTCTGTACTGTTATATGCAGGCAATAGTAGCTGCTGAGATCGAGGAAGCAACGCAGCAAACGGATGATTCAGGTGGCGCACCTGACATAGATGAGGTTGCGATCATAAGTGCCGCTGCTGGGGGTAGGAAGAAAGGGCGTGTATTTGGCCTTGGATCAGAACAACATGTCGTGCCTGGACGACGGCGACCAGGGCTTACTCATCCAGCACATGTTGATTTGATGCAGACTCCGGAGTTCGCTGAACAAGTACAGCGAGTCGTAGCAGAGCAAACTGCACAGCAAGCATCACATTATGAGCGGAAGCTAGAACGTCTGAAGAGGAGACAACGAGCTGAGCTGGAGTACATATGCAATTCAATTGGCATTCCCCTGCCCGCACCACCTGCAGATGATGATGATGATGACTCGGGATCGGATGACGCATAGATCAGGTATATTATGCTACTATATGTTTATTAACAAACATTCACTTAGTTGGATTATGAAAGCATGTAATTTAAACTCTACTGGAGCTCATATGGATTTAGCAGTAAATTTCCAACTTGACTTAGTAATTTTAATTCTGTATGTTTGTTTTAACAAACATTCACTTAGTAATTTTAATTTATGAAATTTTGTGAGTTTTAAAAATTGACTACAAACGATATCAGTATCGGCAGCATACGAGGTTAACGTTTAAACAAAACATTCGATTGGAAATGGACAGTATAGAGATAAATAATATAAATAAAAAAATAATTCGAAGCTAAAAATAAAATCTGGAAAATTTTCCAACTGCCCATGTTTCCAATGGCTTAAAAAATTTCCAACTGCCACATTTCCAACTGCCCTGGCAAATTTCCCAACTGCTGAGGCAGTTGGAAAACCAAAAAATAAAAAAATTAATAAAGCTGTTGGAAAATTCTCCAACTGCTTAATTTCCAACGGCTGACAGTTGGAAGTTCCAACTGCTCACTTCTGGGCAGTTGGAAAACTAACTTTCAACGAATGATTTTCCAACGGACTATTTTCCAACTGCTTGCCGTTGGAAACAGTCCATTTCCAACGGCTGACAGTTGGAAATGGCAGTTGGAAAATCTAATTTTTTTAGTAGTGAACGTTTAATGTACATTACCAACTTGTTACCAACTTGCACGCGTTGGTAATTACCGTCTGTCATCTTGTTACCAACGTGAATGCAAGTTCAAAATAACCAACAGCTTCATAACAACTCCCTTACCATGTAATTTGGTAACAATCAATGCGGGTTTCTACCAACTGCCCACTACCTTACCAGTTGGTAACTTACTTACCAACTGCTGACAGTTGGTAAAGTTACCAACAACTACCCACTACCTTACCAGTTGGTAACTTACTTACCAACTGTCAGCAGTTGGTAATTTACCAACGGCTAGCAGTTGGTAACTAAAACAAATCGATGGAAACCAAGCCTGGTTCATGACCGTTGGTAATTACCAACGTTAATTTTACTAACTTCTACACGTTGGAATTTACCAACGCGTTATTAATTGCGCGTTGGTAAAAAATTTTCCAACGTATTGAATACCAACTGTCATTTACCAAAGATCTGTATCGGCATTTTGTTTCATTTCTCACACTTTTGAATCATCAATTTCCATTTTAAAAAAAAAAATACATAAATAAATTTTGATAAAATAACTTTTATTTTTTTTTAAGTTTTACCTTTCGGGTAATTATTCATATACAAAAATCAGTTAAAGATTCAATCATTTTTGGCATTGAAAGTGATTATACCCGTCTTTAGCATGTTCTATATACCTGATCATTGTAGCCGAGTGCATATATAAGCAAAAGAGCTAGCTCAATTTCATGATCTAGCCATTCCATTGTATGTGGAACCTCCATTTTCCAAGTAGGATGACGTCGGTTCCTAAACACAATATCAAAATCCTAGCACAGTTGCAGCCGAATCATAAAAGACTCAAACATCAAATGACACTTTGAAGCAAAAAATTGGTACCTTAAGGATGGCGTTGCTGGCTCCTTAGCACGAGCACTTAGTTGAGGCCAAACGCTGACGATTTTGGTACTTCCTTTGAGAATTTCTGCAAAATTTGAAGATGATGCTACAGTCATCGTGGAAAAAGCGTGCACAATTAAACAGAATAGTCGAAAGACCTGCCCGATTTGCCGGATTGAGTGAGCTTCGGTGGCTTGAGTCTCGACTATTAAAACTGACGGCTGTGGACGGTGGAGTGGGCGGCGGTGGTCATGGGCAACGCACTGAGCAAAGGCTTTGCTGACGGAGTCCTGCCATAAGTTGGTGGTGGGGCAGAAGTGAGTTTCAGCGGCTGGAATGTACGTCGGAAGCCATGGGTATTGGCGGTGGAGAAGGCGACGGTGGTTAGGCGTCATCTAGATGTGAGGAGTGACAACTTGGTAAACAACGAAGGCTTCTCCAAAATCAAAACCTATGGCTACCAGTCAAACAGGCCAAACTAACAACCCACGCTGCCGCTGCTCCTTACTGAATCGCAACTGCTAGTCTTTTTTTAATTTGCACAATTAATTTACATCCATCTGTTATAAGCTTCTGCTTTCTGCAAGGCAAGTAGGAAGAGGAAAACGTGGCTAGACAGCAAAAATAACGTCATTTCTTCTTGGACCAAGCCTAATTTCTCGAGCTGAATTACCATTATTGCTCCACGGAACCCGTAAATGTAGAGCTATGGTATTCTAAATTATGTTTGTGTGTGTGTGTATATATAATAGATAAACTTTTAGCGTTAAAATTTTTAAAAAGCTATTTAAAGGTATATAGCTCTCAATGTTTAACTTTAGCAGTTTTACCTTCACCATTAAATAAATTATCCAAAACTCTAATACTAATCACAAAAGTTGTTCTCAAATGAGGTCATTAATCTCACAATCTGTGACTTGACTTATGCATCATAGGTGCATAACAGTAATTGTATAAGATGCAAGTCTCTAAATTGTTCGGGACCAACCTCTATTTAAAATTCTCAAACACTTCCATGACTTACAGAAATGATATGAACTATACCTATTCATCTTCAAAGTCTTTGGTCTTCGGCTTGGTTAGCTCAAAGTTTGGATAATTGGAGTTTACTGTCTTCACGGCATAAAATTCTACTAGAAATAATCCGCGCTCCGCTGCAGTATTTCTTAGACGACCAAGTATGCGGTTACATAAAAGTGTTTGGTTGGACCATAGCTTAAAAAACAGTCATACAGTATAGAAAGCATTCACAATACACAGGTCTGAATACAATACATATATAGGCAAAATGTTTGAAATTGGTCAGACATTATTAGATTACAAAGATGTTGTAGTTTGACTTTTATTGTTGTGCTCCTCACACGATCATTTTGTAGGAGATAGAGTCAGCAAAATTTCTACTAAGGAAAATGAGATGAGAAATGTAGTGACAATGAGAGTTAATGTTTGTTTGCTTCCTTGTATGGAAGTATAGTAAACAACAAGTGTAAGCATATACTTGAGTAAGAAGAAACTGATAACTGATAAAAAATAATAAAAACTTGAGTGGAAAGAGACCAAAAAAATAAAACAGTTTGCAGGCAGAAAGTTCATAGGAAATAGCAAATAAACAAATATTAGCAACCAGAAAAGACATTCTTTTGATAAACTTGGAAAAAAATCAAATTAAACATACCACTCTATACAGTTAGGTAAAGAACTAACAAATGAAAGGAAATTTTTTTTTTTTATAAAAAAAAGATTGCATTTGTCTAAATGATCCATATGCATCTTTAAAAAACTAGAAGCAAACAAATTAAACAAATATTAACAAATTAAAAAGGCATTTTTTAACTAAAACGTTGAACAAATTAAAATCAAACATATCACTCTATACAGTTAGGTAAAGAATTAACAAATGAAAGGAATTTTTTTTTTAAAAAAAAAAGAAATACAAAAAAAAGATTGCATTTGTCTAAATTCATGTCTATTTAAAAAACCAGAAGCAAACAAATTAAACAAATATTAACAGATTAAAAAGGCTTTTTTTTTTTTTACTCAAACGTGAAACAAATTAAAATCAATCACCGTACGTATATGGTCACACACGACACTAACCAATGGAAAGCACTTTTGAAAAAGATACATAATTAAGAAAAAAAATTGCAACAACAGTATTGGAAACAAAATATAAATTCCCTGTATTTTTTTTCTTTGCTTTCTTTTCATTTATACTAATATAGTTGGAATAGTTGTGCATAAATAATCTCCAGTTGAACTCTCAATAAACTCAGCAAGCCTATAAATTTACTTCACTGCTAGGGAAGACTGCCCAAAAATGTTTGCTACACTCCACTTATATATATAATATAGCGTAAAGAAAATAACTTTTGTAGCTTCTTGTTTTGGCTGATTAGTTACCAAAACCAATTAAGAGCATTCAACATCTGGTTTTACTCAGGTACGTAGCATCATCACCCACTGATCTAAAACAAAATGCCACCGTAATGTCACCTTTGACATGTATATGTATAAGAACAATGCAGCAAAATGACGTCGCACAGTCATGTCTATGCAACTTGAATTCAAACGATGTCGTTTCAGTGTACACGTGGCATGTTATTCTTTCCTTCCCCCTCACGCCCTTTGTAAGTACTCTATAGATTGCGGCTGTCCTGCCCAACTCACTTGTTTTATAATGTATTTTTATAATTACATGAATTTATGTTAATATTATAGTTATATTTTTAAAGTTTGAAAATGTATGTTTTTTTTAATACTGTCCAACACAAACTTCTGAAATTTAAATTTAAATTATTGAGTAATTTTTTAAAATAATTTCAATTTATTTGGTACTTTATTTTACAATTAATTGACATTTAAAAAAACTAATAATCTAAAATTTTTATTAATTTTTAAAAAATACATGACAAATTTTAATTACTAGTAGAGACATTTTTAATTGTGTTTTCAATAAATTAATGTCAGACAGTGTAAATACACAAAGGAAAAAATATAAAATTTCAAATCTCAATAATATAACTATAATATTAATCTTGGTTCAAAAGGAAAATTGTAAAATACCCTTTTATTGATCCTTCCTAGGCATTTGAATGGATACGTAGAGTTATAGACAAATTTATTGGTATTTCTTTTTTAAATTCTAATTTTTTTATACTCAAAATTAACTATACAAAAAGTTAAGGGTCACATTCCCAAAATTAAACTATAATAGACTCTTATCTCATTAACTAGCCTAAGAAGACATCATAGGTACCAATTACTCTTCACCTAATGTCCTAGACAAATTTTTTCCCAACAAATTCATGATCACTACACTCTTCTCCTAGTTCCAATTTTTTATAATCTTTTGTAAGATTTAAATAGAATCCAAGGTGAAATTGACTATATAGGGTCTTTAATCAATTAACACTACAATGAGTTCAGAAAAATAGTAAACAAGTAGTCGAGAAAAATCAAAGACAAATATTCATTCATTCAACAAGTATAACTATGCCAAATAGCTACAACAATAAAAAATGTTTGGAGAACTACTACATGGTCAAACTAAATATAAACATGAAATCTGAAGAAATAACATCCATAATAAGCTACAAGAAAGGGGAAAAAATAAACCCTAATTGACTTAGTGGACCTTGATTCTCCAAGCCTCCAAGCAAGTTTTCTTGAACAAACCTACTCTAATTGAGCTACAAGAGGAAATAGTGAAGGGAGTTTCTAACCTTATGAGAGAAATAGTGTAGAAAAAGATGCATCTAGAAAATGGAGTGGTGGGCTCTTTTTGAGGACCAAACCTATCTCTCTCAAAGCCAAACACAAAACGACAAGAAAATAAAAGAAATAGAGTGTCAGATCATGGGTTTTGGAAGTCGTCATCTAAAAAATCTATGGGCTAATTCATTTTAACTTAGATAAAGTGACTTATTTTTACTTTTACATCTTTTTGCCTAAAATCAATTTCATTTTAAACTTAATATTATGTAGATGCAATAATCCATTAAAAAGTAAATTTTTATAAATTTTTCTTTTTTAATACCTAAAATTAGAAAATTTCATAAAAAATTTATTAAGATTATAAAAATTATATTTTTAATGGATTATTGCACCTACATAATGTTCGCTTTTAATTAAAATTAGTTCTAGGTAAAAAAGAAGTAAGAATAAAAATGAACTATTTAGAATTCAATTAACTTAAATTAAAACGAATTGAATGTAAACTTTCTGGGTGCAGGGGAGGCTAAGCCCCTGACCTTGACATTTTCTATCTCTCTTTGGCCATTCTAGGGTGTTGGGGCTGTGGCCTTGTGTTTCGGGGGCCATAGGTCTAGTACTCTCATTCAGTATTTTGGTCATAATTTTTTCTACATATCATGTCCAATTGAGGCGATTAAAAAACTCATGTGAAAATAAGAAGAAGATATGCAGCTTTCATTCTTCACAAAAGCCTAAATTTCTTAGAATTTTTTTATCATTAAATTTTCTCATTTTTACTCCAAGTTGCTTTCATTCCTTTCTTATCCCTCGAATAACACATACCACCTACAAAATGACCAATGATAGCAAGAAACTAGCAATAATATGCTGGTTTTAATCATAAAATTTGATATTAAAATTGAGTATTTGGTCAACAAATCACTCTTAAAGCCCTTATTATCTTTCAATTTATGAGAATAAAGATCTAAATCTCTCTTCAGTGTCATAGGGAGGGTGGGTGAATATAGTTTTACTTTCACAAACTGAAATTTAACTATTAATTGTCTTTTTTTTTTCGAATAGGGTGAAATTATGTTTCTAAATTTAATGATAAAAATGTAATTAGTACAAAATCTTATGGAAGAGTGTGACTAACCTCATCTTAATAATAATAATAAAGTAAGATAAATATAAAAATGGAGAGTTAGTGGGCTCCGTGGGCTTGTTGGAGCATCACAAGACAAAATGATTTTTCTAGGAAGCTCCAATAATTGCCAGTTGCGTCAGCTACCACTTGCAGACACGTGTGTGTCGCATCGGTTCCGTCAACCATTTTACCATTTACTTGAAAAATGAGTTAATTGTGTAAATGGTCGTAACATTTATTTATTGTATTTAATTTAAGGCCCTAACCTATTAAATATTTTTTTTTTAAATCTATTAAAATTATTTCATTTTAGCCCCTCACAAGATAAAATTCATCAACTCAAAATAATTGTTTGACACAAATTTTTAAAATTTTATTTTAAATATTCAATAAATGCCTTTTAGAAAATTTAAACAATTTAATATTTTTTTACAGTAAATAGATAATTTAATTAGTGATTTTTTTTCTAAATGAAATAATTTCAATTGATAAAGAGAAAAACAAATATGATATGAATTTTCCATTAAGTGTAAAAAAGTTATTATACAAATTAAATTTATCATAAAATAGTTACTGAATAATTTAACTTATGAGCTAAAAAGTTGTTATCAAACAAATATTTTGAGTTAACAAATTTCATCTACTGAGGACCAAAATAAAACATTTTTAATAGACTTAGGACTAATGTAAAACATTTTTAATAAGTTTATGACCAAAATAGAATATTTAATGAGTTATGGACTAAAACGAAATAATAGTTAAAGGTTGGTACCATTCATGCAATTTACTCATTGAAAAGTTTTTGTATTGAGATGTTTCTTTTATGTTCTCCAGAGAAAGTAACATATATATATTTTTTAAATATATGGATAATTAACCGGAAAATAAACATTTCAAAGGTAGTAATTAACATAACATATATACTATCTATTTTACTATATACCAGAGATGTTAAGGATGAATGAGAGATTGAACTTTTATACAAATAACCACAAACCTTATAACTGGTAGGTTAAAATTTTAATTGTTAATCAAAATATATTTATTGAGTAGTTAAGTGTTTATTTAGCATTTCTTGAGGTGAAGGTATAACAACTAAATCGAAAAATGTTGGTCTAGGTCCAAATCCATGAATGACAGTAACCAAAATCCATGAAAAAACTTCCAACATAAGCCTTAATATTGTTTTATGTGTGCGTAATGCTTCAAAATGTTGGTCCAGGTCCAAATCCACCAATGACAGTAACCAAAATCCATGAAAAATCTTCCAACGTAAGCTTTATTGATGTACGTGTGCATAATGCTTCAGTATAAAAATAATAATAATAATAATTTTTTATGTTACAATTCATTAGTTCGATAGAAAGCAATGATATTTTCATTATTTTCTCTGAAAGAGATATTTTCATTTCATTTTTTTCAAAAGTATATAATATACGGAGTACTTAATGATCCAACCAATAGAAATTCACATACAATTTAATATAAGTCTATCTCATCTCATGAATTTAACATATTTAGGTACCAAAAATAGATATTAAAACAACCTTCCAAAAAGAGAGAAAGGAAAAGAAAAAGAAAAAGATAATAATACGTAAGTTTGTTGCAGAATAGTACTACTAGATTCATGGGTTGACCAACTATGCCTCCTGTACTTTACATGAGCTGGATTTCAAGAGATTCATCTAGGACGAGTAATAAGTTGACACCTGTCTAGTATCTGATTCCCGCCAATAACAATTCAGTTGTATGCAGCGCGCTGGCAGCGAATATTTTCAAGCAAGCTTCTTTTTCACTTCTGGGTGGGGCGGGGCTCCGTCGTCAGCCCGAATCTTTAATGTTCTTTTTAAAGCTTTTTAGATCTTTTCCGCTTTAGTTTAGGTACGAACAATTTTTTCACAAATGATTAGAAAAATAATTTAGTACGAGTCACGTCCAACCAGAATAAATAAACCAACCTGAACACTAGTTATAAGCAAAAAGGACATGTTTGATCCATTAAGGAATTTTCTGAATAATTGCTATTCGTTTAATTAGTCTACCAATTTAAAGGGCGCTGTTTGTTGGCCAGTAGGGTTAAAATCCCCTTTCTGTGGTACTCAATACTGTTAACTTATAAAATAAGTGTTTGTTTGTTTGTTGGTTTTAATTTAATTTTGTTTATTTTTAATAACACACTTGTCGACTTCATTATATCTATTACTATTATAAAAACGATGTTTGTCTGCATAGTCTTTCATTTTTCATAAATCTTTGTGTGTGTGTGTGTGTGTGTGTGTGTATATAGAGGGAGAGAGGGAGAGAGAGAGAGAGAGATTGGGGGGGGGGGGAATTGGACCGAATATTTTCAATTACATTTCATTTGTTTCCACAAACACAAATTAGTATGAATTGATGAGTGATGACCTAAAAATCTTCCCCATGATTTAGGCACCATTTGGTTAGAGTTGTGAATGAGGAGAAATCATATCATATTATAATCCGAGGCAAATGACACTACTATCCTAGCCATGAGTGTACCTTTTCTCCCTCATTTTATTATAGTCACGGTTATTTCAGACTTTTGAGTGACCATCTCTTTCACTAGAAAGAAAAAATGTGTCGGAGCTGCTAAGCAATTGAGATAGGGACACATTCAGTATTTTAAATAGTTATATGATGCGTGCATATAGTCAATGTGTTAGAAGCTGGGCAAATTCAAAAACCCTCGCACAAGATTTAGGTAAAGATACAATTTATCCCCTTCTAGCTTAAAACCTACACTACACTTTGCCCCTATAACTAATGTCTTTTATGTTATTTGTTTGGTTGCTTGTATCAACTTTTAGAATCCTAAATTAAATTCTATAGTAATGGTCAATAATACTTTAAATCATGGTTATCAAAATTTTGACCTAAATCTTACAATATTATGATTTTATGATTTAAAATGGGAAAAATGGCTGATTAGATTCTACACTTATGTTTACGATTCTAATATGATTCTATGACTATGACTAAAAAAAAAAATGGTTTCATATGGAATTCTGATTTTGAAAACCTTAATTTAAACTACTTAATAATATTTTTTTGGTTGATAAATTATTTAAATTATCATATATTATCCAATATAATTAAAAATAGTCCTTTTGTGCCCACTAACATCAATGGCACTAGGAGCAAAGTATAAGTTTTTGAAAGGAATTTTTTTATTCAAACAACTTGATCCATTATGTAAAGGATTTTCACATTTGAGGTAGATGACTCTCTTTCTCTCTCGTCTACAAGACAATCACTACCTGAAATTAAGGAAATAGCATACCAAAACTCCTAACTTATGAGCATGTAAAAGCTCAGGAATGTCAAGAGAACTTGACAAGTTTTGATGAAGTGAGTATGCAACTTGTGAAAATTTCAATTTGATCACGTTTAGTTTTTTTTTTTTTTATACTCAGAATTATTATTAAGTAGTATTTAGAAGTTAAAAGTCAAATGAGGAGGAGAGAGCTCGAATTATGATTGAGATTGTGGAAGGCTCAATGTCCCACCATTGCACTAAAGGTATCATGACATTCAATTCTTGTTGGATGCATTGATTTTTACACTCTAACTCAACTAATTTTTGCTCTAATTGCAGACTTGAAGCAGTGTAAATGTTGTCTTTTGTTAGAGAACGTAATATAATCAAGGATGTAATTGACATGAAGGTTTGAAACGCAGCTGCACTTGTTGACTAGGGACCAAAGTTCAATGTCATCAAACAAATTTTACGTATTTTTTAAAAATATTTTAAAATAAAAAGGTGTAGTAGATCTAAATATAAAAATAAAAATAAATTTAATTCAGGTTGGGGTTGCTGCTGTGTCAACGGGAAAAACTAGAGCCGCTCATCCGAATTTCTTTTATTCATTACAACTCACTTCCGCTCCAGTATCTTTGTTCTTCTTCTTCAATTTTTTTCTTCTCTCTGTCACTGCTTGGTCACGATTTCTATAAATTCTCTCGGATTTCTTTTGTTAGCTATAATTACTGCTATATTTTCCTATTAGGAAGACGTCTGCAGCCGCTGCTCAGATTCTCCGCTTCTCGCCGAATTTTCTCTGATTTCGACATCCCCACGGTAAATCTGTTAACTTTCTCCCCTGTCTACTCTGAACTTGATCGTTTTGTTGATTGAATTGAATAGATAGGATGTGTTTGTTTGTTGCTCTCTCATTCGATGCTCTGAGTTTCGTATTTCTGAGGAATTCGCAATTTTTTTACATTTCTGCTACTCTATTGCTTATTTAGATTTTCTTTTAATTAAAAAAAATCTTCACGGTGCGTTTGATGAATTGAAACTAGTGGGCTGCCTTGTCCTGTGCTGGGTGTTGTTCTATTGGGAAGAACGACGTCATGGTACTTGAAACTAATTATGGGTTTCTTGGATCAGCTGTAATTAAATTCTTTGCCTTTATTTGATTGATTTGCTTGTAAGGCGACATGGGTAAGCTTTGATGTTCATGAAATCACAGTGATTTCAATTCTAGGCGGCATAATTTTTTGCCGCTTTTATAGATCCTTTTATTATTGTTGAATCTATGTGTTGTGTTTTTAGTTGTTGGGTTTGGCTCTTCCAAGCTAAAAGTGTTAGTGCCATGAAGTTTCATTTCTGATCAGATCTACGCTTCAAACATGTGCTTAGTTGTTTTCATTTTTACTTCTTCCTGATGTATATGAGGGCTCTAGTATTATTTTCTTTTGTAACTTATATGGATTTTGTGCCCTATATTAATTGTTTCTGGGGCTGTCCAAAAGAGACTCTTAATTTAATCTCCCTTATCAGTTGAAATACCTGTTAAGTGTACCTGTTATCCCTGCCTTTTAAGCTTGTCTGTCTTACTGCTACTAGTCCTAGTTTCTGGCAGATTAAATGGTCTTTCAGATAAAATAATAGTACTTTTGGCTTATTAGCTTCCTGAAAATAGAGTAGCACCTGAACTCTTAACTTTCTCGCTAATTGTTATGGGGATGTGAGGTCAAAAATGGACAAGGACAGATAAACACGCACATTGGAGGCAATGTGTTGAGTGTTGCTTTGGGAAGCTGTTTGGTTTTTCAGTTAAGACTTAGAAATACACGGGTATTTGATGTCCTTAAAGCTAAGGCGAAAAGACTAGAAAAGGAAATATACTTCTGTATTTGTTCAGGAGATGTGAGATGAAACTAAGATATTTCTTGAATACAATGGGCAGAATTTCTATTACTATTACTTTGTTCTAATTTTTGCAAACCAAAAAAGAAGTACTTTAACTGATAGAGTGGCTTTAATTTTTTTTTTTTTTCATCCTTAAAGATATGGAGTAATGACATTGACTAGGAAGTAACAGTTAATTGATCAATTTGCTGAGTTGTGATGGCCTGTGGTGCATTTCACTCTTCAAATATTTCATTTGTGGTAAGAAATGAGCTTGATTAAAAAAGTTGCAAACAGTGTTTTCCCCTATACAGTGTATTTGTAAATATTATATATGTATATACAATTAGTTAATTTCTTGGTGAAATTTCACAAGGCTCAGCTCTACCAACTCTAGTATCCCTCCCAAACCTTACCAAGAATTGACCCCTTTTTGACTAAAAGCAAAATGAGTATCTGATAGTGGGTGGTTTTGGGTGAGGAGAGTTAAATGACTAGTACACAGGCATATACTTGTGCTATTACTGTTTGTAGTTGTTACATAGTTGCTCTCAACTGCCCTTACAGTAAGCTTCAGCCTGTAACCATTTAACTCTCGTTGAAACTTACCAGGTACCTTAGAGATTAGAAAGGAAATTCTGCAAATCGTTCTATGATGTTTTGAAAGTTTCCTGTTTTATGTGTTTGATTGTTGGTAAAGCTTTCAACAAAGCATGTCATGATTATTATGATTTAAACAAAATTTGTGCTTTCTAGAATCATACTTCATTGAAAATACACTAAAAGCAGCCAATGGGGCTGCTGTGGTCAAGCCTCAGATCATTGTGCATTTCCTTGCTAAAGTGGCATACACACTTCTGCAACTTTTGCCTATGCTTCTTGTAATTAACCTTTTGTCCCTTATGAGTTGGTTACTGGCTACTGCATAATGGTAGGTTGTTACTCAAGCCTGTTAAAAGCTTGCTCTTCAGGGATATCTCTTAACATACAGTCATTTGCCTTAATTTTGATATTTCTTAGTATTCTGCATTATGAATTTGATGTTTCTGTCAGTTTTCTCTGATTCATAAGTGGATACTAAAGTTTGCTAATATAATAATTCATTTGAAGTTTTATCTTCTTGCACTTCGCAGGGAGGCTTACTTTCTGTACTATCCATGCCCTGTTAGGGTTAATGAAGCTGAGCTATTTGTCAAGAAGGAGCACAAGACGCTCCAGAGATCTTTGGACATCAACTTTAAGTGTTCATATCATAGGATTTTATCCTAGGAATGTTGTGAGATACTTGAGAAAAGTGCCTGCTTATTAGATTTTCTGCTGTGGCCTTGAACTTGACAGGATGGACAGGGCAGACACATCCGGGTTTGTAAGTGGTGGAAGTCACATAATGGAGTTCATTCGTCATCGTGATACTAATACTGGGTTCTAATATATTTACCAGTCAGTGGCATCTATTGAATACTGTTGTACAAATTGGCTCTCCGATTTGGCTACCTCTGGGAAATGGATTTGAACAAAAATATACAGTTTCCTCATGCTTCTGAACTCCCAAAAGGTGATGGTCTTGGCGATACCACTTTATGCTTGAACTTCGTTGGTTTTGGAGGCAGCAAGACCGGGAGATTTGGGGGTATACCAAATGGTCCAGGTGCTGATTTATCTGATGCTCCTGATGATGGCTGCAGGTTGGTTTTGGGCTTGGGTCCAACACCAAGTGTATATTGCGATAATTATTACAGCATCGAGATCAACAAGGACAAAGGCTCAGCATCCATATATGCGCTGCATGTCTCCTCTGAAGACAACTCTTCACTGAAACTTGGCCTTTCTGGAGGCAGTTCTGAAGCCAAGAGTGAGTGGAATGGTTCATTGTCAACAGGAATTGATGCAATCACCAATGCACCTGTACAAAACAAGGCTTTTGTCGGAGATAGTAGACTTGTAATTCCAGTTGTGGATGAGGGTTCTACTTCAGCAAAGAAATCTGGTGGCTACATGCCATCTCTCCTCTTGGCTCCAAGAAAGAAAGATTGTAAAGCGTCAAAGAAGAGACAAAACCTAGTTCAACTTGGGTCAAAATCTCAGAGTGTTCCGTTGCCTTCTACTCATGAGCCATCTGCTCGAAGTGACTTCTCCATGAGTGCTGCCTCTGAGCAAACTGCTACGGTGACATCCTCTGAGCAACGAAGTGGTAGTTCAAAGAAATGCAGATTTTCTGGTTGTATGAAGGGAGCCAGAGGGGCATCTGGTCTTTGTATTGGCCATGGAGGCGGACAGAGATGCCAAAAACCAGGTTGTAACAAAGGTGCTGAGAGCCGGACTGCCTATTGTAAGGCTCATGGAGGAGGGAGAAGATGCCAGCACTTGGGTTGCACTAAAAGTGCTGAGGGGAAGACTGATTTTTGCATAGGACATGGTGGTGGTAGACGATGTGGGTTTCCTGGTGGTTGTTCGAAAGCTGCACGTGGGAAATCGGGGCTTTGCATCCGTCATGGTGGGGGGAAAAGGTGTAAGGTGGAGGGCTGTACTCGCAGTGCTGAAGGACAGGCTGGTTTGTGCATCTCTCATGGTGGCGGGCGTCGTTGTCAGTTCCCAAGCTGTAACAAGGGTGCTCAAGGAAGTACCGTGTACTGCAAGGCCCATGGTGGTGGAAAACGCTGCATATTTGCAGGATGCACCAAAGGTGCCGAAGGGAGTACCCCATTATGTAAAGCACATGGTGGAGGAAAACGTTGTCTATATGATGGTGGTGGAATTTGTCCCAAGAGTGTACATGGTGGCACAAACTTTTGTGTTGCCCACGGTGGTGGGAAGAGGTGTGCTGTGCCAGGCTGCACAAAAAGTGCTCGTGGGCGTACTGACTGTTGTGTAAGGCATGGTGGTGGAAAGCGTTGCAAGTTTGAAAACTGTGGGAAGAGTGCCCAAGGAAGCACCGATTTCTGCAAGGCTCATGGTGGGGGGAAGAGATGCTCTTGGGGTGATGGCAAGTGTGAGAAGTTCGCAAGGGGTAAAAGTGGGCTGTGTGCAGCACATGGTAGCTTGTTACAACAACAAGAGGCAAAAAAGGGAAGTCTCATTGCCCCTGGACTGTTCCATGGGCTTGTAGCAGCTGCCTCAACTGCAGGAAGTAGGTCTGACAACAATTGCTGTGTCTCAGGAGCTAGTTTTGTCTCTGGTAGCATTGATTCACTGGAAAGGCCAGCAAAGAGGCAGCAACTCATACCGCCACAGGTTTTGGTTCCACTGTCAATGAAGTCAGCATCGTTGTACTCGAGTTTCATGCCTGCCGGGAAAGCCGAGGAAGAGGGCAATGCTTGCTCAGAGGGCATAGGTGATAACAGCTGCAATAAGAGAATCGATTTCCTGATTCCGGAGGGGAGGGTCCACGGCGGGGGTCTCATGTCCTTGCTTGCTGGGAGCCTAAAGAATCCCATTGATGGAATATGAAAATAATGAGTACAGACTGTAGATCTTTTTCTTTTCTTTGGGGCTCCATTCATTTTCCCGACCGTGGAATTGTCTATAAACTTCGGTGTTTTGTGAAATGAACTGGATGTGTACAGTTTCGTTGCTTACTTTAGACCAAATCCACTTCTTCATCAAAATTATTAGCTGTGATGCAATATTAACATTAAAGAAAATACGACTACATCTACACAAATCGAAAGACTCAAAATTTGAACTCCAAGCTACTTCTCTATAGCACATCTTCGCAGGACAATGAAATCACTACACAAGATTTAACTTTTCCGGAAAATAAAAAAAACAATCAAAGGGGCTAAAGATTAACTAGCAATCTTACCATCGGTTTTGTATAATTGCGTTTATGCAAAAAATGAACTATGCTATTAGGTACATATAAATATTGATAACTTTGCATTTAGTTAGTGGAATACATTCTGTGATACAAGTGATTATTACGCAAGTATAGATTTTTAAGCGATATTGATCCTAGATAAAGAAAAAATTTAAAAATGAAAATTAATGAATTTTAAATAATGCTAGACTGAACTTAGACTATAATCATATTCTCCGAACAATTTGTAAAGTCAAAGTCCCCTTTATTGTTACACCCATAGAAAGCAAAGTAAATCCTACATTCTTTCCTCAACCTAAATTGCTAAATGTAGAAAGAACCTATATAAAATTTTCTTCTGTTAAATGATGTTTCAGATTTTGATTTAAAATAAAATTGCGTCCAGGGCTTTTAAAATGTAAACAGCCCATATATGATCCTATATGTCTATTATATTTACGTTAAATTTCCTGAAAACCGTATTTCTATTAAAATCCCAATTAAGCGAAAATTCACAAAAAAGGTTCCATATTAGGAAGCACCTCAACACTGGCTTATAAGTATTTTCAGCAGTCAAACTTTGCCCAACGCCTTAAAACTGTATCAAACTTCAAACCTATACTTCTCCAATCATTGCCTTCATCTGCTTCCAATTAACGACGCATCCCGCGTTGATTTGCTCCTAATTGAGACTTGAGTCAGGTTGATGCATACTTAGGCCTGTTTAGTTATAAAGAATTCTCCATTTTTCCTGCAAATTTTTCTAAAAATTAGAAATGGACCAAAAAAAAACATATTTAATAAACTGATTTTATTTTTTTAAGTTTTCTTAAAAAATAATTTTTCATTATATAAAAATTTGATAAACACTGTTTTTGTTGTTTTCTCAAATTTCCAACAATCCATGCCTTTTGCTGCTTGCTCCCTCTCGCCCTCTCCTTCACATTCTATTGTCGCCGTCACCCAACCAACCTCTCCCTTTCCTTGCCACCCGACCAACCTCTCCCTTGCCATCACCACCCGATCAACATCTCCCCATCACCGTTGCCCGACCAACATTGTGAAACTCCTCGAAAGTCGCAAACCAACATCTCTCTCTCTCTCCTTCTTTGATTTGACAGATCGGTAAATCCTCTTCTCTCTTTCAATTACAGGTGGCTGAGCTAGCTCGGGGCATGAAACAATTTGCAGAAGCAATAACAGCAGCATTGAAGCTATTAAGATAGCAGAATCAGCAGCAAATGTCCTGGGTTTGGGAATGAAGCAGAATGTGGCGCAGATGTAACAGATAGAAAAGTTGGGAGCCTAAGCCACTGAGAGCAAAAAGTTAGGGAAGCTTTGTAGATGTTTAGTTTTTAGTTTTGAAGCTGATGGATTTTGGACAATAACCTATTATAGTTCACAAACTTCAACTTTTAACAAAGGCACTGAACTTTTTCAATGTCGTGTGTATATATACAGTCATTTTTAATTCCTTTAAAACAACTAAACATGTTTTTTCTGAAAAACACTTTAAAAAATTGCACATGGAAAATGAAAATGAAAATTGTTTCCTATATCCAAAACACTCTTACCTTTCCCTCTTCTATTCTTTGTATCTCACATCATCAAAATCTCATATCATTCATCAAAAACCAACAAATCAACAACTGATCCCCCGTTTGCAAGGGGGCCGAGGGGAAGAGGAGGCCTCTATAAAGGGCTAAACAGTTCTTATGAGCATGAATCATGCAAAATAACAATTGGTTTGAGGTATGTGAAGGATTCGTGGTATGGTAGGTGTTCATGATTCATCACTACCTAGTTTCATAGCATGGATATCAGGCTGCTAGTCCTGTACAAGAATCCGATAATCATGTACTGGATTGATGTATCCGATACACAATTCACGGAGTTAAGTCAGTGGAGGATCTGGTGACTATGTGACATAGTACTATCTGACCTAATTTGCAATGCCACGAAGCAGAAGATAGCAGCTGTTTCTAAACAAACCTATAAAACCACCAAAATCGGCTTATTCTGTGTGAAATGAGAATAAGGTGTGGGGCTTCAAAATAGTATAAGAGAACTTCTATAGCCGGAGCAATATCTTGATGGTTGGCAAAAATAGTGGCAAACGAATGCATTGCCAATTCACCTTCACAAAATTGGAGTTCCAAGCGAAGCTGCAGGCAGAATCAGATGGTATCATGGCCCCTGGCAGGTATGGTCATTCTTTTCGGCAAAATTCGGCAAAAACTGGCAGTCTTTTCCTTTTTGGTTTACTGTAGAGAACATTGGCAATGTAGGCATATAATTCCTCATTTGATAGATTCTTGCCAGGCTGAGAAGGCAGGGTGACCTCAATACCATCATCTCGAGGTGACCAGAGCTTCTTCATGATGGTGGATGGGGATGCCTCGTGTTTGACAGTGAAAGGGGTTTTGATGGTTTTAGGGTTGATTGTGATTTTGGGAGTGCATCGCATGGGGACCTTGCCTGTACGCTTATGGTTGCTTATGGAACTGGGAGTTTGGCTGGCTTTTCCATGCTTGTTGGGCGAGTCCTTTTGGCTTATCATGGCTACTTCCGCAAGTGGGGACTTTGAGCCATATCCACAATGTCCAGTAGCATGTGACTTGCTTATCTGCACCATGATATACAGTAGAGGAGAAATGACAAAACATCCTTGATTGCAACAAAGATGATCATAAATCAAGTTTGTTAAAACTGCTCACCTCAGGTTTGTTTCTCAGAGCAAAATGATCAGTAGGTAAATTTTCTTTCCCATGTGCAAACTGCATGTAAGATAAACCATCCCTTCATGAAGTATAATAAACATCAAAATAAAGACACTCCAGAGAACATGACATATTCAAGATAAAACTCGAACGTTAAGCAGCAACAAGGGCCTGTTTTGTGAGAAAAAAAAAACAGAAAAAAGATGATTCCTGAAGTTAAGTGGAATTTTCTGTGAAACAGCTACTATTATATAGACTGGTAAACAGGATCCATCAAGAGAAGAATTCCCCTTGTTACATCAACACTGTATGTTGAGGACCACAAGCTTGACTTGCAAATGAATTTTACAACTCATGAGCCTCTCATTACAGCAAGGCAATGCCGACACAGATTTGAAGGTTGCAACTTCATTTTCTCAAGTCTTTTCTTCTAGAACAATCATCTGTGAAGCATTTTCTGCTGGCATCTAATGACACTAAGCCAGTCTACTGCATGTTCGCTTTCTTGTCATCAATAATTGGTGTTTGAATTGGACAGGTTATTACAACTTAAGGCGCATGTATAAATTGTCAAGTGATGCCTGACTGTTGGAATTCTAGTGGCAGCAAGGTCCACCACCATGAAATAAGCAAGAAAACTTAACCTACCCACCAAAATATGCAGAAAGGAGCAAAAAATGAAAGCTTAGAAGCTCCTGACTTCTAACCCTGTTTCATTTTTGCTCTGGGTCAGCCAGAAAGATTAAACCAATATTGGGATACAATCAAAGGCCTTAAGGATTAGTGAGTAAGGAGGACATTTGACGATAACTACACCTAACTTCAAAGCACACATAAGTAACTTGCACAAAATATCATCATGAAGAAAGGGAAATGAGGGGAAAAAAAAAAGAGTAAGAAGCAATCGCATTCTGAACTATTCCAAGAAGTTTGATTCCGAATCTTAGAAATGTTGAAGACAGTACAAATCGACATTCATATAACAGCAGAAACTCCAGCAATGTAGCTACTACATCAACAATTGAAAAGCAAAGCAATAATAAAACCTGGCATTTGGAGCCGGAACGGCAACGGCCGATCTCCTCCCGTTGCTTGCACAGCCCCGAACCGGCCATGTGGAAACCACCACTGCGCGAAGAAGACAAAGAGACAGATACAGATCCTCCGGCGGAGGAATCGGACTCGACAAGAATTCCGTCCATGACCAGCACACCCTCCATCACCTTGATCGGTGAGTCTTCTGTCAGCGGTGAGAGCGACGATCGGTAACCGCTCTTCCTGGATGATCCGCTGCCGCTCCCCGGAGAGTTCAAGCTCAGGTACTTGATTAGGTTCTCCGGCGGCGAATAGGGAGCCAGAGAGCTTCTCGCTTGGCCAGAGATCATCAGCGGCGAGAGGTTCGCATTCGAAGCCCTAAGCTTGTTATTGTTGCTACGGAGCGACTCCATAGAGTTAAGTTGAACGAACAAGAGTTTTCTGTGTGTAAATTCTGCTCTTCACTTCTGTGCTCGGACAGAAACAGAGGTAGTTGGTTACACGAGAAAAAAAAGCATTCCCTCCTAAACAGAGTCAAAGTAGAAGTTAGGTCTAAACAGGTTAAGCTCAAGTTTAGGGGCCAAATTGTTGAATTTGGAATACGTTTAGTGGCTAATGGACAATTAGGTCAATTTAAATGCAAAATACAAATACAAAAAGGCAAAAGTATCAAATTTGCCACTAATGTGTAGTTTAGGGCTCGAATCTGCCACTATAGTTTTTTTGCGCCTGCTTCCAAAGTTTCTTTGACCGTTGTCCACAGCGGCTAATAATAAAAAAATTTCTAGTTTTTTCTCCTCCCATTGGCAATGGTGAGATTCAAGAGGAAGAGCTGTCTTTTCTTCGCATGAAAGCACTCCCTTTGTCGTCTTCAATATTTCCATCTATTATCTCTGATGCTTTTTCTCCTCCCTTTCCTTTTTGCTGCTCCACCAGAGGTGGAAACCAACTTTCCAAAATCTCTAATACAAAATACGAAACTAATGCTCCTGGAAACTTCAATTGTTATACTAGAGATTAAATCAGGAGAAATGCTTGGGATTTTATCAGTTTTGATCTCAAAATCAATCAAATGGAATGACTAGTTAAATGCTTTGCCTGTAACCCTCTACTGGTGCTCCTTCCTTGGTTTGACAGGATGGTGCTAGAGATGAGGCTGAACCGAACACGATGTCACTGAAGATAAGATTGGAGAAATTCCTAACATTAGAGGTGGGTCTAATTACCCGTCACTCTTGTTTTTTGAAAATTACACTATCATCCTAAAATTTTAAAATTTCTTATTATTTACATTTTCTGTTTTTTTTTTAACGGTAGTGGCATATTTGAGTCTATTTTGAAACATTAGTAGGAGATTAGGCAAAAAAAAATATATAGTGGCAGATTCGAGCCCTGACCTAAGCATTAGTGGCAGTTTTGATACTTTAGCCAATACAAAAATGACGACCATTATCCGCAGAATCGCGCTCGCTTTCCCACTCTGCACCGTGAGGTGGGGGAAGCGGGTCAGAGAGAGGTAAGCTCTGCAATGGAGGACGAGACGGAGACGACGAACCAGCAGCAATCGAGCCTGTACGAGGCGTTCAACGAGCTCCATGGACTCGCGCAGGAGCTGGATACGCCGTTCGATGCGCCGGCGGTGCTGGTAGTGGGCCACCAGACCGACGGCAAGAGCGCCCTCGTTGAAGCCCTTATGGGCTTCCAGTTCAACCACGTTGGCGGCGGCACCAAGACCCGCCGCCCCATCACCCTCCACATGTCTTACGATCCGCTCTGCCATCTCCCCTCCTGCCACATTGTCTCAGACCAGGACCCCGCCATCGGCCACCAGAAGTCGCTCTCTGAGATTCAGGTTTAAGTCGTGTTCCGTTTGTTTCTTCAGACGCAGAGGATTGATTTATCACGAACAATAGTCTTTTATGTTCTCCTGTGATGACTTGTGTCAATGCCAAGTGCAATGGTCGTAACTAAATAATCATGGAAGGAAATTCGAAGTGAATGCGTACTATAGCTTTTCAGAAACTGAGATCGATATTTAATCAATGTAGCACAATATTATATGGTGAATCCTAGAACTAGATCATACCAGACCGGGGTCATCAAATCTCTATATATTTTTAACTTGTTTATTTATTCGTATCCTTTTAGTTGAAAAGTTACAAGATTTTAGTTTTTTTTCGGTTCTTACAGGAATACATTGAATCTGAAAACACGAGGTTGGAGGGTGAACCGTGTCAGTTTTCATCAAAAGAAATCATTATTAAAATACGTTACAAGTATTGTCCGAACCTTACTATTATAGATACTCCTGGGCTTATTGCTCCAGCACCAGCTCGCAAAAATTGGATGCTACAGGTATGTAATATATGTAGAGACAATTCTGTTTGTTGTCTCAATAATGGGGTTCTGGTTGATCTCTTGAAGTATTTACACTGTTGCAGAGTCAAGCTCGTGCAGTAGAATCCTTAGTGCGAGCAAAGATGCAGCACAAAGAATTCATCATATTATGTCTGGAAGATTGTAGTGATTGGAGTAATGCAACCACAAGAAGAGTGGTGATGCAAGTGGGTTTGTACTTTTGTTTATAGATGCCTTTGCATTCTTAGCCTTTGCAGAATTATTCTTTTCTGGCAATTTGGAGTTGTTAAGTGATGGTTGAGAATCTTAGATGTTAAAATTTTTTTCATATTTCCAACTTTTGCTTAGATATCAGCACCAAGATGAGAGATCACTTGTTATTGTGCTAGAAATATTTTGCTCATGTTTTCCATCTTTCTCTAAAATTAGGAGATTCTTCAAAAGTTGCTTTCTAGTTTCCTTCACAGGAATAGAAAACAATATTTTCTGGTAAAGGAACTGAACTGATGGGCAAGGAGGCATAAACTCAACATTGGAATAATACATCTTGTGCTATGATTGCATTATGATATAATTTTGGAAGTGGAAATTGGGGAGTGCTTTCCACATTTAAATGGTGCAAATATTTCCCAAGTTGTCTCAGACGTCCACTTTGAAGATGTCTTCTACATAATTTGTAGAAATCAGCGGTGGGAGGGTGAAATGTTATCCATTGTTGAAAAAAAATTGATGTGTTGTCTGCATAGTGGATTGAAATGACGTCTACAAGCTAGATCTTTGTATTTGTTTTGATTCTTACAGGTTGATCCTGAACTTTCCAGAACTGTTATTGTTTCTACAAAGCTTGATACAAAAATTCCACAGTTTGCACGTTCATCTGATGTTGAAGTGTTCCTCTCCCCACCTGCTTGTACCCTTGATGGCTTTATATTGGGAGATTCTCCCTTTTTCACATCAGTGCCTTCTGGAAGGGTTGGTTCCAGGCATGATTCTGTTTACAGATCAAATGATGAGTTTAAACAGGTATTCTACCAAACTACTCAAGCTAGCTGGTTAGGCCCTTGAAGGCATAGTAGATTATTTGGCAACATGGGACATTTTTCCTTTATGTAATATGTTGTTTATGTCCATCGGGTTTTAATATATTCTGTTCCTTTCAATCTTTTAAGGCAGTGGCCTCAAGAGAGATGGAAGATATTTCATATTTAGAGGAGAAGTTAGGCAGGTCACTATCAAAACAAGAAATGAGTAGAATTGGCATAAGCAAGCTTAGACTCTTTCTCGAAGAGCTGTTACTGAAAAGGTATTTGACGAAAGCCATTTATCGCGGCTTTAATTTTGAAAAGAACTATCAATATTGTTTTGATTTTCTATATGGCATGACTCAAGTCTGAAAAATGTATGACTGTCAGGTATATAGATAGCATTCCTCTGATCATTCCTCTTCTTGAAAAGGAGCACCGGACCGTCATAGGAAAGCTGAATGATATTATTAAGGAATTGAGGTTTGTATCTTGAAATGGGATTCCGTCCTGTCTAAAGGTTTTTCTTTTTAGTCAAAGTCATTTAAATTCTTTCTAGATTTTGGAGGCTGTAATATGAATTAACTTAGTTCGCTCTTGGTTTTGTTCTGTTCTGTCTTGTCTGTCACTAATTTTAAACTGTATGCCGTGCAGCACACTTGATGAAGTAAAATTAAAGGAAAAAGGGCGCGCTTTCCATGATTTGTTCCTGTCAAAGGTTTCTGCTAATGTTTTCTTACTTTTCGTTTTCTGTGTAGATGCCTTCTCTTTTCATGTGTATCTCATTTAGCATTTATATTCTACATCTAGTTTGTGATATTTTCTCTTGCTAATTACTACGTGCTTCATGATTTAGTTATCATTACTGCTGAAAGGGACAGTAATTGCACCTCCAGATAAATTTGGTAAACATCTCATCATTTCTAAGTTAGGTTTTTCTGTTGTTGAAGTAACCAGTCGTTTTTGAACTTCCAAACCATATGCTGGGTTTTGTTCTCTAAAATTTTTGTGTCCTTTTGTGCTAGAGATATGAGTAGCTCTCTCTCCCCCTCCCTCCCTCCCTCCCTCCCTCTCTCTCTCTCTCTGTTTCATCTTTGCAGGTGAAACACTACAAGATGAGAGACTCAATGGAGGGACATTTCTCAGTATTGATGGTGTTCAATTCCCACAGAAGCTAGTACCTGTAAGCTGAATGCTTGATTAGCTGTTGAATGCTTTCATCAATGGAAATTTCTTGTTATACTTATTTTAGGATGATTGAGTACAAAATGCAGGAAGCTGTGCGGTTTTTATTTTTTTATGTCTAAACAGAAACAATACAATCATGCAAGCCTGCTTGTTGAGCAAACTGTCTTTCAAGTTATTAAGTTGACAGGCTCGCCTGACTGATTAATTTATGTTCTCCCTTCCCCCCTGTACTTTATTTGTCGGTATTATTGACAGTCTATTGGCATTTAAGAATTCAGGAATGCGTCTATATGGAGGTGCTCAGTATCATCGTGCCATGGCTGAATTTCGTTTTGTAGTTGGTGGAATCAAGTGCCCTGCTATTACAAGGGAAGAAATAGTAAATGCTTGTGGAGTTGAAGATATTCATGATGGAACAAATTATTCAAGGTTTGATTACAGCAGATTTTGCATATTCGTGGAATAGTTATTGATATCTTCACTCCCATTGTAATAATTGTTTTTTTTTTCTCCCATGCCTCCTGATTTTTTCCCCAATAATTTGAAAACCAGGACAGCTTGTGTTATAGCAGTTGCAAAAGCTCATGATACATTTGAACCTTTTCTCCATCAGGTGATACTGATTGGCTAATTTTTCAACATTCTTTTTGTGTTGCTCTGTTCACTCATATGTGCTAATCTGACTGAAACTACATGGATCCAAATTGCAATGACATCATTTCTCTGGGATGTAGCTAACCTGGGTCATGTTCTGGACTTCGGTTTATAAACTTTTGTGCAAGTAAAGGGCAGTGATCCTGCTTTCATCTCTGGCATAATTATAAACCAAACCTTGGCTGGTTTTCTTTTCTTTGTACGGCATATCACACATCTCCTGTATCAGAGTTTGGTCCTTCAGTCAGCAAGAGTGTAATTTAAGAGTTCGCGTATCTGCCAACAGTTTGTAACTAGGAGTATTCTTAACAAACTGATCAAGTTGTTAATATATGCAGTGATACATATGTGAATTTCTCAAATTTTCGGTGAATTGCAATTATAGTTTGACTTGTCAGCATTTTGTGCTTGCTACTTAATGTATGAGCTGCAATATTTCTTTTCTGAGGTAGTTGGGATCTAGGCTCCTGCACATTCTGAAGAGATTACTTCCCATCTCTGTTTATCTTCTTCAGGTTTGGCCTCCTCTCTACATTATTGTTCCTTTAATTCATGCAGAACATGCTAAAGAAACTGAGCCTTGTATGCTTTATGACTTGTGGTTGTCATTGGAAGAGATAATGGCATAAGCCATCGTCAGAAAATGGATCATATACACAAGCTTTTAAATAGAATAAGCCACAATCAACTACATCATTTCCTACCATAGTAACACTGAGACCATAGAAAAATGGGACATATGCACAAGCTTTCAATTAGAATAGGCCACAATCTATAAATTGTGATAATAAAATGCCCAACATTGAAACCAAATGCATATCGTTTTAGTCATGATTTATCCATGGACTTTTCTGGTTTCAAACAGAAAGATGGCGAGTATCTCAGTGGCCATGAGGTGTTTCTGAGGCGTCTTGCTTCTGCTTTCAATGACTTTGCTGAATCAACTGAACGAGCATGCCGTGAAAAGTAAACTGTTTCTTTTGGTGACTGTTATTTCTGTTTTCCTCATTATGCTATTTTTGACAATGTGATTTCTGTTTATTATCTTAATTATAGAGGTTAAATTTCTAGCCAAGTACGGGAATTAGGTGGATAATAGTATTTGAGGTTTCAATGGTCTCTCTCTCTCTCTCATAACAGATGGAAAAGCTGTGTTTTGTGCATGCTGTATAAACTTAGTGATGCCTACAATTTTGAGAATAATGAATCCTACTGTTATAATTGCAAAGGGAATTTACACATTAACTCATTGAATGCTATTATCAATGAAGAAGCACAAACTTCAACCTAATCAGCTAGTTTCGACTTTATTCATTCAAGCCTTTTCCTGTGCTTCAGTATTCTTTTATGTGCTTTCAACAAATTGGGTTTTCTCGTTTCTCTCGCTGAAGAGTACCACTTAGGTTTTTATTGTGAAATTGAGGATATTCCAATGGATTTTTGTTTGAGTGCTTGTGAATCACATTGCTGTCTGCTTCCCTGCCAATTTTTTATGCTCTATCCATAATTGTTGCAGATGTATGGAGGACTTGGTCAGCACCACTCGATATGTAACATGGTCCCTCCACAATAAGGTTTGTGGGCTTCACCTGCAAGAATGTTTAGACCATGCTACCTAGTTTCTCTGGTATACTGCAATTAACATACCCAGAGTTAGGCCATGCTTCATTATGTGCATGCTATTTAGAATCTAGATTTTGTCTGTCAACTTATACGCATGCAGACTTGAATTTACCATGCGTTCTTTATTTTGAATTCTAATTGCGCTCTGCTCATCTTGCTTATCATTGTTCTCAATGCTAATCTTGCAGAACCGGGCAGGATTACGTCAATTTTTGGATTCTTTTGGTGGGACAGAGCAGTCTACTGTGGTGCATAATTCTATATCTGCTGCCGTCTCCCAAGAACAATCACCTGGTTTAGCTGCCACTGAGAAGCAGGATCCCAAGCCAAGAGCAGATGTAAAGCTCAGTCATTTGTCCTCAGGTGTTGATTCAGGTTCAAGCGTTCATGCAGGAGAAACAAGACTGGCGGACCTTCTAGATAGCACACTTTGGAACAGGAGGCTTGGTCCCTCATCAGAAAGGATTGTTTATGCATTGGTGCAACAGATATTCCATGGCATAAGAGAATACTTCTTGGCCTCTGTTGAGCTAAAGGTTTTGCTTGTTCTGGGTTTTTATTCCTACAAAGTACCTAAAGTTTTCTGACTCCTTTCTCTATGCCTCACAAAGTTTTTGCTTCATTATTTTCATTACTTTGCAGTTCAATTGTTTCCTTCTAATGCCCGTTGTTGATAAGTTGCCCATGCTTCTCCGAGAGGACTTAGAATCTGCATTTTCTGATGACTTGGATAACATATTTGATATCACCAACCTGCAGCACTGCTTGAGCCAACGGAAGCGGGATACAGAGATTGAACTGAAACGAGTACTTTCCTGTCTCCTCTTATGCTGAAGAAGCTTGATTGTCTGTTACAGATTTTTTTTGGGAATTTGAATAATCGTTTTGCTTTTTGCAGATTAAGAGGCTCAGAGAGAAATTCAAGCTAATAAATGAGCAGCTTAATTCACATGAAATGATGGCAAGTTTGTCTTTATCCAAGTAGTTTTCTTTCCATTTTCTGTAGCTACATTAGCACAAGAACAGTATCTGAATCTATGTGTTGTTATCTTGGAAAGGAATGATGTCATGCCACCATAGCAAGTGGTCTGTATGTGCTCTATGATCAGTTGGTTAGCTTTTCTTATTAATACTCAAGTATCTGTTGCAGATGAAGTGAAGAACTTTTTTCTTATAAGCCAAATGTCAATGCACATCATTTACAATTTTCTAATCCATGCGTTTTAAGAATGTCTATAAGGTGAATCTTGAAGTCATGCCAGAAGCCTTCATGCTTGTCAGGCTATTACTCTGTAATGAACTTATGTTGCACGAAGAATGATCAGAATATTGGCTAAGCTGCTGGAGTACAATTGTATTACCCTTGGATGTTCAATGTGAACATCTACTGGTAATGGAGGGTGCTGGCATCTCCCACTAGGTTCTGCACAACCCTTTTCATTGTAGGGTTTATGCTCAGGGTGTGGATGACAACAAAGTAGGCCAAGGCTTAGCACAAGTTCAGCCTCTCCTGCATCATACTGTCTAGTGTCTTGTCAATTGCTCTGGTGATTTCTACTTGCAAATGCAGGCCCCAGACCCAATCTACCAGCAGCATCTCATGAGCATTCATCTGAGGCTCAATTGTCTTCTTCCACAGGCAACCTCAAGCAAAAGTATGGCAAAACTGTATACATTGGTGCTTGTTGTGGCTGTCCATGTTCTGGTGAGCTCAGGTGCTATATAGCCTAGTGTTCCAACAAAGGTTATTTGTGGATTGGAATTGTGCTCGTGACTCCTAGCCAAGTCAAAATCTGCCAGCTTTGGATTGAGATCTGCATCTATGATACGTTGCATGGTTTGACATCTCTATGGACCACTGTCTGATAGCACTCTTCATGCAGATACAACAATGCTTGAGCGACACCAATTAACATCTTGCACCTTTGCTCCCACATGAGATGTTTCTTTTCTAGGTTGTCATTGTCATTGTCAAACTAAAGTCCATAAAGACTTCCATTTGAGTGATTGTAGCAACTTGTGTTTTGGGAGTTGCTATTAATTGGTTTCATCTAGGTCGATTAAATACTTTTTACGATCTGCGAGAGATTTTAAGATCATGAGTCGGTTACGCTAAAATAACCTTATTAAAGCGTTCGAAAATTGATACTATGGGGTTTGGTTTTTTTTTTTCTTAAATTTTTATTTCTTGATCTAATCTTTGATTGAGGGTGATTTTATGAATTTTATTTAATTATATTTAATTTTTAATTGATTTAATTTCAAACTGTGAATATTACCAGATCAATTGGATATAAAATTTTAGATGTCCTTGAAATCTTGAAATTTTGTCAAATTCATGAAGAATTTGAAATGACCATTTTGCTCTAGGCTGTAAGTCTTATTAGATCAATCGGATTTGAACAAATAATTTGTTTTGTAATTTTATTAAATCACCAAGAATGGATTCTTAAAAATTTGATATGTGTTAGAAAATTGGCTCTATTAAGTTTCTTTTAATTCTTAGATGTATTATGAGATAAAAGAAAATAAAACTACACACTCATAAAATTAAATGAAAATAGAAAGATAAATAAAGAGACCTAAGAAAATAAAATAAATACCCTATGTTATGCTCTTATGTAGATTTAATGATTAATTTGATGGGGTCAAATGAATAAATAAATAAAGAAAACAAAGAAAAATAATATCAAAAAGCTTGTTGTTAATGGCCTATTTACAAAAAGAAAAAGCATGTTAGCAACCTGGGTGAATGAAATAAAAAAATTAGGGACCAAAGGGTAGTTATACCAATATGAGATGGTTGACTGGAGCCAACGGGATTCTAAAAATGGGTCCGGTGGGTCACGAATCGGTCCAGGCTTCGATTCTACGTCTCTAGCGATGATTGGCACGATCAAATTGTCGGGCTATGACGGTGGTGGCTGGCGCTACCTCCGGGAGGGTGAACAGCAGCGGGCGGCATTGAGGACAGTGGGGCTAAGGGAGGACGTGGCGGGCTCCCTTCGGCTTGGCTACGGGAGACAGCTAGGGCAGCTGCAAGGCTCGCGGCAAGGCGGAGGGAGCAGCTGTCCAAGGTCAGTGGCGTTGGCTGGCGACATCGGGCAGCAAGAGGGAGCCACCAGGGGTGGGGGCATCTCGGGCAACAGAGGGAGACAGGGGTAGCGGCGTGGTGGGGGAGAAGCTTAAGCCCGGTTTAGTTTTCCAGAAAATTTTTTAAAAATTAGAAAATAAAAAAAAAACATGTTTAGTTAAATATTTTTTATTTTTAGTTTTCCTGGAAAATTATTTTTCAAGTTAGTAAGGGTTAGAAAACTGGGATTTAGTGGTTTTCCGTTTTTCTGAAAATAAAAAATGCATCAGGCCGAGGGGCGGCTCTCTTCGGATTGGGTCGCAAGTCGCGAGCCCTTTGACTTCGAGTGGCGCCGTCGGCCTTCTCTTCTCCGAAATGGGCCTCGTTGATGCAGGCTCTGGTCTCGAGTAAGGACGGCGTTACTTCGCCGCATCTTCGAATCATGGCACTATCGCGCGGAGGCCCCTCGCAATGGTGCAAGGAACGGGCCGCCGTCTTGTAGCGTTCGCTGTGTCAATCGGGCAACCATTTTCGTTCCATTAGTGCCGGGTGGACTCGGACAAGCGGTTCAAATAGTCCGGTTTGAAGCTGTGGCGAGGGGAAGCACTCGTGATCAATTGCATGTTGCATTTGCCCCATTTGGGTCACCAGGGCACCGAATCTATAGCTTCATTTCTATCCGGGTCAAGGAGTTTGAACCCAAAATTGGTGACATTGGTGGAGGAGGAGCTTGTTCCCGCCGGGGAAGGCGGTTTTGTGGGGCGGTTCATGGACTTGTTGCACCATTACTCAGTGGTGTACGATTCACTGGAGGCCGGGTTTCCGATGAAGGGTTGGGCTCGTGGGTTAGTGGAGCGGGTTTTCTTGGGGCCCCGAATAGTCGGGTCACTGGCTGAGATTTCTTTATTTGTTTTATAACAACTAAACATGTTTTCTAAAAAATACTTTGAAAAATTGTACATAGAAAATGAAAACGGATATCAGAAAATGAAAATGAAAATTGTTTTCTACAACCAAACGCCACCTTAGGGTTTTGAAAATTCTCCCCTTTTTCTCCGAGGTTTAAAACATGATTAATAAGGTTTTGGGCTAACTTTAGCCAAATCAAATTTGAAGAAGTTTAAGTCAATTAGGATATAAGATGATAAAATTACCAGTTTAAGTCCAATAAAACTCTCAAGCTGCTAAGTTAGCCCCATATTCTATGTAAATTTCAATTTGACCCAAAATTTTCAGAATTTGTTAGATTAGCCCAAAACTTTGCAAAAGTAACCAAATTTTCACAGAATTTCATGAAATCACCAGATTTAGCTCAAACTCTCTAAAATTAACAGATTTGTCCCAAACCTTTCAAATTTTACCTAGAACTTTTTAAGAAACCTCAGCTTCCACCTAAACTTTCCCTTTTGCCTAAATTGACCATGTAAAACCTTTAGGACTCCAAATTAGTACCTAAACTAAATTAACTCCTATTTTGACCATAAATGACCATTCTAAATTCCTAAAAACTCATAATACGAACAACAATGTAACTTAAAAGTGACAATAACAACTAACCCTAAAATGATAAAAATGACTCAAATGTCCTAACAACTGACCAAATCGCTCTTAAAAATTAAAATGCCATCTAAACTAATTTTTCTAACCTAGAACTAAACAAAGTTAGTGCCCAAATAAAATTGGGTGTCAACAGTGATTATATCGAAATCAAGCAAATTGATATTTTATGTCGACTTGCAAAGAGGAGCTGTCTTGTTTAGAGGGCAAGTAGAAGTTCCTTTGCTGAAAAGGGACATTTGAATGTCTTGCTCCTAGGGAGCAGCCATGAAAGGTCTCGAGATGGAATGCAGTGAAGTGCTGCTTTAAAAATCAAGTAATAGGGATCTTACTAAAACCACTTGTATTGAAAACCTCAAATGACTTTCTTTACTAAGTGCGGCAAACGCTAGAGATAATAAGAATTATTTGCTTTATTTGCTGGAATACAAACAAAAAAAGGGGAATTTTTTTTTAATCATGATTTAAACTCTCAATGGACAGAATAAAAAAAAATCTTTTTTAAATCATCATTTAAACTTTTAATACACAAAACCTATATATTTTTTAAAAATTTTAGTTTTAGGGACAATTTAAAAAAAAAATATAAACTACACATGGCTTAACCTCTAAACCTATAAAAAAAACGTTAAGAGTATAATGCTAGAACACTAACAACATATATTATATAAACGGTTTATTGAATTTTGCGACACGGCTTGATTAATAGGTAAAAGAACATATAATACTTTTTTTAAAAAAACCTTTTTACGTCTAAATAAACGTTATCATATGACATTTTATACGAGGTTTAGTCTATAAGGAGTTACCAACATTTTGTTTGAGGCAAAGTTGTAGGAGTTGCAGATTCCAAGGTACAAGAAGTGGTGGCATACATGAAGTTCTAATTTGCCGTAGCATTAGAACTACGGCATTATGCCGTAGCTGAGTGCAAACCGTCAGATTATGAGGTTTAATTGTAGCCGTTAGATTGTTTACCAATTACTAGTTGAGCAAATACCCTTTCACGTTTATTTTCCTGCCGAGTACAGGAAAAAAAATATTGATTGGAGAAAACGAGTTATGTATTTAAGAAAGTTAAATATCTTTCTTCTTAAATATCTTTGCTTCTAATGAATCCGACATTCTATTTTAGCATGTACATTGCCACAGCGTCCCAACTACAGTAGTATACCGTAGCGTTTTAGGCGTCATCGGATGAGAAACTCAAATAAGAGCCATGAGATCTTTAACCTGTTACCTGTTGACCAAATATTGATGAGTGAGAAAACAAATAAGGACAAAAATAAACTAGAAAATGAAAATATTTTGAAAGAGGCAGAAGCGAAGAAAAAAAATACATCAGATTGACACTTGAAAGTAAGGAGAAATTTCATAAGAATCTGAACATGTTCGGGAGGACAGTGAATCGCAAGACAGGCAGAGAATGAAATTTATTGGCGGTCGGAGAGCAACAACATTATTCTTTTGGTTTGTGGCAAGACATAGATTGAATCTGACAGAACAAAAATGAGTCAGGGACAACAAACACGTAAATATGGGAAGAAAAGTGACAGGGCAAGCACAAAAGCGATTAGTTGAAATAAAAAGCAATAACATAAAAAAAATGATGAAAGAAAAAAAAAACGATGGATAACTGGGTTGATTGTGACCCAGGGACCTTAAAAGTGAACTTGCTCACATTTATGGGCCTAATGGAGAATCAGTGACCCCTTGAAAATGAACCGATAAATACTAGTTCTCATTCAAGGAGCCCCAGTTCACATTTAGGGCCTAATGGAGGATCAATGACTCCCTGAATATGAACTGCTAAGTACTGATTCACATTCAATGGGTTGCTAGTTCTTCTTCAGGGGCCTAGAAGAGAACTAGTGACCCCCTGAATGTGAATCGGTAAGTATTGGTTCATATTTAAGAGTTTGGAGGAAAACTAGTGACCCCATATTTGTGAACCAGTAAGTACTGATTCACATTTAAGGGGTCCCTAGTTCACATTCAGGGGCTTGATGGGGAACTAATGACCCTTTGAATGTAAACTGATAAGTATTAGTTTACATTCAGGGGCCTGAAGAAGAACCAGTGACTCCATGAATGTGAACTAATAAGTATTGATTCACATTCAGGGGACTAATGGAGAACCAGTGTTTACCAATTCACATTTAGGGGCCTAAAGAAGAACCAGTGACCCCCTGATTGTGAATTGGTAAGTACTAATTCACATTTAAGAGGTCCCTAGTTCACATTTAGGGGCCTAATGGAAAAACAGTGACCCCCTGAATATGAACCGATAAATACTGATTCACATTGAATGGGTCCCTGGTTTACATTAAGGATCGAGCCTGAATGAGAACTAGTGACCCCTCTGAATGTGAACTGGTAAGTACTGGTTTACATTCAAAGGGGTCATTAGTTCTCCTTCAGACTCCTTAATGTAAACCAGGGACCCATTGAATGTGAATCATTACTTATTGGTTCATATTCAAAAGGTCTCTGGTTTACATTAGGGAGCCTGAAGGAGAACTAGTGACTTACTGGTTCACATTCGAGGGCCTAATGAAGAACCATTAACCCCCTTAAATTTGAACTGATAAGTACTGGTTCACATTCAGGGGATCTCTAGTTCACATTTTGGGCCCTGATGGAGAACCAGTGACCCCCTTAAATTTGAATCGGTAAGTACTTGTTCACATTCAGGGGTCTGATGGAAAACCAGGGACCTCTTGAATGTGAACTAGTACCCCATTGAATGTGAACCAGTAAATACTGGTTCGCATTTAGGTGGGTCACTGGTTCTCCTTCAGCCCTTGAATGTGAACCAAGGACCCCCTCACATTCAGAGGTCTAATGGAAAACCAAGTACCCCCTGAATGTAAACCGGTAAGTCCTGAATGTAAACCGGTAAGTATTAGTTTACATTCAGGGAGTTTCTGATTCACATTCAGGGGCCTAATGGAAAAACCAGTGTCCCTTCTAATGTGAACCAGTAAGTAGTGGCTCATATTCAGGGGGTTCTTAGTTAACAGTCAAGGGTCTAATGAAAAACCAGTGACCCTACTAGTTTACTTTCAGGGGGTCACTAGTTCACCATCATGCTTTTGAGGGTGAACTAATGACTTCTAACTCCCCTAAACGTGAACCAGTGAGAACTGGTTAACATTCAAGGGGTCACTGGCTCACTCTCTAGCATTCTGAGAGTGAACCAATGACCCTCACTGGTTCACTTTCAGGATGCCTTTAGTTCACCGTCAGGGCCCTAAAAGTGAACCAGTAACCCCCTGAATTTGAACCAGTTCATTTTAAGATAATTAAGACTCAAGTAGAAATTAGATAACTTTTACGATTGATTTGCTAAAAGACTAAAAGTTTTAGGACTAAAGTGTTTTTTTCCTAAAACATATGGTGTCAACGCTTTTCATCTCCCTTTGTCACTTTTTTTAATCTCATAAATGCTTTTCTTTTCCCTTTATCACTTTTTTATGTCTCATAAACATTTTTCCTATTTTTAAAAGCTTTTTACTAAATGAAAATGCTAGTTCACCAAATTTAATTATTTTTAAGTACAACAGTTAATCACTTTTTTAATATTTCAATCACATGTTCATGCACTGTATCATTTTTTTTCTCATGTTCTTCACATCTTATTCGTCATATTCTAAAATACTACTACTGACCTAAGTACGTCTTAGAGACATTTGCACCATTGATCATTCATTCCTCACTTCACTTTGTATTCTTCTTCCACACCAATGGGATGAAACATTTATGTATTGGTCAAAATTGTTGGAACAAATTGATAAATATTATTGGAAAATTTTAAGGATTCTAAACACTACTAATATTTTTCCATTACATCATCTCCCATTTTTATTTGCATTTACTTTTACCAACAAATTTACTTACTACTAATATACTAACTCTGTTTTCATGTTTTCATTAACTCAATGTTTACATTAAATCCCATTTCTTATTTTTTTTTTCAACAATTTTTTGTGTTAATTGAGTCTTTCTCTTTCTCTTTTTTGTCTTAAATGTCAATGATTTCATTTATTTCACAAACATTTCACAACAACATTTCACAAAAAAAATTGCTAATAAATTATTTAATAATATATATCAAAATGATTGTAACTTATTTCCTATTTTTTAAAATTTATTTACCATTGTATTTTTCATTTTATCTACTAGTGTTACATATCTACTAGTATCATAATATGTATGCATGTATGTATATATCTACTATTTATTAATTCTAATCTTCATTAACTTGAAACAATTATTAATTCTAATCATACTTATCCAACAATATTACTAATATAATATCAATATTTTATAAGACATTTTATTTTAAATAAACTAATAATTATTTTCTATTTTTATAAATTTTTAACCTCATAAGTTGCATATAAAACTTATTCATAGACCCTTACAATCAGAAAAACCAGCTAAAAGGTTGTAAATCATTTTTTCCCCTTATTTCTCATTTTATAGTTTTAGCCTCACAGCTGCGGCAAGTTGCTGCTGTGGCAAAAAAGAATTTTCTGTGGCATACTGGTGATTGCCACTACTGTAAGCAACTCCCACGTTATCCTATTTCTCCATTTTACAAGCTTAGCCAAGCATGCTGCATTTCTAAATGGACAACGTGACTATCTTTTCCTTTTGTAGCATCATCCACAATAAAAACAGGTAAATATCATTTGTGGTCTCTAATCTTATCACATCATCATAAACGAATCCCTAACCTTCATTTTATCCTTTTTCTCGTGAGCGCTGCGATCCACTTCCTAAAACTGCTGATCCACGCATCCAAATTGCAAGCAATTTCACTCTTGTCCCAGATTAATCAATGCATTAACCTCTTCAGGTAGTCGAGACCAATCCATTGTGTATTAATGGTGTGTATCTCAGAAACAGTGCCAACTCGCTTTTTGATCCCATCGCCAGACATCAATTCTTCAATGGTGACAGAATGGTGCACACGATTAAGATCGATAGAGGCCAAGCAAGTTATGCTTGTCATTTCACGAAGATGCAGTGGCTAGTTCATGAGAGGAAGCTTGGTTGGCCAGTTTTTGCGAAGGCGATCGGTGAATTACATGGCCATTCTTGCATTGCTTGATTGGTATTGATCGATTCATATTCAGGCGACAAGCTTATTCAACCAAAGACCAAAAGGGGCCTAAACCAGATTGATCAAATTTTCTAAGTACTTTGGGTTCTTTCATTTTTCATTTTTTTTTTGAAATTGAAATCTAAATTGCTCTAGCTTTTTTTCCTTTTCTTTGCTGCAGTGCTTCTTCCCTCACAATTGCCTATCTGCCAAATTTGCTTCGTCTATCAGAAGAAAATCAATAGTGGGTGAAAGTGTTAAATTTACATGATTTGGTATGTTTTGAATGGATGGAAGAGACTGTAGGGACCAAAGTTGTATTTTTTATCAAGATTCTGCCAAATTTATTGGAGAAATTAATAGGAGGACCACCATTGGAACAAAATATGGTAGGTTAGGGACTTTAAGAGGACAAAATGAATGTTAGGAATCTGTTTAGGACAATATGAAAAGGTTAGTGACCATAAATGAAATTTATCCAAAAAAAATTACTAGTGGTGAAGTTAATTTGGCTTCTTCAACCTCGAAAAATAAGCGACATGTCTTGGGAAACAAGAAAGCTGTATTGTTATATTACCCCTGTTTAGTGTTTTAATCCTCTCTTTGCATGTATCTTCTCTTTACTTGATCTATAAGGATAAAGTTTGAAATGCATGATCTACTTATATGTCTTTTTCATTTTTTTTTCAAGGGCAAATCTTGTATCTTAAAGTAAAAGTAACGACTATATACACTGGCAGAGTTGATAGCATATACTTAAAAATGTTATATATGTATAACAAATGAACTATAATAAGGAAAAAAGATGAAAAGATAAAACGTTGTTGTTATTATTATTATTATTATTATTATTATTATTATTATTATTATGTATATAAGAGGCTAGTCAGGGAATAGAAGAGCAAAATGGGAAAAGATTTAGTGAATAAGTTAAGATTTTAGTTACTAAGTTATGTCATTTTGAATTGAAGAAATAAACCCACAGTTGACTGATTAAATAGTGATAAGAGAAAACGAGAAATTAAAGACAAAGAATTTTCAATATATAGGATTTCAATATGTATGGAAGAATATTTGGTCTAATTCATTTTAATTTAAGTTAATTTAATTTAAAATCACTTATTTTTATTATCATAATTTTTTATCTAAAATTAATTTCATTCGAAATCGAACATTACATCGAATGTAAAATAATTCATATAAGAAAACCAACATCCAAAAGATAATCAATTGATCCTTTTAAAAAAAAAAGATAATCAACTATTGATTGATGGCATTATTAAGTTTCTGATGAACTCATGGACGCTAGTCTTGCCGACATAAGGTGGGAGTTAAGGATAGAAAGCTTGAATTGAGGAAGCACGTGGAAATTTTACCATCAATTCAACTTCTTTTCACCTCCCATTAATCTCGCCAATATCTATCTTTTTGACTCATTTGGATTATTATTTCATGAATCTATAGCTAGTAATCACCATAATTAACCTGCTTACGGATTAATTAAATTTTACGTTGACTCAGGTTTGAACACGCCGAGTCCTAAAAGACAGAACAAGTTCAGACTTATCCCCAACAGGGTGATTAGGGCTTTATAATATCGACGAGCCGTGGAGATAAGGCTTTGGGTTTCATTAATATATATCTCCTCCATGGCTTACCATCAAGATTTGACTGTGAGTGGCCTCCACATAACATCCATCACTACCCCAGCATTTGAGAAGTGACATGCGTGCGCCCCCAGAAAAGCATGTATCTTATGTTCTCTTCTCAGCATCCCTTTTCTTTTTTCTTTTTCCCTCTATGAAAAGTCTTCCTTTAATTTTCTTGTTTTTGTTTCAGTGCATTCAGAGTATGCTCCGTCCAGCAAATAAATGTTAGTCTTTCTGACCTATTATCATGCGCCCTGGATTGAATTTAAAATCTATTATTTAAGGTATTTAATCTCCTCCCACTCATATTTAGTTTAATTACATCCTTAAAACAAAAACTCATTCACAATCTAGGAAGAACTGACCATCCTCAATCCCAACCGACCACTTTTGGTTTAGGGTTTTTCATAGTTACCCATTGAAGTTTAGCTAATATTACCCTTTCCCCCTATGTTTGAAAGTCAACACTTATCCCCTGTTGTTCTAACACCATAAGTTAGCCGTCAGTCAAAATTACAGTCATTTAAGTTGAATTTAGTTTGGTTTGTAATTATACCCAAAATTTTAAAAATCTACAATTTTCCAAGATTATCCTTCCTCTCATCGTCTCTCCACTTCCGTTCTCCTCTACCTCCACGTTGACCTATCCATCTCCGCCCTTCCTCGCATCTTTATGTGACTTCTCTTTCTACTCCAATACCCTCTCATTCGACCACCTCGACGGCGCTCCTCAAGCCCTTAACGTGGGATCAAATATACAATGAATATTTGATTCATTGTGGGCAAGTTATTCATTGTATATTTGATTCCTGGGACATGTCACATTGATTCCTCAGGCCCTTAGCATCTCCCTCTGGATTGCGCCTCACATTTTTTATTATGGGCAAGTTATTTATTGACAGCGACCTTGCAATTACTACATTGAGATTTGCCCAAGCCAAGACCATTGACTCAGGGTCCCCCATCTCCACTCTCTTTGCTAGCGCCACGTACGCCGACCAACCGTGGGATGCTCCAGACATGTCAAGACTGCAACAGTTATGCCGCCTCCCAACTTTTGGCCACCAACAATGAGTTCAACTCTGATTCCTATAACATCACTATAGAGGATGTCAATGTGGTGGCCAATGCCACCTGAAAATGCAAATATAAAGCCCAGAGGATGATCTTAATTAACCTCAACTCTACCTTCCTCAAGCTTTGTGAAATTTGTATTATTTCAACCAAATTTTTTGGTCTCGAAGATTTGAATTTGCTTATTGACTAAGAGCTATATAAATCATTTATGTAAGTCCTATCAGGAAAAAGATCTATTCATATATGAAAGTAATAAAAACAAACACGTAGTAATGATATCAATATAAAACATTGTAAAATTTATCACATTTTTCAGAAGTTTACAAAACACTCCTGCCCATATTAGTGGAAAATACAATATGAACATCTAATTATTTGAATTTAATTATTAGAGATAAATTTTTTATTTGTTCCATCATATTCTAATTATTAACAATATGATATTTGGTTCCAATTATTTGCCTCCAAATTTGAGTAGATTTATGGGTTCAAATATTTTATTTGATTAATTTTATTTGTTTCCAATGTATATTAATTAGTGACAAATATAATATATGCTTCTAAGTTTTTGCCTCAAATTTTGAATATAGGTATTGGAGACAAGTGCACTCTATGCCCAATTATATTTGTCTTAAAAGCTAGTTCCCCATGTAGTGAATTCAAAATAAAATAAAAAGAAAAATTAAAAATAGAAATGTTCAAAAACAATTTATTTTACAAGTATGATGTAAAGCAATATTTTTACATGTTTGACAATGATCTTAACAAATGAGTTATTGGTAATTATTTTGATATATAGAGATTATTCACTTAACTTAGGTAATATTGATTTAAAAATTTATATCTAAAAAGGTTGAAACAGTATTTTTTTTTACACTTTTTTGGAAAATCTTGGTATTTTCTCTTGATTTTTATTTTTCTTAGTTGGCTACAAAAAAATCATTTTATAAAGGAATTATTCACGTGATTATTAATTAGATATATTACTTTCTAAAAACATTATTCAAGTTATTATTAATTAGATATTTAAATGATATAGTTCTAGATAAAAAATCAATTGAAGCAGCTGGAGGCATTAAAGCGTTGGCCTTCCTCTTCTTTCATTTGATTTGCATTGATCCACAAAAAGATAGGTGAGATGAATTTGGGTGAGTCTAAATGGGTTGAGGTGAAGAGGACAGGTGATTTTAGGGATGAGGTCCAAAAAGGAAGCGGTGGAACAAGAACGTGTGGTTGGATAAGGAGGCGGAGAGGCGACGGAGATGGATGAGGCCGAAATGGCGATAGCGAAGAATAGAAGTGAAGGGAGAAGAAGGAGAAAGACAATCATGGAAAATTGTAAATTTCAAAAGTTTTTGGTATAATTGTAAACTATACTAAATTCAATGTGGCTGACTATAATTTTGACTGACAGCTGACAAAAGGCATTAAAAAGGCAATGGGTAAGTGTAGATTTTCAAACTTCAAAAGGGCAAGTATAATATCACCTAAAGTTCAAGGGGCAGCTATAAAGAAAACCCTTTGGTTTATGATCCATATTATATTAATACCATATGGAGCCTAAAGCCCAATATCGAGATTACCCAAATGGTTTAATAGGACTCGATTCACCACTTGTTTGGTAAAATAGGCCAACATCTAAGTTAAAAAGGATTAAGAGTTTAAGACTCATACATGGGAAGGGAATGTAATATTAATAAGACTCCATAACACAAATGAATCCTTTCCAATTTCATAAAATAGGACCTTACGACACGCCAAGGTGTGTTCAGAAACCCTACTCTTCATCGCTTTCTTACCATTTATAAGAGGCTAACTTGACCATGAAAGGGTTCCCCCAGATACACAATCTAGAACCCTGATGGTGTTGTTGAATATAGGCCCCTAGATTTACATCATAGTAGTAGCTTGAATGCCAGTTTACCTAGGTTGGTTGTCATCATCCTATTTTACTATCAATTTGGTATCATGTGTGGGAACGACATGACCACAGGTTACGACATGACTAAGATCCATTAGATGACGAAAATGCCATTGATGGCGATCAAAATCCCCAAATAGTAGATGGGGGCTTCTCATGGCCAAGAGGCTAGAAAAAAAACTGTGGGGGATTCAGGTCTCAAGATTCGAAGAACGGCAAAGGCAACACCATACTTGACGATGACTAGTTTTAGGCCCTTAAACAAGCTCTTTACAAGTAGTTAAAAGCTACTATAAACTAGGAGATCATAAAGGCCCCTTATAGGCCTTAAAAAGAAGAAGCCAAAAGCCGTTTGGCTTCTAAAGAAGCAAGTAAACCTCTGCCTAAGGATCCACAACAGGAGTCCAACACCCAATCAGAAGTTTCGAAAGTAAACTGCATTAGCACATTCCTTAAAAAGTTGAACCATATGGATAAGCAGCTAAAGGCAGTCAACGCCCTTCCAAAAAAACTAGGGACCAATGATAGATATCAGCTACATGTGGATCTATCCATTTATCGTGGAAATCAACAACACATCAACCTTTAAAAGGATACAAGATGCCCAAAATTGACCACTATGATGGGTTAAGGGACCCCGTCAACAATCTACAATACTACATCAATTTAATAAAGCTAAAGCGAGCCATCAATGCCATCATAGGCAAAGCCTTATTTCAAACTTGAGCAAGATGACAACAACTTGGTCTGGTACCAAGGGTTGTCAACTCTAGTATTTCTGTGGCCTGTTGCAAACTTTTCTATGTCACTTCTTAGGAAATTGATCGGCCCTTAAAACAGCAGCTCACCTTTTAAAGATATGATAGGTTAAAGATAAGTCCTTAAGAGACTTTACGGGAGGATTCAATGCTAAGATTGTCCAAATATTGGATATTTTCCCTAACTTGCATTTAATCGTTACAACCCAAGGTTTGTTGATAGACACCAGGTTGGCTTGGAATTTGCATGAGAATCTTATAAAAAAACATTAAAGAGTTCTTAAACCAAGTAACCAAGTACATGCATGTTGATGAGCTCAACAAGCCGACCCCCTAAAAGGAGCATTTAAAGCCTAAAGACCATAAGTCTTCATCCAAGAAAAGAGTTAAGGGGCAAAAGACCTCGTACACACCGCTATATGACATAGGGACTAGTATTCCATACGTCCTGGAGTAGCATAACATGGTGACAAAATGGGCCTAGCTTATCCACCCAAGGGCTAATAAGAATACTAAAAGCTATTGTTGCTACCACAAAAATAAGGGCCACGACCTCGAGGAGTGTTGGCAACAGAGAGATTTGATTAAAGAGCTAGTCAAAGTAGGAAAGCTAAGGGAGTATGTGGCCAATCTAGACTTTATCGATAGGAGGCAGGATGGATGGCCTTGACAAGGATGATTGAGACCCCAATGAGAATCAACGGCATGAAAGGGTCAGGTCACCTAGGAAGGATGACCACAATAACCCTAGACCAACTGCCATGGTCATCCATACGATCATAAAATGGGAGACATCTTCATCTTGCAAGAGGTAGACACGTGAAATTGCCTAATTGAAAATGACAAGCCCCAAGAACCTGTTGGAATTTAGTTATCAAGAATGATTACTAAATTCAATGGACGCACTAAGATATACTTATTTTATTTCTGCTTGGTGTAGTCATATCATATGTTGGTGTACATGTACACGTTGACACATGGAATAACTATTTAATAACTACCCCATAACTACTAATATTATGAAGGGATATGACTTTTAAATGAAAGGATATGTCTATCTCAACATATATGACTGTTAGGGAGGTAGTTATGCACCATAACTACCCTGGTTAGTGAAATAACATGACTTTAGTGAAGGGTAATGTTTTAGGCGAATTTAACAATCTTTAGAAGGTGGTTATGGCCTTGATTTAAGGAGACACAACTCTTAGAAGAGTTGTGACTCTATGGCAAAACCAACACATCTCTTCTAAAGGTAATTATTGCCTTATTTTAAGGGAAGAAGTTATGGGTAGATAAAGGCACCTTTTGGCAAAGTAGTACAACATTTTATGAAGAGTTGTGATTCTTTTATGAAGAGTTATGACCATTCATAAGTGCTAATTCATCATCTATAAATAGAGGGCAATAGAATTGTTAAGGTGAAGTTGTGAACATAATTTCTGGAGGTTCTTCTTATTCTATTTTGTCATACACACTTCTCTATCATAATAAAGAGAATTATGGTCGAGTATTGGGTGTGAACCAATATATTTAATTACTTGTATTTCCAAGTTAATTAAATATCTGATCTTAGGTGTTTACAACAAGTCACGTCTTCTGTAAATATGTTCAAAAAGGCATTTTTTATCGAGGAGACTATCACTCGGTTCTTTAGTGATAACCAAATATGTATTAATTTTTGCATTAATTTTATATCATGAAAATTAAAGTGCTCATTAATTATGCATTAAATTTCCTTCATTGGTATTAGAGCCCATAGGTTTATTATGCATGCTCCCTTAGACAGTTTAAGGTTGTTTGAAAACTTTTTGCATGTGATATCAATATGATTGACCTTAACTTTAATCTGTGTGCTAAGATTTAGTTTTAGTTACTAAATCTGAAATTAACTTGCATATTTAGACTTACTACGTACATCAAGTTAAGCAAAACTTATGTTGATAAATATATAGATTATTTTTGTGTATTCGGCCTTATATGTATGCAATCTATGCATTTTTTTTTACTTTCTGTTTAAAAAAAATTGGCATACTGGTAGGTTGAATTGCATATATGGTTTTATTCAATTATATTATTGGGTTTGTGTCAATAATGACTATTTAAAAGTTATAAGGCAATTTAAGACAAGTAAAACTAAAATAATGAACACTTTTAAAAACATATTTGATTACATGTGCATGCGCATGTTTTTTGGTTTGTTTTGTCATGAATAAGTTATTTTATTTTACTTGTGCTTGAAATTGTCTTGTTGTGATAATATATGCATCTATTTAATGTACTAACTATTACATGTTGTAGATTGCTAACTTCATAAGTGGAATTATCAATGAACTAAGATTTGATCTGAAACTTGACGATGACAAAGAAGTCATCACGTACAAAGATGTTTCAGGAAGTGCTAAGTGAAATGGAGTTATTATTCATCATGTTTAAAGTTTTTTTTTTAAAAAAGGCAAAGAAAAAAAACAAACTAAGTGTTTTGTTTGTAACTGCAAAGAAATCTAAGCGAAGGGTTGCTTAGTGACTACTGTACAAAGTTTCTCATTCTCTTCAAACTTACATTATATGTAATATATACATTTTGGCCGAATCAAAATTATTTGTAAATTGGCGATTCATGGGTTAAAACTCACATTTATTGTGAAAATGATTGTTCAAAAGGACATATGTGTCTCTAGTGAACAAACTTCAAGTTTAAAGATGAAGAGTTGGTCATGGGAGACTCTTTAGTAAAAAATACACATTAGTTGTGTAATATGTACTTAGTTTAAGAGAATGTATTTCTTTTAAATTCTTTGTATAAATCTTACTTGCCATATAAATTTTTCCAATACATGATGGTTTATCTTAGTGATAATAATAATAATTCATTGTTTCTTGAATTATGGCCATATAGTCATAGTGACTAATGATAATACACATTTAGGCTAAGAAAAATTACTAATATGTCATAAGTGATTCAGTTAGTTCTTTTTTATAAAATGGCCTTACAAATGTATTTATTTTACATATATGTAAAGTAACTATGATTGGCCATGTTTTGAGAATGTTTTAATTAGCATGTCTCTTAGGCAATTTACTTAGAATCTTTTGAGGTTCAATGAACATCAAGTCTAGATTATGTTCTAGATATAATCATTTAAATTTTAATTCATACTATCAATCATAAAAATGTTCATTGGAAGAGGTTTTGAGTTTATACAATCTAATGCTTAAGGAGCATTAGAAATAACCTATTTTGTATGGGAATTATTAAAGCCGATGGTAAATATGTTGCTACCATCATTTCTTGAACATAAAGAGGTTGGTCATCAAAATTATAGTGATTATGGTTATGGTGGTTAGGTTGATGGTCTCTATCAGGAAATGGGCCTAAAATCTGAGGACTCAATACCCTTTAAATGCCAAAACGATCATGCAAATGTGCAAAATCAAGATGTTTTCCTTGTTAGTCTATCTGAAGATGTTCAAGTAGATAACTATACCACAAAGAAAGATGATTGATATTGGTTGAGAGGGAGGCACACTTGGTATTGCCTTGATATAGATGAACCAAGTAATATCTAAGATTGACATTATGCATTTTGATGCAATTTTTGTGCTTGATTTTTAATATTTTGGCAAAGTGTGAAATATTAACTTGATTGATCATGTATTCATGATTTGATCACGAGTATGAAGTAATTATCAACAAGATTTAAATAATGTATTTATGGTTATCAAGATAACCGATTCATGCACACATCTCAACTTAGTTGGAAAACATTAACAAGAATTATGTATTCTTTATAAACAATAAATATTCTAATTTGAGTATCTCATATTGTGAAGAATATCTTGTTCATAGTCATTTACAAAGTTAGAATGAAATGTCTTCCAATATTAGTTGAGGTCATACTTACTATGATATGGTTAAATGACCCATCTTAACAAACTTTAACATCCAAAGAGTTATAAAAGTTTGATTTCAATGTCATTGTCACTCTTGTAGTATGTAAATACCAAAAGGAATAAAATGTGTCTTTCTAGGCAACAAATTAACATTTAAAGAAGAATGTTAATTGACATGAAATGTGTAGAGGATCATAATAATGAATCTTGAAAAGATGTCATCTTGGTTAAGTTATAAGAGGCTAAGGATTATGAATGTTCATTTTAGTTTTCTTTTTTGGACACCTTAATATACGTAGAGCTTATAAATTTCTTCTTTTGAAAAGAAATGGTCCAAGGCTCACTAAGATATTTAATTCTTTTATGTTCTTGATCATTCAGTATCTTATCAAAACCATGCGTTGGTTAAATTAATAGATTTTGTATCTAGCATAAGTTCAAGATCAAGGTGATCAAGAAATGAGTTTAGGGCATGAGGTTATGCACCTCATATTGAATTCATTGATTTGACATAAGTGCTAAATCAATTAAATTTTCATAAGTGAAAATGGTTCTTTAGTTGTCCAAAATATAAATACAAAATTACCATAAAGAGATAATCTGCACATCAATGATCCTTCATTTGGCCAAAGAGGCTATATAATAACTATTGGATTCTAAGTATCATTAGTTGATCTTAAACTCAATAAGAGACTTAATAAGGTTGTATTTAAAAGTTGAAAATCCATAAATGAATAACTTCACACCTTTAATGGAATTTGTATCCATAAGGTTAATTGTAGTAACAATAGTTAGATTTGGATATGAGTTTACATCTAGTAGATGATAAGCTCAAACTTTCTTAAATGGTGAGGAAGTTTCCATGAAATTACGCTTTTCATGGCTTTTGGCCTTAAACTCATAAAATAGTTTAAGGACTATATAATAAGCTTCGAGACTAAGGTCTCAAAGTACTGCATATACAATCAATCTTAAACTTGGTTTGAGATAAAAAAAAAATATAGCAATTTTGTTCTTGGGCCATACTTAAAGTCTAACTTGTGGTTGTTACTCATAATCCATTGAGCATTTTTCTGGAATAGAAGAGTTTGGATTAGTTCTTTATTTAAGTCTAACATGTATCATGTGGTGTACATGATCACATGTTAGTCAAGTTGATCAGGATAATTAGTTCAAGTATTCATTTTGAATCTATCCTAAGAACCATATTAGTATATAGTATATGTCATATTACATCATTCGGATGTAATGAAACAATGACAATGAATGTTATCAAGGTAACATTACTACATTAAAATATGGTTAAGTTTAGTGATGAATACGCATCTACATTTCGTTATATCATTTTGCTTTGTGCAAAAGATATTGCTTTATGTAAACAATCTGTTTACATGGTATTTGTTTATATACAAAAGACCTTGTTTTCATGAAATATAAGAGTCATTCGTGACTCATGTAGGCTAAGTATTATCTTAGTAGTGGTTTTGGCATTGAACTATCTTTGAGATAGTTTATGCATCCTTGGTGTTCATATTTCATGAAAATGTAAAGCCAATGATATAACTATTGAAATGTAATATATGAAAATGAAGTTAGAGTTAGTTTAACTAACTAGTTGGATTAACTTCATTTTTGTCTCCTTATTAGTACGAAGATATGATAAGTTGCACTGCATATGTGTAGTGCATGTTTGTCATATATGTGCATATACTTATATGAGATACTTGTATTACATGTGTGTCATACATATCATCATATATGTAGCTTATATCACAACAAAAATCAAATATATGTCTAGGCATAGGTTAAAGGTTGATTTTCTCACACAAATAGCCTACCTTTGTTCTTGGAGTTTGAACAAGGATGAGGCCGCTAAAGTCTTGAATGTAAGTCGTTACTTAAATCAGTCATATGTGACTTAATTAAAACTTACATCCAAGTGGGAGTCATATAATCCAACTTGTGACAACTTTAGCATGAATGTCATCTTGATCTAAATTATTTGTTTAAGATCAAGGTAAGGTGTTTGTCATGCCGCGTTTGTATGCCTACACATACATCCTAACCTATGTGACCAAGTGAATTTCTCATCTGTGAGAAGTTTGGCACTTGCATGGTTTGTTAAGGACATATGTTCCTAATGGGAGTCCACATGGAGTCATACAAACAATGTTTGAGAGAAAGATAAACACCTCTTAAATAGTGGTTGTCAAACATTATGGTTGTGTACACTAACATACCATGACATTTGTACATATCTAGTGTGTCTTTTGACTTGCTGACCATAGAAAGAAAATAAGTAGTTTTCTCTAATCTTACTTATGTGTGAGTTTCTTTTGTTATGCCCTTACTTACTATTGACTACTATTTAGTGATTTAAAATTATAATATTACTTTGGTGAGCTTCTTATGACTATGATAATGCGGTCAGATATGTTTCTCATTGGGTAATCACTAGGTTTTAAGTTACTATATAGTTAGTGCAATGGGAAAGACTTTATAATGAGTTTATAAATTGTTGTAAATTATAATCTGATTGCATATGTTGCAAGTCAAGTAGTTGATACAATGTCATCTATACTTGAATACGATAGGTCATAATTAGTACTTGATGTAATATTGTATTACTTAATGTACTACATGATTCAAGTATAAAGTGACTTTAAAAATGGATGCATCCCGAGTTTGGTACATGATAGAGAGTTTGTTAGTAAACTTATAAAAGAGATATGTTTTAGCCAAACTATGTATCAACAAAGTCTTGAGGCATATAGACATGATTAATGATATATGTATCATTAATAAACCTTGACTCGTTCAATGATCTTTGATTAGTTCAAGAATTTAAGGTGAAGACAATTCTTGTATGTATGTTTAACCACTACATAATGAGGAGATTTGTTGTCATGCCTGGAGTCACACGCCCAAACTTGCATATGTCAATTTTCTCTTTTGTCATAATGTGTTTCAGGTGTTCTTTAATCATTATTTATGTGTTCCATCAAGTATATTTAGTGCGAGTGGGAGCTGTTGGAGTTTAGTTATCAAGAATGATTACTAAATTCCATGGACGCATTAAGATATACTTATTTTATTTCTGCTTGGTGTAGTTACATCATATGTTGGTGTATATGTACACGTTGACACATGGAATAACTATTTAATAACTACCCCATAACTACTCATATTATGAAGGGATATGACATTTAAATGAAAGGATATATCTATCTCAACATATATGACCGTTGGAGAGGTAGTTATGCACCATAACTACCCTGGTTAGTGAAATAACATGACTTTTAGTGAAGGGTCATGTTTTAGGCGAATTTAACAATCTTTAGAAGGTGGTTATTGCCTTGATTTAAGGAGACACAACTCTTAGAAGAGTTGTAACTTATGACCGAATCAACACATCTCTTCTAAGGGTAGTTATTGCCTTATTTTAAGGGAAGAAGTTATGGGTAGATAAAGGCACCTCTTGGCAAAGTAGTACAACCTTTTATGAAGAGTTGTGACTCTTTTATGAAGGGTTATGACCCTTCATAAGTGCCAATTCATCATCTATAAATAGAGGGCAATAGAATTGTTAAGGTGAAGTTGTGAACACAATTTCTGGAAACTCTACTTATTCTATTTCGTCATACACACTTCTCTATCACAATAAAGAGAATTATGGTCGAGTATTGGGTGTAAACTAATATATTTAATTACTTGTATTTCAAAGTTAATTAAATATCTGATCTTGGGTGTTCACAACAAGTCACGTCTTCCGCAAATATGTTCAAAGAGGTATTTTTCATCAATGAGACTATCATTCGGTTCTTCAATGATAACCAAGTACGCCTTAATTTTTGCTTTAATTTTATGTCATGAAAATTAAAGTGTTCATTAGTTGTGTACTAAATTTCCTTCAGAACCAACAACCTAGTTTATGAAGGAAAATGATATGCGTTTGAAACCTTTTTCAATTCTTGAGAACAAACAACCATCTAATTGAAACACATTTCAATTCATGAGAATCCTAGATAGGAAACGTATTTAAACAGTGTGTAAATGGAAGAAAATGAAAATGGATTCGTTTATGAATATTCAAGCATTATTAGTGGCGACGAGGTGGTCGCAATAAGCTGATTGTAGATCTGATAAAGATACCAGTGGTGGCGAGAGTCAGTGATAAAGAGGAAGGAGTGAAGAATATGGGCATGCATCAACGGCCAACAAGCCTAGCTGACGAGGTAAGGCGAGGCAAATGACCATCGAATGCGGAAGATGAAGAAAGAAACAAAGAGATCACTTTTTCTCAAGTATATTTTTCATGAGTTGAATTTCAGAGTAGATTGAAAGGTGATTTTTTGGTCCTAAAATTTTACTTATTTTTATAATTCAATCCTAATTTTTTTTATTTTCTAAATAAATTCTAGGATTTTATAATTACGTAAATAGATAGTCCTAAAATTTTTCTTTTTTATAAACAAGTCTTAAAACTTTACAACTCTGAAAATAACTAATTCTAAGACTGATCACTTTTCTAAAACTAATTTTTTGTTAAATTATAATTTAATTTGTTCAGTGATAATATTCTGATAATTTAAGCGGTGTATTAATTTTTTTTATAGTCAAAAGGATTATTTAAATTATCATCTTTTTCTATGTGTAACATGTTTATTCAACAACTGTACGTATTTTATTAAATATAAAACTAATTCTTAATATTTTATAGAACTTATTTCAAAATTTTAGGACACAAAACGACCTTTCCCGATCTTTCTATTGCTTAAACATGACCTTGCAGGGATTATCCGGACCAAAGTGTGAATTCGGTTTTGTTCTTTCACAAATCACACCAAGACTCTACAGAAAGGCCATCACTGTTAACTTGCCATGCTAATGTCAATATCTTTCACTTTCATTCACAAACCAAAATAATTTCTTCTGTACCGAAAAACTCACAAATAATAATATTACTAGGAGAACCGACTGGTGGCAATATCTAAGTCTACTACGGCTCCTCAACATCACATAAGGGATAGGCACCTATAGTCAAAAACCTTATGCTTCTCAAAAAACAAAAAATAAAGTAGCCACTAGGCTCGCTCAAATAACTATAATTGCATTTTCTATGACAGCAATTTGAGAATCGAATTCAGACTTTGCTTTTTCCCCTCATTTCATTATTACATTCGATAAACATGGGGCATTTTACTGTCTTGATTGCCATTGACCTTCTAGATCGACAGGTAAAAAGTTGAATCTATGGGCGTGGATAACTAAAAAATTATTCTCTCTAATGCATTAATTTATTAATTAGTCCTACAATCCATAGTAATTAAATATTAATTAATAAACGCCCCCATTCAATAGTCATTATTCCTTTTTTTTTTTTACTAGATGATCCAATGAAGCTAATTGGATATTCTAATCCCTTAATGAATCCTTAAAATATTCTACCAATATATAAACTAGCTAAAAAAGAAACACTTAACCTTGATTAGTGGGTTCACTAGCCTTTGCCCATTTCAAATTCTATTCTTATTAGGTAACAAATCATCTGGAGATGGAGCAACTAAAGCCACCAACATTCATGCAGCAATACAATTATTGATGATCCCTCAATTAGCTGAACATCACCATCGTCCTACTCAGCCAAGCAAGCTTCTTATTATTCCCATTCAATCTAATTTAAAATTTTACATGTTAAGCAGGTCAATTCAGAGAGAGATGTGATAACTAAATATTGGAACTAATTAATATTTCTCTATCCCATGATGTTTGAAATATTTGTGTTTGGCACGCATACCAAGGTCCAGCTACTATTTACCTCTTTTTTACATCTTTGCCCTTCTTCTTTTCCTTTATCTGTCCACTTTGAATTGAAAATGTCCGTTTCTTTCCACCAACTAGAGATGCTCTCAAATCTGGATGAGAAGTGGCTACTAGTGCCCGTCAATCGGAGCAACTAGAGGAAGGGGAGAACAAAGATTCCCTCAAAATCAAAGCAATCAAAGGCAGAGAACGTCAATGGTTCACTCAAAATCAATCGGCCACAATCTTGCCAGCATGAAGGATATGATCTCGCCTTCATCAATTAGTCACAATCTCGACAACGGGGAGGATACGACACCGGTGAGGAGCAAAACGGTCACGTTTGCAGTTGCCTTAGCCCCAATCTCGACCTTTCTGAACCTTTATTCGTTGACCCACGGCCTCTTCACGGTATCGTAGATCCTCACCCCGATCGATAACGTATAGCCTTCAGTCACTGTTCTAGGCTGGAATCGTAGCCAGATGAAATGCCAAGGAAGAGAGAGAGAGGGGGGCGGGTATGTTGGGAAGGAGAGAGAGAGAGTGTGTGAAAATGAAGGTATAATGGTAAATAGGATGAAAAAATTTTACTAAATAAGAAAATATTTTAAATAATTTAAGATATCCAAAAAAAAAAATTGTTATAAAGAATATAAGACGAAAAGAGTATTTTTCAGACAATTAAAAAGTAGTTTCAATCATTCCATTAATTAATTAGACTATTATTTTATATCTTTGTATAGCAATCTCATCATTTTCTTCACCTGAGTTTGGATTTCTCCCAGGAAAGGAAAAAGACGCTTCTCGATGAAGCTAGTTTCATGAATCAATGACAAAGAAATGTACCAGAATTATAACGCCGAGTTTGTGTTACTTCCTACACCCTGACTAAACATCTAATAATTATAAATTTATTAACGGAAACTTTAGTGAATGTGACATTTCAATTTTGTTTGAGAAAATTTGAGGGGATTTGAGGAGTCATGCAACTTTTATTTCTTTTTCATTTTAAGTTTTTACTATCCTTTCAAAAAAAATTTATTTCATCTTCACTTCATTTTTTTCTATTTTTCTGCTATTTTTCAAATTTTTTTTAATTTCATCTCCTTCATTATTCTTCTTTGCTCCCTCATTTCTTGTATTTTTCATTCCTCAGGGAACATGCAGGTTTAATAGAGAACAATAAAAAAATGAGACAAAGAAACAGTCATATTCAACAAGAGACATAAAACATCTGATAAGGAATAATTATTATAGGCATAGCAAATAGACAATAAATAGCAAGAAAAAAAATTGAAGAAACAACTAAATTCAGCGAAAGAACAAGAATAATATGGAATAATTACTATAGGTCTAGCAAGTAGACATTAAATAGCATAGAAAAACATGTAATTTTTCTTGGAACCATAATATGGATTAAGAAACAACTAAGTTCATCTAAAGAATAACTACTACAAGTATAGCAAGCAGTTATTAACTATGGACCTGAACAAGTAGATTATTTGTCAAGAAATAATAAGATGAGATAAGGAAATAAATATATTTAGTAAAAGAATAAAAAAAAACATCTGTCAATGAGTAACTACTACAAACATAACAACTAGTTATTAAATATTAAAATGAACAGATATAGTTGTTAAAGACCAGCAAAAATAGACAAGGAAACAAATATGTATGTATATATGTATGTATGTATGTCAGAAAACATCAAAATTAGACAATGGAACAAATATATTCATTTAGAGAATAGAGAATTTAATAAAGAACAAGGGTAAAAAGCATCCACCGTCCATGAACTAGACCCATATTTCAAATTCATCCCGAAACTATAAAATGTTACACTATTTATCCTTTAACTATGAAAATGTTACACCAGTCATCTTGCCGTTAATTACAACCATTAAAATAGACCCAAAAAAATGTAAAAACTAGTTTTAACACCCAAAAACCTTTCATTTGTCATATAAACCTCAAAACTTTTACATCTTACAATAAAATCATCTTCTCATAACTGTCCTCTTTCCTCCATGACTGCCACCATCCTTTTCTTCGCCCATTTGGTTCCCACATCCTCTGTTGTTGATTCGAAGCCAACATCCCCATTTGTAAGCCCACCTTCCCTCTTTTCCTACAAGATTATAAGTGGTCATCTTCCTCCGGTGGTGCACGATCATCTTCATCCAGTGGAGCGCTATTGTAAATTGTCGTCTTCCTTTGGCAGTGCTCAATCAAAGAGAAATGATGATGTTGGAGCGCGATTGAAGGGAGATGTCCAGGTGGGATCGAAGGGAAATGACAGTGGAGGACGATGTTGGGCAAGATCGGAGTGCGACGGGAGAGCACTATGAAAGAGGATGCTGAATTAACAGGAGAGTGCAACGAGTAAGGTGTTAAATATCATTATCACTAGATATATCGCACCTCATATTTTTAAAGTATACTGCACTGCATATAATTACCTTTTTACAAAAAAAAATATTAGAATATTATTTTAAGATGAAATAAATCAAATAAATTTTTTTGCACATCTTTATATACATTCTAATTTTTCTCATCATAATTTTTCAAATATAAATAAAATATATATGATAACAGATATTTGTTATACAAAAAACATAATATATATATATATATATATAGAGCAAAATAGATATTACTCAGAAAAAAACTAATTTATTGATACAAGAGAAAAAAAAAAAAGAAACAATATTTTAATAATAACAATACATTTTCTAATACCCAAAAAAAGGCAAAAGTAAAAGAAGAAGTAACCAAAAAATAAAAGTAAATATTTATGTTAAAATATGTGTATTAACTATATTTTACTATTTTATATATTTATGTATGACATTTTGATTTGAAATGACCAAAAATATATCTCACACATATCCACAAAAAATAGAATACTACGGTATGTACCTCACAATATTATGGTACATTGTGATTTTTTGACAAAATGTACATAAAAAGTTATCGGTATGCAAAATATCGTAAAATACTGTGGTATACCACGTATTTCATGTGAAAAAATGATAAAATGTGAAAAAAATTGTACTGCATACTGCTTACCCGTGATAAGTGGTATCAGTAGCAGGATACGGACATGATAGTGGCAGATCAGCACTGGCCATAGCAAAGGTGAAAGGCATGAGGAGCGGAAGAGCGGAAGTAAGAGTTATGACAAGACAGTAGTTTTACTGTAAGATATAAAATTTTTAAGGTTTCTATGACAAATGGAATGTTTTTTAGGGTTAAAACTAGTTTTTTACGTTTTTTTTCTATCCATTTTAACGGTTGCAATTAACGGCAGGACAATTGATGTAACATTTTCATAATTAGAGGATAAATGGTGTAACGTTTTATAATTCCAAGATGAATTTGAAACATATGTCTTAGTTTAAGGACAACGGGTGCTATTTATCCTAAAGAACAACTACTACAAATATAACAAACAATTAGTAAGTATCAAACTAAACAGACATATTTGTTCGATAACAACAAAATTAGACAATAGAATAATTATATTTAATAAGAGAATATGAAGAATCCAACAAGGAATAACTAGTATTGATATAACAAGTAGTTATTAGATGTCAAAAGGAATAGACATAACTCCATCCGCTTGCATCTTGGCCTGCATCTTCCTTATTGTCCTCATCATCGTCATCTTCATTGTTATCACCGTCGTCATCTTCCTTATCATCATCCCTCGTAACCTTAACTACCACCTCATTCCCCTGATGGTTCTTGAGCTCCTCATTGGTAGTGGCGACCTGATCCCTTTTTGGCTTGGAGACCTCGATGGCAAGTGGTTGTTGTGACACACTAATTGAGAGAGAATTGTGGTGCAAACCATGTAGTGACAATTTCGTATATAGTTGGATGTCGGAGTTGTATGTCTTCCATTGGCATATGATATATTGACTCTTTTATCTAAAATGTGCTTTTTTCTAAGTGACAAAAGGCATTCCAAAAGTAAGAGCAGGGTAGAAATTTTTTTTTTATAAATTTAAGTAAGTAAAAATGTTATAAAAGTAAGAATGAGAGCAAGTGTACTAGAGCAGAAGTAATAATCTAAAATAGGAAGGTTATGTTACTTAGGCTTTTTTATAATTTTAGTAGAGATATTATAAAAACTAATAGAAAAACTCATTATGTCTTCTTTATAATCAGGTAAGAAATTTCTCAACACAAAAACCTACCACCAACGTATAAAAACAAGCTTTTCGTTTAAAGAAAGAGAAAGAAAAAAGAAGAGCAGATCGAAGGAGTGTAACTTATTTGTAACTTTTTGTTGCAGCCACAGATGAGCTTTCCTCGAAAAAGAAGCTCCGAGAGGGGCTTTGAATTGGGAATTTTGATGTGCGGCTGTCTTAGTTCACGTCACGCCTGCTTCAATTTGCAGCCCTCTTTTTCTTCATAAAAATTCTTGGACACATTTAAACAAAATTTTATTGGCATAGCTATAGAAATGTCTGTATGTATGTATGTACTGAAATTTGAAACTAACAATTATAAAATTGTGTTAAACAGGAGCTATGGCTTTTCTTTTTCATACTCACCAGCTACATCATATTAATTAGTGGCCAACTTTTTCAGGATGCAAACAAATTACTGGTGAATGGCTATTTTACAACACTGACCAGTCACTTGAAAGATATATAGGGATTTGCAATTGCAATATAAGGAGTCTAATTGACATGTTAGTGTACGTGACCACTTTCAATTAGCAGCTCACGCAATTATATCATTTCTTTCTAGTTGGTTGTAAATGCCCAACATAACCCCTTTAGAACTACATAATTTCACCCACAAGAAAAGTTAGCGAACAATGTTGGATCGATAAATTGCAATTTCTTGGTACATATGAGATCTACGTGGATAATAATTGTAAGTCTAGGCAATTAAATTAGGTTACTTGATTGTTTGAGTTGATGTGTTGTTGCCTGGTTACCTAAAATATTTTTTTTAACGTTTTGATAGAAAGGATGAAATTTCAAGTAAAAAAATGTAAATGATAAAATTTTAATGACTAGAATAAAAATAAAATTGCAATTTTTATAATGATTTTGACACTTAACCTTGGTAGTTTGTCATAACAAAACTCAATTTTGACCCCAGGAAATAGCAAGTGGGTGGTTAATAAAAACCTTGGGTCAACTAATGCAGGAATCAACATATACATTAATTGTTTGAAGTCACAACAAGTGAATTACATTTTAAATTCAAGTATCTTTGACCCTTGTGTGAAAGCTCACCAGATAAGTCACACCTAAAGTTCTCATATATATTCAAGTGTCATTGACCTTCTGCTAAAGCTCGTTGGAATAATTATGAAAAGGAATAGTTTAAGAAACTTTGTCAAAACTTTACTTTTATGTGTATTACCATAAATGTGATATATCAAAATTTCTGGGAAAAATCTTTGGTAAAAGCAATAAATGGATCGCCAGAATTATCATCAGTCAGAATGGCAATTAAATGAGAGATCTTTAGTTTTTATATATTAAGTTCCTTGTTTAAAGTATAGAAGATTAAGGTAGGAGTAGTGCTATATATATCCGCTAACAATTGTATATTAGCTATTCTTCATCCAATTAATTTTACCACACTAAATTCTATACAAGTTTTGATATAGAATTTGAGCAAGTTTAACAAAATTATTAAGAGAATGAGAGAGACCCTAATCCAATTAGACCTATATGAACAGGAAATTATAATTAAAAATGCAACATGTAATTGAAAAAAAAAACATGTAAACCTAGAGCCATACAAACAATAAAACCAAGTGTGTCAGATGCATCAAGATTTTGGACAGGTTGGAGATTTTTATGTCAATTATCCTGTAACAGGGAGTTGAGGTATTGTTTCCTCACATGAGATGAGAGGCAATGAAACCAAATAGCAATATAATAATAAGGTGACCTTTTTCCTTGGAGAAACAATAAGCAAAGTAGCTAGGCAATAGCACTTCACAACACCCCCATCTACTTTATAACTTGGCAGCAAGCAAGCAAGCAAGCATGTTTTGTTCCCTAAGAATTAATAATTATTTAAATTATTTAGGTGTGTGTCACAGGTGTGGGGGCTGTTGTTGAGAACTTAGGAGTGCCAGTTGAAGTGCTCCTACCCTAAGAAAGAGGGGTTGATTGCTGCTTACATTAGGGGAGGTTGTGTGTGGATCTCAAATTGTCCACACCAATCAATTGCATTTCCTTGGGGAGATGCATAGTGAATAAAATAGGGGTATAAAGAAGAAAAGGCTAATGAAAGCCATAACATAAGTACCTAAACGTTTTGCACCCTATAATTATAATTCTACTAATTACTACTACCAGTATTTATTAGGTATCCGGTACATATATAGAAACAGGCAAGGCACATTCCAGTGCCAAAGAAGTGGATCCCACCAAATCCTATGATAGTATGACACGTGGTTTGCTAGCAAGGTGCATGATATAAGCATGAAGTATGGTGATCACCCACATGATGGCATTATTCTCCACAGAGATTAAAACAATAGACAATATACAATGGGGACTATTTCCATTTTTTAATTTATAAAGTAGAATTAAAGCAAAATAGATATAGCCGCTTTTTTTTTCTTTTTTTTCTTTTGCATATAAGAGATTTTTTATGAGATAGTTGCCTCGCCTGACCACCACTAAATGATCTTGTGACCGAACAGAATACCCTTTGGGGGAGTCGGGTTCTCCATTTTTCACTCAAGTGATAAATTAATTTTGTTCCTTCTCTTGCGCAAGCATGGATATTCATTTGACGCATGGAATAAGAGCATATTAATTTTAAATTTGTTTTTTAGATTAAAAAACTCATTAAAAACTCAATATATTAAATTTTATTATCTTTTAATTCAAAATTAATTTTATTTGGAACCTCACACTCTATCTATCTATCTAGTAATTATTTGAATAAAATTAGTTTAACAAGTATTAATTTTTTATGAATTTTCCCTTAACCAACCTAACAGAAGAAATTTAACAAAAAAATACTTAAATTTTTCAAAAAAATAATCTTAAAAATACTTTTCCTGGCTTTTTAAATTGTAGAGTTTCAATTAATATACAATTTAAATGAAAATTTTAATAAGATTAAGAGAAATACATTAAATAAAATTAAGAAAAATAGATCAAATAAATTTCAGGCTTGATGTCTGGACTCTGGAGACTCAAAAATAATAAATAATTTCTTTAAAATAAAAAATTGAAGAGAGAGAGAGAGAGAGAGAGAGAATCTTTTGGTGTCCAACCGTTATTTAGAATAATGCAGGCAGCGCCGCCGCCTTATGGTTGAGTTGAGCCAAACCAAAATCAAACACTTACTTCCAAACTATCTCTCTCTCTCTCTCTCTCTCTCTCTCTCTCTTTCAATCTCGCTAACCTTCCTCTCTCCGCTATTCTGTTCTTCAGAAATTTTGTGATCAAAGGCATCTTCTTCATCACGTTAACTCATCTCTCTCTCTCTCTCTCTCTCTCTCTCTCTCTCTCTCTCTCTCTCTCTCTCATCCTATAAATATCAGCCCACGCAAGCATTTCTTCCTTATCACTATTCTTCTTATTCTTCCCATACACTAGTTAGCTATAGCCAGCCATTTACATTGCTCATCAATTTTAGATAAGTTGTTCAAAATTTGGCCGTCGATTGAGATTGCATAAGGTCATGGGAGACAACAATGTGAATCTCCCACCCGGCTTCCGATTCCACCCTACCGATGAGGAGCTCATCGTTCACTTCCTACAACGCAAGGCCGCCCTCTTGCCATGTCATCCCGATGTCATCCCCGATCTCGATCTCTATCCTTATGATCCATGGGAGCTTGATGGTACCCTTTACAATCTTATTTGTTTCTCTCCAGTATTATAACATGAAGATGGTTTGTTGTTGTTGTTGTTTATGATTCTGTTCATTTTGTTTATTTCTTCATGTTTTGTACTTTTCAAGGTAAAGCATTGGGAGAGGGCAACCAATGGTACTTCTATAGTCGGAGGACACAAAATAGGAGCACGAGCAATGGATATTGGAGTCCCATGGGAGTTGATGAGCCGGTTTATAATAGCTCTAGCAAGAAAATTGGCATGAAAACGTACTTGGTTTTTTTCCTCGCCGGCGACGTCAAAACCAATTGGTTCATGCAAGAATACCGTCTCTCGGATCCGGCTTCCTCTAGTAGCTCTAGTAAATCATCCAAGAGAAGATCACATTCGAAAAAAGTAAGTTAATTATTATTAAAGTTTGTGGCCTTTAATAATTAAGTTTTTGGTACACTTGAGAATACTAGCTAAATATATATGGATGCTAATGGCCGTCCTTTTACTATTATTTTTTTTATGTTTTTTACCCCTTAGGATTGTAGTAGATGGGTTATTTGTCGAGTTTTCGAGCAGAGTTGCGATGACGACGATGGTGGAGGTGATGGTGATGGAACAGAACTCTCGTGCTTAGACGAAGTGTTCCTCTCTTTGGATGACCTTGAAGAAATAAGCTTACCAAATTGATGGTCGTGATTGGAGCTGGGACATTAAGGAGACTGATCTTTTCTGTTTAATGACACGACTTTTATTTTATCCAGTTTAATAATGCCAAAAAAATGTGTAATCAAATCATGGTCGCTCGCTACAGAAAAACATATGGCAGTGACTATGGTTTTTTTTTTTTCCTTTTATCTGTGACACTTCCAATAGAGTCATGGGCCTCTATATTGCCAACTTTTACTTCATTCTTAGAAGCACAGATCGGACAAGTGGACCCCATTATAGAAAGTAGAAACAATTAGAGAGCCACACAGACACATGTTGTGTAAACTTAGATTATGACTTTACATGTATAATTGTTCATTATTCGTATCGAGTTTGGATAATTTATATATATATAAATGGTAGAAGTATTATTTTTTAAAAGGAAAATCAAGACTATAGATTATTAATTATAAAGAGAAAAATATATAAGAGCTGATTCCAACAAGCGGCTGTTAATCCAAGAAAACGAAACTAATATATACCTTCAAAAACAATTCTTCATGCATGACTGCTAAAGGGTTTTGACCCCATGATGCGCCCATTTTAGACCAAGGGGAGGGGAGCGAATTGAAATCACAAAAAGGCATGCATATATTTATTTGAATTGAAGCAAAAACAAAGTCGTTTTGTTATATTGAATAATCTGATAGCCTTGTTCCTTCCAATATATATATATATATATGCAGACACATGAATTATGTTTCTCCAATCATGAAATTGCTCTTTTACCTCAAGCAATACTTTCAGCTTTTAATAAAAACCGTTAGCATTATCAGTAACAAATAAGCATTGTGCATGTGCTGATATATATGTATGTATGTATGTATGGTGATCATCTAAATACTTTTTTTTAAATAACGTTGAGAGCTAGGGAGAAATGAATACATGGGTAAATGTTACTTCCCTTGTTTCATATTATTTACTTCATTTCACTTTTTTAATTTAAGTCTGACTTAAATTTATTTATAATATTATTTGATAGAAAAATTTTAATATATTTAGAAGCCAAGATTCTTATATTTTCTAAATATAACTTTTTAAAAAAAATTTACTTCCTCCATCCCATTTTTTTTTCTCCATTTGACTTTTTTAACTTATTTGATTTGAACTTATTTATATTATTATTTGTTAAAAAAATTTTAAAAAATATATTTATAAACTATCATTCATATATAATTTTTTTTATTTATATGTTAAAATTTTAAAATAAAAAATTATAAATTAACTACTTTTTAGTGAATAATGTAAGAAATTCAAGACAGATAGAATAAATTATTGAGACGTATAACTATAATAAAGACAAAAATTTCGTGATCCCATGTGTGTTAGGGGCTCGAAAGGGTAGAGAGAGAGAGAGAGAGAGAGAGAGAGAGAGAGAGAGAGAGAGGGTGAATATTTTAATTTCCTTGGATGGTACTACCATATTTGCTTTCTTTGGTGGAGAACGTCACGTGCAGGGAAAGTCGTGCGAAGAAGGCTACAATTGTGTGGAGCCCAAAGAGCACTGTGATCGTTTTTTTTTTTTTTTTCTTTTTGGGTCAAGTAATTCGCCCTTTTTAAGATAAAAAAAATCGCTTTTGTTTCCACTTTGAGGGTTTTTGGTAGATGTCTTGTGTCACAATGCTAAGAAACAAAAAATTTGAGTTGGTGAATGCTTAGACAAGCATTCAGTCATCCCTGATGCAAGCAGCCCTCTCACTAGACCGAAAGCTTTTTTGTCACCTTCATTTCACAAGCTTTTATCTACATACATATATTACTCACTTTTCTTCAATATTTAAATTACTCTTTTCTTGAACAAATATGTTTCTTGTGACTTCTTATTCAGTTGGAATTAATCCAATCGTGTTAACGTGTTTTGTTTAAGACCTAAAAATTTATTTATTTTTTACTTTTATTTATTTTTTTTTCTAAAATTCTCAAAACCCAGTAGGTAGACTTATCTGCCATCTTGCTCGTGGAGGAGCTTGCTCCAATCATACTCCGATCATCTCTGATCTTGCTTTAATCTTGATGCGATCTTGCTCCGATTTCTCCAACTTGCTTCAATTTTGCTTCGATCATTGTCGATCTCAACTCGATTAACTACTTGCAAGATTTCACGAGTGGATTATCTCAACCCGATCATTGCCGATCTTAACCAAATTATCTCCGACTTGCTTCGATTTTGCTCCGATCATCGCCAATCTCAATCCCAATCATCTCTGATTCCAAGCCTTTAGGTTGAGGCCTTCCTCTGCTCCCCGTTAGTCGCCGACAAATCAACAATAGAATCCTTGATCTTTCTATTCGATTTACCCCTCTCAAGGTGTCCATATCTTCTTCCTCTTTAGCTGACGATAACAATGAAAAGAATAGGGTAGAGGTAGAGTGAAAGGACGGTCGAAGAACAATGAACATAGAGTGGGGCGGGGTTGGAAGAACAAAGTGGAGGAAAACATAAGCAGTTATAATCCCAAGTAACTTTGGGGGTAAAATGCGCCATTAACATAAGTCCAGTCAGCAAAAACATATTAATTCGGGTCTATTAACTCCAAATGAACTGGTAGTTAGTTTATTTCCAGTGGTTTTGTACTTACTGCTTGGGCTAAAGAATCATGACTAATTTCACTTCACCTTATGTGATTGAGTTCAGTTTTGAATTCCTAATTTGTTTGTTTGTACAACTAAATGATTATTTAATTGTTCTCATGATACCCACGGGGTTAAATGCTCAAAACACCTCTCACTAGATGCATTAAGTTTGACATGACATTACTATTGCTTGTCCAATAATGGCCTAATGGGACATGTGAAGTTCTTGAACAATAACAGCCTACATAATGCAGCTATTCACATAAGACATTATACTCAAGACCTATATAAGGTCATATACTTTCACCATAATAGCATGACATTATTCCTAGCACAACTAAATGTCTTAGACACTAGCATTGAAGCGTCTTTCACAAGTGTACAACTTAAACTATTTCAAGCCCAAATAAGTGGATTTCTTAAACTTATTTACTTTTGCAAGAAACAATGGTGTGCCATTATGGTAAAAGTATGTGGCTTTATATAAGCTGTCCTATCATATAAGGCTTATCAAATCAATTGATACATGTACAATTGACCATAGCTCAAGGACAGTTATTGTTCACAATTCTCATATGGCCCATTAAGCAATTATTGGACTCATTTTTTAGATATAGTAAAATTTAGTTAGACCTTATGCATGAAGGGATCTGTTGTTTTGGGTCTTTAACCCAAAGCCCAAATGTCAAAATTCATATTTATATGTTGGTATGGCCAAGCTCTTATGTTGGTTAGTAATGATCTTTGGCCAGGTTCACTATAGGGTGGAAATAAATCAAGCTCCTTTATCAAATAATTTGAGCTTGAGCTCAATTTTTTTGTTATCAAACCAAGCCTAACAAGTTTTAAACCCGAAGTCGAGCAGCATCCAAGATTTGAATACTTAACAAGCTAAGTTTTCCAACCCAATAATGTGTCGAGCCTAATGAACATAATATAAAAATAATATGATATTATAATATAATTATAATATAATATTTTTGTTTTTAATGAAAAAATTAACATGTTCCCTCAGTTCAAACTTCAAATTGAGCTTGAGTCCTTTTAACCTAAGCTTCGAGCCCCATTTATTAAGCTTGTTGAACTCAAGCCAAGAAAATTCTTAACAAGCTAAGCTTTGAGATCGGGGTGTTCAGGTTCGGCTCTGCTCATTTTCCACCACTAATTCATGTTCTATATCCCATTTTCAACATATAAAGAATAAACACAACCAAATCTAAATGAACAAAATTACTCAGGTTCTCTATCTTTGTAAAAATGTGTAAAAAAATACTCTCTATGTCCCATGTTCTTTGATCCATGTCACCTTTTTAACTTAATTTTAACTTGAAACCATAAGTCTATGAGTCGTAGAATTTGAATGATTTTGATTACTATAAAAAAATTATTTACTATAAAAAATTTAAAAAAATTTATATATGGTCAATTATCATTTATATATAAAAGTTATGCATTTGTATACTAAAATATTGATGAAGATCAAAAAAATTAAACACACACACATATAGTTTTTTCTATGTTTATAATTTATTTTTCCAAATTATATGCTAATTAAAACTCATTTTAAGAAACCTGAAAATTAATTTTAATTATTTTTAGGATGGGTAAGGAAAAAATTTATAAAATTTGTTTACTTTCTAATTAAGAAAATACTATTCAGTTTAGATCTGGCTATTAGATCCATATAGTAATACTTTTAAATAACATTAAATGCAAAGAAAAATAAATAAAAAAAGAATTTTGTAATTTTAAAATTTAAAAACGTGTGTGTGTGTGTGTTTGTGAATCCTAACTTATCGGTTCACACTAATAATTAATACCTTAGATGTTTATGAGCACAGTTATTTGTGAAGCGTCAGTTTAATTGGGAAATGGCGATGTAAATGGTTCTCATTTTTTTTTCCTTTACCTTTTTTTCTTTCTTGATAGAATATGTTCAGATGGTTCTGCCATTTTGACCCATTATTTGTTACCGTATTCCAATTTAGGCCTCATCTTGTATCACCTTTTATGCTCGATACTTCGCAACATGAATTAGGCTGCCCAAGTCCAACTTCCAAGTTGGTCACTTGCGTATCTTATTTTGTCCCCCTCACGTCTCCCCTCATGTGACTTGGAGAAGACCAATCATAATGCATTTGGTCCCAAGAATATTGTGTTAAGTGTGCACTTTCATTTTTCACCATTTTCATACAGAATTGTATGATACGCGTTCAGTTACAGAATGTGAGAAATAATTTATAAAATTAGATTATTGAATGAGCTCTTTCATGTATTTAGACAAATATGCAATTGCACCATTATCTTTGGCATTAACACCATATGAAACTCAGGCCGTCATTTTTTGTAGTCTATTAGAGGCATTCTCATACTAGTTCATTGGAAACATTCTTATGGGTCAACAAACAATTAATTACCAGGGGTTAATGATAGAATTCAAGAATGAATGAGATCCACTTAGTTGTGAGATTCTGGTATGAGAATGCAGGAATTTCCATCCTTGGTGAACATGTCATTCAGCTCAAATAACAAGTTCCTTGTGAAAGCCCTCCGCTACATTCGTTCTAATTATTGAATCTTTTATACTCCTCTCAAGCTACTACTACTTACGCCTCAAAGATTTTTCCCAGAGATAACTTTTAAGTTCCTAACATTGTCTTTTTTTCAAGCTCAACTTGTAGCAACGATATCCTGCAGCCCGCATCTTCACCATGTGTTAGGTGTGCTATGAAGTGCATACAAGGATTAAAGAGAAGACAAGCTATTAGAGAATCCTCCAAAAAGCGCCACGGAGCAAAACTGAAAAGTATACATAAGAAGTTGCCAATCCACCGCTTCCATTCACGGTAAAAACCCAATTATTGTCTTCAATTTTAGTCAGTTTACCATGTAAGTATACAAGTTTTGCAGGTTGTGAATTTTTCTTACAGTATATCATTTTGCTATATTCTATATTCACCCTCTTTCTATTTATTTATCTGTTTATTATTTTACTTTTATGATTTTTTATTATATTATTTATTTTTTACTTTAATAATAATGTTTTCTTTTTGTTCTTCCATTTTTTTATTTATTTTGATGTTATTCTTTAATATTTTTTATTTTATTTCTTATAAGTTTTTTATTTCATTTCATTTTATTATTTTAATTATTATCATTATTTATTTTATTTTTATCCCACTTTGTAAAACATAATTTTTAAAATTTTTTTATTTGTGATTGTTTGCTTATTCACTTTCAATTTTATTATGCTGTTAAGTTTGGTCATAATATTTCATTTTGTTGCAATTTAGTAACTGTCCTTTAATGTTTAATAATAGGAATGTATGGAAGACAAAGGATGCGACATTATTAATAATTCAGGATAAACCATGCAACATTTCATAATTTGAGTGTAAAAGTGCAATATAAGTAGTAGTTTAAGGACAATTAGTGACATTTACCCATAGAATGACATAAAAGGAGAAATCTTATAAACTTTACATGTAACAATGCGAAGGCCAACGTAATGAATTCAGATGTCCTTGAGAAAAGTGAGCGAAAAGACAAACTTATTGGCTGCAAAATCACCTTGTTTGTTTGAGAAATCTTGAACTTTCACAGGATAAGAAGCAAATAAAAAGAGCTCATGGTAAATTATTTCTTGTAATCGATGAAAGCTCAAATATTAGCTCATGTAAGAGATTTGTAACAAAAGTTGGTTTAGGCGGCATTAATGTTATAGCTCTTCATTTCAACCTTTAAGTTAAGTTAAGGAAAGTGAATCAAAGCTTTTAAGGATGAGGGGACAAATCGATTGAATTCCGATTCGAGGACCATATAGGAAAGATTCATTTTCCATCATTTGACTTTATTTGGTTTCTCTAATCAAACTCAGTCCAACAATCAACAGCAGCCAGCATTCAACTTTCCCTGCGCTGCCCCCGGCCCCAGTCCCATTATGGAATTCTGAGTCTGACGAGCCCATCCCGTGCCAACAGAGAATTCGGATGATTTCAGAGGAGAAAGTTTGAGCGCACTGCGGTTTCATTCACTCCAGTCCAGAATGGGGAACGGACGATCCAGGGAGGGAGAATCCTCTCCTCCCTCCACCAAGGCCTCCCGCATCTCCCGCTTGAAGCAGCGCATCCACCTCCACCGTCACCGCCGTCGCAGCAGTGGCTCTTCCTCCCATCACAGCCTCCTCGATGCAGAAGATTTCGCCGGCATTGCTCTCCTCTCTATTACCAGAGTATGGGTTATCAAACCTTGTGGTTACAATCTCCTTGGTTTTAGCTTTCTCTTTCCCCTACGGTTAAGATTTAAGAGCCGAGCTCTTTTCTTTTTGTCTTTTTCTGTTTCTTTTTGCCTGCAGGCGGAGATGAAATTCAAGGACAAGTGGCTGGCGTGTGTTTCGTTCGGAGAGCAGACTTTTCGTACTACGGTTTCTGATCAGTAAAATTCTTGGCCCCTTAACCTTTCTGCTTTTTCTGATTTACTAGTGTTCTTTCTTTTTCTCGGATAGCTTCCTTTCAAATTAAATTTAATACATTATTTTACCTTATTTTTATATTAAGTGTGATTATTTATTCAAATTAGCAATTTATTGAAACTTTACCCAGAAGTCTAAAAGTAATTTTCGAATATTTTTTCTTAAAAATAAGTATTTTTAATTATTTTTTTTACAAAAATACTTTTAAATGACCTTTTGGACTTCTTTAATGGTAAAAGTTTCTATAAATTGACAATTTGGATAAATAATCGTTGTATATAAGAACAATGAACAATAATACATTAAATTTAATTTGAAACGAGCTGAAAACTTCCTAGTGCTTCAGTTCTCACGTGTGCTGCAGATAAAGCTAATTCCTTGCTATGCAGGCGAAGTGAAATTCGATGGCTGATTAACCATCAGACATATAAATCATGACATTTTGAACTTGAAAACTTTCTAGTGCTTCAATCTGGAGGATTAGCTCAGACAACTTTAACATTAGTTGCTACAGTCCTTGAAGCTGATGAGTGCTCCAGCTCCACATCCTCATTTTCATGTCATTTCTAACAGACTGTATAACCACATTTTTCATTTTGGTGCATCGTATGTGTATGACCTGGAGAAATAGCATTTTACATCCTAAGCTTTCACGCCCTTTGCTGATATTATACATTTTTTTTTTCAAAGATGGTCGAGCATTTGGTGACCTTGTCGTTTTTACTTCTTGGGAGCGTGTCAGTTTGTTGCTTTTTCTATCTTTTTCAGGTTCTGTGGGGTTTATTTATAACAAAATTTCCTTTTTTTTTTTTTATCTTTTTTGCAGAACAGACAAACCAACATGGAACTGTGTGAGTGCTAATTAACAACTCTGGCTAATTGAATCTCTTTTTTTTCTCAGAAAAAATATTTTTTTTCTTTATTCTTTTTCCCTATTCTCATTTTACTATAACTACCACAAGCGCTGAGGCTGATTGTGAAAGCATGACATGCCTGCCAGATGTGAGCAATAAAGTGAATTGTATAGTTAGAGTTTGAGAAATGCACACATAGGAAAAACATGGCTTGAGCACATCAATACATCATATATCAAATTGCTTGTGAATTGCTTTGAAACTATGAGTGAAGAGCCCAGACATCTTTAAGTTGGTTAAAGTTTGTATCTAGCATTAACCAAGTTTCATTATTTGTGACAGTAAGGGGGTGTTGCATTAGTTCTTTATTTATGTTAATTTATAAAAGTGAACATTTGGAACCTTTGTCTAAGTTTTGGGGTTTATATTAAGCATCATGAACTATTTCCATCGCTCTTATTTTGTATGCCATCAATAATTGCTTGCTGCCGTGGCTATTTGTATTGTAGCAAAGGAAGCTTCTCTTGGAAAAGGATGGGCCTCATATTGCCAGAATTTCAGTATTTGAGGTATGAAATGAACTACTCTATATGTAATTTCTTTGAACCATTATGGATCAGATTGCAGTTAACAACATACCTTTTGGTGATGGAGAAATATGTTGACAATTGAGCATGATTTCTTTTGTGGAGTGGCCACCAGCTACTTGAGAATCACTTTTGAAATTCATTCAAGAAGTTTTTTTGTTGAAAATGCTTATATTTTTTTGTCATGTATCCATTTTGGACGCTTAGTAGATGCTTTAAGATGGTTATGTCTATGGCATTTTTGCAACTTAAAAAAATGTTAAAACTATTTAAAATTTGAACTAAGATATGTGTTGGCACTCCTGTCCTGTCCACATCCAAGTAAAACAAGTTGTTTTTAACAGAAGAGGAATGCACCTGTTCTCTTAGTTGTATTTTTGTTATCAGTTTTTCATTTTCTGGATGTTATCCAAAATAACTGTAGCATGTGCCTTTCTTCCTTACCACTTATTTCTGATGCAAGCATTCATTCCAATGACCTAGTCACTTGAGATGCATCCATTTTCATTGAGTACCAGCAAAGAGATTTTTTCTCCCTAACATGCCCGTGCTTTTATAATTGGATTTTGGTTTTTGCAGACAAATAGATTGTCCAAGAATAATCTAATTGGATATTGTGAGATTGACCTACTTGAATTTCTAGTGCAGGTTAGTAACTGTCTTATTGTTGAACTCATATTAGCACTTGTAATTTTCTTGTTGACTAAACAAACTTCCTAACTCACTAATAGTAGTGTTCTTATTCTACACATGCATTAACATTCCCATAGATATATTTTTGTTCATTTGGTGGCTTAATGGGTCAAGTTGGGTTATGAAACACTAGTTAGCTCTCTCCCCCTCAAGCATCCTTTATGCTGAAGGTGGATTCCTGGGACAAAAGGGTCTTGCTAGCTAAGCTAGTTGAACCTTCTTCTTCCAAAGGAGGCGTTAATTTTGTGATCTCCTTATACTTTATCTATTACAGCACTTGAAAATTCTTATTTGTTATCCTATCCATTCGTCTGGATATACTTTGTTTTTAAGTTGTATTTCCTACTATTTTTTTTTTTTCAACTTTCACTAGGTGAGCTTTGAAGTAAACAATGCCGTTTAACCTTGTTTCTTAATTATTTCAGTGTTTTTAGGTATTGCGTCATGAAGCTTTAGTCATTGCCTCTGGATTGTGCCTCACATTTTTTATTATGAGCAAGCTATTCATTGTAGATTTGATTCCTGGGACATGTCACACTGACTTGCAGGATTCAGATTCTGATTCTGAGGCATTTGACCTGATTGATCCTTCATCACATAACACGGTTGTTGGTCGCATTCACCTTTCATGTTCTATTGAGGTGGGCAGTATTGAATTGATATTTTTTACTTCTGAAAGAAGCGTATGATTTATACTAATGCGTTTCTTGAAAAATTGGCAGGATCCAGTTGAAACAGAGACAAGCTTTGCTAGAAGAATTTTATCAGTAGTTGTATGTTAAATATCATCTTTATTCTCCTGTTTAGTTCTTACAGTTTATTTACACCATTGTCACTGGACCAAAAAAAAAAAAACAAAAGAGTTTGATTTCATTAGAATCCTTGGTGTTGATGTTTAGGTAAGAAAAGAAGGACCGTCATTCTAGAATTACCAATATTGTAAAATCCAAAGTTACTGATGTTATATGCTTATGGATAATAAAACACTTGTGAAGTAAGGATAGCCATGGTTTAGATTGCATTGAGCAATCCGGAAAAGGCAAAATACCCCTTCATGTTTTGCAAAGTGTTCGAGTTGGTTACTGTGAAGGAAGCTTATGTAAAACTTTGGATTCCATAATGGAGTTGGCGGAGTAAATGTATAAGTAACTCCTAAACCATAACCATAGGAAATATAAGACTCAAAATAAAATTATAGGGGAAGCTCTATAATTTCTGGCAGATCCTTGGGATTACAGGGTACCTTTTTGTCTTTTAATTAATTAAACTACTTAGACACCTCAAATGAACTTAGGCCTTGGTGAGGATTATAAATGTGCATAGGTTGACCTAAATTAGGAATTTATAGTCCGACTAACAATTGTTCTTAAACTTGATTCTGAATCATCAACAACAGCGCATGCAATTTCTTGTTTGCTGGATCTAATTTTAGATGCTCAAAACGTGATTTTATGTTACCATATTATATTAGATCTTGTATAATTGAAACTCGAAACTTCAAATTCATGGTTTTTGGGTGCACAGAAGTTTGACAATTGAATTATTAATATTCAGATTTGTTTTTCTATGGCATAAAAGAAAGTCATTTGTTTTTCCTTTATGCCAGGATATTTAGCAGTCTATCTTTGATATTGATATTGTAATTCTTGTTACTGAAACATTTAGTGTTACCTGCTCAGGACTATAACCAAGATGGCCAACTCTCATTCTCTGAGTTCTCTGAATTAATTAATGCTTTCGGCAATCGTGTGGCAGCTGGCAAGGTTTGAACTTCCATATGATTTATGAATATGGTTTCATAATGAACTGAATTAAAGAAATATAATTTGTTTGGTCTCACAATAAATACTGTTTCCTTAATGTACTTGGTTCGATCAAAGTACTTGTTTGGTTTCTCTGCCTTGTTCTTTAATAAGATACTCTTTCTTTTGGTCAAACCTCCCTGCTTTTGGTGTTTTTGACACAAGCTATCTCTTTTCCACTTAGTTAAGCTAATATTTGCAAATTTATTCTAACAGGGAATTCTTTTCTTGTCACTGTGTATATATTGGTTTCACAGAAAAAGGAGCTTTTTGAGGCTGCTGACATAAATGGGGATGGTGTTGTAAGCATGGATGAATTGGCCACACTTCTTGCTTGTCAACAAAAAGAGTAAGCCTTGTGCAGATTTAGACATAAGAAGTAATTAGTTATTTTAAAATACATGTTTTCTTCTTGGTTGTTTTCATGGCACAATGAATGGGAAATGTAATGACACTGTTCTTTGATGTTGATATCTCTATTTGCATCTAAACTTTGTTGTAAACTTTCATGTGCCATTTACACAACACTCAAAGACTATCCTCCATAAGCTACATGAGCTTTGTTTTCTGCATCACTTCTGATTTTTTGTATGTTTGAACTGTAGAGAACCACTCGTGAATTGTTGCCCTGTCTGTGGTGAAGTCCTGGAAGTTTCTGACAAGCTTAACACTATGATTCACTTGACACTATGTTTTGATGAAGGAACTGGTAACCAGATCATGACTGGAGGGTTTTTGACTGAGAAAGAGGCTGCATATGGGTGAGATTTACTAAAGATATGGTTTATGATTACCTTTATCTTTTGTACCGTGATCAAGATTCTTTCAGTTCAATATTTGGCCTTTCTTTGCATATCTAAAGCATTGAATTTACATGTATGATAGATGGATGTTCAAGCTAAGTGAGTGGGCCCACTTCTCATCCTATGATGTTGGCTTACGCTCTGGATCAAGTGCTTCTCATATCCTGGTAAACATTTCCTTTCTTGTTGCTTTTTTGTTTTTTTCTACCTTTCCTTTTCCCTTTTTGCTCTGAGAAAGTAGCTGCTGCCACTACTGTTTCAGGCTTTGTTGTTTGGGATGGTATATGCATCAATACTGTTCTTGTCATTGAGTATGCCACTTTTCATGTATGCTCTGTTCAATTACTTGTGGTAGGTTTTTGATCGGAGGACAAAGAGACTTGTGGAAGAGTTGATTGATGGAAAAATTATTTTGTCAATGAGAGCTCTTTACCAGTCAAAAATAGGGCTTGGTTTGATAGACAAAGGTATATCCTCACTCCTATACTGTGATGAGGATCATCAAATTATCCTTCAGCATTTCTATTGACTTCCTTGGTTATGATCTCATGTGCCCCACCATAGCCAATTGTTTTGATGGAATTCTGGGATGCAGGAACGAAGGAGCTCTTGCAGAGCCTCTCCGAAAGGCAAGGAAGGCATATGAATTCTGTTGAATCTGACAAGGATATTCCAGAATTTGTTGAATTTTTCAAGGCATGACAGTACTATTGTATTCACTGATGGAAATTTATGATTTCACTGTTTTACCATCTGTTCTGTTAATTTTTGCAGTTAATAAAATCCCATGTTATGTCATATGTCTGTATGTATTGTCAGGAACTTATATGAGGATTGAATTGCAGGATCAGATAAATTTGGCTGAAGCCAAGTATTCTCTGGAGCATTATAAGGTACAGATTGTGCCTTGCGGCTAGTAAAATTAACTTTTATTATTGTTTACAAACATCAATCATATTACTTTTTAGTGGTTAATCTTTGTTCTTGTACTTAAGATTACTCCCATCATCCTATCCTGGTAATGCTCAATCTTGAATTACTATGAGTTGCATAGCTAGAAGTCTTCTTGCTTTATCAGTAGTACATAGAGTATATTCCCTTTGAGGTTGTTCATGGTTGCAGTTGAGTAAACTTGTGTAATTTTCAAGTTAAGAACGAAATTTGAAAATAATATCTAAATTATCTGTTTGTGCTGTATATTGGTGGCATAAATTCTATATCTGGTCTGCAGACATTTAATGAATTTTTCATAAGAGAGCTAAAGCCTGGTGCAAGACCAATTGCCTTCATGGAACGTGATGATGTTGCCGTGTGTGCTGCTGATTGTCGCTTGACAGCATTTACATCATTAGAAGATAGTCTGAGATTTTGGATCAAGGTATGATATTGCATCAACTTGCAAACATCTCTACAAAGAGTTAAAAGAGTTAAATTCTCTTAAAAAATATAAAAACTCTTGTCATCCTTGTTCAAAGACAGACTTTCATTGGTGCCATCTAATGAACAAACATATAATAGGGGCCAAGTAATCCAAAATGAGCTCATTGTTTGTGGAAGCGGAGTTTTTTTCCTGTATTTAGATGAATATGTTTGGTCCTCCTAGTTGGGAGTTTGAAGGGATTGACTGGCACCTTTTTCTGTTTTCTACCAAGACGTATATGCTGTTGAACAGTGAACTAAACGGAATTAGAAAGTGGCGTAACTCCCTCACTTCTGGTGTTGTTTAACTGTTTTGAATCTGCCGGTGGCTGATTGGGGACTTGTCTGGCTTTGATGATGTCTTATAAACAATTAGTTAAGCAACAAGCATTGTTCACCACTGTTCTGCCCGAACAGGAAAAATTGTGTTATGTATAAGATGGTTAAATATTTATTGGCAACTTTCAGGGGAAGAAGTTTTCAATTCAAGGTCTTCTGGGGAATGACATCTGTTCTAGCACTTTCACTGGTGGAAGTTTGGTGATATTTCGACTCGCTCCTCAGGCAGGCTCTACATTTTCTGGAGATTAACATGAATCTCATCAATACTATTTATCTGCTTTATGTGCATTAATTGTAATGCCTGCTTATCTTTACAGGATTATCATAGGTTTCACTTGCCTGTTTCTGGAACCATTGAGCAATTTGTGGATATTCCTGGATGTCTGTATACGGTAATTAGATTAATAGTATGAAACTTGACTTGATATTTTATTTTTTCTTCTCTGTTTATTTTTACGCTCTATCATCCACACGGGCCCAAGCTTGTTGTATTATCTTTCTTTTGGCATGCCTTAAACTTTTGTTTCTTGTTGCCTTAGGTTAACCCCATTGCCGTCAATAGCAAATACTGCAATGTTTTCACAGAGAACAAACGAGTTGTGTCAATAATCTCAACTGCAGATTTTGGAAAGGTTCATCTCTACTCTTTCATCTCTTGTTGATAGTTATCCACTTTCTTGTTTTGTTCCAAGGTTAGCCTAGAACTAAGCCTTTCATTAGAGGCAATTTAGGTCCATTCTCCTGATTGGACAGATTATGGTAGCAGAAGCGTCTAACGTTTACATGTTTTTTCCAAAAGGGAGGACAAGAGGCATTTATGTTGACTACATGCAGGACAGGGTACAGAGAGGGAGAGAGAGATGCAGCTGTGGAATTCTAATTTCATTTTGATCTTGCTGCAGGTTGCATTTGTTGCAATTGGGGCAACCATGGTTGGTAGCATTACTTTTGTGAAGGAAGTGGGTGATTACGCCAAGAAGGGGGATGAGGTAACCATTTCCATCATTGCATCTCATCTGCTGCTTAAAGTTTATGCTGTCAGGTGCTGACATATGTTATCTTCCACTGGCAGTTCGGATATTTCTCTTTTGGTGGGAGCACTGTAATCTGTGTATTTGAAAAGGTTTGCATTACGTTGCTAGTAGCTGCAGTGAGAACTTTTTTCTGCTGTTATGTCATAGTCAACCTATTGACTCTTACTAAAAACAACTGGTAGTGGTGCTCAATGATCTTACGGATCTGAAGCATGTGGTTGTGCTTCATGTTGGATGATGTTTTCCTGAGATCAGTGTCTCTCCATTTAAATGATATAACCTACGACAAGAGAATTTCATCTCGTTATTCCCCAACAAGAAAGGTCAAGAAGGGCATCCAACGTAGAACTTTGTCACTTCGCTCTTGCAGGACGACTTCTATCAGTTGCTTAACATTATAAACTTCATGTCTTGCGCTCTGAGGTAGTTGCAATTGAGCCGTAATGCAATGAGGATGATGACAATTATAATTATGATGACAGTTAGTGTTGGGTATGTTTTTCCATTGTGCCCTGTCATGATTATCAGACAATCTATATTTTGCAGGACTCAATTGTAATAGATGAAGACCTACTGGAGAACAGCCGGAGATCTCTGGAGACTCTAGTATCAGTTGGCATGAAGTTGGGCGTGTCGAGCAGGAAAGCGCAAGTGTCATTGCTAGACTTGGAAAAATGTGGAGTAAAGGACTGAAGTCTGAGACAAAACCAAGCATAATTTAGGCAGAGTGATCCGGTTTAAAATTGAGATGAGTTCAAGTGACCCGCTTGTATTGTGTATTTGTTTCAGAAATCCAGACAATGATACAATTATCTGGTAACCTTAGTTCACACCAAAAGAGGTGGAATAATCTCTCAAAGTGCTCCAGCCATCTTCTCTCCATCAAAGGCTTTGATCTGTCTTTGTGAATAGATATTTTAGATTCTTAAAATGTACGAAGTCCAAATCATGAGAACATAAAGATGTGCTTCAACCTTTATTCATGCTTTTCTCCTTATTCACTTTTTTTCTCCTTTACTCATATGATTGTTTATATGATAACTGTTATAAAGCCCCTGGAAGAGAAATTTATTGATCATGGCTTAGAGCAAGAGGCGGCCAAAGTGGAAAAGTGTCGCCCTATAATGTTAATGTCGGGGACATGAAAAGTTCCTTAAAAGGAAATTGCGATCTTTTCGGGTTAAATGTGACTGTGGTCTCCATTCTTTAAATATTGTTCCACTTTTTTCCCCAACTTCTAGGTCACTCACTTCTATCCCTAACTTGATTAAAATATTGCATTCTCATCCCCAATGTCATTAAAACATTCTGTTTTCACCCTATGTTTGATGAAAAATGCTTATACTGGATGGAAAGATGTCACCTCATCACAAATTGTAGAAAAAAAAATCTCAATTTTAACCTCTGAAAATTTGTTTTCTCCCTCCAGACTCCCAAGACCCTAAGAGTGTGTTTGGATGTAAAAAATACTCCCTCCATCCCAAAAGTTTTGCTCCATTTGCTTTTAGCAATTAATCTATGATTTTTTATTTTCAACATTTTAATATATAAATACAAAATCTTTGTATATGAATGATAATTCAAGATATGTAGTTTCTAAATATATTTTTTTTAATTTTTTTTAACAAATAATAATATGAATAAAATTGAGTCAAAATACAACAAAAAGTCAAATGTATCAAAATTTATGGGACAGAGGGAGTAATTTTTATTTTCATTTTCATTTTCATTTTCTAATATCTGTTTTCATTTTTTATGTACAATTTTTTCAAAGTGTTTTTAGAAAACAATTAAAGATGATTATATATATACATTACATTGAAAAAAGTTTAATGCCTTAGTTGAAAGTTGAAAGAAGGTTTATGAACTATAATTGCATATTTTCCCCAAGTCTATCAGCTTTAAAGGTGAAAACAAAAAAATCCAAAGCCTGCACCCTACTTTTCTCTCGCTGTCGATTAGGCTCCAATCTTTTCTGTCTCTTACATCTATGCCACCATTTCTTCCATTCCCAAACACATGACACTCGCCACCGATTCCACTATCAAATAGCTCCGATGCCACTATTGTTGCTTCCGATGGATCGATTCATGTCCCGAGGCTAGCTTAGTTGCCTTAATCGAATGAGAGGATGGGATTTAAGAATCTGTCAAACCAAAGAAGACGAGAGAAAAATGGGGTGATCGGCCGAAGGAGTTCTATGACGTTGGTTGGGCGGCGGCGACGGCAAGGGAGATGTTGTTTGGTGGTGGCAACAGGGGGGAGGTTGGTCAAGTGAGAGAGATTAGTCATGTAGAAGTCAAGAAGTTGGTCATGCAAATAGTTCAAAAGAGAGAGCAACGCGAAAAATGGTTTGAAAAAATAAAAAACAACAAAATCATTATTTTTCAAATCTTCATGTAATGAAAAACTATTTTTCAAAAAATTGAAAAAGAAAATTAGTTAACTGAACATGTTTTCTTTTCATTTTCTAATTTTTAAAAATTTTCTAAAAAATTTGAAGAATTCTCTAAAGCTGGACAGGGTCTAAGACTTTTCCCATTTGTCAATTTGGGCACTACCCATCTCTCTTATTTACAAGAAAGCCTTCAGACCTCCTCCTGCTCCGCCGCTTGCTTCTGCCACGGCGAAGGCCGTCACGAGGTCTCCCTCAGCCTCCTCTCCCTCCCCATTTCACCAATCCGCCCCCTCTCCCCCACTATCCACAGTCCGGCCTACTACCCCCGCTTGCTTTGCCTCATCGTCCTCTCCTACCTCTCCTTCACCTTCCTCTTCTCCCACCTCCGCCGCCGTAGCAGCCCCCTTCCCCACCCACTCCTCTGTACCGTCTCTACCCACCACAACCTTTTCCTCCTCTCCCCTATTCACTATGGTTGTAGCTTCATCTGGGACTTTTATCAAATAGCTGGCATCACAGAGCAACAATTTGAGAATGGAGAAGACATTGATTTTAAGACCAACTCCTGGAAACCCAAATCAAAACAACGAGATAAACGCTCCTCAAATTCAATTGAAACATTGATTTTTTTTCATCCTTGTCCTCTGAATCATGAGGCATCATGATTAGATTTTCCATGCTTTAGTTCCTAGCTATTGAGTTTGATCCCTGGCTCTTAAAATCCGCGGAGAGGCATGAGTGGGTTTTTTTTTGGGGGGGGGGGGGGGGGGGGGGGGGGGGGGGGGGGATGACGCGTCGTGGGGTGTTGGGGTTCACGGAGGTGATCATGTTGGACAATCTGTTTAATGCGTCACACCAGAAGGTTCCGGCAGAGCAACAGGGCGGTGGTTGAATTTGGCCAAGTCAAAGGAGGTGATGGCATAGAGTTGAATTCGGCCAGTCGAAGGAGGTGATGGCGGAGTTAATTTCGGCCCAGTCAGAGGGGGAGTTTGAGCTCGATGTTGTCGTCGTGAAATGGGAAAATTTTAGAGATTTGAGTCGAAGGAGAGTGGTCGAAGACGAGGTGTCTGTCGGTGATGATTCGGGCGTTTTGCGGCGGCATGGCTAAAGTGGAGGAGAGGAGGGAGGATATTGGGTATCTAGATTGTTGGATGGGCAAATTGTAGGAGTTCTAAGGGAGAGAACAAGTTTTCAGAGGCTAAAACTGCAGTTTTCCCTATGAGTTTGAGTTGTTGTGGCATATTTCCGTCCACAATAACAATTTCCGTCTGAGTAGGTGTAAAAATAGAGCATTTTAATCATGTTAGGGATGAAAGTGGAACAACCTAGACATTGGGGATGAAAATAGACTAAAATTTAAAATTTGAGGACCACAGATGCATTTACCCGATCTTTTCTGAATGCCTGAAAAAAAAAAAAATTAATTGTTATTCTTACTCATTTCTCTACAGAATTTAACTATTTAAGGGAACAATGACAATTGACCGGCCTCAACCAAAATAAAAATTCCAATGTTACCATAAGTATAGCTCGCAATCACTCACACCACACTCATGACTTTCCATTAGTTGGCGCAAGTGACTATTTCTTTTCGTTGCTTTGCGCATTGAAAGGTTCTAATGGGAAATTCTAGAATGCTGCCACGGCAAGTTGTCGTGGTTGCGTTAGCATAAAATGAAAAAATGTCAAATAAAGATATGTCAAATGTTTCATCGGTTAATTGGTTGAGTTGGTTATGAGAGTAGGTAAAAGCAAATTTTAACATGCCGCAATAAACGAAACAATAAGTAAAAAGATATATTGTACTATAAATAATTCTGCAAAATATATTTTTTTGGTATATTATTGTTAAATAATTTTAATGAAAGTAAAAAATTGCAATAAAAATTTTGAAAAAGAGTAGAACATAATTAAAAAATTGGTGGGTGGGTGGAAGGAAAAAAAGGAGTGAGAGTTAATGTGAGAAGTTTGAGTTAATGTGGATGAGTTAATATAGGAGTAGTAGTTATATCTATTGGTGAGACTAACTTAACGTAGAGAAGTTTGAGTTGCATTATAGCGAATACATCTGAGGAAGGTTAAAAGAGGGAGTTTAGAAGGTTTAGGTTTTATTCTATGTTTTTACCATATTTATCAAAGATCAATGATATTGTTGTGAGAAGGGAATGAAAAGTCATATATGAAACATCAAAGGTAAAAGTGTTTGTGACGAATCCAGGTTAGTATTAATGTTTTTAAGTTATTTGTGTAATGTTTTTGTGAGGTTTGGGAAGGTGTATTATGGAAACGATCGACGGAAACGATTTTTCCTATACTTTATAGCTTTTTTATTAGTCTAATCGCTTTTCCTAGTACTAAGCCGTTTTTGCTTGTTGCTAAGTTGTGTTTTTTAAGGAATGAGATTTTGCATTTATGAGTTAGAGAAGGACGATGAGAAAGTAGTGTTATAGTTCCAAAAAAAACCATGAAAATGATAAACAATCAATTTGATTAACATAAAGTGTTTAAATTTTCATAAAGACAATGATGTTTAAAACTTAGTAAAGGTGATATAAGACAAGAAAAAGCGATAATTGTAATAAAAAAGTGATTTTTTTATTATAAAAACATTTATAACGTAGAAAAAGCTATACTTTATACTAAAAAACGTTGAGTGTGTAAATTATAGGTTAATGAGTCCCAAAAAGTGATATTATCAAGAAAAAAATGTTAGGATCTTATAAAAATGTATTCATTTGTGAAAGCCTTATGAGAATAAAAGAATGTTTGTTATTTAAAACCATTCATTGTTATTTAAAAAGAGTTTATTCTTTAATAAACCATTTACTGTTGTTTGTTATAGTTAAATATGTGTGGCATGTGTGACACTGGAAGTGAGATAAATGGACAACAATACTAAAATCAATAGGGAGTGGTTGTATGGAGAGGAAGAAATGCATGGAAATACAACATGAGTTTAAGGTTTAAGATTATATGCTTTAGGTTTAAGGTTTGGGATTATGGTTGTGGAATTAAGGCGAATCTTCATGCTCAATTTAAATAGTGATTCCCTGAAGATTGGAATGGTAAAATATTAAAGTTCTCATACATTGCGGACCACTTGTATTCAATCAATAGGATGTTGCTCAATTTCTTGGGAAATGACTATGCGATTGTGTATTGAAGTATAGTGAAGTTTTGAGTTGTTGAGGTCTAATGCCACTCGTGCTACGTACATTTCTCAAAACCTTTCTCCCCAAAAAAATTGAAGTCAGATGTTCTATATGTTTTGTTATCCATTTCTTCTATAAAATTTTGATGATTCTTGATGTTCAAACTGATAGAAAAAGTAGATAAAGCCACAAGCGGGACTTAACAAAGCAAGATTAGACAATTAAACGGGAGAACAAGCAAAAGTAGAGAATGACATAACAAGCTAACAAAGCCAAGCCAGACTTAATCAGAGTACTAATTGAAAATGACATAAATTCATAAATAAGCAATAAAATATGATATGCTTTAAGGGAAGAAAAAAGTTATGGTGTTACTCCTAATCGGTCGTGGATTGTTGCAGTGATGAAGCTGGTTCTGATTCTTTTCTGCTCTAAGCTTCTTTCAGAGGTCCTTCATATTAATACTATAGGGCACTCCCTCCACCACCTCTGATGAAAGCTTTTCATCTATGAAAAACTTGAGTTCCTTTGCAGGGAACTGAATTGCAAGTAAAACAGCAACGTGGTTTGGATCCACTGGGTCGACAGTCTTTCCCCTTCCGCTGTTCGCTACTGGCGTCACTAGCACGAAGTTATTGACATCGAGGTCCTTGCGGATTATCACGGGATCCATGATGAATCCACTCGGTTGCTTGGACTTGGCCATAAACTGTTTCCCTTCCACAACAATCATCCTCGCATCAGAATATTTTAACGCAGCCTTTCATTTGCCAACTCTTATGGTCTAACTCTAATGCTGCAACGGGTCAAGTTCCTCGTTGGGGTTGGGTCCAAACAGAATAATCGTGAACCAATTGGCCACCAAGTAGCTTAGCAAGTTTTTTTCCCATACCATAATATCTAGTAATGTGAGTTGCTCGCCGATTAGGCCAACCACTAGAGTTGTTGAATATCATGCAAGATAATAGTTCTTCCTTATAGTCGGTATGCTTTGGACAGTTTTCGGAGGAAGGGCAGTGGCATCAGCCCCTGTTGGAAGGGAAGTTAAGGGTTTTATCAGGCAGTTTGTTAAAGGGATTAAAAGTCTTGTAATGGGGCTAGGACAGTGATGCTGGAAATATGAAAGAGAGAGAGGAAAGCCATTTCCACTATGGGAAAGTGATACGAGATACAGAAAAAAAATCAAGAAATATGGCAAAAGACTTAAAGCTCAAGAAAATAGAAGTTTAAGAATAGAGAAAATGATGAGAAATTCTGAAATGCCACTGTGGCAAGTTGTCATAGCAGCATCAACATAAAACGACAAAAGGACAAACAAAGATATGTCCAAAGTTTTACCAGTTAACCAGTTCGGTCGGTTATGAGAATAGGTAAAAGTCAATTTTAACTTGCTGCAATAAACAAAATAAAAAGTAAAAAGATATATTGTACTATAAATAATTCTGTAAAATATACTTGTTGATATATTATTGTTAAATAATTCTGTAAAAGATGTAAGTGTTTGCGACGGATCTAGGTCAGTAGTGATGTTTTTAATTTACTTGTGTAATGTTTTTGTGAGATTTGGGAAGGTGTATTCTAAAATCAATCGATGGAATATATTTCCTAGATTTTATAATTTTTTTATTAGTCTAATCATTTTTCCCAATACCAAGTCATTTTTTTTAGGAGCAAAATTTTGCGTTTATGAGTTAGGGAAAGACGATGAAAAGTAGCGTTATAGTTTAAAAAAAACAATGAAAATGATGAACAAATGTTTTGAATAATATAAAAAGCGTTTAGATTTTCATAAATGTGATAATGTTTAGAACCTACTAAAGGTAATATAAGACAAGAAAAATTGACAACTGTGATAAAAAAAAAAGTGATTTTTTATCGATTAAAAAATAATATTTTTATTATAAAAATATTTATAGCGTAGAAAAGCTATACGTTATACTAAAAAACGTTAAGTGTGTGAATATAGAGGTTAATGAGTCTAGAAATATGATATTATCAAGAAAAAAATGTTATGATCTTATAAAAACGTGTTCATTTGTAAAAGCTTTATGAGTATAAGAGAATGTTTGTTGCTTAAAACCATTCATTGTTATTTAAAAAGTGTTTATTATTTAGTAAACGATCTTTCCTAGACTTTATAGCTTTTTTATCAGTCTAATTGTTTTTCTTAGTACTAAATTATTTTTTTCTGTTGCTGAGTCACGTTTTTTAATGAATGAAATATGTGTTTATGAGTTAAGGAAAAATGATGAGTACGTAACACTATAGTTAAAAAAAATGAAAATGATGAATAAGAATTTTGATTAATATAAAAACGTTTAAGTTTATATTAAGTCGATGATATTTAGAACGTAATAAAGATAATATAAGACAAAAAGAAATTACAATTATGATAAAAATCATACAAGAAAGTGGTTTACGTTACATTTCTCAAAACCTTTCTCCCCAAATAAATTGATGTCAGATGTTCTATATGTTTCGTTATCCATTTTCTTCTGTAAAATTTTAATGATTCTTGATATTCAAACTAATAGAAAAAGTAGATAAAGCCACAAGCGGGACTTAACAAAGCAAGATTAGGCAATTAAACGGGAGAACAAGCAAAAGTATAGAATGACATCACAAGCTAACAAAGACAATGTCAGACTTAATCAGAGTACTAATTGAGAATGACATAAATTCACAAATAAGCAATAAAATATTATATGCTTTAAGGGAAGATAAAAGTTCTGGTGTTACCCCTGATCGGTCGTGGATTGTTGCAGTGCTGAGGTTGGTGATGAAGCTGGTTTTGATTCTCTTCTGCTCTTAGCTTCTTTTAGAGATCCTTCATACTAATAATATAGAGCCCCGTCTCCGCCACCTCTAACAAAAGCTTTTCATCTGTGAAAAACTTGAGTTCCTTTGCAGGGAGCTGAATTGCAAGTGAAACAACAACATGGTTTGGATCCACTGGGTCTCTTCCGCTGTTCGCCACTGGCGTCACCAGCACGAAGTTATTGACTTCAAGGTCCTTACGGATTATCACGGGATCCATGATGAATCCGTCCAGTTGCTCAGACTTGGCCATAAACTGTTTCCCTTCCAAAACAGTCATCCTTGCATCATAATATTTTAACGCAGCCTCTCATCCACCAACTTTCATGGTCCAACTCTAGTGTTGCAACGGGTCAAGTTCCTAGTTAGGATTTGGTCCAAACACAATAATCGTGGACCTATTGGCCATCGAGTAGCTTAGTAAGTTTTTTTCTCATACCATGGTATCTGGTGGTCTGAGCGGCTCACCGATCAAGCTGACCACTAGAGTTGTTAAATATCATGCAAGTCGGTATACTTTGGACAGTTTTCCGATGAAGGCAGAGGCATCAGCACTTATTGGAAGGTAAGTGAAGGGTCTCATCAGGCAGTTCGTTGAAGGGATTAAAAGTCTTATGATGGGGCTATTATAGTTATGCTGAAAATATAAAGGAAAGGGAAGGAAGCCATTTCCGCTATGGGGAAGTAATACGAGATACAGGAAAAAAATCAAGAAAGATGGCAAAAGACTTAAAGCTCAAGAAAATAAAGGTTTGAGAATAGAAGGAATGATGAGAAATTCTAAAATGTCACTGTAGTAAGTTGTCGTAGCAGCGTCAACATAAAATGACAAAAGGGCAAATAAAGATATGTCCTAAATTTCACCAGTTAACCAGTTAGGTCGGTTATGAGAGTAGGTGATAGTCAATTTTAATTTACCGCAATAATTGAAATAAAAAGTAAAAAGATATACTGTGCTATAAATAATTCTATAAAATATATTTGTTGATATATTGTTGTTAAATAATTTAGATGTAAGTAAAAATTGTAATAAAGAGTTTGAGAAAGAGTAGAACATACTAAAAAAACTGGTGGGCCGGTGAAAGGAAAAAAAGAATTAAAGTTAATGTAGAGGAGTAGTAGTTATATCTACTGGTAAGATTAACTCAATGTGGAGATGTTTAAGTTGTATTGTAGTGAACGCATCTAAGGAAGTGTAGAAGAAGAAGTTTAGACGGTTTAGGTTTTGTTTTATGTTCTTACCATACTTATCAAAGATTAATGGCATTGTTGTGAGAAGGGAATGAAAATTCATACGTGAAGCATTAAGGGTGAAAATGTTTGTGACGGATCCAGGTAAGTAGTGATGTTTTTAATTTACTTGTGTAATTTTTTTGTGAGGTTTGGGAATGGAATGTGTATTATAAAACCGATCGATGGAATATCTTTCCTTGACTTTATAGTTTTTTTGTTAGTCTAATCATTTTTCCTAGTACTAAGTTTTTTTTTTTTTAATGAACAAGATTTTACGTTTATAAGTTAGGAAAAGACGACAAAAAGTAGCGTTATAGTTAAAAAAAAACAATGAAAATTATGAACAAACGTTTTAATTAACATAAAAGCGTTTAGATTTTCATAAAGATGATGATATTTAGAACCTAGTAAAGGTAATATAAGAAAAGAGAAAAATGACAATTGTGATAAAAAAAAAGTGATTTTGTTTTTTGTCGATTAAAACATGATATTTTTATTATAAAAACTTTTATAGTGTAGAAAAGTTATACGTTATACTAAAAAGCGTTAAGTGTGTAAATATAGAGGTTAATGAGTCTAGAAATGTGATATTATCAAGAAAAAAATGTTAGGATCTTATAAAAACGTGTTCGTTTGTAAAGGCCTTATGAGAATAAGGGAATGTTTATAGTTTAAAACTATTCATTATTATTTAAAAAGCATTTATTCTTTAGTAAACAATCTTTCCTAGACTTTATAGCTTTTTTATTAGTCTAATTATTTTTATTAGTACTAAATCATTTTTGTTTGTTGCTAAGTCGTGCTTTTTAAAGAATGAAATTTTGCGTTTATGAGTTAGGAAAAGATGATGAGTAAGTAGGATTATAGTTAAAAAAAATGATGAAAATGATGAACAAGCATTTTGATTAACATAAAAATATTTAAGTTTACATTAAGTCGATGATGTTTGGAACGTAATAAATATGATATAAGACAAAAAGAAATTACAATTGTGATAAAAATCGCACAAGAAAATGGTTTACATTACATTTCTCAAAACCTAGAAAACGGTTTACGTTACATTTCTCAAAACCTTTCTCCCTAAAAAAATTGATGTAAAATGTTCTATATGTTTTGTTATCCATCCTCTTCTATAAATTTTTTATGATTCTTGATATTGAAAATGATAGAAAAAGTAGATAAAGCCACGAGTGGGACTTAACAAAGCAAGATTAGGCAATTAAGTGGGAGAACAAGCAAAAGTAGAGAACAACATAAGAAGCTAACAAAGCCAATGCCAAATTTAATCAGAGGACTAATTGAGAATGACATAAATTCACAAGTAAGCAATAAAATATGATATGCTTTAAGGGAAGATAAAAGTTCTGTAGTTACCCCTGATTGGTCATAGATCGTTACAGTGCTGAGGCTGGTGATGAAGCTAGTTCTAATTCTCTTCTACTCTTAGCTTTTTTCATAGATCATTTATACTAATAATATAGGGCCTCGCCTCTATCATCTCCAACAAAAGCTTTTCATCTGTGAAAAACTTGAGTTCCTTTGCAGGGGGTTGAACTACAAGTAAAACAACAACGTGGTTTAGACCCACTGGGTCTCTTCCGCTATTTGCCACTGGCATCACTAGCATAAAGTTATTGACTTCGAAGTTCTTACGGATTATCGTGAGATCCATAATGAATCCGCCAGGTTGCTCAAACTTGGCCATAAACTGTTTGTCTTTCACAACAGTCATCCTTGCATCAGAATATTTTAACGCAGTCTCTCATCCACCAACTCTCATAATCCAACTCTAGTGCTGCAACGGGTTAAGTTCATCATTGGGGTTGGGTCCAAACACAATAATTGTGAACCTATTGGCCACCAAATAGCTTAGCAAGTTTTTTTTTCCCATACCATAGTATCTGGTGGTGTGAGCAGCTCACTGATCTAGTTGACCACTACAGTTGTTGAATATCATGCAAGATAATAATTCTTCCTCATAGTCGGTATACTTTGGACAGTTTTCCGAGGAAAGGCAATGACATCAGCACCTGTTGAAAGGGAAGTGAAGGGTCTCATCAGGCAGTTCGTTGAAGGGATTGAAGGTCTTGTGATGGGGCTAATACAATGATGCTGGAAATATGAAGAATAGGGAGAGAAGCTATTTCTGTTGTAGGGAAGTAATACAAGATACAGGAAAAAAATCAAGAAAGATAGCAAAAGACTTAAAGCTCAAGAAAATAGAGGTTTGAGAATAGAGAGAATGATGAGAAATTTTGAAATGCCACCATGGCAAGTTGCCGTAGCAACGTCAACATAAAACAACAAAAGGACAAACAAAGATATATCCAAAGTTACATCAGTTAACCAGTTGGGTTGGTTATGAGAGTATGTGAAAGTCAATTTTAACTTGCCGTAATAATCGAAATAAAAAGTAAAAAGATTTATTTTCTTATAAATAATTCTATAAAATATATTTGTTGGCATTTTTGTTAAATAATTTAGATGTAAGTAAAAAATTGTAATAAAGAGTTTGAGAAAGAGTAGAACATAATAAAAAAACTGGTGGGTCAGTGGAAGGAAAAAAAGAATTAGAATTAATGTGAATGAGTCAATATAGGAGTAGTAGTTATATATATTGGTGAGATTAACTTAATATGGAGATGCTTGAGTTGTATTATAGTGAATGCATCTGGTGAAGTTTGGAAGAAGAAGTTTAGAAGGTTTAGGTTTTGTTTTATGTTCTTACCATACTTATCAAAGATCAATGACATTGTTGTGAGAATGGAATGAAAAGTCATGCGTGAAGCATTAAGGGTGAAAGTGTTTGTGACGGATCCAGGTTAGTAGTGATGTTTTTAATTTACTTGTGTAATGTTTTTGTGAGGTTTGGGAATGTGTATTATAAAACCGATCAATGGAATATCTTTCCTAGAATTTATAGCTTTTTTGTTAGTCTAATCATTTTTCCTAGTACTACGTCTTTTTTTTTTTTTTAAGGAATGAGATTTTGTGTTTATGAGTTAGGGAAAGACGATAAAAAGTAGAGTTCTAGTTCCAAAAAAAATAAAGAAAATGATGAACAAGCGTTTTGATTAACATAAAATTGTTTAGATTTTCATAAAGGTGATGATGTTTAAAACCTAGTAAAGGTAATATAAAACAATAAAAATAGATGACTGTGATAAAAGAAAGTGATTTTTTTATTGATTAAAAAGTGATATTTTTATTATAAAAATATGTATAGCGTAGAAAAGCTATACATTATACTAAAAAGCATTAAGTGTGTAAATATAGGGGTTAATGAGTAAAAAAATATGATATTATCAAGAAAACAATGTTAGGATCTTATAAAAAAGTGTTCGTTTGTGAAAGCCTTATGAGGATAAGAAAATGTTTGTTATTTAAAACCATTTATTATTATTTAAAAAACATTTATTCTTTAGTAAACGATCTTTCCTAGACTTTATAGCTTTTTTATCAATCTAATTATTTTTATTAGTACTAAATCGTTTTTGTTTGTTGCTAAGTCGTGTTGTTTAAGGAATAAAATTTTGCATTTATGAGTTAGGAAAAAATGATGAGTAAGTAGCATTATACTTAAAAAAAATGATGAAAATGATGAACAAGCATTTTGATTAACATAAAAATGTTTAAGTTTACATGAAGTCGATGATGTTTGGAACATAATAAAGATGATATAAGACAAAAAGAAATTACAAAAATCGCATAAGAAAGCGGTTTACGTTTAAAGCCAAGTGCTTTTTAATTGCTAAATTACTTTTATGGTGTTGGAAACAATTTTTTTTTATTTATAGCTCTTTTACCAGTGACAACACTTTTTATGGCTTCCAATCATTTTTTTGTGTCCCATTAACACCTTCTTCCAAAAAAAACATTCCCATAATTGTTGCTACACGATTAGGACTTCTTCTTTGTGCCTTTGTCTTTCCTCTTTTCTTTACCTTTTTTAACCACATCTACAAATAGTTTTATACTTAAGACTTCACCTTTCACATTTTCAACTTTGGTAATATGTGTTCTTTTCTTTTTTACGGGTTGAACAGAAGGATCACCGGAAAAAGAAAATGTACTTAGGACTTCACTTTTTATATTTTCAACTTTAGTAGCATGTGTTCTTTTTTTTGTTACGGCTTGAACAGAATAATCACCGAAAAAGAGAATATCTTTAACGTCTACCACTCAAGCATGTTCAACCACTTATGTCTCATGCCATAATGTTGTTATTTTCTTAAGGAGCTATGAATTGTGGTTCTCCCTACCACACAAAATTTGAACAAGTGAATTGCATTGTTGATGGTGGCTGTCCCACTGCACTACCAAAAAAATGTTGGAAGGCAATACTAAAAATATATGACTAGCTTAAAAGTGAAACGTGAAACATATTATATCACTGTTAAAATATGTGGCTACCTTCGGCTTCTCCAATAACATACAAGTAAAAATGCTATAATCATATCCATTTAGGCTGCTCTGTAATCGAAACCCTTATGGGATAGAGATCTAAAAGGTAATACCCCTTCAGTAAAACAATATACTCCAACGCTCTAACCTACAATTAAAATAACTTCATCGTCATTATCGTGTCATTGCAAGTTTCAAACGGCCAGAATTTCAACATGCACCTGTCCCTCCAATATATCAAAAATAGCAAGGAAAACATGTTTACGAGGTCAATCATATATTAGGACATAAATCTGCAAAAGAAAATCACATCATGTCAATAATACAATAAATGCAACAAGTGTAGAAAATTAATATAATTTTGACAAAACCTTCTCAAGATGCTTATGAACCCCTACATTAAGATCGAACCAGCCATGCTCAACAATTTATTCATAAGCACATGATTCACCCTCTAGTATAGCACACTGTATCACATAAAAAATTATTATCTCATTCAACACCACAGTTAATTACATACACCTATAATATTTGTTGTTCATACAAACCAACAATTCTATCGGAAGCCACCAACAACAAATACCCCCCATCTTTTCCTGTTTATTTGCACAAAGAATTGTCGCAATGTATCTGAGAATAGTTGATACAAGCCGCTTGCATGGCCTTAACGTCCAAACATCTTTTTTTAACACCTTAAAATCGGATGGTGATACAGCAAGAACCTCACTAAAAATAACCATAATTATTGACCATTGCGATTATATATCACAATCATAGAAAATTAACAAACATACTTCGTATCTTCTATATCATTCAAAAGAGAATATTGCATCACTTGACGAGTTATGTCCTCTATAAGAACTGCCACCACATAAAGTCCAACCTAAAACATTTCCCCAAAAGAACTCGTCGTTCTTCCAACTATACAGAAAGGTAATTTCCACTAATGTGATGGCCTTATATTATGCTCTGATTTTCTTCCAGTTTTATCTTGCTTTATCAAAATTTTCAACCATTTCCTGTATTTGGGGTAAATAAAGCAATTACAGCTATTAGAACTAACCAACAAAAATGCAATTAATCATGAACTACCTCATCTTCTTCTTCATTTTCTTCATATGGGTCTACCTAAATGTTGAAACCATCTCATACATTTTCAACCTACAACTTCTTCTTGCAAGTGCTCCCAACATTAATACCTGCACATGATTCTAAATCACTTATTCTTAGTAACCAAACCTTATCATCATCAATTTTCCGTTACATGATTCTTGTTTTAGTTTCTCAACCTTCTTCTTCCCAGTCCCTGTCATAGGAAGAAACCTTCTTCAGTGTTGGCACATTAGACGTATGAGCATCTGTTTTATCATCCCTCGCCCATCTTGTTCTTTTGGATACAACAAGCACATTAACAGTCCGAGCAAAACTTTCCATTGTACCTTTCAGAGTTTCTTATATCAATTGAATTATGGTAACATCTGCCCTCAATCTTTCATACTCCAGCACTAGCTTCTTGACATCATCAACTAACTTATTCAACTTCTCTCTATCTTCATATATTTTATCATTTATTTATGCTGTCTTCCCACTTCTCTCCCTCAGAACACTTTCTAAACCAACATTTTGTTGCTTCCCATTCTGGTCTAAATCGTACTCTTTTTCAACATCATCTACATCATGTTTCCTTTCTTTCACATTATCTTAATCACGCTTATCTTTCTCCACCTCTTCTTCTTCCTTAACATCTACATTATCTTCATTCATGTAATTGCCATCATTGTTGCCCTCATCATTCCCTGTAACCTTTATATCAATTTTTTTCCAATAACCTCTGCATCACTTGCTTATTAAGCTAAACCACTATTGGGTTCAAATCATCGCTCTTTAATTCACCAGCAACAGTCTTCCTCACAAGTCACAAACAACATTTTGTCCACATAAACAAAACATAATTTTAATTAAACATATATACAAAACAATAATATGCACCAAATTATAATACACATGGAACAATGCTTACTTGTAAAAATAAAACACATCCAGTCAATTTCTGATGTTTTTTTATTTTCTACTTCTCAATTCATATTACCAAATGATCCACTGTAAAGCTTGCCCAAGCTTTTTTCTCAATCTTGCAAACATCGTCAATGCATCCTAGATGGGGTAGACTAATATGGCTTTGAATTGGTGGACATAAAATGTTAGTCATGCAATACAATACATACGCTTTATGCACCTTATCTGTATCATTACTCTCCAACAGATTACACTCTATAACTTCTTTCCTAACAGTCCACCTTTTGTCACTTCTCTTCCAGCAATAGTATGCCACCAAATCTTCTCTAGGTACATCACCTCGATTCAACTTATTTTGTTCACCGTCATCCTTAATCCTTATTATCTTTGTGAAATTTTCTGCTCTAATCTTATACTTTCCCCTATCTATTTAAATGATCATCTTCTTCATATCAAATTTTTGAAGCAATGGAAACACTAAGTCTATCCACATAGCATGTCATTTTAGTCCTAAAAAACTCCTAAAAGCTGTTCTTTTCAACATTTGTTCTTTTTCTTCTCCCAACTTCTTCATCATCATACAAAATGTGGAAACCGTAGACTTTAATTTCAACTTTCACTTTTCTTCAACTTTGTTGGCATATTCATTTTTGTGATCATATCACATTTCCACCCAACGTTCATGTAGGCCTAAAAATAAAATCATCTCATTATGATCTTATTACCTTATACACTGTTATAATTCAACTTATAATGTACTTATTACACTATCATATGTCATTCCAGCATCTTTGCATCTCTCTCTTTTTGCCTTCCTGCATATATTTCAACACAAACTCTAACAACCATAATATACAAGAACACATAGTAACAACTAAAACCAGTATACTCACTAATGGTTTTTCCTTGCACCAGGCAACCTTTCATCCTTTCCACCTTTTTTTTGATGTTGAAACATCTTCCTGGTCATCGTTATACAATACAATAGCTCTTTCCTCATTGGAACAATAAAAATGGCAATAATATAAATTTCATGATAATAACAATTGTAGATTAAAAAAGGCAACAAAATAAATTATAAAGGCATTAAAATTCACCTAAAAGTGAGTCTTTAATGAAAATTAAAAAGGCAGCAGAATTGAACATAAAGACCTGAAAAATTACATAAAATCAACTATTTTGATAAAAAAAAATGACTACAATTTGTCGCCTATTTCCTCTTTTCATTGTTTTTTTCTAACTATCATTATTTTTCTGGAACTAATTTGACATCACCAACAAAATCTAACCTGTAACCCTAATTTCACAGCTCAAACACCCATATAGAATACAAATCCATAAATTCCTCCCAAACCAACAGATTTTTTACTATATATACATAAAAGTAACTTACTTTTCATTTGATTCCGATTCTCTCCCCTTAGTCTTCCTCATTGTTTCGATGCCCACAATGTCGTCTCACTCAATGCTGTAACAAGAAAGCCATTCTCCACTCTTTTCAGATTCAATCCCCCTTCTAAATTCCTTCAACTTCTCACACCAAATTTTCATCCGCACTTCGATTGACGCTTTTGCTTTGCTTTTGGAGTGTTAACTTTCAATTTTTTTTTTTACTTTTTATAACTGTTTAAACAAAACTCTACTTCAGGTTGCGGGTTAAAAGTCCATTCACCATTTCAACAGCTATGCTCACACCACCTAAATCTAACGGCTCCTAACTCACTATAGCAATGTGCTATAGTTTGGCTGCTACGACATTGTAAACGGCCTTACTTCTAATTTATTTCAGGGTAAATATTTTCAATTATCCCTAAACTATGCTCAAGTTGCTTATTCATCCCAAACTATCATGTGTTATACCACTTATCCTAAAACTATTTAATTATTGCTATTTTGTCCTACCGTCAATTAAACCGTTAAATATAAATGAAAAAGTAATGTGGCCGCTGATGTGACATGAAAAAATGATGTGGCGACACTTTTCCGTCCATATTTAACGGTTCAGTTGACGGTAAGATGAAATAGTAACAATTAAATAGTTTCAAGACAAGTAGTGCAACACATGATAGTTTAGGGACGAATAAGTAACTTGGGCATAGTTTAGGAATAACTGAAAATATTTACCCTTTATTTCAAGAATAAAGTTTGGTTATTAATTGAAACGTTTGGAAGGATAAGTAGTACTAGTACATGAACACATGAATGAAACTTAGATTAATATAATATAAGAATTATTGGACCGTGTAGAATTTAATTGGGTTAAAATTATTACAATCAATTAGCGTGAGATAAGATGATTAAGCCAAAATTGGTAACAATAAATTCGTGCCATTGAAATATTCAGATATTGAAGCTACAATGGCGGGGCATGCAACGTCGATTGAGGGCAAAAATTAAAGTCTATCTGCTTTTGCACTCGGAAACAGAATAGAATCCAACAAGAACAATAAAGAAACCCCCATTAACTGAAGCCCATCCATAAAATATCCATCAAGAAAGAGAAAGAAAAACCGAGGACAGGAAAAAAAAAAAAATCTTCGAAAAGAAGAGAGAATTCATTTAAATTCTTCCTATTTTCCTTCCTCACAATTTCTCTCTTCCTTTCTTACATTCTTTGTTTCCTCTCCATCTCTCAAACGAACAATTATAATCTCTTTCTTTTTATATATCTTTTTTCATATATTTAAATTTGCAATTTTTTCTTGTTTTTTCCTTTTTAAATCCTACGCTGTAGCATATTTTTACCCCTCTTTATGTGAAACAATGGGTTCGAGCAAGTTTCGAAAAGCCATCGGAGCAGTGAAGGATCAGACGAGCATAGGGTTGGCAAAAGTGGGAAGCAGCGCGTCGATCTCCGACCTCGAAATAGCCATCGTGAAAGCCACGCGCCACGAGGAGTACCCGGCGGAGGAGCGCCACATACGGGAGATCATCAGCCTGACGTCGTACTCACGCGCCTTCATCGGTCTGTGTGTGGAGACAATCTCACGGCGGCTGAACAAGACCAAGAACTGGACGGTGGCGCTGAAGACGCTCATCCTGGTGCAGCGGCTGCTGACGGACGGGGACCCGGCGTACGAGCAGGAGATATTCTTCTCGACTCGGCGGGGGACAAGGATATTGAACCTGTCGGACTTCCGGGACTCGAGGGGGGAGCTGTGGGACTACTCGGCGTTCGTGCGGACGTACGCGTTGTATGTGGACGAGAGGTTGGAGTACAGGATGCAGGGGCGGCGGGGGCTGAAGAGCAGGTTCGAGTTTGTGGAGGAGGAAGATGAGAGGGGGGGAGGGGTAGGGGTAGGGGAAGGGGAAGGGGCGGAGGACAAGGAGGGGAGCAGCAGGGCGATATGTGTCAAGGCGTCGCCAGTGAAGGAGATGACGACGGAGGCTTTGTTTTCAAAGGTTCAGCATTTGCAGCAGCTCCTTGACCGTGTCCTTTCCTGTAAACCCTCAGGTCAGGTGCTTATTTATTTTTGGATACAAAACAATTACTCCATCGAAATTTACATGATCACTCCTTGAATTCAATTCAATACAAACAAATTAATTAGTTAGTGATGGAATGGAATAGCTATTATCTTTTTTTTATTCTTTCTTTTCATAAATAACACAAATTATCGGTAGCAAATCCTATATATGGTATTTGATTAACAGGTAAATAGCTAGTGCGAGCGAATCATCTCTATATATATTAAACTACTGTTATAACTTTTTTTCATAGTTCATCCCCTACTATTCTAAAACAATTTTTTTTCTAAATACTCTTGTGTACATAAAAAAAAAAAAACTTATCATGTTTGTTAATTAACATATTCAATATAGCTTCCTAGCGTCATTTTAATTAGTCCAAATTTTGATTTAACCTAGCATATACTCCTATCGGATTTTAGATAAAATATTTGAATTTGATATAAAGATTTAAAAAGAGGGAAATTTTATATATTATATTCATTTTTATCCTTCATTTTTATACATAAATTAAAAAAATTGAAAAATTGAAAATTAAAATAATAGTTTAAAAAATAATATGATTTAATAATTTACTTAACATGAAAAAATACTATAGAAATTTAAGACACCTCAAGATAAAATATAGCTATTAGCATCTATCTTAGGATAGAGGATTAATAAATTCACATTACTGACTTTTTAATTCAAAATCGTCACTTGAACCTTGACAATTGGGCACCTGTGGGTAAAGTGATATTGTAAATTTTGTAAAAATTTTGTAACTAAAAGGACTTCTATCATTTTCTCTTAGGTAACTACTCTTCTTTTTTCAAATGAACTACCACCGCTAACATTTTTTTTTTTTTTAATCTTTTGAAAAAAATTTAAAAAAGCAGGTGCGGCGAGACACCACCGTGTGGTGCTGGTGGCGCTGCACCAAGTAGTGAAAGACAGCTTCCGGATATACTACGACATCTCCGACATCCTGGCCGTCCTCATCGACCGCTTCATGGAGCTCCCCATCCACGACTCCGCCCGCGTCTACGACATCTTCTGCCGCGCCGCCAAGCAGTTCGACGACCTCGACTCCCTCCATTCCTGGTCCAAGTCCCTCGGCCTCGCCCGCTCCTCGGAGTACCCCGAACTCGACCGTATCACCACCAAGAAGCTCGACCTCATGGACGACTTCATCCGCGACAAGACAGCCCTCGCTCAGTCCAGGAACCGCGAAAAGGTCTTGCCCGCCGTCAAGGAGCCCGACATTGTCGATATGGCCTCCATCAAGGCTCTCCCGCCTTCGGCGCCCGAGCTAGAGCCCGAACCGCAGGAGCCTCCCTCTGAGGAGGAGCCGGTGGTGGAGCTGCCCTTGGAGGAGAAGAGTGACAGTGGTAAGCCGAGCGAAGGTGATTTGTTGAACTTAGCGGACCAGGCAACCACGCCAAGGACACACGGGAATCAGTTGGCTCTGGCACTGTTCGACGGCGAGCTGACGGCCTCCGGCAGTCCGAAGCTGGCCCTGCCGCCTCCGGCGTGGGAGGCGTTCAAGGACGACGCAGTGGATTGGGAAGCGGCGCTGGTGGAATCAGCCAGCGGCTTGAACCGCCAGATGAGGCCGGCACTTTCGGGGGGCTTCGACATGCTGCTGCTGGACGGAATGTATCAGCAGGGGATTAACATGGCAGCCTTGAACGCGCCCGCGTATGGAACGACAGGGAGCGCTAGCAGCGTGGCGCTCGGATCAGCTGGGAGGCCAGCAATGCTTGCATTGCCGGCTCCACCAAGCAGTGGCGGCGCTGCCACGAGCGGAGGAGACCCCTTCGCTGCCTCGCTAGCGGTGGCTCCGCCAGCTTATGTACAGATGTCGGATTTGGAGAAGAAGCAGAAATTGTTGATAGAGGAGCAGATGATGTGGGAGCAGTACAGGACGGATGGAAGGCAAGGCCATGAAGTGCAGCGGCAAAGCATGAATTGCGGCTACGGCTACACAACATACGGCGCCGGAGGACACACACGAGGCTACTGAATAAAACTCGTTAGTCACTTGTTTTTTGTCTGATTTTATCCTCTCTCTCTTTTTTTTCTTTTTTTTTTTAATCTTTAAGGTTCAAATGGGCCTCCCAGATTTGCATAGGAAAGGTTTTTGTGAATTTCATACACTGTCCATATATAAACTCCCATAAATGGAAGAAATTAGAAACGGTTCCTGGGAGAATGCTGCAAACGTTATAACCACGATATCTTTACAAGTGATTTGCTTTATAGTATCACAGAGACGTGCCATTACGATGCAAAAACTAAAGAAAAAAGAAATCTTCCATATCCCTCTTCTCCTGTCCTGTCCTGTTAGTAAATATAATATACAAACTAAGCAATGATCCTGGGACAGAACAATCTCCGCCAATGTCAACTGACTCGAGCAGTAAAAATTCAAGCACTGGCAAATACAGAATCACAGAGAGTAATTGGAAGAGATAAAGGGGCAGCAGCTATCTGCAGTTACCTTGCTGAGGGTGAGCATCCTCCCTGTGAATCTGATGAAGTGGTAAGCGATGGTGCAGTGGCTGCTGGCCATGTTGGTTGGCAGTGACTGCAGAGCGTGCTCTGCTTGCCCTGCGCTCCCCCGTCCTTCGGTTGGCAGCATATACACGCTCCAAAGTCTCCAGAACTACTTGCATGGATGGGCGGTTCTTAGGTTCAGATTCAAGACACTGCAGAGCCAATTGAGCTAATTGAAATGCAGCTTTACTTGGATATCTTCCCTCCAACCGCTGGTCCATTATATTTCTCAACTTCCTTCTTTCACTTAGGTGGGGCTTGATCCAATCTGTCAGAGTTTGTTGTGCACTAGGCCGGGTTGAATCAACTGCTCGTAAACCAGTTAACATCTCCACCAGCACAACTCCAAATCCATACACATCACTCTTTACGTATAGGTGCCCTGTTTTGCAGCAGTGTTTGAGTTAAAGAAGAGATTGAAGCAGTGTTTGATCAAGCCAATGTAGAGTGAAAAACAAATCATCATGCAGCACCGACTGAGAATCAAAGTATCAAATAAGTTCAACATAATACCTGTTGCAACATACTCTGGAGCAGCATAACCTATTGTGCCCATTACTCGGGTTGTCACATGAGACTTACTAGCCGAAGGACCTATTTTCGCCAGGCCAAAGTCTGACAACTTAGCATTATAGGACTGCAAGAAACAAGGTGTAGGAACATTTGTTTATGGCTCCTTTGATGAAATATATGCAATAGGACCACAACAGAAATATTACCCCATCCAGCAGTATATTAGAGGCTTTGAAATCCCGGTAGATAATTTTTCTCTCTGAAGAGTGCAGGAAATCAAGGCCCTTAGCCGCTCCTATTGCAATCTTTAGCCGCGTTTCCCAAGGAAGGGACTGAGATGCAAAGCTCCCTGAGGGGAGGAAAAAGAAAATGTCAGAAGATGAACCAATGTCACATTTTACACAGTCAAATCTACTGGACTTGTTTTTATTTACTTACTTCCAAACAAATGGTGCTCCAGGCTTCCTTTTTGCATATACTCGTAAACCAGAAGAAGCTCTTGCTCCTCCCAGCAGTAGCCAAGCAGCCTTACAAGGTTAGGGTGATACAGTCTTCCCAAGAAATTTACTTCCGACTGCATGAATAAATTGAATAAGGGAAATGAACTGCCTTAGTAATCTTAAATAAGATGTAAACTCCTGAGAGGCGGTAAAACACCGAAACATCAATGATATCGATCGGTAATCATCTCCCTGTATAGTTGACATTTTTTCAAATTTCAAATCTCCAAAAAATGATATTGATCAAGCAATTAATTAGTTTAATTCCATCTATTTAGGGAGAAGTTGCGTGTGTCTCCATTTCACTTGATCAGACGCAAGTTTAAAGTATAATTTCATCTACTTAGGGTGAAGTTGCATCAAATCCTGTGTGTCCATTTCACTTGATTAGAGGCAAGTTCCTCAATAAGCTCTCCTAAAATGCCTATACAACATGCTTTCAAAGCACTGAACAATACCTGCCACTCCTCGAATCCTTGAAGACTCTCGGAGTTCAGTTTCTTGACAGCAATTACAGTTCCACTCGCACTCTTGCCAGGTGCCTTCTGATCAAGCCAACCTTTGAAGACTTTACCAAAGCCTCCCTCTCCAAGCAATGTATCAGACCTGAAATTCCTGGTTGCGGCCTTCAGTTCCGCAAAACTGAAGATCCTCAGATCAGGAACAGGCAAGATTTGCCCATCAGGGAAAGTTTCATCCCCACTTGAAGCAGAAAAGCCACTGTTCCTGGACGCCTTGCTGCCCCAGGAAGCCGCGGTAGATGCTGTGATGCTAGTGTTCTGGGATATTGCTCCCGAAACTACACAGGTCGAAATGTCCTCAGTACACATTCAAGAGAAATTGTGGCCTTACATACTCTCCAAGAAAAAGGAAAAAGCCAAGGATTTGATTTTGATGCTAATTCTTCATCATCTTTACACAGCTACATCTTATCATAAACTAAATGGAGGAAAGTACATCCATTCCAATGCCATCCGAAGACATGCCAGTCATGCAACAAAATGATATAGAGCATTTATCACCATCCTACAAGACACCTTATCCCAGCTACATTGGGGTTGGTAGCATGAAATTCATATCAATTAAGTGTTGAAAGTGGCACCATGAGAATGATATAGAGGATACTGCTTGCTCAACAAACGGAAGGCACTGGTAAGGTATGTCATATTACAATAACCTTCTACCGTACAAAGTTCATAAAATTACCTACCTATCGGCTATCAAAGTCACATGAAGGTCATGAATTTATACAAAGAGCAAAGTGACGGCGGTTTATCATATTTCTTTCCTGACGCAACCTTCTTGCGAGAGATACCGATACATAAACTTTCTATATGAAGATTGACGCCCATAAACCCAAGATCATTACTATGATTACTTTCTATCACAAGATTAATATCTTGAGCTCCACTTCGTAATAAGGTTTGTTGTTAGCATCAGAGTTTCGTATAATCTACGGATGGCAGAGATCATAACTCCAACTCTGTAATTTTTCTTCTCTCTTTGATCGGCCAATCCTATCCTTAGCTTTTTCCATCATCTAAGGCAACTAAAGATCGGAACTTAAGAAGAACCAGATGAAAGATTGAGAAATTCAGCGACAACATAAAAGAAAACGAAAGATCTGATGTTGAGAATCAAAGCAAGTCTGCAATATATAATATACCTGAACTGAGCTGCCCAGTTGTGGTTGGGGTGGAATTCTTGCTAGCAGCTGACGAAGCAGAGCCAAAACAATTACCCATTTTTTCCTGGAAAATCTGCCTCTTCTTCTTGTTGGCGACTGATCAGACAAAGAGATCAAAGCTATTCAGGATCAAAGCATTCAAAAGTTTAAGGCTTTGATCAATTCAATTCAAGCTGGACCAGTATAAATAGGATTCCTTTTTTCTATTTACTCTGCAAATTTACCAGAAAATCTTTTATCTCTCTCTCTCTCTCTCTCTCTCTCTCTAGATGTATATATATATTGGAAAGTCACTCGGAGAGGAAGAAAAAGTCTTGCAGACGAAATTGACGTACAGTTTCGCAGCGGGAAACGCAGACTGAAAATTTTGGAAAATATTTTCTTGGTCAACCATTGGAGTCCAAGAAATGGCATATAGTCAAAACATGGGCTTTTCAATTCAGGCTATCTATTTTGTTATGGGCTGCTCAACTTTTATGTTTGTTCTTACTTGGATCCAAAACTTTATAATATTCCCATATAGCCCCTGAGCTTTTCTAAATTTTCCTCCTACTTGAGCATTTCCATTGGAAGCTAGCATCAATTTTAGTGTTCTATGTACTACTTCACAATTTGGTGACAGTGATATTAAAAATTGTGTAACTAAAACTCACATAGTCTGCATTCAGGGCGGACCATCTTTGGGGCAAAAGGTGTTCCTTCCCCCCCAAATTTTTGGAAAACTTTAGATAATGAGTACTTAATTGGCTAATTTAAGAGAAATTAGGGATTGAATATTCATTCTTAGACCCTGAAAAAGATGGAAGCATGTAAAAATGAGGAGACGTTGAGGTGGACTTTAAAGAAAGTAAGGACCAAACAAGTAATTATTTCCTCTAGCTTTAAGCAGCCTGAATGCATCATTAGTAGGGGTGTAAACGAATAGAACGTTCGGTGAACTATTCGTGAACCGTTCAACAAGAGTTCGTTTATATTCGTTTATTAAGATAAACGAATGAACACGAACACAATTTTCTGTTATATATATATATATATATATGTTCGTTTACGTTCGTTCATTTTATGTTTGTTTAAATCTTTTACAAACATATTCTATACATTATTTATGAACATGTTCGTGTTCGTATATTGCCGTTCATGATCGAGTTCGTTTATTTGGTTCGTTTATTGCTGTTCACGAACATAAATGATCGAACACGAACAATCATTTTGCGCTAAACGAACACGAACAATCGTTTTACGCTAAACGAACACGAACAATGCTTGTTCGTGTTCGTTAAAAACTTAAACGAATAAACACGAACAACTCTCGTTTGTGTTCGTTCGGGTCGTTTACAACCCTAATCATTAGTCCTCTAACTTTTTCAACTCATATGAGTTGCTCCCTTATCTTTGAATTAGTCTGAATTAGTCACAATCTTCAGCTTTACCTTGCCACGATGCCGTCCCTATAAAAAATCCTCATTCCACCATTGTCCGCATTGTTAGCCCAAGTGACAATAAGTTGAAGGACGTGAGCTCTTCCAAACCCCTAATCCCGGTTCGAGCCTTCCATTCTCTACTACTTTATTCCTCTTAACCCTCAACTCATTGTAATACTTGATTCTGTGTATTAAAAAATTAAAAAAAAAAACTCACATAGAAACCAATACAAAATCGATAATATATTCAATTTCCATAGTTACTACTTACTAGTTTTACGTTTCTACACTATAATCTTAACATCTAAATTTTTTGTTGAAAACAAATAGCGAATGTAATACACAATTGGTGTTGACTTTTACTTTTTTCTTTTCTTAAGTTTTAGTATTTGTGATTAGAGAATATGTTCGCAACTTGAACATCAGAAAAACAGAATGGAAACTTTTCAAATGTACTTTTTGCTTGCTAAGACCCAAATCATTTTAACTTAAATAAATTTAATATAAAATAACTATTTTTTTTTACATTTTTTTGTTCATAACTCATTTCATTTGAAAGGCAATATTATGTAGATATAATAATATATTCAAAATAATTTTTTAATGATTTTTTTTATGCCTTGAAGAGAAATTTTCATAAAGATTTAGCAATATCATAAAAATTTTATAATAAATGAATTATCAGACCTACATAATATTTGCTTCCAAGTAAAAATAATTATTGGTAAAAAAGATATAAAAATAAAAATAAGACATGTTGAATTAAGTTGATTTAAGTTGAAATGAGTTGGGTTTAAAACTTATGTTACCTTTAATAGAATAGCACATTTAGAAAAGTGAAAGGCCAAAAGAAAAAGCTCAAGAGCCAAATGGATAGAAACCAAAAAATTTAAGTACCAAAGGAAGCCCCTGAGTCAACAGGTTATATATTGTGCTTATTTATTCCAATTTTTATTTGCTTAAATGCATATTTGTTCCCTTTATTTTGTCAACTCAAACAGGTTAGTCCCTTTACTTTAACTTAACAGGAGTTGGTCCCTTAAGTTTGCAAAATGATACAGTTTAATCCCTTGACTAACAGATTGAGTGTAGTGTTAGTGGCTTGTTGAGGTGAAAACATGCTCTTAGTCATTGGATTTTATTTGTTTGTTTATGTTTTCCTTTATATATATTTGTAGTTTGATCACAAACAAGTCATTGAGGGAGGGGCAAGTTAGCTCTTTAATCACTCCTTATTTTCTAGCCATTATCTTGTTTTTTTCGGCTACTATCCCCCCCTCTCTCACTGAATTTCACCAACTTGACTTCTATGGAGGTTACTAATGTTTATAGGTTGAGCTCCCTGCTTTTTAATCAACCTAAAACCATTGTTTCATAACTTAGCCTTTCTCCATCTCTTCTCAATTTTCTGTGTTTGTCCTTTTTACTACTTAGCGCTACCCGACACTAACCATATCAAAGCCAAGATAAACGAATCCAATTGTGGCATCGCTAGCCTCTGTTTCCTCACTGTCATTTGCTTCATTGTTGCCTTTGTTTTCGACCTCACATCCCTAGCATCATTGCCCTCCTATTCTCCCTAATACCATGGCATAACCCCCTAATTTATCCACTTTGTTATGTAGGTCTCTTTCTCCAAAATTGATTTAGCATTTTCGGCAAAATTGATCTTCAGCACAATCTAAGACTGTGAATAATGCGCTTTAAGAAGCATCTTTTGTTGAGATGATCAAGAAGTTCAACACTGGTGTGAACATGAGGAAGTAGGACGAAATGACAGAGGCTGCACCGTTGGATTGGGTGGTGCTGAAGGTAGGGCAAGCAATCCAAACGGCATAGTTGGAAAAAAAGATAAACCAGGCAAAACTTGCAAATTAGATCAACACAAATTCATGTGACATTACATTGATGTTTTTCATCTAATAAGGAACTACAATATCTAAGTTTAAGGACTAAGTAATAATGAGTCAAATTTTAAGGACTAACTTGTGCAAGTTCACAAAGTTGATGGACTAACTATGCATTTAGGCCTTTTTATTTTATCATTATAGATTGCAAAAAGTTTAAGAAAATTGTTTATCTTTTTTTAGTTTTTTAGAATTTTTCATTGATAAAATTCTTACATAAAATTTTAAAGATCGAAAGACCAAGGCTAGAATTAGAAAGATAATTTTATTTTAAAAAACAGAGGAATGGGTTTGGAATAGTGAAACAATAAAAAATATCATTCAAGTTGATGAATTTGCATTCCCACGGATTTATTTTGATGGCTAAAGCATTGTGACATTATGAAGATGTTTATGGGTTGACTCTGGCTATCTTACTTTCTTCTAATAAATGTCACATAAAGTTGGTTCTGTTGCTCTCAATAATCCTTAAAAAACTTTCATTTCTCTTCTTTTACGTAAAAAATCACATGTTGATATCTCTTACATCATATGCTTGTAACTTTGCTTCTGAATAAAAAAAATGACAAAGTTTCTAAATCCAACATGAATAAATCATTTTTCAGTTAATAAGTAACTGGTTAAGTTCCCACCAACAATAATATAGGGACAGACGCCTTCTAATCCATAATTTATTGTGATGGAAAAGAAATGTTTTATATTCTTAACTGTGTGTGTGAGAGAGAGAATTACTATTGCCAGCTACTGCTACATATCTGCTCTGAATCCTTTGAAGACACAATCTGGTCCCCATCCAAACTCATCTTATTTTCTTTGATGTTAATTGGGCCTTTAATATGAACTTGTTCTTTACTTCCATATTAATTGGACAACATTTTTCTTAAACGTAGGCAATGGGTAGGAATTGAAAACAGATCCATGTATAGAAAATGATGTGAAGTTAATTAGGTAGTACGAGTCATACTGTTATACAGGGAAAATAGCTAGTCAGTCTTAAAATTTTTGCATATTTTATGTCAGTCCTAAACTTTTTGTTTTTTTTAAGTAAGTCTTGAAACGTTAACACCATATGTACTATTAGTCCTAAAATAGATGCCCATATACATGTCAAATGGGATGTCTAACTTTGCCTTTAGCTTTTGTTAATCCCTTGCATGTAAGCATAAATGGTTACATAATAAAAGCATTCATGGGTTTGATTGTTAAAAGAAATACAGTTTGATGAGCAAATAGATTCAATATAAACATTAAATGGGTTAATAAATGAAAATGCAAAAGTTTAAAACCAAACTCATCATCTTCTCTGAATCCATTTTTCTTTTTGATTTTTCAATCATTCTCTAAACTCAAGAAATGATATCCAAATTCACCAAGAGAACCACATAAAAAACCATAAAGCATAGTCACCATCATCATTACCACCGAGGGAGGTTCAACGCCTCAATCTCCATCATCTTCTATATAAACAAGTCCATCTTGAACTACAGCTGCTGTCTTACAGGCTATTCTCTAAATTGGCCAACATCACCACACCCAAGACTAATGGCTCACATAAAAGGCTTTTGTTTCTTAAAGCAATAATTGGAACTCAGACTTGTTGACTTCGAATCCAACCTCATACCCCTCAAACGCTCATCTTCAACAGTTGTTTTTCCCGTTGATGACCTCTGCCAAGAAAACAACCATCTCCCTTGACCTTGATGAGGCCTTTATCTATTCCAACCCCAAATAGGCTATGGAAACTTATGATTTCATGCTGAGGCGAAAAATCAAGGGGCAATTTATGAACTTTTACGTGCTTGAGTGGCCTAGAGTGGATGAATTCTAGTAGAAGATCAACAAGAAGTACGGGGTAACGATTTTCACGTTAGGTCTGCAGCCTTACACATCGTTGGTGCTGGACAATCTTGACTCAACTGAGGTTTTGATTTATCACAGGCTTATAGAGATTCTTGCAGGAAAATTGAAAGGAGATTTGTAAAGGACTTGTTTGAGACGAAGATGGATTTGAGGAATCTTGTAATTGTCAACGATAACTCGAATTCATATTATTTTTAGTTGGAGAATGTGATTCCTATCGGTTTGTTTGTAAATGATTAGAGTGACAAAAAGTTAGAGGGGCCGAGGTAGGGGAATTTTGTCAAGTGGGGCCATTTTAGTTTATGAATCAAAACAAGTCCTTTTTAGTCATAATGGCCCCACTTATACTTACATTAAAGGGATCAACAGAAGTTAGAAGCTATGTAAGACATTTTGTTTGACATGTGTATATGCATCCATTTTAGGGCTAACAGCACATACGGTGTTAACGTTTTGGGACTCACTTAGAAAAACATAAAATTTTAGAGATGGCATAGAAAAAATGTAAAAATTTTAGGACTAACTAAGTTATTTTCCTTGTTATGTATGGTAGTATCAAGCTCCTATCATGGTCAAGAAATCAAATAAAAGAGGGAAAAGTAAATGAGCAACTCTTCCATCACTTACTAGGAAATTATCCTTAGGACTTGAACCCGTGTTTTTCAAGAAAAAAGACAAAACATTTTGTTAAATCACTTTAAATTACAAGATAAACCTCAGGTACAATTGAAAAAACCCTTGCCCTCAAACCCTTCTCCATCTCTCAAAAAAGTTTCTTTAACCTTGGCTGAATTTGGCTACATTTTCAGTGAATTTGCCCATGCATCTTTAGTTTTAGTGTTTTTTATTCAAATAATTAACATCATTTATAGAGTTTTCTTTTTACTTTCATTATATTTAATTTTTTTCTCCCTACCAGATGAACGAATGATTTGAAAATTAAAATGCAACAACAATGAATACCACTCGATGGGATCATTAGAAAAGTGGTATGTTTGACTTTGGTGGTAATCCTCCTCCTTTTAACACATTGTTTGAACCATTTGAGTTGCTTGCAAAATGACATTGAGTTGAAGAATCCTGAACCAAGTTAAGACCTTACAGCAATCAAAACAAGGAAATGGCAAGCCAAAAAAAGCAATTTTGCATATGCTGGGTACATTGTCCCAACAAAAGTGTTTGTCGAGAATGGCCAAAGTACAACATAGGTTCACTGACTCAAGCTTACCACCTCTCAGTCACAAAACAAGGATACAAATGCTAGAAAACTAGGATTGGACCATAAGAAATCGTTAGTCAACAAAGAAAAAAACTCAATATAAATCAATATATATAAATTGAGTGAATAATCACTAAAAATACGAATACTGCATTAAAAAACAGTTATTAATTTCAAACGAACTCAATATACATCAATATATACTATTACTTTATTTTTTGATACATTTAGTCATTAGGTATTTGTGATTGTACATATTTCCTTTTCAAAAGATACGTAAAATATTTATAAAAAAAAAAAAAAAAGTTCAACCATAGATAACGAGGATCCGTTGGCGAAAGTGGGGTCGCCACGAACAATGCAAATTACCTTGGCAGTCAGCATTAATGGACTGAAATTTAGTCAATAGCAAAAATAAAAGAAGCCAAGTGAATCGTACATCTTCATGCGATCGGAATTGTAGCCGTCTCATATCGGTTGCATCTTCTCTATCTTGACCTCGACCTGAGAAATCCACAGGAGAACTAACTGATGGCTAGAATAGACTGCGATTTCCGATTACTTCTCCTTCCGGCCGCCGTTATATTCATTTACATCCAGGTGAAATTTGCTCCACTCCATATTCTTCCTTTCGCGTCCTTCTTTTATTTGATCTTAATTAATGGTAGAGTTTCGATTGATCGCCTCTTAATTCCAGTTCTCTATCGGTTCTTTTAGATGCGGCTTTTCACAACTCAGTCGGAGTATGCCGATCGGATTGCTGAAGCAGTAAGTCTGTTTGATTTTGTTTCAGCTACTACTTGGTGGTTTATATTTTTTCCTCTGTTAAAGAAGAGTAATGGTGTTGTTGGCGGCTAATTTTTTGATAGAGCAGCTACGTGAACTTGGAGATGAATAGGATTTTTAGTTATTAGTTATGAGTAGGGTTAGCTTATTGAGGTTAAAACAGCCTTTATTGGTACCTTGATTAGAAGATGTCAAACATGACTCTGGTGATTATTTGTTGATTTCTTTTTTCATTAGATTAGTTCTAACTTCTGATACAGAGACACGAATACAATTTGTATTTTGTTTGGCACTTAAAAAACTTCTTCGGTTTCTGCTTGTCCTTGTAGAATAAAGTAATACCACCAATCCATGGAGTAGTTTTTTGAATATCCCCACCGCTGTCCAAACTGCAGTTTAGATCTGATTGAACTTTTTAATTGATGTTGATGTATTTATGGAAGTTCATTTGTCGAGTTTGCTTCTCTCCGGTCTCTTTCTACTTAATATGTAGCCACTGCTGGCATGGTATATGCATTAATCACAGTTTTTGGTAGCTTATGTTGTCAATCTGTCTTGGGCATAATAAATCCTCAGTTCTAAGCGCTTTCCAAATATATTTCACTGTTCTGTTCCCCTTGAAAGGTTTACATTTCATTAGGTAAATTGCACTTTCTTTACACCGGACAGCTTTCATACCCTCTGCATTATTTTGCAATAGGTTGAGGCAGAAAACCATTGCACAAGTCAAATGCGGTTGCTCATTGATCAAATAAGCATGCAACAGGAACGTATTGTGAAACTAGAAGGTGTTATATTGCCTCTTTACACTTTTGGCTTCACTGCTGTACTTCACTTGTTTAGGTTTTAGTTTTTTCTTTGTGCTGGATAATATCTTAAACTGAGTGGTCAAATTGACTTATGTGGCCATTCTTCAATTCAGAGGAGAAGAGTCGTGAACTCCTAGAGTGTGCGCAACTCAAGGCTCGTGTTCAAGAATTTGAAAGTATGTTCTTACAGAAAAATATATAAAACGCTTTTATTTATGTTTCCTCTTCTTCCCCATCACAACGGTGGTAATTTGTACTTATCTCTGTTTTGTTCATTCTAAATGTGACTTGTCAACTCAGAAAAAGTCCCATTTAGTCTCTGAATAATACAATGTTGCGGACCTTAAATGTTCTTCTTGAGGTTTCCTTCTCACATATTTTTGTCCTTGAACACCAGCTAATGTAGATCTGGATACGTACTGTGCAGATAGCTTGCATGAATGAGTGTTAACAATATCTATGCCCATGTCCATAGCATACAATTAGAATTCCAGATTTTCGATTTTGGAGACGATTCATAGTTCTTTTCCTGGTTGTTTCAGGGAAAGGAGTTCAGAAAATGATAGGAGACATGCAGGTCTGTGTCATATGATACATCCTGAGCTTTCTAACTTATTGAACTTATCACTTTGTTTAGTTTCACCTTGTTTCTTCTGAATATTTTAGATGCCAGTGGCTGCAGTTGTTATAATGGCATGCAATCGTGCTGATTATTTGGAGAGGACTATTAATTCCGTACTGAAGTATGTTTTATCTTTATATAAGGTTTTTTGGTTTGTGAGACTGTATAACCTATTTATTTAGGCTGACTCTTGGCTCTCTAATCATCTCTAGATATCAGAGTTTTATTGCTTCCAAGTATCCACTCTTTGTGTCCCAGGTATTTGCATGACAAACTTTTCTTTCCTTTTTCTCATTGCGTTGGTGCGATAATTTCACAGTCACATGTGCATGTTTAACAGAAAAAGTTTTATACTCTTAGGATGGATCAGATCCAAATGTCAGGAGTAAGGCTTTGAGCTATAATGAGCTTACTTACATGCAGGTAGTCAGCATTCTCTACTTTTGGCTAATGTATGGGTGTATGACTGTTAATTGTGTCAAGTGTCAAAAGTGAAGGATTGCAGGTTGTTAAAACTCTCCTGTCTTGACATAGGCATGAAACTTTTTGTTTTGATTCCCCTATAACCCCTCCGACATCTGTGTATTGGAATTTGCATGCTGCGAACACCTATCCACTGGGAACTAACTTCAGATAAAATTACAGCATTTAGATTATGAACCAGTTCAGACAGAAAGGCCTGGCGAACTGATTGCTTACTACAAGATTGCTCGTAAGGATTTCTGCCCTTGTTCTCTTCTTGTTCTTCTTGTTCTTCTGTTCTTGCATGTTTATATCAATGCCCTTGTGTCTACTGTTTCAAGGTCACTACAAATGGGCATTGGATGAGTTGTTTTATAAACATAAGTTCACCCGGGTAATCATTCTTGAAGGTGAAGCCATCCCTTATCCAATCATCTCTCTCCAATCCCCCCCACCTAAAAAAAAACAAGAAAATAAATTTCCATCGATTCCTTTTCATATATTAAGAGATGTATATATGCTGATTGAAAATGACTTTTGAAGACAGATGATATGGAGATTGCCCCTGATTTTTTTGAATACTTTGAGGCTGCTGCAGCTCTTCTTGACAAGGATAAGTATGTTTTTGGATTGACAAAATAATAATAAGTATACAGATAATTTGTATTTAGGGAAAGTTGTTTAAGACTCTAAAATCTTTGTTATATTGTTAGGGCCATAATGGCGGTATCCTCATGGAATGACAATGGGCAGAAGCAGTTTGTGCATGATCCTTGTAACTTCCTCTCTCCTACTTTTTTGATTAAGTTAGTTTTGATTTTAGCTCACTTTTTTCTTAAGTAGGTTGTTCTACTTTAATAATATTGATTAAGATCATTGGTTGATATCATACATTATGAGTCTGTCAGAGTCAGTAATTTGATCCACATCCGTAACTAAGAAGAGCAGTTTATGGAGTCTTTGAAAAGAATTTTGAAAAGGGAGGTATCTGATTATAATTTATTCATCCTTTGTTGCATCTTTGTGCAGATGCACTTTATCGCTCGGACTTCTTCCCTGGTCTTGGGTGGATGCTTACGAAACCAACATGGGATGAGCTCTCACCCAAGTGGCCAAAAGCATATCCTCATTTCTTAATTGGATTATTCTTGTTCCCTTTTTGTACATTATTCGCATAGTAATGTTGATTCCTGGGAAAAAATTGTTTCCGTTAACAAGAGTTCACTTACTGGGATGATTGGTTGAGGTTAAAGGAGAATCATAAAGGCAGGCAATTCATTCATCCTGAAGTGTGCAGAACATACAATTTTGGAGAACATGTATGTCCATTCTCTTTGATAATGTCATAGTGCCCATTGACATGTTTCCTTTCATAACATATAGAGGGCATGTATCTTCTATTGCTGCACATCTATGTCATATAGGCAGGATATAGCTTTGCTTCCTGGTTATGTTTGTGCATTATATCTCCTGAAATAGTTATTGTTTCCTTGATCAAAAGCTACCCCATTGATTAAGCTTAAAATTAAGCCTATGGCCTTTAAGTACCAAAATATAGTGAATCCTATATGTAAAATTATGTACAAATTTATTTGTTTCTGTTTATTTGATATTCCTGCAGTTGATGCTAAGATTGATAAAGGTTTTTTCAATTCAATGACTGATGGTAATAGCAAAGTTTGATAATGTTGGTATATCAAGGAAGCGTGGAACTACTATATCAGAAAATACTGATGTCAGCAATTTCTGCAGGAATGTAGTCTGCAACTGTGTATGATATATTTTCACGTAGTCAAAGCCAAGTTTTTTTTTTTTTTTTGTGGGGCGGCGGGGTTATTTCATATTTGAGGATATGTTCGAATTTCATACATGTAACCTAGATGGCATTGGAATGTTACTGGGAAGCATTCTTCTTTCTCACTTCCAGAGCAGCATTCTAATTTTTGCTTCATTTTGTCTCTTCAAAAGTTGAAATTATTCTTCCATCTTGTGTTCTTTTAATCAGGGTTCTAGCATGGGGCAGTTTTTTAATCAGTATCTTAAGCCAATCAGGCTGAATGATGTAAAGGTAGGCATTTAAGCTAAAAAATATTTTCCTATACTTCATTTCCCCTTATTTTGCTTCTCATTTCTTTTGTGGCTGACACACATCTGTGTTTCTGTTTATTTGGCGGTGTAGGTTGATTGGAAGTCGGAGGATTTGAGTTACCTGATGGAGGTGATGCTTTCATTTGCGTACTTTTTTCCACTAGGAAAGAAGCATGCACATTTTTTTTTACTACTTTTCTGCTTTTGCCCTCAATACTTTTGGTCTATAAATCAGCTGTACTCTCTACAGGACAAGTATAAAGAACACTTTGCCGGTCTTGTCAGAAAGGCTAAACCTATTTATGGGGATGATCTAGTTCTCAAGTCATCCAACATAAAGGATGATGTGCGCATCCTGTACAAAGACCAGCCAGATTTTGAACGCATTGCGAGCCAGTTTGGAATTTTTGAAGAATGGAAGGTAATTTGTTCATGCTTAGAAAATCTTAATATCTTTATGTGATTGAAAAGAAAGGGGGAAAAAAAAAGCTCTCGGTTGCAATAGATGCATGAGGACCGTAATTTCATTATGTCATTTTGTCTGAATACTTTCATTTGAAGACTACATTGTTAGCACTTAGCTGTGTATTATGTGGTCATTGTATTAGAAAGAACTATTATGTCAACTAGCCCACTGAACAATTTATTTTTGATCTAGGTCTATTGTATTTTGTGAGAAAAATATATTTGTTGGATGGGTAACTATCATTTCCGGTTTCATATTTTTGCTTTATAGGCAGGTAACTATCATTTCAGCTTTCATATTTTTGCTTTATTGGCAATGGACCAGAAAAGCTGAGTTCTTGTTTTCAGCTGAACATTACCTGCTTTTTTTTTTGTTGTTCTGCAGAACAATGTTGAAGAATTGCATTAGTTGTAGTTCTCTAAACATGGTCTCTTTACTTTGTAGGATGGTATACCAAGAACAGCATACAAGGGGGTAGTGGTGTTCCGGCAGCAAGCCCCTAGACGGGTATTTCTCGTTGGTCCTGATTCTTTAAGGCAGCTTGGAATTGAAAATGTTTGAAAATCATGGTAAGTTCAATATGCTGCAATCATATTTCTATATCAGATGCCAAAATAGCGTATATTTCCACACCGATTGCCAGAGCTTGAAATTTACATATTGAAACTGACGTGAACTCTCCAATTGTAAGTTTGATTTTAGCATCATGCCCTTGATTCTACTGAGCTGATATTGTGCTTATTATAGGATATCAGTTGCTAGAAGAAGCTCGTATACTTGAAAGCAACTAACATAAAGATTCTAAAATGAGGGTCTGAAGCTTATCGGAACTGTTCAAGTGAAAGAAATAGCCAGGCTTGTAGCCTCCCTTGGCTCAAAGATGAGACCCATGGGATTCCGGAACAGCTACCTGACTATGAAATCTATACCACACCTGTTGTGAGTCATGCTTGCTGCGAACGTAACGAATTTTGTGGTTTTGTGCTTTTTAAGGAATTTGCGTCTTTATTGTTTTGACGTTCAGAAACTGTACTACATTCCCATCTCTTGGTGTTGTGTATACGGCCCTTACCGTCAAGGATTCACACGGATTATGTATAAGTAACAAGCAAAATATACCACTCGGCCCTTTTCGTACCTCTTCCGTTCAGATTCCTAGTCGTGGGTATAACTTACCAGAGGCGAGAAGGTTGCAGCGGGAACTTGTTACTTGTTTGTTCCGTTTTGTTTTTCCGTTGCAGCACACTCCCTTTTTTTAAAAAAAAAAAAATTAAATTCGTTATCTATAATATGAATGCCCTGTAATTTTCCATTCAGTCATAATTATTTTCATGTAAATTTAATGAAATCAACATACATTGTTATTCTATAAATTGTAAGTAGTTAATTATAAGGAGAGGAAATATTCCAATAGTCAAAAGGTTCGGTAATACTTTAAATCAAAATGTGGAAAATATGAGAAAAGTTTGTACACTTACTACTGATTATTATTTTTGAGGAATTATGCAATTCATAAGAAACTAAGAAAACGCAATGCCTTTCTGTATTATTATTATTATTATTTTTAAGGATGTATGTTATTTTATAAGAAACTGAATAAACTTTCATGACTTTGTGTATTTACTACTCGGTATCTTACTAAGGAAGTGAGTAAACCTATCGGGAACTGAGTAAAACTCTTAAAACCCAAAATTTACTACTTTCTTGTTGAAAGTCAAAGTAATTTTATAAAAATGAGAGTAAAAGTAAAATTTTTTACATAGTTACTATACGTTATTGTTGTTTGTGTCAAAATGAGGAATTTTATGCGATTTGAGTAAAACTTAAAATGCACACCCTCCGTCCGTTTATATTGCACCATTTGCAATTGCACGAAAATTAAGTAAAGGCCACCAATTTACACTTTTGCCCCTACTTCAGCAATTTTCTTCTCGCCTGTCCCTTTCCCGTTCATTCACGTCTGATCTGGTTTAGGGTGCTCGTCTACGACTGAGGCGGACAATGGAGACTGTGGAGGAGGGCGAGAGGCGTCGGTGGAGGAGGGCGATGGTGAGGGCGAAAGGCAATGGCGGAGGAGGACGAGAAATGGCGACTGTGGAGAGGGCGAGAGATGACGCCGCCCGAGCCCGCTCCAGCCTCGATGCGCCTCCTCAATTGTGGCCTTGATTCGTGGCCTCCATCGTCGATTCACAGCCTCCGTAGTCGATTGGGAGCCTCCATCCTCGATTAGCCACCGTCCACCAATCGTTCGCGGCCTCCGTCCTCGAATTGCCGCCACCCATTAGTCCTTCGAGGTGGCTCGTAATCCATCTCGTTGGAGGCCACTCCGTCCTCGTTGGCGGCCACCGGGCCTGCTTTGTCCTCGTTGGCATGTCTGGTAGAGGAGGGGCGGAAGCTCGCCAGAGAGAGAGAGAGAGATAGAGATGGAGAAGGGGAGGGAGAGAGAGAGAGAGATGAGTTGAAATAAAGAAAGAGAGAGAAAAAAGTGGGTCTAGCAAGAGGAGGGATGGATTAAAATTGGTATAATGGTAAATGAAGTATAAAAAAATTACTAAGAAATGAAATAATTTAAAGTTATTGGACTATCAAAAAAGAAAAAAGATAAAAATAACGAATAAACCACTAACGTTTTTGTACTGGCTGATTCACCCACTAAGATTTTTTTTGGACCAAATAAACCACTTATGTTTCTGAGTCGGCTCAAATCGGCCACTCTCATAACTTTTTCCATTAAGTCTAACGGAATCTTAGCATAAAATATCAAGTTTAGTCCCTACATTTTATACTTTTGCTCTAACGCCTATAAAGTTTATTAATCTGACTTTTATACCACATTTTTTAAGCCGGTGCCGATCTTTGGACTCCGTTTGTGAGTAGCAATTGAGATTCTCCTGAACTTATTGATAGTGACAACAATGTTCGTCCTTTTACTCTGCCTTATATTGTACCCTAATCTTGCGTTAAATACTAATATGAATGAGACATCATTCGGAAGTGGCAATGTGAGGCTAAAGGCATTCTATCTTGGGCAACGAAAATGGTACATTTTGAAAGAGCTAGAAGCAGCAATGAAAAGACTATGCCCAAAAAATGTAATTGTGGAAGGTGATTATAAAATTTTATAAATGATAAAGGTAGCCTATTTGAATTGTTTTAAATCAAGTGGACCTATTTAGTTAATTTTAAAAAGTTAATGATGGAGTTTTGTAATATTTCAAGAGTCGAGTGGGTAAATTGGCCTATTTCAATAACGTTGGTAGTTTATTTGGCTATCTTTAATAACGTCAGTTATTTATTTGGCCGAAAAAAAACAATAGTGGCCGATTCGAGCTGAGTCCAAAACATTAGTGGTTTATTCATTATTTTTACCAAGAAAAAATGAAGGAATAGATATCGAATAGAGGGAGCAATATCAAGTACTTAGTTGTACGGTTTCAAAACTTTAGAGACTTGAATTGTAATTAAAAGATTATTTGCCCTTTCTCTCAAATCTCAGCCGATTCACGATTTGCAGTCTCTTACTTCCATTTGTTCATGATCAGTGGCGGGGATTTTTTGCTCCAGTCGTAGAGTGCACAATTTGGCCTACCTTAGGGAGATAACGGTTTAGCTCAATGATGGCAAGGATGGCTAAACAGAAGCGGAATTGGGTCAATTGCAGAATGGAGGCGGCTTGGGGCCATAAGTTCGGCCACGCTCTACTTTGATTTTCTTAGTTTTCTTGGCATCGGTAAAAAATATGCCCAATTTGTGTGCGCCCTACCCCTTTAATTACTATTATACCCTCACTAAAATATTTTAATTCCTACAAAATCTTTTCCTATCTCTCCCACCTTGCGTCTTGCCCACTTGCGAGGTGACACACAGTGAGGCGAGACGGCGAATTGAAAAGGACAAGCCTCGCGAGACCACCAGCGGTTTAAATGTCGATCTGCCGCAACCTCAATGTCATCGCTAGCCGTCCACCCGCCTACAAGCCACTGTCACCATCGCCTTCAAACCACACGCCTCCGTCACTCAACCTGCTGCTTGATCTCGCACGCATCACCACTGTTCTTCTCACCACTCACCGTCGATCTCATTCATCTTCAACTCGATGGGCCACAGAGGGAGCTTGAGCTTCATCGGTGCTGACCCATGATGAACACGATGAGGACATTTCTTTGATCGACGAAATCGGTGATTTTTTTATCTCTAGAGGATTGCGAGTGACCTGAGAAAGCGACCTGTTTAAGAAGTTTTGGACTTATTTGGTTTTAGCCACCAATGTTTATGTTTTAACTAATTTGACCCCAGCTTTTATTTTTAAGCTAAAATTTGTATTCATAGGTACAAATGAAAAAAAGAATAATGTGGGAGAAGTCATAGAACTATTTACAAAAAAAAAAATAATATTTCAGTAACAGTTCTGCGATATGATTTGTACATATGTGTCCATGTTTTATATATATTTGTCACTTGTTTATTAAGTGTCATATATATCAATTACAATTCTCATAATTTTTTTGCACATATCTTACACAATTTATACAAATCTCTGATAACAAATACACATATTAGTTGTTTGATTTGTGCATATCTCTAACCTTATTTGTACATCAAAGTTTGTACATATCTAACATCTAATTTGTACATATCATAATTATATTATTCTAAATTGAATTTATCCTAATTTTCATTTCATTTATAAAAACACAAATCTCATACATTTAATTCTATATATCTCATAGCATATCTCTGATTTCATTTGTACATATGTTGTATATATTTTGTACATGTTGGTCACTTGCTTTATATATTGAGTTTTGTACATATTTGTCATCCGATTTGTGCATATCTCTAATTTTTGTAGGAAGTAATATTTGACGTGTTCACACATGCGTTTTTATGGCATGTTGAACTTGTAATATATCTATTATTTTATTTATACATATGTTACATATTATTTATACACATCTCTTACTCTTTTTATATATTGAGTTTATATATATCTGATATCTGATTTATACATATCTCCAGTTTTTGGGGGATACAGGATTTAATGTATCCATACTTGTTTTATGGGGCAAAAAGTATCAAAATTGCCACTAATGTTTAGGTCAAGGCTTGAATCTGCCATTATAATTTTTTTTTGCCCAATCTTCCACTAATGTTTTAAAATAGGCTTAAATATGCCACTGACTGCTACTAAAAAGAAATGAAAAATGTAAATTGTAAGAAGTTTGAAATTTCAGGATGATAATGTAACTTTCAAAAAAATTACAAGAGTTATAGGTAATTAGACCCACCTCTAATGTTGGGAATTTCTCTGTTCTCACCTCTGGTAACATTGCATTTGATCCAACGTCACCTCTGGTAACATCTCGTTAGAACGAGGAAGGAGCACCGGCGGAGAACTACAAGCAAAGCATCTAGCCAGCCATTCCATCGGATTGATTTCAAGATCAAAACTAACGAAATCTCAAGTATTTCTTTTGATTTAGTCTCTAGTATAACAATTGACGTTTTCAGAAGCATTAGTTTCTTATTTTGTGCTGGAGATTCTAGAAGGTTGGTTTCCACCTTTGGCGAAACGGTGAAAAGGAAAGAGACGAGAAAAAGCATCGAAGATAACGAAGGGAAGCATTAAATATGGCGGAGGGAATACTTTTGTGTAGAGAAAAGACAGTTTTTCCTTTCAAATCTCACCTGTGGCAATGGGAGGAGAAAAAGGTTGGAAATTTTTTTATCATTGCCCGCCATAAACAGTAACCGAAGAAGCTTCAAAAGGCAATGACAGTAGATGACATTTGAGTGTGTGTATGTGTGTGTGTGTGTGTGACTAATTATATAAGATATTTAAAGTTTGTGAGAACTTGCATTATCACTATAAAAGTTTAAAACTTATTATTTGCAACGTTTGCTTTTAACTTTTTTAACGGCAGTGACATGTTTACCCCAAATCTAAAACTTTAGTGGTATATTTGAGCTAATTTTGAAACATTAATAAGAGATTGGACAAAAAAAATAAAATTGTAGTGGTAGATTTGAGTTCTGATCTAAACATTAGTACTCCTTCCGTTCCATATTCTTTGCACCATTCACTTTTTAGCAATTAATCTATGATTTTTTATTTTCAACATTTTAGTATATAAATGAAGAATTTTTATATAATAATGATAAATCAAGATATATAGTTTCTAAATATATTTTTAAAATTTTTTTTGAATAAATACTAATATAAATAAATTCAAGTCAAACTAAGTAAAAAAGTCAAATGGTGCAAAGAATATGGGACGGAGGGAGTAATAAATATGATACTTTTACCTTATTTTATGGGGTAAAATCCACCAATGGTACTTTAGCTTATTTTTTTGTCCTAATTGGGTACCCTACCTTCAAGTTACCTTAGTGAGGTACGTTTCCTCTTATCACGTTTCCTATTTAAGTACTTTCCATTAATTTCAGAGTTATGTCTGACGGAAAATGCTTATGTGACATAAACAAATATTAGAATAAATAATAAAATAACACTTGTGGTCCTTACATTTTTTTAAAAAATTACAAAAAAACCACCAAAATATCGGAGGAGGAGATCTTTGCCCCATATCCCACTACCCCCCCTCCCCACCACCTTGTTTTCTGGCATCGATCTCATCGAATCTCCAACGTTAAGAACCTCATCGGTTGCCGACTCCCTCACCAGGCATTTCAACTATCTTGTCCCCAAGACCAACTCGCTCTTCCTCCGGATTAATCGAGTCATCTTCCCCCCCGAATCGGACGCCTCTCCGTATCCGTATTCCTTTCCTTCCTCAGATCCCTCCTCAGTCTCATCTTCTCAAAGCCTTGCCGTAGGAGCTTGACAATTTCAAGTTTTTTTCTTACCTAAGTTTTATTTATCGGATGTCCAAATGATTCAGACGATCACCGATGATTTAGTTGATCTCTGCCGGCTAGGATGATTTTCGCTCGCAAATCTGATGATCCCGAGTTCACTCGAACCTCGATGAAAGGGTTAGGGAAGGCAAATAGACCTGCGGCCAAGGGAGATGCACCGCTGCCAAATTTGATCTAATTTGTCCAAATTCGATGAGATCAATGTCAGAAAACGGGGCGATCGGGAAGAAGCTGGATTTAAAAGCATTTTAGTAGTTTTGGGGTATTTTTATAATTTTTTCAAAAATATAAGGACCACAAGTGTTATTTTATTATTTATTTTAATATTTTTTATGCCACATCAACATTTTTTGTTAGATATAATTCCAAAATTAGCACAAAATACTTAGATATGACACATGATAAGCGGTAATGTATCTCACTAGGGTAACTTAAAGGTAGAATACCCAATTAAAATAAAAAAATAAGATAAAGTACCCTTGATGATTTTACCTTTATTTTATACTGTTTATGGTAGTATTGATATATATATATATAAGGGTATGATTTAGGGTTGACTCACCCGTTTTCTTGCCTCCTCGTTTCCCCTCTTTTACTCGTTACCTGCTGTACCGGTTGCCCCCTTCAGAAAAGGATCGTTATCTGCCGCTAATATGCCCTGGCCGCAGGGTGAGGTCAAAAAACGTGAACTCACAGGAGAAGCAGGAGCAGAGCAGCTCTTCTTCTTCAGGCCTCATCAATGGCGTCGAGCCTCCCCCATAAGCGGAAAACAAAGCTCAAAGACATAAAAGCCATGGGCCAGCAACTTCTCTCTTCCAAGGCCCACATCAACAATCTTCCTCTCCTCCTCCGCTTCGTCTCGTCGGAGGCGCCGCCTCACCACCTTCTCGAGTCGCTCCTCTCGCTCCAGTCCTTCTTCATCACTGTCCTTCCGGAGCTGCCTCCCTCCGCCGTGTCCTCGAAACGCCCCCGTCTTGGGGATTCAGCTAAGGAGGATCCCGAGTTCATCTACCGAACGTGGCTGAGATCCAAGTTTGATGAATTAGTTAGATCAATGGTTGAGGTTCTCTCGTCTCCGGATGCCGAGGAAGTTTTAAGAGTAAATTTCTTGGTGATTTTTATGTTCTGTTTGTTTTTATTGGTGCTTTTGATTGGATTGTCATCGCTGTTGGTGTTGCTTTGGTAGGAGGTAATTTTGGATGCTCTTATGGATTTTGTGAAGCTTGGAAATGGGGGACAGTTTCAGTCTGCCATTTACCACAAGTTGCTGCACAGTATTGTAAGTTTGTTTCTCTTAGAAATTGGCAGCTAAATAAGTCATAGTCAGGTCGTATATAATTGCTAATGCAAATGTTTTATTTGTAGGTTTACTCTGCGGCTCCTTCTGATATGTTGTCGGAATTGCTTGCATCCAAGTATTTCAAGTACATTGACGTCCGGTAAGATCAGGCTGGTACTTTCAGAAGTGTTGTTTATTGTTTCTTTCTAGTATTAGGGTTGGGTTTTGGCTCAATGGTGCGCTGTACTCGCGACTGTGGTTTTCGTCTTTCTTCTCTATTGGAACTTCTTTTCTGTAAAGTCTATGTATGAATTTTTTTTTTTGGTACATTTGATAATGCAATAGGGTATGGGGATTTGAACCCTGTCACGGGAGCTGAAAAGTAAAGCCTCTACCATCTCACCCAACAGCCAGGTTCATAAAGTGCATATTTGATACTTGTTAACTTCTTTTTTTTCCCTTCTATATAGGTATTTCACTTGCATCAGCATGGAAAAATTTGCTAAAACATTAGAGGCTGATGATGGCTCTGGTACTGTTGAACATTTATTGCCAGCATGTTTTGTTTGTTCATGCTTTCCCCTTTTGTTTAACATGCTTGATTTGTTTTATCGATATGTGACTCATGGTAGATGAAAAGACTACTAGTGGCATCAATGAAACTGAGGGTCAGCAAAGAGAAAGGTTTGTTGCACGTTGACAAGTTGATCCATTTATCTTAATGATATAGGTTATTTGCACAGATGATTGCAAATCCTTCTATGCTTTGCTGACTATTGACTCTTGAAGCTGTATAACTGAATTATTTCATTATCATTATTGATGATATATATCACCTGGTCTGCACTGCCGCCTACACTTCCAGAGTGTCATTTAGTTTTCATTAATTCATTTTGATCAACATTTATCCACTCAGGTCAATCATTTGTATCCTTCAGTCAACGAATGTTACCTGCATCTACTTCTTTTTTTTGGCAGCTTAGAGATATCCATTCGCAAGTTGTACAATATGATATCTCGGGTTCCTCCTCTTGAAAGTTCTAATGACAAATCCGAGGTTGAAATGTGGAGCAAATCAGGTGAATGCTTGTTGCTTCTGATCTTTGTAATTAGTGATAGAAAACTTTTAACATTTTGCATTTTACATTTTACATTTTTCTAATTTTAGTGTGTGTATCTATTTCCTTTTCTCCATCCACAGCTTCTATTCCTTTTTGTGGTAGATTTGGAGTTTGTTTACTGTATCTGTCGAATGCTTATTATGTATCAGAACATGTTATATCAGAACATGTTATTCTTTTGCATATGCATCTCCTCCATGTGCAATGGCCTTCAGAACATCTAGCAATGTACTTCCGACATCTTCAGATTTATCTAGTTTTGCAAAAGACCTGCTTCTTTTGTTTTGTGGTTGACTCATTATTGTTTCCTATTGGGCTTTTAGCTCAAGCTGAAGGGAATGGTCAGCCAACAAATGGCTGTAATATTCAGGTTTTATTTTCAGCCTCCATTGATAAGAAAATGAGATTAAAGTTTACCAAAGCATGGACTGCATTTCTTAGGCTACCACTGCCAGTTGATGTATACAAGGAGGTAAGTGCCAAGTTCACATCTGTGTATCCGTCGATTCTACCCCAGCCATATGTTTATGTTTGTTGCCACAAAAGTCCTTTTAGCTCCTTACTAGAAGGGTGACAAGGTTCTTGCTAATATAAACCAAGTTGGCGCTAATTTCAGGTTCTTGCTGGTCTCCATCAGGCTGTTATTCCACATATGTCAAAGCCGGTCATATTGTGGTAAAGTTTCAATTATAAACTCTTGCTCCACAAAGATGCAATGTAGTTCATGTATGTTTTGCTTCTAACGTAAGAAACTTGCAATTTGCAGCGACTTCTTAACCCGGTCGTATGATATTGGAGGTGTTGTTAGTGTCATGGCTCTCAGCAGCCTCTTCATCCTAATGACGCAGCATGGTCTTGAGTATCCAAATTTCTATGAAAAGCTTTATGCACTGTTAGTGCCTTCTATATTTCTGGCAAAACACAGGGCAAAGTTCTTTCAGGTAAACAAGTATGCCATAAAGTTCTTATTTGATTTCTATATCATAAAATGGTTTATCCTTGAGTTTTGTTTTAAATATAAGTTTAGCATATAACTTTCTTCAGCTACTAGTAGGCTTCTACTTTACGTTTGGGCCTATTTATCTCAAAACTGTTTACATCAACATCAGTGTAATTAAGTCCATTGTCCCTTTTCATGGATTGTTAATTTAGCTTGTAATATCTTAGATTATTTTTTTCTGCCTTGTGAATTATTAAACGACAATAGAACTGCAGCAAGAATTTCTAATTCATGTAAATGTTGCATACCTTCTTTCTAACTTTCTTGCCTCGGGTAGCAAAATGAAATAAAGAAATTCTTTGTCGTGCAATTCATTGGAACGCTGGCCTTTTTAGTACCTGAACTATTTGGATTAGTATTATGGAAAACAAATTGGAATTGTAACATCATTAATGTGATAAAACATTTTGGAGTTTTAATTTTCTTTGCACCTGTCTACCTGTTCCATCATGTACTTTTCCCCTTCTATTGCAGCTTCTTGATTCCTGCCTGAAATCGCCACTTCTTCCAGCATATCTAGCTGCTGCTTTTGCAAAGAAATTAAGTAGAATGGCACTTTCTGTTCCTCCTTCAGGGGCACTGATTATTATAGCGCTCATACACAATCTTCTGCGAAGACATCCTTCAATCAACTGCTTAGTGCACCAGGCAATATATATTTGTTTATTCATTCTTTAATTTTGCAGTAGCACACTTTAGGATTCAATTGTTGGAAAAAAAAAAGAGGGGGGGGGGGGGGGGGGGGGGGGGTGGTAATAGCTCAAAATTGGGTATCCCAGATTTTGGAGGCCTGGGATGGTTTACTTAAAAGGCTAAAAAATGTTTTTTTTCTCAGAAATACTGGATTCAAATAGGAAATGAGTGATGTTTGGTCTTTTTACACTGGAGCTAAAAGGGGTGGAAAGACAACTGAAAATAACACCTGAATTGGGAAATAGGCTGTAGTCAAGGGATGTAGGCTGATATTGGCAAATTTATGTACTTCCAACCACTATGCTGCTGCCACTATTTCTGTAAGGTAACTGGATATTTTGGCACTTATTCAGGAAGATGATGATGCAAAAGCAGAGCCAAACACAGAGGACGTTGTTGACAATACACACAAGTCTATAACCGATGCCAATGCTTCAAGTGAAAGACCTGGTCTTGATCAATTCAACGATGAGGAAAGCAATCCAGTGAAATCTAATGCCATGAGTAAGTGTCTTGTTTTATATCTTTATGTGTAGATCCTGTAAATCACATAGTTCATGGCCCAAGTCAAAATCAAACTGTAGCTTTAAATATTGGATCACCATAAGCTGAACCCTGTCTGGCTTCATTGGTTAACTTAATTTGCCCTTTCGTCAATGTTCATTTTCAATCTTTTCTCATCATTGCTTGCCCATAGATTTGGCCTATGCATTTTCCGTCTAGATAATTAGGTTGAATCTTGCCTCAAGAGTTTGGTCAACAGAAGTTGCAGCCCGAAATGTTTTTCAACATGTTATCTAACCAATTTTAATTCATCACTTGAAGACAAATTGTTCTCTTAAAAAGCAAGATTTCTTTTCTTTTACTTGGGAAGCCTCTTTCTGCTTGTAATGCTGTACTGGTTTTCTTTTCCTGTCATTTCTTAAACCCTTATGGGTCAATCTTGTTTTAATAAACACATGTAAGCTCATTGATAGTGGAAGGTAGTTTCTCTGGAGTTTTATGCATCAATGTAAATGCTTTTGTAGGAAGTTCTCTTTGGGAAATAGATGCTCTCCGTCACCATTATTGCCCTCCTGTTTCGAGGTGAGTTCTTGATGCCTGATGCTCAGCTGTATCAGATGTATTTCTGTGTCCTTAGTTTCTATATTATTCCAGGTTTGTTTTGTCACTAGAGAATGATTTAACAGTCAGATCAAAAACGGCAGAAGTTAATGTCAAAGATTTCAGTTCAGGTTCATATGCAACAATATTTGGAGCTGAGGTAATTTTTCATTTTTTTTGGGGGGGGTGGTTGGTTTGTGGAGATTAGACCCAATTGTTAGAACTGCAATATAATCTCCCAATTGTTAGAACTGCAATATGTTGCTTAAATTTATTGCTTGTTCAGTTCAGTAGGTTCCATCCTTAAAAGTCTATTTGCATGCAGATGAGGCGAAGGGTAAAACAGGTGCCTCTGGCATTTTATAAAGCAACTCCCTCTAGTTTGTTCTCGGAATGCGACTTTCCTGGTTGGACCTTTAAATACGAGGAAAGCAAGGAATCGAATACCGAAATTTCAAAGCATATTAACCCTGACAGACCTGAAATGAAGGATGTTTCCGAGAAACGACAGAGAATAGAATGCTCTTGAACGCGTGGTCTGGCATGGGAGATTGGCCATCCTTGGAGTGAAGAACGGCGGCAATGATGATTAAATGAACCCGGTAGACGTTGAATTGAAGTGTTTTACTGCCTCAAATATACAAGGGGAATGGTTGCTGGCTATGTGCGCATGGTGGTGATCATTGACCAAAGAAAGTTTTGAGAGGTAGATTTTGGTTTACATTTCTCTCCTATTGTAGTTTTGTGACAGCTTTCTTCACCAACTGAAAACCCCCCCAATTAGGTGTCATTTAGTAATTATCTGGTGATGTCTGGTTTGGTGTGGGTTTGTCACATGTGCGATACGGACCCTGAAAGCGCACAATTAACCACTAAAATTTAAAGCTAATTCATTTTAACTTTAGTCAACCCAATTTAAAATGATTTATTTTTATTTTTACATCTTTTTTGCCTCTAATTAAATTCATTTAAAAGTCAATATTATGTAAATATAATAATACATTTAAAAATAAATTTTCATGATATTATTAATTTTTTTATGAATTTTTATAGTTTTAAGTATTAGAAAAGAAAAATTTATAAAATTTAATAAGATTATAAAAATTATATTTTTAATGGATTATTACACTTACATAATATTAATTTTTCAATAAAATTAGTTTAAGTTAAAAAAAAAGTAAAACTAAAAAATAAACTTAAATTAAAACAAGTTGGTCTTAATCATTGAGAAGGGAAACTGTTGTTTGGACATGACCAGATATGATTGGTCATTTTTGCAATGAATGCTTCAAAAATAATTTTCATGTGCTTTAGCTTACCTTAGTTTATTAGGTAAATTACATTTTGTCCCATATATTTACCCGAATTTGCACTTTGCCTTTTTCTATTTCAGAAATCTCTTAAAAGCTTTATGAAGCGTACACTCATCTCTCTATTGTCTTTTTTGGAATTTAAAGTTAATAAATTAATTATATTTTGAGGCCTCAACTTTTAATTCTCTCGTAAGTTTTCTCCTTAACACATAAACTACTTCATTACTTGTTTTTTTTTTTAATCTAAATGTCATAATATATTTATATGTATTGTTTCTTTTTTACTTGGCCTATTATTTTTTTATGATTTGGTCTTTATTTACTTTTCATTGTTTTTATGTACTTTCTTTTATATTTTCAAAATTTTATTTAAAATTTTAATCACCTCTAATTAATAATGTCATTTTTTTGTTTATAAAATTGGTTGTTACTTTATATCCCCTTCACTTTTTTCTCTCAAAATTTGTAATAGTAACTATTAAAGCAAAAAACCAAAGAAATGGTCAGCCTTGTTTTACAATAATATGAAATTTTTAAAATTTACTTTGTTCAAGGCATTTTAATGTAATTTTAGTTTTATATACGTATTAATTTATTAATTATTTTTTAAAAAGCTCTCATTAAGAAAAAAAAATGTTTCTTGATTTTCTTAATTAAAAAAATGCACTAGCCTTTGGAGTAATTGTGACAGCAAGAAGATGGAATATAATAAAGAACAATATTATTTATTAAATAGCACTGTCTCTTCAGCAAGAATAATAACAAAGAAAACTTTCCAAATGAATACAAATATGAAGAGTTGATGAATTGTAACCTAAAAGATACTAATTTCTTAGTGATCTCAATTTTTTTTCGAAATAAAAGATGAAGTTAGAGAATTATAACTGGAAATTATTTGAGCACCAAAGAAATTGATAAATGATGAATAAGCATTTTATTGAAAAAAGTTTTCTTATAAAATAATTAATTAATGAATAAGTATGTAAGATTAAAACTACAACAAAATGACCAATTATGTGTTAATTGAAATAAAAGTGATTTTAAAGTTTCAATATTATTGTAAATATAAGTTTGATTATTTCTTCAATTTTAGATTTAGTAGTTTTTATAATAATTTTGGAAAAAAAAAATGAGGAGTACACTCATAAAGCTTCTAAATACAAATAAATAAATAAACACAATCAATTTCTAAATAAAAATGATGTCCTTAATTATATATTTTAAAAATTAAAATATAAAGACAAGAAAATGCACAAACAATGAAAAATAAATAAAAATAATTGAGTGGTGGTATGTTGAAATGAATTATATATATATGTGTGTGTGTGTGTGTGTGTGTGTATTATACTATATTATTTGGAAAAGACAAGTAATGAAATAATTCATATGTTGAGGAGAAAATTTAAACAAAAATTAGAGTTGGGGACTTAAAGTGTAATTAATCTATTAGTTTTAATGTTTAAAATAAATTATAGGGGGTAAGTGTAAGTTTTTTAAAATCTCATATGGCTTTTAAGAGAAGGAGAAAATGTAATTTAGGCTAAACGTGAAAGCGTTTTTTTATAATAGTAGTGGGCCTATTTATTGTGTTTGATTATTTCTACTGTTCTATTGGCTTTTTTAAAGCCTGAGAATGATTATGTGGTGTATTTGTAAAATTGTGAAGTTTACACCCAGTTTGTTTTTAACTTAAATTAATTGACATTAAAATGACTTATCTTAATTCTGACATTTTTTTAACCTAGAACTAATTTTAATTAAAAGCCAATAATATGTAGCTACAATAATCCACTGAAAAATACAATTTTTGTAATTTTATTATTTTTTTAATGAATTTTTCTAGTTTAAGGCATCAAAAAAGAAATTTTCATAAAATTTTAACAATATCATGAAAATTTAATTTTAAATGGATTATTACATTTACATAATATTGACTTTCAAATGAAATTAGTTTTAAGCAAAAAGAGATGTAAAAATAAAAAGAAGTAAGTTGACTTAAGTTAAAATGAATTGACTTATGGTCGTAGAATTGATTAAGACTAATATGGTTATGTTATATCAGGCATTATTTTTTTATTTTTTTATTTTTAATTTTTAATTTCTTTTTGCCTTCCCGGATTTCCTTTTCCTTAAATATCGAGAAAAATATCAAAATGAAACCTTTTTCAGGATCATATTGGCAAAGCAAGGTGAAGATCAAGATGTGATGTTTATTAGAGTTAGGGAATGGGGATCACATTCATGTGAAAACCTGAAACTCTAAAGTGATGTTTGGATAAAAAAAAATTTCTATTTTTTTAATTTTTTTAATAAAATTTTGAGTTCTAAAACTTACTTGAAGGATGTAGAAATATTTTTTTTTTAAATTTTAGAAAATTTATATTATAAAATAGAAAATTTAATCTTAGAAGTTTTTCTATTTTATCTATTTTAACATGTTGATGTTTTTTTCTCCCATTAGAGACAAAATTAGAGTTTAACAATGGGCTGGGCTGAGCAGGAGCAACTCAGGACTGGCCCAGGTTAAACCCAACCTAGGTACGGTCAAAGCACGACATAGCGTGGGCTTGGGAAAAGTTGGGCTAAACATGGGCCTAGAGAAGCCGAAACAAAGACTGGCCCAAGACTAACTGAGGCCCGGGCATAACATTGAACTAGTGCTTTAAGGGTAATCTGATTAAAAAAAAATTGGAAAATTATAGAATAAGGACCTTTGCTGTGAGTAAAGGTTATTTAAGGCAAAAGCTTTTTTTACCCTTTTCCAACTCCTATAAACGGCTAGTTTTTTAGGGTATTTTCATCCAATAAAATTTTGGTCACTCCTATAAATAGAAAGTCTCATTTCCTCACTTCCTCACACCAATTCTTATATTCTTCTTTCTATATCTATTACTTTCTATACAATTCTTTTCATGCTCTCCACCAATTTTCTTAATCTCAAACTAATTTCTTCTTAATCTTTCCTTAATATTTCCATCAACTTGCATCAACTTAATGGCTTCAAGAAAAAGTAATATCTCCACCTCTGTAAGAGCTCCTCCTCCCACGCTGACTTTGGGGCCATTCTTCCGCCACAAGAGTTTCGACGAGGAAGGGGATTCACATTTAAGAGGTTGATAAGCCCGCCAACATCAGCCCTCCTTAATATTTACAATTTTTTTCAAAAAATTATACTCCCTCTATTTCACAAAAGCTGTTATCTTTATTATTCACAGTAATTAATCTATGATTTTATTTCTTTTAAAATTTATCATAAAAATATAAAATTTTTACATGAAAATGAAACTTTAAAGATACTAGTTTTTAAATATCATTTTTTGAGAATTTTTTTTCAATTCATATTAATATAAATATATTTAAGTCAAACTTTAGTCAAAAAAGGTAAAAGGGACAGCTAATATGAAATGGATGGAGTATTTAGAAACTACAATAGTTTTTAAATATAAACTTTTTATTAAATGGTAATATAAATACACTTAAGTCAAAAAACTGAAATAAAGTAAAAAATTTGGGACAAAAGGAGTATATAGTATGTTTTGATACTCAATATATCTTTGAATCCTGTGGCAACGTCAGATATATAACTTTAATTCGTTCACTTTTGTTTTATGTTATGAAATATGGTATTAGAATATAAATGTAGGGTAAAATCAACCGTGGGTCACCTAACTTGTTTTTTTTTATCCTAAATGGGTACCTGACCTTCATGTTGTCCTAACGAGGTACCTTACCTCTTATGGCGTGTCCTATTTACGTACTTTCCGTTAATTTCAAGGTTAGGTTTAACGGAAAATGATGATGTGGCAAAAAAAATATTAAAATAATTTTTAGTCTTTTAAGTTTTTCGATTAACAATTTATGCCATAAACTTTTTCTTTAGACTTTTTCATCAACCTCTTATGGCCAAGGTGATGGCGGATGGAGAGGAGAGGAACGACTAGGGCGGCGACGGCTGTGAGGCTTCTAGATTCAGGCAAGAGATTCGAGGATCGTTCATGGCTCCACCACTTGCTTTGCTCTCGCAGCTAGCGACTCCACTGCTTGTCTCTTCGTTGTCCGCACGCCCCTCCACTGCTTGCATTTCCTTCATTTGCTCGTGCCTCCACTGCTCACCTCTCCATTACTTGCCTGCGCCAAGAAGAATCAAAGGCTTACAGATTTAATGGTTCTTCTCATTTGTTCCGATTAAGGCTGATATTTGAGATGCCATCATCGATCTTCGCGCAGCTATCGCCACCTCCGTTTATTCTTCACCGATCTTCACACCACCATCGTCACCTTCATTTATCTGCCAGATTCACAAAGGGTGCACTTGGGTAATGCCGGCGATTTGACAAATTGAAGTGTCGGGTCCTGAACGATTGGTGGTTGAAAGGTGATCGACGACGATTGGGGTAGAGGGCGGTCAACGACGGTTGGGGTGAAGGCGATCAATGATGGGGGCAATTTGACGAATTGAATCGTCGGGTCGTGAACGGTTGGTGGCTGGGTTAGTGGTTGAAGGGCTGTTGGCGGCGATTAAGGTGGAGGGCGGTCGGCGGTAGTTAGGGTGGAGGCGGTCGCCGGTGGCAGTTAGGAAAGCATCTTTTAAAGGCTGGGGTAGAATTAATTTGATGAAAGTCCAGAGGCTAGAATTAGTGATTGAAAAAATTTGAGCATTGCAGCTATCATTTTAAATTTATTTTGGTATTATTTAATGTCATGTCATTATTTTTCGTCAAACTTAACCTTGAAATTAATGAAAAGTACCTAAATAGGACATGTAATAAAAAGTAAGGTATCTCGCTATGATAATATAAAGGTCAAGTACCTGTTTAGGACAAAAAAAAAATAAGTTAAGGTACCAACGGTGGATTTTACCCTATAAATATATATATACATAAGAGGTATGCTGTGCATTAAAGTTACTCTATTTACCTCTGACACGTCATGATATTTAAAGAAAAAAAATAAAATAAAAGTTCAATTATATTATACTATATTCTAAAGAAAGAATGGATTTCACTGTTCATCTACAGTCGATGAACAGTGCATCATTTTTATTTATTTTTTTTGGGCTTTTGTGTTTTTTTTTTTTTGGCCATTTTTCGGATGCAATTTGCTCTTTTATTAATTTTATCCTCTTTTAGCGAGGAGCTCACCTTTTTTAGGCCCAATGTTGCAATTTCCCTGTTTTAACTCTGTTTCACGTTTATTTCAGTAAAAAGACAATTTCAGTCCCCAATTTTATAATTGTTCCAGTTTAGGCCCTGAGTTATATCCTTGTTACATTGTGGTCCCTAAATTTTATTATTATTTAATTAGATCTTCTATTTGCTCTTTGATCCCTAAACTTTTTTTTTGTTTTATGTACTATCCTTTAAACTAAAACATTAGTCACCATAGTTTGTCTATTTTTTAGTTAAATCATTTTTGAATTTATTAATTCAATTATTAAACATTTAATACATAAAATTTTTCCAGTTTTTATCTTGATCCAAGTTTTTATTATTATCTTTCTTTATTATTTTTTGAACTATTTTTTTAATTGATCTTTCTTTATTATTGCTTTTTGAATGAAACTTTAATAAGTATAATTTGCCTATTTTCTGAAATGAAACCATTAATTAATTGATATAAGTTAAATACAGCTTTTTGTTTTAGTTATTTTTTTTCATTATTGATGATTGAATTTTGCTATATAAATTATTTACTTCAAGGTCTATAGTTTACTAAAACAATTTTGTCAATAATTGCTGAAATTTAAAGTAAAATTTTCTAGATAATTTTTTTATTGATGTTAAAAATTTGAGATGAATTAATAGGAGATGAAAAATTTTCATAAATTATTTTTTAATAACAAAGAAAATATATATAAATTCAAAGCACACTCAATTGTTTGTTTCATGGTATTATGTTTTGATCATAACTAATCATTTTAATGGTAAGAATATAATGTAAACAGAACCCAATTTAAAATTAAATTAAAATAAAATTTTAGTTGATTAATCTGAATTTATAGGTGAAAATTTTTTAATTACTTATAATAAAAATTTAATTTATTACAAAATTTATCAAATTAAGTCTACGGGCCATCAAAACTTTGTTTCTAGTAACACTTCTTCGACATACACAAAAAATAAAAATTTATGATTCCGGTTTAAAGAAGTAACACAAAAAATTATGAGTTTTCACTTTTTTATCCTTTCTATATAGGAAAAAATAGTTTTAGTAAATTATAATCTAGTTCATCCAAATTTCATGTGATTAACCAAATGCAATGGCCTTCGATTTTGTTTCCCGCACTAAACCAAACTTATGCCCTTAATTTTGCATGGAGAAAAATAGAAATTGAATGAAATTTGAGCGAGAGAAGAAAGCATCTTGGGACTTATGGGTTGTTGACAGAAAAACCATCGGCAGCTTAGCTTTCTTGTGTTGGGACTGGGTGGGAGAAGAGACGCTAACGAACACGTGAAACTGAGAGCAGCTTTCAGGTGGACAATCTCATCTCCCTACCGTCTGCACGTTGACTTCAATACCCCTTCTCCCTCACCTTCTTTAGAGTTCTTCTTCCGTTCGATGCCCACTCCCATCCAGCCCCTCATGCTCAGGTAATCTTTTTTCGTTCAGGGTTTTCTCGATTGATTCAAAAAGTTCTCTTTAATCGTCTCTTTTGTTTTGATGCTATCGTCGCTTCTCTGTTTGTTGAAACTCCACAATGGTTAATTTCTTCTCCTTAGTTCCTTCCAACCGCTCAGCTTTCCCCGGCGACTTCTCTTCTGCGCCACCAGCCCAACGATCGAACCCTCCCCCGCCATCGGCAGCACTTCTTCCTCAGACATTTTCCCAGTGAGTGTGATGCCACTGCAGACTGTTATTTGCTTTATGGCTTTGTGTCGATTAACTGATCTGCAATGCTAAGCATAAACTTCTTGACTCCTGCTCAGGTTAAAGTGTTCCTTGATCTCAGTACGGACAGATCAATACAGTGTCTCCGTTTAGCAGTTGTCTGTGGATGAACTTCCCAGCGTCTGGTGAGGTTTTAATACAATCTTTATGTCTCTCTTACTCTAGTATATTTCCCCACTAATGTCACAGGTCTGTTCTTTATGTATTGAGTTGTTGTGCTAATTCGCTTTGAGGCTGCATAGTAGTAAGAAGGGAAGAAGGGAATTACGTATTGCTTCGCTGTTGCCAAGACAATATTGCTGATCAATTGTACTTACTACTGTCGAATTGAGTCGTCTGATACTTATATTAGTTTAATGTGTTACCTTTTTCCTGTATTAATAAAGGGACACATATCTTCACATATTGAGTGAATGGCTTTTCAGCTGATAGGTTAAAAAGAAAATATTTGCCCTTTCATGCTTGTTGTTGCCTGCAGAAATGTATACTATCTGGACTTATTTTTGTGGTTAAAAAAATTATAGTGATAGATACAGGATTGCTCAGTTTAGAGATGAAAAAGCTGGCGCTGCTGCTATTCTTTCAGCAAGTTGAAAAGCTCTAAGCTTTTAGAGCATAATTGTGGGGAAAGATGCTGATGAAATTGGATGCTATATAGCAGCACCGAGATTCATACTTTGAGAGCTGATTTGTTAAATGGTTTGATTGTCAAAGCACGTTGCCCTGTATCATGCTCAATTATTGTTAGCTTAGAATTCCAGTCAATACCAACTGTTTTGACCTGTTTATGGTTGCATTCATAGAAACGTTGCTCCTGGATAATCAATTCTAGTCGTTTTTGTTGATAGTTACTCAGTGGCCTGCAGTGATGCTGGTATGAAATATGAATGCATGTCAAGCTTGTTCTTCTATATAAGAATATAGAGATGATAGCCTATTATGTCATAATTTGGCATAATGAATTCTAGGGTCCTGCAATCTGATGCCATTTATTAGCGATACAGGGAACAATAAGTATTGCAACTAGAAGTGGTTCTAGCTTCTTGGTATATTACGGTTAAGTCAGCAGGCTATTCAAATTTATGTACATTAAGGGGTTGTTTGGTAAATGTTTCTTGTTTCTTGTTTTCTGTTTTTATTTATAGATTTTTTAGGATAACATGTTTGGTAACTGTTTTTGTTTTCTGTTTATGAAAATTAGAAGTAAAATTTTGGGAAGAAAGGTATGAAAACCTTGTTTTCACTGTTTTTATGAAACAAATTTCAAAACTGGGAAACAAATTACATTTACTGAGTTTTCACTTTGATCTATTTTCGTAAATATGAAAAATAAAACAAAACAAAATTATCAAAAACACAACATTTTTTACAACATCAATAATTTTGCTAGCTGGAGACTGCATGGAACCATAAAGATTTAGTTTAAGGCACAGGTTTCTGTAGTTAGTTACTGATGCTCTCTGTGTCTGAGCACAGTTTTTCTTTCTGAAGTGCAGAAAAAAGGTAGAAAATTATAGACTGGCTCAAACTGCTCCAGGCTTTCTAATTTATCTGGGGTTGGTTGGGTTATGGTATCGTAGACCTTGAGTTTTGCCTTTGTTATGTTTTTTTCACACAGACCTTACTTATTTCCCCTTTGCCTCTACCGGTTCCAGGAATATTGACCTGGCAAAAATCTATTGATGCTGCCATCTTTTCAAGACTACTTATTGCAATGGATTGAAAACATAAGGTGCTGGAAAGGAATTTGTTGGGGGGAGATTTGAAAATATTAATGATAGAAAAAACCAGATTGAAAATATAGGTCAATCATGCAGCAGGTGAAGTTTCCGAAAAGATACCTGATTGTCATTTTAACGTTTGTTAGCACATGTATTTGCTATATAGAGCGTGTAGGCTTCTCCCTAGCATATACTGTTGCAGCTGATGCAGCTGGTATTAATCAATCAAGCAAAGGCACAATACTTTCAACATTTTATTATGGTTATGCAAGTTCTCAGATATCTGGAGGATGGGCAGCTCAGAGAATAGGGGGAAGAAAGGTTCTGCTACTCTCATTTGTGTTATGGTCTTCAACTTGTTTTCTAGTCCCACTAGATCCCAACAATCCCAAGGTCCTAGTGGTGGCTCGCTTGCTTGTAGGTGTAGCCCAAGGGTTCATCTTCCCTTCCATCCACACAGTACTGGCACAATGGGTACCTCCCCATGAAAGATCTAGATCCGTTTCACTTACAACTTCTGGCATGTACCTTGGTGCAGCTATGGGTATGCTAGTCCTCCCAAGCCTGGTGAAGTTTCGAGGTCCTCAATCTGTATTTTTCGCTGAAGCAGCATTAGGTGTCATGTGGTCATTGCTTTGGTTTCAATATGCCAGTGACCCACCTCGATCAGAACATCCAAAAGCCACGGCGGCTGGTTTTGGAGAATCTTTGTTGCCAGTTAAATCAAGCCAGAAGTTGAAAATGGAGAATGGAGGAACTACTACCAGAACTGCTAAAATTCCTTGGAAGAGAATTATAGGGAGTTTATCAGTTTGGGCAATCGTGGTGAACAACTTCACCTTCCACTATGCACTGTATGTTTTGATGAACTGGTTGCCAACATACTTTGAGCAAGGTCTACAGCTGAGTCTTCAAGAAATGGGTTCTTCTAAGATGATGCCTTACCTCAACATGTTCATATTCTCAAATATTGGTGGGGTGATTGCAGACCACTTGATCACCAAAAGAATCATGTCAGTGACCAGAACTAGGAAGTTTTTGAACACAATAGGATTCATAGTTGCCTCTTTTGCATTAATGGCACTTCCCATATTCAGAAGTTCCAATGGAGCTATTTTTTGTTCTTCGGTGGCTCTTGGCTTCTTAGCACTTGGGAGGGCTGGGTTTGCGGTAAATCATATGGATATTGCTCCTAGATACGCTGGAATTGTGATGGGCGTTTCTAATACGGCAGGTACTCTTGCAGGAATCATTGGGGTTGATCTGACTGGTAAGCTTCTTGAAGCTGCTAAAACTACTTACTCAGATATTTCAGGCCCTGAAAGCTGGAGATCAGTGTTTGTCATTCCGGCATGTCTCTGTATCTTTAGTTCTTTCATATTCTTGCTATTCTCAACCGGGGAGAGGGTTTTCGAGTGAAGTAGGATGTTAGGGTTAGAGATTTGCATGATTTATACCTTGATCTAGCCAAGCTCCGCGATTCTTTTTGTTGTTCAAAGCTGTGTGATTCTCATTGATTCATATAAGCCTTATTTGAAAAGGGTGAATGTTGGACCTTACCTATTAGCAGCAAGTGCTATGGCAAAATATTTCAGTTTGATTCCGAATGCTCGTCTTATGAACTTCATGTCACTAACTTCAGAATAATATAGTCGAGATTAAGATGTAGTACAAGTGAGATCTTTCTACAGGAGGAATTACGGGAATCTCCCAACATGAGGCAGCTGCATTGACTGATTTAATTAGAAGCTGCAAATTTGCTTCCTGAACATGATGCTTTTTATGTTGAACTTGAAAGCTTTTGAATTGCTTACCAGCTACTTGAGTGTTGTAATATTGGATCATCTTTATGATGAAATGGAGTTAGCAATTGTTTTGGTTTGCCACACTCAGCGCCATCTCCTTTGTGAAGGACGTTAGTAACTTTCTTAAGACAAGTAATTGAAATAACCGATGTATTATTTATGTGAAGCTATTGTAGAGAGAGAGAGGGAGAAAGAAGCATACATGAAACTTGGAGTCTTTTGTTTGCTTGCTTAGTTGTTAAATTGTGATTCATCTCGTAAATGATATTTAGGACAGAGATACTTTATTGGTGATTATAACTCATTAATATTTAGAAAATAGTGTGTGTGTGTGTGTAATTGGGTAGAGCTTAGTTACAATAAATTCGCCATCTACAATACATGGCCCAACTGGAACTGCCATTCAGAGTGCCAACTCCTGCACTGCTCCAAGGGCATATTCGTGCCTAATTAACGCTATCACGCTCACCAATCTACGAATTTTGTTTTTGTGGAAAAATACGTAAAATATTCCAAAATCTTCAATTTTATAGCACTCATCACTGAACTTCATATGTTATGCAAAAATATCTGCTACCCAATCTCCAATCTCGCTATTTCGTATTTGCCCAGCACGCCACCGCCTCCTTGTTGTAACATATTTTCACAATAATTTTGTCCTTGTATCAATTTGTTCATTGGGAATATATTCTAAATTTTTATAAACATTCAAATGTTTAATTCTAGGTATTATAATAATTTAGAAATAATATTTTTAGGTTTCAGCGAATTTTTGCTCCCGCTCCTGCTCTAAGCAGCAGGATGAGAGCCAAATATTTATGTTTAGAATTATCGGTTAAACTTTCGCCTCAAAAAAAAAAAAAAAAAACACTGGAGATTAACTTAGCATGTTTTAAAACTTCTACTTAAATTCAAAAAATTTTACAATACTAGCATCTAAACGTTAAAAAGGAATTACTACTTAATAAGCTTTACAACAAACATCGCCTTACAAAATAAATATGCAGTAAAAAACTACTCCATTGGAATTAGAACTAACTTTAATACCTGAAGCTGCGTTGGGATCAAATTATGGAGAAAATATTGTTGAATTTAAAATACAAAGTATATGGATATAAAAAAATAATTTAAATCTTCAGTATTATCATGAGAATAAAAAAGACTAGAAATAATAAATGATACAAAGACAATTTTAAATTAAAAAAATAGGTAAAAATGTTATTCACTAACACAAATACTTTACAATAAAATAAAGTGGTAGTAATATGTGTCTTGACAGTATACATAATAGTTTAAATAAAAACACATGATTATACAATTAATAATCATGTGTTATTAGGTAAATTAGTAAGAAATCATATTCAAAATGAATACAATATTCTACTAATACTGCATATTATTTTAATTTTTATATAGTTCATAATAATAATAGAACATAAATTAGATAGAGAATTATAGAATGTCTAGACTAAGCTAATTATATAAGATATTACAAAAAAAATTAACAATTAACAAATCTTTGAGTATATTTTAGACTTTAGCATGAGGTGATACAAAATTTTATTTTTATACATTGTTTACAAAATTTTTGGATTGGAGAGTGAAAAGAATATGTACGAAAGAAAAAATATATATATATTTACTATGGTGTGTCAAGCTGCTAAAATACGTACCAGAAAAATAAAAAATAAGTATAAGTATTTTAAGTATTAATTCTATGAACATAGTCTCAATTCCTTTAGCATCACCAGAGGACACTGACTCCGACTGCACTAACTAAATTGTTAACTATGTCTCGTATTCCTATAGGTTTTGAAAAGCATGCAAGTTAACTCAATACTTTACAATAAATTATTAAAACAAGGAACATAGCTGCAGTGAAGTGTTCAAATGATAAATTTTGGTATAGGCTAAATTAGATATAAAATTAAGTATAATTGGCTTAGCTTGCTTCTATCAATAGAGATGAAAAAAATAACTTTGTTGCCCCTAACCTACGTTAACCTAGCCACCTGAACTCAACCTTAAATGTAAAGCTTATTATGAGTTTAACTAATTTTACTTGAAATGAAAGAAAACATTTTAATTGTAGAGTATCAAGCTGCTAAAATATGTATGAAAAAAATAAGAAAATAAAAAGGTAAGTATAAGTATTTTAAGTATTAGTTATAGGAACATAGTCTCGGCTCTCTAGTATAACTATTGTCAAGGGACACAGACCCTACTATCAATCTCCTGAATTGCCAATTTTGTTTTGTATGTCCCCCCAGTTTTGAGAAACTAGCAAGTTACCCGTTATACTTTACTACAACTTATTAATAAAATGAACATAACTACACCAAGCTGCTCAAATGATAGGCTTTGCCATAAGATAAATAAAATATAATATTAAGTATAATTGGCTGAGTTTGGTCCCTACCAATAGGGATGATAAAATTACTTTATTGTCTCTACCTTTCCTAAACATGGCCGTTCTAGCTTGACCCTATTCCCAAAGCTTTGGGGATGTTACTGGTTTAACTAATTCTACTGCATCTTACCCCTTATAAATTCATATATTTATTTCTTAAAATTTTTCTTTTATCTTAAAATGAAGTTACAATCTAGTGCAAAATTTTTGATGTTACCATATTTTATAAATTTTAATTTATCAATTATTTGTAGACATACATATTTTTAAAAAAACATACATAAAATATAAAAAATAAAGTTTATACACACACACATATACCAAATGGGTAAACATGTGCTACCCACCTACCCATGGAAGCTGGGTATGAACTCACTTACATGTTGAGAGAGTTCGAATTTAGCAATATCTTCGCTGAATCTTTTTTTTTTTTTACATCTCTATCTACAAAGAAATACCCATGACCCATGATCTATCTAATCCACCGCCTCAATGAACACTTAAAAAGAAATTTCTACCAAAATAAACACATACTTTATATTAAAAGATTTGTACTCTAATGAAAATGTAATTTTTTTCAAAGAAAAAAAGTTCATTACATTTCAAAATGATTGTTTAGAAAACTAATTATCCATTACATAGGCTAGTGTTCTAGTCGAGCTAAGCCAAGCCTAAACACCCATAGCTCGAGCTTGACTGAAACTTTTCATCAGAATCACAGTGTGATAACAATCATATATTAGATAAATCTTAACTCTTGAAAAGTTTCTATTTCAAAAAGTTGATAATGTTAACAATTAATAGGCGCATGAAAAGATAAATGAGAAGTTGATTTCTAACTCTATGGTTAAGATATAAATACCAAGCTAAACATTGAGCATTAATAACAAAGTTGTTAACTAATAATATTTATAATAAAATTAATCAAATAAAGATCATTATAATTAACAAATAAAAATAAAAAAATGACATATTCACTAAAGAAAATAACTCAACCTAAAAAATTTAACCTGGCCTTAATTTTTTTATTACATTTCATGTTCAACCATCTTCCTAATATAGTATTGGCCTATACTAATTAACCCTTAATATAGTTCTAGCTTATTTATTTAATTATTATTTTTCTAAAACAACTTTTAAAGAAAAATAATGAAGGTAATGGAAGAAAGTTATAATTTGAAGCTAACATAGAAAAGCTGCAATCAAATGTCATGTATTTTTGGTAAATAAACATGATTGAGTGAAAAATAATAATAATAACACCATCTAATGTAAAATATATTTATAAATTTAAAATAAAAATATAATAACTATTAACAAACAATGATAAGAAAAAAAAAGTAAAAGTAACCAACCATACCACAAAAAAACATCAAACTATTGAATGAAAAGAAAAAATAGAACAGAGAATATGTCCACTATTATCTATTAGTTTAGGTTTTGTTTTCAGTATGTGCTCATATATATGAAAAAATTTATAATATGAATAAGAAAAGTCTAAGATATCGTAATGCAGTTTGCCTTTTTTGTATAATGTATAGTTGACCAAATCAATTTAAAACAAAAAAAAACTTGCATTAGTTTGATGCATTGGTTCAACTGAAAAGGCACAATTATGAAAATCATACAAGAATTTTAGATTGACTTCAAACCTTTACGATTGAATAAAAAACTAATGTCTTTTACCATTAAGAATGATGAAACTATTTTTGGTAAGTGTTAAAGCATTTTCTATATTTTCCTAAAATGAATTAAATGTTAATAAATGTCAATTTGATTTTATTTTGGAAACAATTAATGTTGACATTCCCATTTATTTTAGAAAGTGGTTCAAATTTATAATTATTTAAAAAATTAATTGTTTCCTTTTTATGAAAATATGTGCTAGTTGATGTGATCTTTTTATTTTAGATAATAAAATGAGCCCTCATGAACAAATTATTCTTGTAACATAAAATAGCTTGCTTATTAAATTTCTATAAAAGACAAGTGGTATGAAAGTTTTAGAATAAATATTAAATGTTATTATATTGTGGTTAAAATTAATGTTTCCTTACTAATTACATTATATTTATATGTACAATATTTTGAAGAGCTTCTCTTTTTTGTCTGAAGTTAATGTACGAATTTATTTGAGAGAAAATGATATCAAAATCTATTTTAAATATGTTAATGTGTGCAAGAATGAAGACAAAGGAAGATTAATTTTTTTCCCCTAATGTATTAAGATGAATATTTTTGGTACCATAATTATAAAATCCTAATATTGGTAAGTAAACGAAAAAGTATGTAAGAAAAATGTCTTTTATCGTGACAACATTAGCTTTAAATAATTATATTTATCACAGGTTAAACTTACTAAGTAGTATGATTATAATAATACATAATGAAAATGACATACTTTGAGGATGTAAAAAATAAAAAGAAACATATTGCCAAATATACATAAAAAATAACATATATTATATAACATATTTTTTTTATTTTTTCTTGTCTCCCATCAACTAGTCTCGATGTCTTTATCTCGTGTCTGCATCTTTTGTAACATAGCTTCCAAGTTTGTCCCTGAATATGAAAATGATGAAAAATAAATATATTTTTTTTAAAAAAAGTCCAACAATATAGATAGAATTTAGTTAAAATTGCCATCTAAAAAAAATGTTATAATTTAAATATTGAAAACATACAAAATAAGAATGTCATAGGACTGAAATGTATCACTACCCAATAATATTATGTTAATCAAAATAGATTCCTAAAATAAAAGAATACATACATATATGTATGCATGCATGCATGCATACATACATACATATGTTCATACATAAATACATAGAGAAAAGAATAAGAATAATAAGAAGAAGCCTAAATCAAAGACATTAATGACAAAGAATCATGCTTAATTTTAATATTGGAAATATGATTTTTCTAAATGAAAAGAAAGAGAAATGCTTACATTTATATAGGCTTTTTGAGATTATAATGTGTTAATATATTTAGGAAAAAATGTGAAAAAAAAATACATCTATTTTTCAAAATAAGTTACACAACATATGGCTAACAAAACAAATAGAGTACTTAAATGGAAGTTATATATTTAAAATTGTGCTTCGCTGGCTTTCAGATGGTCACTCATATGGCAATCATTGCCGTTAAGGTGTGTCTTGCACAACTTGGGGTGGAGGACAAAGACTTTGATGTGAAATAGTTTAATAGCTACTCTGTAATTCAATTATCCCCAAATTTTCAGAAAAAGTTAATTAAATTGAAGTTATCAAATATCGTTTTCGTCCAAATTCGTTGCACCATTAAAATTTTTTTACTTAAATTTAACTTAAATTTATTTATATTAATATTTTTTAAAAAAATTAGCAAATATTAATAGAGATAAATTTAAGCAAAACTTAACAAAAAAAAAAAACTGGAATAGTAAAAAAAAAAACTTGGGATAAATTAAAACTAAATATAATGAGACCACGGTTATGCAAAGGTCAGGGGTTAAATTTCAATCTCATCAAGACAACGTTATTTAAGGTCACCCAAAAGGCCACCGGCACATGATTTTGAAATTCATAGCCAAACAAAACAGGTGAGGATGTTAAAGCTTACAAATAGGGGTGAAATTCGGGTTCGGGTTAAAACCGACCCGAATTATGAATACTATTTTCCTAACTATGTTAACTGAACCCGACTCGACTATTTCAAAAAAACCGACCTGAACCCAAATAAGTTGGGTTATGATTAATATAATCGGGTTAACCCGATTTATTTTACAGCTGCGGCAAGCCGGCAATCACCTAGAACGAAAAAAAAAAAACTTGCAACAAAGAAAATTTAAGCAAATATTCAACAAACATGTAACATACACCATCCTCAACAGACAAAAACATATAAATAGACCAAATCTAAGTTTGAAGTTGTTACATGGCTACATTTGCCATGATACGTCATCACACATATAACATAAACAATCCACATGTTTTGTACACCTTAGAAACTAAAAGAAATCCACATAACAAGCATTAAGCAAAGAAAACCAACAACAATAATAGTTCTTGATTCAACAGCTCAATCATCCAACCAAGCATCAACCAAACTCAATATCGATAACTCTAGGTGCTCGAGCAATGCCTCCTAGCTCTAAAAAACAGAAAAAAATTCCAAAATTATATAATTCATAATTGAAACCAAACATTTATATGAAATATGGTAAAATAAAATAAGCTAACCTTGCTCCATCTTTTCAATTATAGACAATTGCTCCTCAACATTCAACTCCTCCTTGTTTGCTCGTAGCCAATCCTGTGCACAAATGAGTGCCTCAACTATCTTTGGCGATAAGGAACTCCTAAAAGGATCAAGCACTCGACCTCCAGTGCTAAATATTGATTCTGAAGCAACGGTTGATACCGGAATAGCCAAAACATCATGAGCAATGGCTGAAAGGATTGGGAACCAAGGACTATTGATCTTCCACCATTCCAGAACATTGAATTCATCATCACCGTCCTCCAAATTCTCTTCAAAATACTTGTCTAATTCACTCTTTACTTGTGTGCCACTTACAGCTTTGAGTTGTTTCCACTCATTTTTCAAGATGGCCCTTGACTTAGTTGGCCTTGACTGCTCTAAGCCTACAACAACTCCACTACTCTTAATTTGGCCACTTTTGCTTGGTTGCCCATTTTAAGTCTACCATCCCTAGAAGGATCAGAATAATTTTTAAAGAAGTGTAATGACAAATTAATTGACAATAAACAGAAAAAAATTGCCATAAAAGCCATCACAGCATTGAAAAGGACAAATTCATCTTACTAAAACCATAACAGATATTCCAATAGGAATTTTTCTGCACTAGCAATCCTTCTTAATGATGTGCTACCAGAAATTAAGGTTAAATGACGCCATACATTTTGAGCGCAGATAAATAGTTACCACAAACATAAGCCAGGTTTCTACCTAAACCTGAGTAACAACCATACACCCATGTTACCAGTATTCAGAGGTTCTGTTTCTATACAATTGTTTCATGAACAAACAAAAAACAAAAACCAATTTCAGTTTTTTCTGAAGCATGACGTGCTTAGTTAGGTTATGAGAAGTTATTGTAACAGAAATCTATACTGTATTCCAAAACCTGCCAATGCCCTTCACCTGTTAATTTTCCAAAATTAATCATCTAATCTCAACTAAATCCACAAGGTGATGCATCACTGAAGAAAATGAAGAAATTAAATATGATTACTCCGGAGAGTTAATGCTGGATGTTCGAAATCTGAATGGAATGAAATGGTATATTCTATTGATTTATTGATAGTGCCATCATGGAATAGAGGTGTAACTGTAACTTGCCACAAAGTAAATGATTTATTGATAGTCCAAAACCGGAAAACCCTAAAAAAATGAAAAAATTTAGCTACAAAGTAAATAGAATAGAACTAGGTTGAAAACATAGTAATTACCTTATAGACAATCGGCAAAAGGGGCACAGAGGTGGGCCGGCAGTGCGAGTCGTGACGAGGAAGCAGCCGGCAACCGGCGTCGAGGACTAGGCGCACTGTGCGCGACCGAAAGGAGATTCGGAGACGATGATGTTTGCGAGCTCCATTGTCACCGACTCACCGTTGAGCAACAGGAAGAACGAAAGAGTCATCAACGCCGTCAAGAACCGAGAGGTCCGAGAGACGAGAGTGCAGAGACCCAGAGACAAGACGACTGACGAGAGAGACGAGAGGCTGGCACTAGCAGGCTGCGATGCGAATTGCGAAGGACCGAAGAAGGCCGAAGCAATTAACCAAATGGATTTGGGTTGCAACTTGCGAAACAGAAACGGGCTGGGCTAGTAGTAAATTAAGTTGGGCTTGGGAGTTGGATTAGGGAATAGAGAGGAGAGGACTGGGTTGCGTTAGGTTGAGGGAGGAGGTGGACTGGGCCTAGAGTACTAGTTGGGTTTATTGGGTTTCAACCGAACCGAAACTACTGTCGGCAGCGACTCATCAGGTCGGGTCGGGTCGGGTTCAAATACATCTTTTCCTCTAAAGAAATCGACCCGAACCCGCTTTTTTCTGATCAAATTCGGGTTTCGGGTTTTAATTTCACCCCTACTTACAAAATCTCTCAAGCCTAACACATGAGAATAGAAAAAAGGATAGAAAGAAACGGTGCTGGACCTCATTTGCACACACAGAAAAATTCTCCTACCTTCTTTTCAATATTTACTATTTTGGATAATCATAAATGTTTATCACTTTTGTATTTTAGATTAACTCTCAAATTATTATTTTAATGTTTCTTTTTTTTTTTGGCCTTTTTTTTATATATAAAATGAGAAAGTAAAAATAGAAATAATACAAAAATATTTATCTTTTTCTTAATTTCTATGTTAAACCAAAATGTTTCAAAAAACATGTGCTGAATGGAGCAGTTTTAGGCAAAATGAGCATTGGTGTTTTTACTTTGACTTAAGTTGCCACTATAGTTATTCTTTTTCTTTTCTTTTTTCTTTTATTGAGGGGTGTTGGGGGCACTGGAAGTTTGCAATAAAGTTTTGAGAAAATTATAAAAACACCTATGGGATATAGTGAAACTGACAGTTTTGTCCTCACTGTTCTAAATATCTACAGTTACTCATTGGCCCCGTTTGGGAACAGCTTTTATACTCAGTGTTAGAGTTTTGGATAATTTATTTAACGGTTGTGATGAAAACGCAGAAGCTAAAATCTAAAAGCTACCATTAGATAGCTTTTTCAAAACCCTAACGCTAATCGCTGACACTAATGCCAAACAGGTTTATTGTCGAGTTAATATTATGATTTACCGTTACCACAAAAATGAAATAACGTCAGACCTTTCACTCCTAACCTTCTTCATTAGAAAATTTGTGCCCCCAACTTATGCATTCAACGATTTTGGCCCTTCCCATCCATCCTCTCCCCATTCACCTCCTCATTTGCCTATTCCTCCTCTTCTCCTTCCTTACCGTGAAGCCCGCAGCAGCCATAATTGCTCGTGACCCAAAACAATCAGAAAAATCATCCAATCAGAATAAACGAATGTAGACCCAAAACAATTAGAACAAACTAATTCAGACCCAGAACAATCGAAACAACAAACGAATTCATTACCCAGAATAAACGAATTTGGACTTGCCCATCATCCAGAACTAGAACAAACTACACACTGACAAGTTGTAAAATTCGACCCGACATTCTGCAATAGTTCAATTACAGGAGTTATATACTAATGGCGTGAGAAGAGCAGTTCAAGCGAAAATCTGTAACAAACATATGGCATTAAAGGAATTTGTGAAGAAAGGGGTGGGATTGGGTGAGATGGGATTCAACAAAGAAGGAGAAGATAAATAACAAACGAAACACACAAATCCGAAGGCTTCCGAATCGGGTGAGGCGTCCTCCCTTCTTGGCTTAACTTCGACCTCCACTAATGGCGGTTTCTTCTTTCTCCCTCTAAACATGTTCCCTTCTCTAGTAAATTTCTAATTGGAAGTTCCTTAGCTACGAAGAACGAAATCGAACAAAACCAAAGGAACCCACTCGATAGGAACCGAGAGGAACCCTTGCCGCCTCTCTCGCTTCTCACCACCGTGTCCTCGATTGTGTGCACTACTGCTCTAAGATGTTGATAAGAAACTGGAACCAAACTGGAGAGCCACGAATCAAAGAAGAAGCCGATGAACTGGAAAAGAGGTGAATTGAAGCCGTGATTTGGTGAAGCGATCTAAAGAAGAAGTGTGGAGAGGGTTGAGCGCCCAGGAGAGGGCAGAGAGAGAGGGTCGAGCTGCGAGGAAAGGGAAAAGGGGGAAAGAGAGGAAAGAGAGGGAAGGAGGATGAAACGTGGGGAGGAATGCGGAGGGCGGAGAAATGTGACGGTGATGGCTAAGGACGGAGGAGTGTGGCCAGCTCGAGGATTCGTTCGAAAATCATCCAAATTAATTGTTTTTGTGGTCTGCTCTTTCAGATTAATTGCTTTTGTTGATTTTTTTTTTCCAGATAAATTGGTTTGATTTAAACGAGTTTTAATAGTTGGGGGCCAAAGTTTTCAAGAAAGAAGGTTAGAAGGGCAAAATCAGGTATTTTTTAAAAAAATTTTGTGGTAATGGTGAAAAGCAACATTAACTTGATTGGAGGTAAGCTTGGGTATTTAAAACAGAAATTGCACAAGTGTAAGTTTTACTACACCAAACGGGGGTTTGTAATTTTCTCTAATGTTTTATATGAGACGAAATTGATTACATGATTCACGAAAAGAATATTCAACTAAAAGCCTTTTGTAAAATAACAAAAACATCATTAAAGCTAATGCTCTAACCCATTCAACCCATTACATAAATTGTTTCTATCAAATAAACCAATAGTATGTTGGCTTGAGACAGGATAGCAGACTCTTTTTTCTACATCATTCATAGATGCTTTTCGCTTAAACTGTCGTCATTTTTTCGTCCTTGTTTCTTGATGATAAGAATCTCAGACAAAAGTATTAAAATTGGGAAGACTGCTGAATTATATTGGGTCTCCAATCCAAAAGCTCAACGTCGTTATTAAGGGTGTCCATTGGTTGGGACAAAAAAAATTCTATTCCAAAGAAGGAAGGGGACCTTATTCCTAAGCAACCATGGGCTATTAACATGAGAAAGATTCCCTTTGGATTAGAGGTGCATGCATATCATCTTAATGATGAAAATTTGTGATAGGTGAAAAGATGACAGTAGATTTATGGATTTGGCAGAATCTTTTAAAACTCAGGATCAAATGTCCTTGTCAACTAATCTGAAGCAGGTATTCCTGAAATTTCTACTATATAAGTCCTACCACACATTGCTAGCTATATGATAACATGAGGAAGCGAATGAGGAATTAAAGTTAGAGCAATTTTTGTTGGAAAAACCCAGCAGTGCCCAAACACAGGTTCATTGCATGGATGATGCTAGCTGGTGGCCTAACAACATATGACAAGCTTATGACATGGGGCATTCCTGCGCCAAGTCGCAGCCTATCCAAGTGGATTTATAGTGTAAAACCTTTAAGGGCAAAAAAGTTGTGGCAACAGTGGGCAGAACTACATCTACTCTCTCGGCTATAATTTACCACTTAGGAAGGGAAAAGAACAATAGATACTTTCCATAAAAAAATAAAAACAATGGATACTTTAATGAAGCGAGCTCAACTTCCCCTTCCATTGCCTATAGAATCATCTTTATCTATCTGTAAAAATTAAGAAGTTGCCATGTTCTCTTGTTTACTCTTCAGTCTGGCTTAAACAGTTTTTAGGATTCTGTATTGAGGATGTGTTGGTTTAATGAATTTTTTATTTGACTATATTTAATTATCTAATATAAAAAGGTATTTTTTAATTTTTTTTTCAAAATAATATATTTTAAAATGGTTGGCTCAATTACTTTATACACCATTTCATCTTGGCCTAAATACTTATTGTTTTCCCTGAACTGTAGTAGCTCGGATAGTTTGCATCCTAAACTACGAACTGTATCAACTTGAACCTTGAACTTTGTAAAATCGGCCACTTTAGTCCTTTAACTCGGTAAAAATCTCACGTGACCTAGATGTTGTCAGGCCTTTAATGGAGCCCCCAATCCATCGACATCCCCACCGTGCCGACCTCACCATCTCTTCCAGCTTTGTCTGCCCCTCAACTTTTGTCATACTGCTTTGTCGATCTACATAACTGTCAAGCGGTGTAGCTTTATCACTTATTGCTCAATGGATTCTCACATGGCTGCTGATAGTGGAAGAGTTAGTACCAAAGCCATCAACTAAGACAAGATACATTTGGCTTGTCGAATATGATGGCCATCGATAGTTTCAATCTGCTCGAGGTAATCATTCAATCCTCCGACAATGCCAATTAAAAGTCAGATTCTCCATATATTTCTCTGATTTTGTTTTTCATTTGTTGATTCAATATGCTTTTCATGTGGGTTCTTTTTCTTGGGAAGAAGATGAAGGAGATGAAGGTCATCGTCATATTGGCGTCGAAGGGGGAGTAGACCTTGGAAGACAGATGAGGCGAGTTAGGGCGGACTGGATGTAGCAAAAAGAATGGCTGAGAGTCGACGAGAATGGCGGTGATTTCTTGCCTGATGGGAAAATAGAGGAGGAAGATTTTGTGGAGGGTTGAGATCACGTAGAGGAAGGGGTGGGGGAAGGGGCTGCTGCGATGTTGGAAGAGCAGATGAGGGGTTTGGAGAGTTGCCGCTCCATTAAAGGCAGATGATGTCTTAATCAAATGCCCTCACGTGAGAATCAGGTTGAGTTAAAAGACTAAAGTGACCAATTCATCAAACTTCAAGGTTTAAATTGATCCACTTTATAGTTAAGGGAGCTAACTATTTGAGTTACTATAGTTCAAGGGAGCAATAGACATTTAGGTCTTTCATCTTTTATCAATTTCACATCCTAGGCACACAATTTTACTTTAAAAATCAAAGGGGTAAAATCCAAACATGGTTACCAAACTTTAAGAGTCATTCCTAAAGTGGTCCCATAACCTTTTTTCAACCTCTTAAGGTCCCATAACTTAACTAGTGTGTCCTATTTTGTTTTCTACTATCAATTTAACCATTATTTTGGATGAAAATTACCTATGTGGCACCTATATTCCCACGTGACAGCTTTTTTTATGATAAGAAGTGACTATGTGGCACTCAATCGTTGCAACCATGGTACTCCTGCCACTGCGATGCAAAGTTGTTCTTGGGAAAATACTCTATCATCATCGATAGAAGCCTCTACAAGTGGTTTAAAAGCTATGGCGACATCTCCTCCACCACCTTCATCTCCGGGCAAATCCTGGTGAGGCTCAAGCTTTCCAACAATCCTCTCCCTTTACCTCATTGCTCCAGAGATGAAGACATGGTGAGATGGTGGCAAAGAGACAGAGATGAGAATTGGAAAGACAAAAAGATAGTGAAATGTGTAGGTGGTGAACGGTGAGAATTGGAGAAGATGATAAAATTGAGTTAATCAATATTTTAAGTCCCTAAAATTATTTGTCTGTATTAATTCTAGTCTAAGATTTATTATTCTTTCAATCTTGTCATTTATTACTGGCCGATCGTCGAAACCGCAAAAAATAATTTTAGTATCTCTAACAACTCAGAATAAATAAATTTATAGTCTAGCAGTGAAAACCAAGTCGAATCCCAAAGGAGATTTTTTTACTAAAAGCTTCATGTCAGAAAACTGAAATAAAAAATTTGGGGGGGGGGGGTTTCTTCAATTAAAAGCTGAAATTAATTAACTGTAGAATTAAAATGAAATTAACCAATACTAAAAACGTTCAGTTCAGGGTTGATTATCCATTCCAATCACGCAGTTGATCATCGAAAGAAAATATTTCTTCAATTCAAGCAAATAAACGGGACTCTCTTTAAAGCTAAAAAGAACCCTAAGAATTCAGCAGTAAAACTAACCAGAAAAAGCTTCAAATTAATTTCTTAATTTTAAGTAACCAGATATTGAAAAGCAATTTCTAATTATCTCAAAATCAGCATTAAGATCAATGAACCAAAAAGTTTATTTCAGGTAACAATCTAAAAGCTTGAACAATTTAACCTGTCTTACTTCTTCGTATGAACTAACCAGAAATAAAAGCAATCTCCAATCAATTCACTTGCTTCTAATTGAATTCTTTACCTAAACGGTTGAAAGAAAATCAAGCACATTTGCAATTGTAGAACCAATTCCACAAGCGAGAACAGGAAAATTAATTGCAATAAATCTGAACAACAAAGAAGTAAATATTTGAAATTAAAGAAAGTTTAAGCAAAACAAATCAATCCTCACAACCGGTGTTGGTGATGGAAATCGTCCTTAAAACTGAACTAGAAAATTACTCAGCCATCATCGAAAGAAAAACAAAGAAGAATAAAATAAACTAAAACTAGAATTACGAAAAAAGATGGAGAGCTCCCTTCGTGTGCGGCAGCCACGCTATTTAAAACAAAAGAAACCTAAAACCTATGGCTAAATTCATTAAAACTCTCTAAATTTTCTATATTATTACAAAAGTACCCCAAACAAATAAAAAGATTCAAAATAATTATAAGGTTTCAAAGTTGTTAGCCAAGCAATACTCCAGGACATCAGTAGCAACTTCAAGCTGATATTCGACCTTGATTCAGCCATTATTTCTCAAAACTCAAAGCATAAAAGTTGTATAGCTCTTTCTTATCTTCGAAATGACACCTGAATCGCATAAAACGGACATTTACAGCCAAATATATGCCCAAAATACTACAGCTGCTTTTGAACCGGCGGGGACTCGTAAATCGGGACTTTGAAGCTGAATTTGACTCCCTTAACGTGCAAACTGGGTTTGATGCTCTGAATGTGATTTGTAGCTCCAGATGTTAGCTTTCCAATGAATCAAGAATCACTTCATTCCGATCTCTGTAACTCAAGATATAATTTTTCTACTGGAACATCACCAATTTGTCAACATCCTGAAAGAGCACAACCAAATTAAAACTTGTAAAATGACAAATTAAATTCACTTTTAATCAATTAAGTCCAGATATGCCCCAAGCTACAAAACATACTCAAAATATATATTTAAGGTTCAAAACATATTAAAATATACTAAATATGAGAGAAATAAATATAATAAATATAAGCTTATCAAATTCTCCCATACTTAGCTTTTGCTCGTCCCTAGACAAAACTTAAATTAGAAACATACTTTTGAGCTGAACAGAGTAAGAGAATTTCACATCCAAGGGTCTTGAAAAACTTAACAAGAGGAATTAAGCATGCAATCTACTCTGCAATAGCAACTCAAAACTAAATAAGTCATTGAAAACAATTTCTTCTCAAGCTAGCAACAATCACCATTGAAAATCTGAGAAAAATATCAAACTTTTGTACAAAGTAAAAAGAACAAACCATGTAGTTAAGAACTTAAAAAGCACAACCGATCTTACCACAAACCCATGGAAAATAAGAAATCAGTTGAGAATTTTTTTTTTTTTATTTTACTTGATTTTTTCACTTTTTTTTTCTTATTTTATCTTTTTCTTGTGTTCCGCCGTTTAGCGAGTGTATAATAGGGGCTCTACCATACCCAAGCTACTAACTCGACATAACTCCAAAGCTGTCTTTGAGCATACTCATGTTCCCAGTACCTTTTCAAGCAGTGATCGACTCTTGCCTTAAGAGAAGACCCAAACTTACTTCAATACCCAGAACAGCGGAGTAGCAAATTTTCTCTTGTTTTTTTTCTTTTCAGAATGCAACAAGTCAAACAATTTTTATTTTTATTTTTTCTCAAGTGATTCAAATCATCCATCAACCGAACGAAACACATATTCAACTAAATAAGCTCATAATCTCACAAGGTTTAAATCAATGTACTAAGTACACAAATTTGATGAAAAAAAATCAACTTCTCAAGGTAACCATCAACTAGCTTGATCAAAAATTGCAAAAACAATTTAAAAATAAAATTTGAGAGTTGCATAAAGACTAATAAATTACTAACTCAATACTCAAGCTAAGCATTCAAGAACCAAAAAGGTGAAATCATCTAACAATTCAGATCAATGCTCAAAAGCATGAATAAAAAAAAATTGGTTCAAAAATTTTAAAAACAAAAAATTAGGGCTTAAGCTATCCACTGCCCCACACTTAAATCAAACACTGTCCTCAATGTTTACAATAAAAACATAGATGGGGAAAAGAAAATGTACTACCCTGAAAGGTGATTTCACAATGATCTATCGCCCAGAATTCGACTTCAGCTTGCTACCCAAATGGTTCGGTTCACCTCCAGCCTGAAAAAGTACTGCTGACCAAGAAAACCAGTTGTGAGAATAAAGAAACCTAAAAAATAAAAGCTGAAAAATAAAAAAATAAATAAATAAAAAAGAAAAAAAATTGTAATTGTTCGTGGTACAAAACCACGCTTGGGTTGCCTCCCAAAAGCGCTTTTTCTTTATTGTCTTTGGCTAGACAGTTTCTTCTTGCATCAACCAGGGTGCTTTGAGAATCCATCATAAAAAGATTTCAACTTATGCATTTCAGTGTTGAACACTTTATCCGTTTTCAAACTTTTAAGCTCGACTGTACCATGAGTAGAAATATCAGTAATAACAAATGGTCCAATCTAATTCAGCTCAGACTTACCAGATAACTCTTTCCATCTTTTTCTGTATTTGCGAAACACCTTTTGTCCAACCACAAATGACATCTCATGTTCTTGGTGCAACTTGACATTTTTTTTCTTACCTTTTTGTGCAAACCTTACTTGGTTTTCAACCTTTGTTCCTGATTCATTATGCACCAAAGTATCAATTTTTTCAACAAAAGAAACAGAATTATCCTTGTCAGTTTCCTTTAATGTGTCAAAAATATTAAACTGTGCAATTTTTCCATCAAATTTCATTGTGAGAGTGCGAGTATCCACATCAATCTTAGTTTTGGATGTCTTTAAAAATGGTCTTCCTAACAAAATAGGAGCAGTTAGGTCATCATTCTCCATATCAAGCACATAAAAATCAGCAGGAAAAATTAAATCTTTTATTTGCACAAGAACATCCTCAGCCATGCCCCTAGGATAGGCATTGGATTTATCAGCTAATTGCATCACAACACTAGTTTCATTCAAAGGTCCAAGTTTCAAAGAAGCATATATTGAATATGACATGACATTCATTGAGGCTCCCAAATCTAACATAGCTTTTTTCACATTAAAATTGCCTATTACACATGGTATAGTAAACATACCAGGGTCCTTACACTTCTCAGGCAACTTTCTTTGGATTATTGCTGACACATTCTCCCCAACTTTGATTGTCTCATCAACTTTCAGCTTCTTTTTATTGGTGCACAACTCTTTCAGAAACTTGGCATACCGTGGCACTTGCTTAATTGCATCCAGCAAGGGTATGTTGATTTTGACCTTCCTAAGAGTTTCAAGAATTTCCTGCTTGGTCTCCTCTTTCTTTGATTTAGCCAACCTACCAGGAAAAGGAGGTGGGATTATAATTTTTGATTTTGGAAAAATTGGCTTGTTGCTTACCTTCTCAGTTTGTGCATCAGAAGTTGATGGTTTTAGGCTATCTTGTTCTTTTTTAAGTGCTGCCATTTTTTATGTGGCAGTTTGCACCTCTTTGCCACTTTGAAAGGTCATGGCATTAACATGCTCTCTTGGGTTGATTTCAGCTTGAGATGACAGCCTCCTTTTTTCATCTTCAATTTTGTTCAATGAGCTGCTAGTTGTGAAATTTGGTTCCCCAAGTCTTTAATGCTAGCCCTTGTTTTCTATTGAAACATTTGAGTGTTAGTGGCTAAAGCTTTCACAATATCTTGTAAAGCCATACCTGAATTTGGTGCTTGGTTTTGTGATGGAGGAGCTGGTTTGTTATAACCAGTAGATGGATACGGTGGCTGATTGTTTGGCTACCCATATCTCATATTCGGGTGGTCTCTCCAACCAGGGTTGTATTGATTGGCATATGGGTCATACATTCTTGGTTGGTTAACAAACCCGCTTGCCGCATTTACTTGAGGTGTTGTATCCTCTTGTAGTTGTGGGCACGAGTCAGTAAAGTGTCCTTGAATAGAGCAAATGCCACAAACTCTAGAATTTTGGACTTGTCCCAAGGCAACTTGTCTAACAAGAGAGGTTAGTTCAGAAAGTTGAGCTTCAATATTCGAAGTTCCTACCTCATTTACCTTTTTCGGCACATGGTCTACCCGTGTCCCAAATTATTGCGAGTTGGCTGCCATTTTAGAAATCAAGTCTTTTGCTTCTTCGGACGTCTTTTCTACAAGTGCTCCTCCACTTGCAGCATCTAACATACATTGATCCATGAACAGTAGCCCTTCGTAGAAGTACTGCAGTAACAGTTGATCAGAAATTTGGTGATGTGGGCAGCTTGCACATAGCTGGTTGAACCTCTCCCAGTACTCATATAGGTTTTCTCCGCTGTACTGACGAATCCCGCTGATTTCCTTCCGAATTGTCCTAGCCTTTAAAGCTGGAAAGAATTTCTCCAAAAATTTTCTCTTCAAGTCATTGCAGGTTCTGATCGAACCGAAGGGAAGGTAGTACAGCCAGTCTATTGCCTTGTCCGCCAATGAGAACAGGAAGGCTCTCAGTTTAATCTATTCTTCTGTAACTCCTTGTGGTTTCATGGTCGAGCAGACTACATGAAATTCCTTCAAGTGTTTGTAGGGGTCCTCACCTGCGAGACCACGAAAAGTAGGCAATAAATGAATTAATCCAGATTTTAATTCAAATGCAATCTCAATATCTGGAAAATCGATGCACAGGGGTTGCTGGACAACATCAGGAGTTGCCAACTCCCTTAGTGTTCTTTGAGCTGCTATCTCTATATTAACAACTGGTTCTTCTTCACTTTCTGAGTTGTTGTTCGCAGATGTCGAAGCTGAAAAATTGACTGCTTGTCTTTTCGCTTTTCTGTTTGCGTTTGCTGTTTTCTCAATCTCTGGATCAAACACTAATTCACCTGTATGAGAAGATCTGGGCATAAGTCAGTTAACTGAGAAAGAAAGAAAATAAAGAAAATAAAGAAAATAAAGAAATAAATGAAAAGGAAACTTTAACAGAAAAAGAAATCTCCCCGGCAACGACGCCAAATTTTTGGCCGATCATTGAAACCGCAAAAAATAATTATGGTATCTCTAACAACTCAGAATAAATAAATTTATAGTCTAGCAGTGAAAACCAGGTCGAATCCCAAAGGAGATTTTTTTACTGAAAGCTTCCTGTCAGAAAACTGAAATAAAATATTGGGGGGTTTCTTCAATTAAAAGCTGAAATTAATTAACTGTAGAATCAAAACGAAATTAACCAATACTAAAAACGTTCAGTTCAGGGTTAATTATTCATTCCAATCACACAGTTGATCATCGAAAGAAAATATTTCTTCAATTCAAGGAAATAAACATGACTCTCTTTAAAGCTAAAAAGAACCCTACGAATTCAGCAGTAAAATTAATCAGAAAAAGCTTCAGATTAATTTCTTAATTTTAAGTAACCAGATATTAAAAAATAATTTCTAATTATCTCAAAATCAGTATTAAGATCAATGAACCAAAAAGTTTATTTCAGGTAACAATCCAAAAGCTTGAACAATTTAACCTGTCTTACTTTTTCGTATGAACTAACCAGAAATAAAAAAAAATTTCAATCAATTCACTTGCTTCCAATTGAATTCTTCACTTAAGCGGTTGAAAGAAAATCAAGCATATTTGCAATTGCAGAACCAATTCAACAAGCGAGAACAGGAAAATTAATTATAATAAATTTAAACAACAAAGAAGTAAATATTTGAAATTAAAGAAAGTTTAAGCAAAAAAATCAATCCTCACAACTGGTGTTGGTGATGGAAGTCGTCCCTAAAACTGAACTAGAAAATTACTCAGCCATCATCGAAAGAAAAACAAAGATGAATAAAATAAACTAAAACTAGAATTACGAAAAAATTGGAGAGCTCCCTTGGTGTGCGGCCGCCACACTATTTAAAACCAAAGAAACCTAAAACCTATGGCTAAACTCATTAAAACTCTCTAAACTTTTTATATTATTACAAAAGTACCCTAAACAAATAAAAAGATTCAAAATAACTATAAGGTTTCAAAGTTGTCAGCCAAGTAATACTCCAGGATATCAATAGCAAGTTCAAGCTGATATTCGACCTTGATGCAGCCATTATTTCTCAAAACTCAAAGCATAAAAGTTGTATAGCTCTTTCTTATATTCGAAACAACACCTGAATCGCATAAAACGGACATTTACAGCCAAAGATATGCCCAAAATACTACAGCTGCTTTTAAACCGGCGGAGACTCGTAAATCGTGACTTTGAAGCCGAATTTGACCCTCTTAACATGCAAATTGGGTTTGATGCTCTGAATGTGATTTGTAGCTCCAGATGTTAGCTTTCCAATGAATCAAGAATCACTTCATTCCGATCTCTGTAGCTCAAGATATAATTTTTCTACCGGAACATCACCAATCTGTCAATATCCTGAAAGAGCACAACCAAATTAAAACTTGGAAAGATATGCTCTAAGCTACAAAACATACTCAAAATATATATTTAAGGTTCAAAATATATTAAAACATACTAAATATGAGAGAAATAAATATAATAAATATAAGCTTATTAATTACCATGAAAAAAGATGCCATATGACAATTTAGGTGTCACTTAGGCAATTTCCTTCATAAAATAAAGCCTGAAATGATGGTAGGAACTAAAATAGAACATGTGAATTGAGTTAGAGGACTTTAATGGTTGCTTTTAGAGTTGATGGACCACCTTAGGATAACCCTTAAAATTAAAGGATCAAATTTGAATTTTACCCAAAAATTGACACTCTAAGGCTTACAAAATTTGATAGTCCGAAATGCATGATTGGTCCTTTAACTTGGCAAACATGATGAGTTAGTCCTCTATCTTTAACTCAGTATGAGTTAGTCCTCTAACTTAGCATATTAAGCATTTTGGTGCCTCAACTTTACTAAATTAAGCTAATAAATCCTATGTGGGATGTAAAACGTCCACATGAGGTAAATGCCATGTGTGGGGGTTGTTGAAACAATCCCAGTTTCGTAGAATTAGGGCTTGGTCGAGTAATTGGTGTTGTTGAACAATGCTTTTGCTGGGAAATTAGGTTGGTTTCCAAATTAGGCCCATTTTCAAATTGACGATCACTAAAACAAAAACCCATAATTTCTTTTAATTATCGATTTTAATAAAGACCAAAACTGGTTCGATTTCTAAATTTGCCTATTCGAATCGACGATCACCATAACAAATTCTGGCCACAACAAAAACCCAGAATTAGGCTGATGTCTGAATTGACATTCACCAGAACAAAAATGCATCAACAGGCTCGGGTTGCGGGAGACTAAACTGATGGGAGAGGAGGCGAGATCAATAGCAGACGGGATACAAGATTGATGAGAGGAGAGGCAAGACCAACAGGAGATGAGAGATGAGACCGACAGGAGACGAAACCAATAGGAGGAGAGGTGACACCAATGGGAGATGGGAGACAAAACTGACGTGATGGGAGGAAATGTGAGACTGACGGCAAAGGGAACGAAGAGGGTTGTAAGAGAAGGAAGTCAACGGCACTAGGGAAGTGATCGGGCGGCATTGGAGAGGATAAGCCACCAGCAAGGTGCAAAAAGAAACGTTGTTTGTCATTCTGTCCACCGAGGGACTAACTCGCTTAACTTTTCAAAGTTAAGAGACTAAGTTGTACTGATTCAAAGCTAAAGGACTAGCTTGCTTGAATTAGAAAAGCTAAGGGACCAAATATGCATTTTTGCCAATTTGATATTGATCATGTGCTACCTATAGCGTAAATTGCACGATTAGACTCTAACCTTTAATTATTGTTCCAGATTTAACCTCAGCCTCCATATTGCACGTTTTGCCTCCCTGATCTCGTTACCACCACCACCCCTTCCGTCCCACCCAGCCTTCCTCTCCCTGCCGCCGTCGCTCTCCGACCTTCTTCTCCTCGCCGCTATTGCTCTCTGGCCTTCCTCTACTCACTGTCGTTCCTCCACCCGCCGTCGTTTCTCTTCCTTCCCTCCTTCTCGACCTCTCTCGGCCCTACTTACCTCCCACTCGGCCTCACCCAATTCGTGCATCCTTGTAGTCGTGATTGGAGTGAGGATAGATTCGGATCTGTGAAGGAGAGGAGATGGGGGATGAGGCATTGCAGACCGATGGCGCCGGAAACAAACAACAACGTGTCGAAGACCGAATCAAAAAATGCCTAAATTGAACGATGCCCGAATCAAACGACGCGAAAATCGAACGATGGCTCGTTAAAGACCGATGGCACCCAACGTATATCCTCCTCCCACTACTGATATTGTTCTCTGCCTTTTCCTTGAGAGTTTGCCCTTTGACTTCGTTGAGGTCTGATTGGGACCATTTTCTGATGCGGGACGGGGATGAAGGACGAATGTTGGGGACAGAGGATGATTGTGGTTGGGGGGTGAGGGCTGGTGGCAGGAGAGGCTGAAGAGGGAGGTTGAGATGAGGAAGGGAGTTTGATTTTAGATTTTAATGTTTTGAAGATTTTTTTATTAAAAAGAAAAGTTTTTAAAGGCTAAACTTAGCATGTTTTTCTATAATACTATGCTGATGTAGTGTTTTTTTATCTAAACTAACAATTTTCGTCACATAAATGTCTAAATTAAAATATTTTAATTACTATACTTATAGTACCGTTGAAATTTTTTAAGAGATCATTTCAGACGAGTGTAGTTCACTCATCAAACATCATTTGTCTGAGAAATGAAAACCAACCACTGCCGTTGTTGTCCAGAGTACGCTCGAGGCACGCCCGCAGCCACACGTTAAATCACGGCATTTTAGCGCGGGTAAAAAACCTTACTGTTTCGGCAAAAATTCCCTTTTACCCCCTAAACTTTATCAACTCGGACTTTTAACCTCCTAAACTATGAATCGGTACCAATCGCCCCTTGAATTATGTAAAATAGGACCTTTTACCCCCTTAATGAATCACATGATGGGACGCACACCTGATATCACGTGCTTCATTAAACTGAGTCCCGGGGGTAAAAGGTCCCGTTAAACAAAGTTTGAGGACCGATTAGTACTGAATCAAAGTTCAAGGGGTTAAAGTCTGATTTGATAAAGTACAGGGGCCAAAATGTAATTTTTGCCTACTGTTTCTCATGAATTTTAATTTCCTGGCATTTTGTTACTCAGAAAAGGAATTTTTCAGAAAAAATAAAAAAATTATCTGTCAACTTGCTACAGAAAATTGACCATCTTGGATGAGAGTCAGCACAACTTTCCAAGTGTGTTTCTCTCCAACTCGCAGTATTCTTGCTGATAAACTACAAATTTAATGGGAAGTTGCCCACTCACTAATGGGTATCAGTAAGAATCTTTTCCATTCAGTTTTCTTGCTTGCTGTCCCCCCGTTTTGCTTTCTGTCAACAGCTATCTGTTCTATCCTATGACTTCGTTTTGAATTCTCTTTTGCAGGGTCTGTAGCAATGTCCTTCCTTTAGCCTCAGGACCTCAGGTGAGGGTTTGGTCATCGTGAAAAGGAAGAAAAGTATCCCGAGTCACGTTTTTCATTTTCAGAGGGGTTGTAGGCTTTAGCTTTTTCACTACTTTATCCAGTTTGCTGCTGAGTAAAAAGGAGCTTTCTTGGCATAATTCTTTCTCTCTGATTGATTTATTCCTTGATTGGTTGGCCTCTCCTGGTTTCCTTTGCTGGGAGCAAAAAAGAAAAAAAATCCGAAAACCTTGGGTCACTTCTGAAAATTGTTTTGTAAATCATGCTTTTTGGCCTGCTTATGTTTTAAGCTTGACGGAGCCTCTTCCTTGCCTTGGACCAAGAGGATTTCCTTCCTTAAGTTCTCTTTCTCTTAGATGAAGATATTGATTTCTTGGTTGGTTTTTCTGACACGAACATATCTTTAGGTTATTATAGTTATGAGAATGAATTGTTTGCAGTGAATTCGAGTAATTTGCGTGTTTATTGTTTATTTGTGGTTTCTTTTTTGGTTTTTGAAGCTAGGAGATCGGTGATGTTAGTTGGTATAACCATGAATTTGGCTGTGCTGCTTTCGACTTTGTTTATCTATGGTGGTGTGCTTTCCGAGGGGGTTCAAAACCCTGATGTGGTGAATATTGGGGCTATATTCACTCTTTCCACTGTTTATGGGAAAGTTGCAGAGATAGCATTGAAGGCTGCTGAGGCAGATATTAATTCCGATCCAAGCATTCTTGGAGGAACGAAGCTGTCCATAACGATATATGATTCCAACTATAGTGGATTTCTAAGCATTATTGGAGGTATCTGGATTCTTGTCAATCTTGAATGGCTCTATTCACTTGTTACTTCTGCTCATTTGCCCTGGGTTTGCTTAAACAATTTACAACCTAGTCATGAACCAAATGCTTAATGTTTCTGTGCAGTTAATTTCATTATTGAGACAGTAGCACCTTTTAATTGCATTTTAATACAGCATTGCAGTTCATGGAGACTGATACTATCGCTATAATTGGCCCCCAAACTTCAGTTACAGCGCATGTGCTATCACATCTTTCAAATGAACTCCATGTGCCGCTATTGTCATTCACAGCTCTAGACCCAACATTATCACCTCGCCAGTACCCATATTTTGTGCAGACAGCACCTAATGACCTCTTTCAGATGAGTGCAATTGCTGAAATGGTTGGTTACTTTGGTTGGGCTGAAGTGATTGCCATCTATACAGATGATGATCAGAGTAGAAATGGTGTAATAACATTAGGTGAGAAACTTGCTGAGAAACGTTGCAGAATTGCTTATAAAGCAGCATTGCGCACAGACCCGGTAGCAAGACCAAGTGATGTGAGAAATGAATTGTTGAAGATTCAGTTCATGGAATCTCGTGTCATTGTTGTGAATGCCTTATCAAAATCAGGCATACTGATTCTTGATGTAGCCAAGAGTTTAGGAATGATAGACAATGGGTACGTTTGGATTGCTACAAGCTGGCTATCTGTTGTTCTAGATTCGAATTCTTCGCTTGCATCAAACAATGCTAGTTCATTTCAAGGAGCACTTACATTTCGACCACATACACCAGGCTCGACAAAGAAAAAGGATTTTATTTCTCGTTGGGATAAGCTTAGTAATGGCTCTATTGGCTTCAATCCGTATGCTCTATATGCATATGATACAGTTTGGATGATTGCTCAATCAACAAAGCTATTTCTAGATCATGGTGGAACCATTTCATTTTCCAATGATACAACATTAGCAGCTCTTAGAGGAGGTACTCTGAACCTTTCTGCATTAAGTGTATTTGATGGTGGGGGTAAATTACTTAATAACATCTTGGACACCAACATGACAGGTCTGACTGGTCACATTCAATATGATTCAGACAGGTCTTTGTTAAATCCCGCATTTGAAATCATTAATGTAATTGGCTCTAGGTGTCAGAAGATTGGGTACTGGTCTAATCATTCTGGCTTGTCAATTGTGCCCCCAGAGACTCTCTATGGAAAAAAGCCTAACACTTCTAGCTCAAACCAGCAATTGAACAGTGTTATATGGCCTGGAGGGGAAACAAAGACTCCTCGTGGATGGGTTTTCCCAAACAATGGGAGGCGGTTGAAGATTGGAGTTCCCAATAGAGTTAGCTACCGATCTGTTGTCTCAAAAAATGGATCAGGTGTAGTTGAAGGATATAGCATAGATGTTTTCTGTGCTGCCGTTAAGTTGCTACCGTATGCAGTTCCCTTCGAGTTTATTCCATATGGGGATGGTCATAAGAATCCCATTTTCAATGACCTGGTCTATAAAATCACTGCTGGGGTGAGTGAACATTGAAGAAAGTGCGTTTGATTCTTTTGTTCGATGAAAACTGCAAAATATCTTTGAATTTTATTGTTCCTGTAGGTCTTTGATGCTGTTGTAGGAGACATATCAATTGTCACAAACAGAACAAAGATTGTAGATTTCACTCAGCCATATATAGAATCTGGCCTGGTTGTGGTGGCACCAGTAAAAAAGTTAAGCTCAAATCCTTGGGCTTTCTTGCGGCCATTTACTCCATTAATGTGGGGGGTCACAGCTGTGTTTTTCCTTGTCGTGGGAGCTGTTGTGTGGATTCTTGAACATAGACTAAACAATGAATTTCGTGGTCCTCCAAAGCAGCAGATTGCCACGATTTTATGGTGAGTTTATAATGCTTTTGTTAAGCATGCAAAACTGAAGTGACTCAACAGATTGCATATGCACGTTCTTCACAGTTGTGGAATGCGTTTTGTCTTGTTTGGGCTGTGTTTCTCCACCAACCATGGTTTTTCTGATGTCCGGCATCCAATCAACATAACTGACAATCCTGCATCTAATTGTAAATTTCTGTCTGTTCAAATGGATCAAACGTTTATCCTTTCCTATGAATCAGTAACTTATTGCTTCTTCTTGAATTTTTACTAGCTAGCACATATATTTCCACTGATTTTCTTTAAAGAAATATAATTTATTCCTTCCACTTTTGCAGGTTTAGTTTCTCTACGATGTTTTTTGCACATAGTAAGTACCTTATTTCACAATTGAATAGTCCCATCACATGACAAATTACCCTTGCTGGATATATTACGGGTGGAGTCATCAACAATTTTGCAGGAGAAAATACAGTGAGCACGCTTGGACGGCTTGTGCTGTTCATCTGGCTTTTTGTAGTTCTGATTCTCACCTCAAGCTACACTGCCAGCCTGACTTCAATCCTTACCGTGCAGCAGCTGTCCTCTCCTATCCAAGGAATTGATTCTTTGATAACCATTAATAAACCGATAGGTTTCCAAGTGGGGTCATTTGCTGAAAACTATCTGAATGATGAGCTGAGCATCGCAAAATCTAGACTTGTTCCTCTTGGCTCACCTGCAGAGTATGCAGATGCACTTGAGAGAAAAACTGTGGCTGCCATTGTTGACGAGCAACCATATGTGGAGCTATTCCTCTCAAACAATTGCAAGTTCTCTATTAGGGGTCAAGAGTTCACCAAAGGTGGATGGGGTTTTGTGAGTATCTCATACCTACAGTCAGGAAACAGACTTTCTGTGTATTCATCTTTATCGTGCTAATATTGTGTTGCCAAAATCTGATTTTGTAGACTTTCCATCCAGATACTTCCCATTGTATTCCCTACAGGGGGATGATTTCATGTGCTTCCCTTTTTCAGGCATTTCCCAGGGGTTCTCCCTTGGCTGTTGACTTGTCAACTGCCATACTTGCTCTATCAGAGAATGGTGAGCTCCAGAAGATTCACGACAGGTGGCTATCAAGAAAAGCTCGCTGTCCCTCAAGATCTGAGTCTGGGTCAGAGCAGCTTCATTTAGAAAGCTTCTGGGGACTGTTCCTTATCAGTGGGATTGCGTGTCTGATAGCTATGAGTATATACTTTTGCATGATGTTTCGTAAGGTCCGGCAGCGTATCAAACAAGAGCAAGAGTTGGTCTCTCGTGGTGGTTCATTATCTAAACAAGTGCAAACATTCCTGACTCTAGTTGATGAGAAGGCAGACAAATCTAGAAGCAGCTCCAAACGAAAACACAATGAAACCTCACTGGATCGGTATCATCATGACGGTGAATCGAATAGTGGACCGAAGAGAATGCAGCGAAGCAGTTCTCTGGGGAGACCTGATGTCGATAATAGGCTGTCTTGAACATTCAGGTCCTTCTTGTTTCTTAGTAACTTGCACGTCACTTGTCCTTGGTCATAGACTTTCCTTTAACTCACCTCAGTTGCTATGTTGTAACAGTGTGTTCGACTGTGTATATCCATTCCATGAGATGTAATGCAGGGTACATGATGTAATATCTCTAGTATTTTATCAGAATTTCCATTTCCGGCAAGGATAAGAATTTTGCTACATTATTTACATTTTGTTTTAACGATTGATGACATAGTTGACGATGATCAATCTTCTAATCGGTGAAGTTAGTTTTCTATTTAGATACGTCCAATGAGTAACTTGAACATCTTCAACCAAACAATAGAAGCTGTTTCACCATCCTAATGACAGGGTGCGAAAATAACTAACATTGCCGCCTCCACATTACTTGCCTTCTCAGACCACCAGAAAATTAGCGAGTATCATCATTTGCGCCAAATTGTGTCTTAGATGTCGCTAATTTGACTGATAAAAAACCTTTGATGCCGGGTCCAGGGGCTTCATATCTAGACTTCACTACGAATCAGAGGATGGCAGGAAAGGTTAAAAGGAGAAAGTAATAGCTCATCCTGTCCTGTTGTACAACACACTTGCTACAGTATTTGTTATGGACCTCCTAGTAGTTAGCACTCCCGAGAGAGATAAAATGTTCTAAATTAAGTTTAGAACTTTAATTTCAAGTTTACAAAGCTAGAATAAAGGAGTTACAAAAAATTCACTAAGTTCCAAGGAGGTTTAAGCACTAGATGAGGAGCAGGGGTAAAATGGTAATTTTGCATCCTGAGTAATCGGGCGGGGTCCCGAATGTTTTAAGTTAAGTTTTGTAAATTAACCTTTAACCTTAACTCAAACTTGAAACAATAACAAGAATTAAGCAAGAAATGAGCATGTGTTAAAAGATGGGGGTTTATGTGTTTAAGGGTTGTAACTTGGATGGCTTAAGGGGTTAAGTGAGGGTTTAAGAAGGGAAAGGTGGCTAATGGCTGCCATAACCACGTTTTCCCCTCTCAAGCACTCATTTCTCTCTCAATTCAAGCTAGAAGTCAAGTGATCTTGATTCCTAGAGTTGCCATCCAAGGATACCAACCAAGAGGAACTTGTTTCAAGCTAAAAAACAAGGTTTGGAGGCTTGGAAGCATGATTTCTCTACTCCCCTATTTTTGATACGTGGTAAGCATTGTGTTCTTGGTTAATTCTATGTTATTTAAGTGAATTGAGGCTTGGGTTTTGGTTAGAGAGGAAGATTGTGATGTTTGGTGCTTTGGTTTTGATTGGAACTTAGGTGAGGATTTCTTGCACTTGGTTGCTTGAAAAGAGGAGTGATTCTAGCTTGTATCTTGGAGTTGAGGTAAGGGAGTAGTGTTTGTAAGCTTGAACAATGCTTGTGGCTTGAGTTTGTTGTAAGAAATTGATTGAAATTAGCCATAGCATTGAGTATGAGTTTTGGTTGAATTGTGGTGAACTATGAGGTTTGAGGAAGATTTGATGATGTTATAGAGCATCATTAATGGCATTGTGATAGTTGGTTATGTTCCTTGCAACATGAACTATGTGTGTGTGAAGTTTGGTGGCTTTTTATGCATGTTTGATATGTGTACTGAGTAGCTAAAGGTCATAGCAGCAAAATGCATGCCAATTCTGCAGTTTTGCAGATTGGCGACACGTCGCCAATTGGAAAAAGGATCACAGAACGTCGACAACTGTGGCGACGCATCGCCACGGTTGACGACGCGTCGCCAAAACAGTATTGGAGACCTGATTTTGTTTTTAGCATAACTTTTCGCTCGGGTGTCCGATTGAGGTGATTCAAAGTTCCACGTGAAGCTAAGAGGGAGTACTATCATTTACAAGTTTTAGAAACATCTAAAATTCCCCAGATTTAAAGTTGTTTTGAATCAAAGTGAGGATAATTTTTAAAGGCAGAATTTTGCACATTTTGCTAGGATGATTAAGGTGAGTCCCAAAGGGGTCCTTTAGGTACCTTGGGCCTCAAGTATGCCGGGGGTACTTCAAGACTTCCTGAAGTCCCTCGAGAAGTGGGAGTTTCCTTGAGTTTTGAAAAGTTTTGAGGTTACTTGTTGAGTAAGTAAGGAAACTAAGTTGCAAGCGAATATAACCAAGTGTCATGAGCTTGAGGTGTAAGTTTTAGAACCCTTGGCAACCTGGCAGTGTTGGAAATCACGAGGTTGTAAGGAGAGGCTTCAAATGCACCGAGGTTATGCGGTTAACAACCTAGTTACATAGTTCTCACCACAACTCCCCTGCACAACAAAGTTAAGGAGAGGTTATATAATAAGTCAGGCGTAAGCTAAGGCTTACGAGGCACAAGTCGAGGGCTAGACTTGTGAGCCACGGAGTGACGCCCGTGAGAAAGTAAGAAAATTATGTGAGGAGTGGTCCTTCGGGATCCGAGCATGCATATCCATATATTTACATATATGAGAGGTCCCTCACATTGTAAGAGCCAGTAGAGAGTATGCATGAGTTATTTCATATCTGTTCACAGTTTTACTATTGGTACATGAGGTTACCCCTTACTGAGAATCTTGGATTCTCACCCTTACTGTTTTGTTGTGCAGATACAGAAGGAGTCGGGCCGAGTGACCATTGAAGGTTACTCTGATAGTAGTTTTTGGTGCACAGGTAGAATACCTGAGTTTTGATGATTCTAGTACTTATTGTTTGGATGCTTGTTGGTCTTGCACAGTACTAACTAAGTTGATCATTAGTTACAGAGCCTAGTGCACATTGGACATAGTCAGGCATAGCTGGACCTAGTTGGATCCAGAGGGATCTCTAAAGCTCGCCACTGGGATTCACATCCAAGGTGGGAGTTAGTATGAGAAGATCTCAGTAGAGGATTTTGTGTTTATACACAGTACTTAGTTGCCTCCTTAGTTATGAAATGAAGAGTCATGGACTCGAGGATTGCTTTCTGGGCGGGGGCATTAGCTACTATATGTATGAATGCTCACGCATGTTGCTATGTGTAGTTAACTCATATAAAGGTTGATTTGTATGCTTTGACTGCTCTACTTGTTTTATTTGAAAAATTGTGGCCACATTAACATTTTATGGTTTTAAATAACCCGTCAAAGCATAAAGAGCATGCATATTGCATATTCTAGGATAATCAACTAGTGACATGGATTTAATCCGCGCACATATCAATGAGTCCAACTGCAATCCGCCGTGAGACCAAGTTCTCACAGGTGTCTTGGGTAGGGGCCAGGGACGGCCGTGTCAGTATTTTTCCTCCAAGAACATGTGAAATGAGAGTCGTTAAAAAATGTAACAAACAGATACAAGAATTTTTCTTCACAAACCAAACTGCCTGCTCAACCGAAGAATAAAAAAGCACACTCATCCAAGCTGTTTCGATCTGTTGATGGCTACTTCAATAGTGCTCCGCAGCAGCAACTTGCCTTGCACCAACTGAGAACAACTCTGCCACCACTTCGAGAGGCATCCCTTTGGTATCTGGAACTTTTAGAAAGACAAATATCCACGATATGAAGCATATGATTGCATACATGCCAAAAACACCAGCTAGACCAACAGATTTAAGCAACTGTGGCAGAGAATAGGTGACAATGATGTTGCCAATCCAAAATGCAAGGGCGCATATGGAGATACAGATGCCTCGAACCCGTGTGGGAAATATCTCTGCGCAAAGAATGCCGGGGATAGGCCCGAATCCCATAACAAAGAAACAGCAATAGAGAATGATGCTAACAGTTGAAACTGAAGCGTGCACAACTTTTCCCATAGGCACCACATTGCCAATGACTAAAATGATAAGAGACAGTATCAGGATCGGGATTGTGGTGAGCAGCAAATTCCTGCAGTGTGTGAAGGGAAGATCAATAAACCTCAGATACGAACCAAATTGAAGGAACAATAAACCTCAGATATGACCCGAATTGAAGGAAAAACAAACTAACAACCTCACCTTACTGAGAGTGAAAGCAAGTGGAATGGTAGGATGAAAGTTTTTGACATTTCATTCAACTACTAAAAGAGTTCAGATATGCCAAGGGACTGATAGGAGGAAAATTTACCTTCTGCCGGCAATGTCCATTAGTCTCATGGCAATAGCTATGCTTGGAAGCATCAACAAGGCTGTTATACCACTGACGAGAAGAGACAAGGATGCTGAACTAATTTCCAAATTTGAAAGAAGTACTCCAACACCTGCCTGCTCGAAGATTTGGGGAGTATGGTATAGAACCCCATTGATTCCTGATAACTGCGCACTCCATTATATTTTCAAAGCATGTAAGCCAACTTTTAACAATCAATGCTTAGCCCAACAGTCAAGGCTTATGGCTGTTACCACAAGGGTCCAATGTAAGAAAGACTAAAAATTAAAAAGCAGTCATCCTTGAACAAGAAGGAGGCAGATGAAAAAATATTTTGCCAGTTCCCCTGCAATAGCTAAAAGGGTATTTGCATCTAGGAAGCGTACTTTTTTTTCCTCTGTAAATTGTTGCCACTAAATAATTTACCTGCTGAAGTATCTGAATGCCCAAACCAAGAAGCAATGCATGCCTCACTCCTGGTTCAAAGAGATCACCCCAAGTTGGCCCCTTTGGTGCAGCTTCAGATGAATGAAGCATAGCTGGCCCAATCGGATGCTCCTTCATGAGCTCTTTGGAATACAAGGCTGGTTGACCTACCAAAGCAGCAGCTTGAGAAAATTCACTCTCAGCATGGGCATCACCACCGTGCAGGGAAACAGCAGACCCACACCCAGTTCCCAGGACACCCTGTTGGTACAAATAGATTCTTTTAAACCCTCCCTCATTTTTTCCACTCGTCCCTTCATTTTCGGGCAATTTCCATGCCAGCTGCCAACCGCCACCAACACCCATGCTACTGGCTGGTTCTCCACTTTGCCCAGTGCTACCAAATCTCACACTTGCAAACGTTCCATGGGCAGCTGGGGGCATGGCCTTTTCATAAGTTGTTGCTTGACGTGACATCAGTGGACTATGTAAATTCTCATCCGAATCACCAGCAGCCCCTTCAGATTGGTATTCCTCACCCTCTCTGGCAACACTCTCTTCATCCCACTCTTCATCTCTAGCTTGATTACCTCCAACACTGAACATGCTACCTAAGTGTGGAAAAAGTGCACTTCTCATGCTTCCTGTCTCTGGGGCCTTCTCATGTATTCTTCGAAAGAGAGTTACAAGAGAATCCATGAGAGGAACATTCCGGGTTGCCATGCTTCCCAGTCTAGATGCATGACCAATAGCACTCCCTCCAGTAATAGGCCTAGCAACCCAGGACAAACCTGTCTCAAGACCATAAAACTTGATTTGATCTTTATCTTCTGAAACATCCAGATCCTGAGTGTCATCAGTAGCTGGGGCAATTATATACTCCTCTATGGATTTTTCACCCCCGACACCAAGTCCCTCCACTAACAATGCTATCTCACCTGGTTACCCGAGCAAAATCAGTACTGAGTACCAACCAGAAGATGCATCCTTATTCAGCAACTCAAAACAAAAGGATACATGTTTCAAAATTATTTTAGTCCCTCACATTAGAGATAAATGGGGCTAAAAAGGAAGGAAAGGAGAGAGAGAAACACCACCATACAGTGAACTAGAGACGACCCATCAATCACACTCATTTAAAGCAAAAACAAAATGATAATCCCTACGTAACTGACCTGCAACATCTTCCCTGCCACGCAGCATCTGCAAAACCTTTTTGGCCTCAGCCATGCGCCCCTTACTCACAAGCCAACGTGGAGACTCGGGTAAGAAAAGTAATGTCATTACAAAATAGACGAGGGAAGGAATTGAGAGAACTCCAAGCATCAACCTCCAGCTTGGCGATTTAATCAGGGACATTCCAAAGACCATGCAATATGAAAAAAACATACCAATGGAACCTGTAAACTGTGGGAGTGTATTTAAAAGTCCCCTTGTTTCAGGCGGTGCAGTCTCAGATATATAAACAGGAACAAGTGTAACAGCCAGCCCAACTCCAAAGCCATCCAAAAGTCTTCCCAGAAGCAGGACATACACATTCGGGGACCAAATCATTACAAGACCACCAAGAAAATAGAGGATGGAAGAGGCTATTAACAAAGGCCGACGGCCTAGCCAGTCTGCTATGCCTCCTGAGCATGCAGTAACACAGGCTGCTCCAATAAGAGACATGGCTACAATTAACCGCTCAAAGGTGGGTTCAGTTTCCAATTTAAACTCTCTTTTTATGTACAGGATACCACCTGCAGCAGAAAAGAAGAGACAAAGCAGAAGCAAAAACCATTCATGAAGCTGATTAGAGAAAGGAGATCAAAGTAAATAATCCTTATCAAACAACTTAAAATGATAGTTGCTATCTTTTTGTTTAAGAAAGTGTGAGAGAGCAGATTACCAGCAATTGTGGCACTATCCCATCCTTGCAACAAGTTACCAACAGCAGCAACAACAGCTACAAGCAAAGCTCCGCTCATTTTCTCCAAACACCCAGAATTCAATCCTCTCAACAGTTGAGCACTACACTAAGTGCCCAAAAGCATCAGGCCGGGCCCAGATCACAGGCAAAACAACCTAGCAATCAAAAGAAGTTCTTCACAACCCACTTGGACACATTCAACCTTCCGTTATGAATCATCAAATCAAGAGATTTTCAAGCCAAGGTAAAAAAGCATCTTGCTATTGAAGAGAAGGGAAACAAAATAACACCCAATTCCATGTTACCATGATAACAAAATAAGCCAAACCCCCCACTGGTCAAATCAGTTGGAAAACAAGGCAAGTTGTTAGCTTTACCTGGTAAGGTAGGAAATAAGAAATGGCAGGATGGGAAAGCCGAATGTTTTAAGAGCTTTCAGGTGCCATCGGACCCAGGAAAGGCCACAACACTGTACTGCAAAATTGCCCTTGCTTATCAGAAAAACTGGTGACGAGCGTTTAAAATAATATTAACCTGGCACAGTGAAGAAAAGAGAGGGCAAAAAGAAAGGTGGCGACCATTTTCATGATAGAAAAGAAGGGAAAGAAGTTGGGGAGAGAGAAGCCAAAGCGTAAGCAGAACTTTGCCTCTCCTCCTTCGACAGCTGCCCCCATGAGCCGTTGTGAGTCCTGCACGTATCGAGTTGGCTGTTAAACGTCACTCCCTCTCTATCCACCAGACTGTAAAGCTTGAATCTTTTCGAGCTTAAATCTGGGTAAAAATGTCCGGTAATGGGCACTGATTTAAATCAGCCCAAAAGAACCTATTTTTGTTGCTCCAATTTTAATTCAACCGGTAGAACTAGAAATGATTTAACGTCAATAATTGAACGGTCGGGTTTGCTGTGTTTTACTTTATTTATTATAAATTAAATACTGTTGTTACTGTCAGACATGACTTATTTAAAATTTTTAAGATATACTGCATAATATATTATATCACACACCATTATCATTTTTATAGAAAAAATAATATTAAAATATTATTTTAAGAATATATAAATTTAATAGTTTTTTACACATTTTATATGTATTTTAATTTTTTTTCATTATAATTTTTCAAATACAAGAAATATATATATGATAGAAGATATTTTTTTAATAGAAAAAATATTTAAAAAATGTATAGAGCAAAATAAATAATACTAAAAAAGAAACTAATTTATTGATATAAGAGAAAATAATAATAATTTAATAATAACAATACATTTTCTAATGCCACCTTGAGTTCCTAGGTGACTCAAAGTAACCATTAAATTTTTATGTTAATTAAGAAAATAACCAAAAGAATAAAGTAAATATTTATTTTATTATATGTGTATTAATTATATTATAATTTTTTATATATTTATGATATTTTGAAGTAAAATACAAAAAAAATTATCTCACATACATCCACAAAAAATAAAATATCGCGGTACATGCATCGTGGCATTTACAGTATACCACAGTTTTTAGAAAAAAATATATATACAAAAAGTGAGCAGTATGTAAAATGTCACGAAACACCACGATATACTGCACAATAAAATGAAAAAATGTAAAAATATTTGTATCGCATATCGCTTATCTGTGATAAGCGGTATACCGTTGTATTTAACTCTATGCTCACAATCAAACGAAAAACCTATACATAATATCTAGATGGGTAAATTAAAAAATTTGGTGAACGAAACAAAAATATATGTCTTTTTTCAATGTACCTTGAAAAATCAGCTAATCTCTCTACTTACGATGGGCAGCTGGGCTTTAAACCCAAGTTTGAATAGTTAAAACATTTGTTCGATTCAGTGGAAATGTAAAAACTCAAATTTCTTACATTTATACAGTTAAAGTCGTGATTTTTGCCAACTTTATAGGTATGAACGTTTCTGTTATGATCTGAAACATTTTTTGTTTCTTCAGCCGTAACAACATATGTTTTTACGTTTTAAAACGTGTTTTTAATAACCTTCATTGTCCTTTGGTCACCCCAATCCCATCTTTCTTTCTCTCATTGAACCTATGACCTTAACCTCTAATGCCATTATAGCTGATATCGTTTTTGTCTCTGACTACAATTTTGTCATTGTCGACATGGAGGCATGGTCCCAGTGCAATCATCAAAGCACTCCAAGTCTTTTGCACTCTTTCAATCTTGGTCATACTTCATTTCTTGGAGTCTTCTATTGTTCTTGATGACTATTAATTTGCCCAAGGAAGCTAAAAAAGAATGTCGTATTGCCTATTCACCATAAAAAAAGATTCGCGAATCTTCTAACACAATAGTGAGACCTTCGAATTACAGTGTGGATGAAGGGTACTTGAACAACTACACTAGGGATCCTGTCATCATATATCAGGTTGAGTCAATAAAGGCGGGTCAAGGTAATAAAAATCTAATATAGAGTCATTCAACTCACGTTAACCGATCAATCTTAACAGGAGTGACCAAATCAGACTAAACCAAAAATACTAGTAGTTTATTTGGCCTAAAAAAATATATTAGTGTATGAATCGCATTGGACTAGAAACATTAGTTGTTTATTCTGATTTTACTTTAAAAATGAGAAATGCACTCCACCTCAATTATACTCGCACCATATAATAGATATTATCGAGCCATAAACCAAAAAGTAAACGTAGTCCACTGTCCACCTTTATGGCAGGCTAGCATTTCTCTCACATTGCTAAAACGTAGTAGGAAAATAAAAGATGATAGTATGAAAAAAAAGTCACCATAGTCATAGATTTGGACCCTATTACGTACTATAGTTTAGGACGGTTTCAATTTGATTATCAGAGTCATAATTTGGTGCCAAATTGACCATTACACCATTAGTGGCGTTAAGCTGTAAACAAATGCTGATTGTGCATACTAAATTAGCATTAAAATTGGCCCTTCTCACTTTTTCTCTATCTCCGTCGTCGTTAGCCAGCAATAACGACAACAACATCGCTGCTAATTCTTCTGCATGCAATGTCTTTTTTCAATCCCATCAACCTCCCCATCATTGGTTCTCTCCATAGCCTAGGTCCCTGCCCCAACCACTCCCTATTCGAGCTAGCCAAACTCTATGGCCCCTTCATGACCCTTTGCCTTAACTCCATCACCACCATCATTGCCTCTACCCTGAAAACTGCCAAAAAGATCCTCTATTCCTAGGACACCATTTCTAGAAAGTAATGGTAACATGCAATCCTACCTGGTGCTATGGGCGTAGTTGGTGTAACGGATGACAATGATTGTGTTTGTGGAAGAGGGATTAAATCCTAGTAGAAAGGGTTGGTTTTGAACCTTTAGATACAACTAGGACAGAGGATTTTTCATCCAATTTGGCACTTTTACAACAACTTCCAATACCCTCGATGTAACCGTGGTAGAGGGTGATGAAGTTGACTTGGCCAGTAATGAAGTTGATGTCGCATTGTAGTGAATGAGGGAGTCGACTTAGCCGATGGTAGAGTTGTGGAAGTTATAATTAAACTGGGTATTGTAGGAAATGAGCTCGAAGAAGATACTTTAGAGATTAGAGTTATAAGCTATGGAAATGATGGGCAATCTAGTCTAGATCTTTCACTATGATAGGTTATTTGGTCTAGGTACCTAACTATAGTGGACAATCTGGTTTAGGTTCCTAGCTATGGTAGGTTACTTGGACCTTGTTCATAACTATAGAGGTTTTACATTTTGCATTTTTGCCATGTTGTTTTGTCCATTATTTGCCACATAATCACATTTAAATGGAATATTCTACCATTTGACATAATATTCTTATTGTTAGTTACATTGGTGGTTATATTGGTATTAATTCAAAATTTTAGTAGTCAATTTGTCACTGAACTATGACTTTAGTTATGAAATTGAAACACATTCAAAATTATAGTGGACAACAAGGCCCAAACCAAAAACTATAGTGGGTTTTTTGGTATGCCGTCCCTTATTAATTTATGTCATATTTCTTTAAATAATTAACTTTATGAATACAATTTTTTTATTTCCTTTTGCCAAATTCCAATTTTTTTTCTTTCTATTAGACAGGGTGGAGGAATTACAAATTAAAGAGGCAACAGTAGTGAGTTCGACTTGATGGGGTTGACCAATCTGTTTTCTCATAGTGGATGAAGGTGTAAGCATTCATTAATTTGTTTATTAATCCAAATATTGTGCTAGGTTTGTATCCTTCATTTTCTAAATATTCAAAGATTAGGTATACCACATGTACTCTATATAGTTTTTCTATATAATACAATACCACAGAAATGCTAAGAACGAAATAAGTTGGTCTTGTTTCTTTGTGGAGTTAGGCATTGTATCTTATTCAAAGATTCTGTATAATCTACAATTAATAAAAAAGAACTTTCATACAAGAATCTATTTATTTATATTTTTTATGAAGTTAATACTATATATATCATTTAAATATTTTTTTGCAAGTAATTTAGTTTTTTACATATATTATTTTATGCTTCATCTGTCCAAAGAATGATGCTCCATATTCTTTTGGCTATCCTAAAAAAAAACAATCCATTTCCTTTTTAACAGCTTTTTATGCTCAATTTCCTATTTTACCCCTATTACCTCTCCATGTATCTCTTATATTCCTCATTTTCTTAGGCCACATTTTTCTTACTTGAACCATATTGATGATAAAACTTATTCATGATTTAGATACAAAAGAAGGCAAATCAGGGTAGATGGATCATCGATCAACCAATCATAGGCAAAATACCAATGACGATGCATGATGGATGGTGAAAAAAAGGCCAAATAGTAAAAGGGAGAGTCAGACAAAACAGGAAAAAAAGCAAAGAAAAAAAGGTCAATTTGTATAAGAGGGAGACAAATTTATTGATTTCATGAGCAGGCAATGGTGGGCAGTGGCAATGTTTTTGCATTTGTCCATAGCTTAGCAAAACTTGAAGAAGAAAGAACTTTTGGACTCATTCATGAAATTGACAAAACTAACACTTCTGGATTCGTTCATGAAATCGACAAAACTAAGCCTAAGACTAAGAATGATGAGAGTGATAAGGAGAAGTAGAAGGAACTAAATAGAAGATCTTTGCCTTTTCCCATAATCGGATGCTTGAAGGTGTGATTTCCTAAAGAATGCGAGATTAATATGGAGGTCAAGATTGCCAGCTTCCGACTTATCTTGTGATCATGGTCAAATGGCATTATTGGAAGGTAAATGAGTTTGCTTTCTTCTTCCCTTTGGTTTTTGTTATTTGGTGAAGTTTCATTAATTAGAATGTTGTTCTCTGGGCATGGGTCATGATTGGAGATATGTGGCTAAACAATTCTTAATGAGGTACTTAGAAAATGTGATTAATTGTTCACTATGAGTTCTCATTCCCTATTTCAGTATTCCTAAATCGATGGGCTTAGTTTGATTGGACTATATTGTTAAAGTAAGGATGTTTAGTTGTAGAGAAATTTTGAGAGATTTGTTTATTTGCTTATTATGTGTCCAATGTCTATGACTATGTTGTTCAATAAAACATCCCAACGAATGTAAAATGTAATGTAGTAGTTTTGTTGATCTCATGGAGGATGGGGGAAAGGAAATTATTTATAAGTTGTACGATTAAAGTAAAGATTATTATTATTATTATTACTTTAATTTTTAAGGGCAAAATTGGAAAAAAATTTATCAATTATTACACACACATTAACCTCTATACCTGGTTTGACAAATTCTCATTTGTTTTTGGTTTCTCTAATTTTTTTTGTTTCTGTTATGTTCTATACTTTTTTTTTTATCTCCAATGGGTCATTGCCTGGACAAACGTGAATCCATCCATTTTGTTTTATTCTTTACATCTTAGATCTTGTTTGCTGCCAAGATGGTTGTGAGTCTATATGTTCAAGTTGCGAGCTTTATCGCTCATAATATCAATCCATTAGGTTTCTCCCTATGGAAGTTTGAAAAATATGTAGTCAGACTTTGTGTTGCCATCAAGCCCACTAATCAGAATCATTAGGTGAAGGTCATAGTCATCCCATCTACAATGGCACTCACTTGTCAAGTGCTTTTAGAGTCGAAGAATGGCCAGAGGATAACCAAGAGCATTGAGCATGAGTGAATATTAGGCTGGGCGATGTGATCGACATTGCAAGCTTATGAGGGCTAAATTAATGGCCAAGGATTTAAGTGGGATTATAAAGAAGATTTTTGGTACTTGTGTGTATTGTAGAGTATATTGTCAATAGAACAATTCAAAGAGGACTCACCACTTTACAACACGTGAGGCAGCAAATGTGGGACAATGACTGTTGGAGGTGGTTTAGTGGTGTAGCGAATGAGGAAGAAAAAAATGATATGGTTAAAATTGAAAAAATGCATACTTTCATCATTTTTCAATCTCTATGCCAAATACAAAATAGCGAAGAAAAACATAGGATAGAGGGAGTATTTGTGAAGCCTAGAAAGTATAAGTTGGTAAAAAAAACTTAATTTTTAGAAAAAGATATTTTAAAATTGATTTTGCAATAGGGTTTCAATAACTATATAACCAAAGGTTTTCCTTCAGTAACATAATGAAACATCCTAAGTAGAGGACCCGAGTTCGAGTGGTGCCATACTCTAAAATACCAGACATCCAAAAGTTATCAAATTGCAATTGCAGTTCTCCAAGGTTTTGTGTAACAAACACTTTAATCTTCTTAACTTTCCTGTATTACCTTCTTACGATTATACTTGTAATGATTATTGTTATTGATTTTATAAAAAAATATTAAAATACTCCATCTATTCTATATTTTTTGCGTTGTATTCCATTTTGGGTCATCTCAAATTCTTTATACCATTTCTTTTTTTAGCAAATTTTAGCAACAAAAATATCTATTATACTATTAAATATAATTTTTTACACATTTTTATGTATGCATATTATTCTTACCATAATTTCTCTAATATAAATAAAAATATATATGAAAGATAATATTATTTTATATATGAAAGATAATTTCTCTAATATATATATATATAATTTTATAGTTTTATGGTATATTGTTGTAAAATGAAAAAAAAAACAATTCCTTATCCATGTGATATACTGCAATAAATTGATAAAAAAAATAATAAAGTATCGGTGCACAAAATATTGTGCCACATAAAAAAAAATAGAAAACTGTGAAAATATCTAAACTGGTGGTACACAATGAAACACGTAAAATACCGCATTAACACATGAAATTAAAAAGATTACATATGTCAGTAATAAAAAATTATATATGACTTGAATAAATAATCACTGCATATAAAACTAGCAAAAGTCAATGGTCAATTTATTCAGATTTTTAACATTGTCATTTGGTTTCTTAAAGTCTAATGCTTGCGTCCACTTAATGTAGCTCCAACTTTTGGTGTAGGAAATTAACAAAAAAAAAAAAAAAGAAAAGTGTCTTCTCACACATACAATCAATTGTCCATGTGTCTTCTTACATATAAAATTGTCCAACTTTTGGCGTAGGAAATTTGTATTGACCACCTACCTATGTTGATTAACAATGATGAATTTTGCAGTACCTGGCTTGGTAGCCAAGATGTGGGAGGTATCTGGTAAAGACGGTGTGAATCTTACCTTCGCTATTTTTTTTTTAATATTGTAAAATGTTAATTTAGTAGTCTTTAAGGTCTTGAAAAGCAAGTATCACCTTTTCTTTATGTATCTATATATTTTCTCAACCCAACATAATTGTATAAATGTTTGTGAATAATAAAAAGATCGTAAGTGGTCTGATAACTTAGCTCAAAACTGTCACTATTTTCTCTTTCAAATAAGGGTTAAAGACGCCCTGATATTACATTTTGTTATCTTCTCTTTAATAAATATACACTTTATTCCTTTTTTTTTTATACTCTTCAACAACAATATATGAAATTTTAGTTTAAACTATATGGTGATTGTCTTCCAATAACTTCAGTTCGTATATTATTTTTTTTTACAGTTAATGAACATTTTAAATTATAAGATTTTTTTTTATAAATGCAAAACAATTTTTTTAAGATAGTAAGGTGTAAGGTAGGGAGTAAATTGTATATTTTTTATACAGGACGAGATAAAGTGTAATATAACCGAAACCTTAGGGGAAATTTTAATTAACTCTTCAAATAAACTATTTATATAATTAAAATTGGCTAAATCACTCATTTGATATAGTACAACTGAAGTCCAAATTTATTTTCAACTTGATAAAATAGGCATGAGAAATCTGATGTCAAGCCCAAGTCCTTTTTTTTTTACTTAGGTACTTCATACTTGTTAGGAACCAACGTGAGAGAAATACAATAAAATTACTTTAAAATAATTTTTTATTAAAAAATGATGATAGCTGATTGACATTAAACCCTAAACTTGTGAAATTTATTCGCGACATTTTTCATTTACTTGTTACTTATCAATTGAGTTATGCATGACAACTCAATATATTTTTATGAAAAATAAAAGAGACTTCTACGACATAAGCATTTTTATAAAAGAATAAAATATATTTTTTGTAAAAAGAATAAATTATCTTCCACAAATATATTTAAGTGCTCAAAATAAAATAAAGTATAACTGCATTTTGAATTATGTTGGTACGAAAAAAATAAACCCTTTAAAACAACCAAATGAAATTAATTAGTTTTTCTTGATTCCAAACAAGTGAGTTTTTTTTTATTATTTTATTATTTTTTCTGGAGGACTCAGCCAGTTGTTTGAGGCTTAGGGACAAGTGGTGCCTGAGTGTTCGAATTTTGCCTTCACCCATTTTTTCATAAATATCAATTATGTTGATTTAGGTGTCTTTTCAGATTTCAAACAAGTAGATATTCCCTACTCATTTTAATATATAGTTTCTTCTACCTTTTAATATTTGGAAAGATGATTTTTTTTTTTTATGTCCAATTCTTTTATCCCACTATGAAGAATCTTTTCAAAGAAGAAGGAAATTAAAATTATCAGACGAACAAAAGAAAGAGAAAAAAATAAAGGAAGGAAGAAAGAATATTGGCCTAAGTGTGCCACCAGCCCTCTAACTTACACTAGTTGGATGAGTTAGTCCCCCAACTGGAACTAAGTAAAAATAAACCCTCAAACTTTTAAATTTGGAGTGAGCTAATCCATTTGTGACGAAAAAGCTAAAACAGCAAACATGCCATTGAACTTCATACTAACATTACGGACCGTTCTATAATACTTACTAGGGGTGAGCATGGGTCGGGTTGGTTCGGTTTTATGGTGGAACCGAACCAACCCAAAATGACCTCGGTTCCAAAATTTTTCTACCCAACCCAGAACCGAGAACCGAATAGAACCAGAACCATGGTTTTGGGTTTCTTGGTTCTGGTTCTCAGGTTTTTCGGTTTATACCATATACCTATAACAACACTAAAATTCAATAAATCTACATCCATAATTAGTTTTATGACATATTCAACATAATATACAATTAAATTAATATTTAAATATATGTACTTAGATACATTTAAAAGAGTTTAAAATGTTGTTCTTACAAAAATTGTTCAAAAGAGTTGCTTGTGGGGCATCTTTTATCTCAACTAGTTTACTTCATTCCAGTAATTCCAATATTGGTATGACATTCAATATGAAAAATTGAGCCTTTAAGACCATCTTCTTCAGTATTAAAACCTAAAATATGTTGATGTCATAAATTTTTAATTTTGCATGACTCAAATGAAAAAAATATCATAATTGTGTCGTAAAGATTAGTCTGGAATAAAAGATCGAAAGCAAAATGACTTAGGAGTGGTGGGTCTATGAAGCAAAGTGATTTAAGTAAATATGGAGAAATTTCATAAATGATCCCACAACTTCTATACTGTTTCAATTTGAAACATTAGTTTAAAAGTTTAATATAAAAACACAAAATAACCATCATAATACTTCAAAGAAATATGTGTGTGTGTGTGTGTGTGTGTGTATGGATATATTAGTAATACTATAATTTTTATTATATAATTATATATATATCTCGGGTTCGGTTCCACCTCGGGTTGGTTCTATATGGAACCAGAACCAACCTAAAAACCGTTGGTTCTCCTATATATGGAACCAACCCGAGAACCATGATCAATTTTTACCCAACCCAACCCAACCCAATGGGGGTGGTTCGATTTCGGTTTTGGGTTTACCCAACCCATGCTCACCCCTAATACTTACCTTGTACCGATACTCACCTTTTTTTCAATTTTCCTTATATTTTCTTGAAAGTTTCAAATAAAGACCTTTCTTTTGAAAACCTACAATTTTCGTAAGAACATGGTACGGGGCATTGTTACTCAGCTAGACCCTCTTCACTAGGTGAAGCAGCTCAAAAGCGGGCATGAGACAGTTTCCAGCCAATATACCATGAACTTTAAAACTTTCTAATTTTAATTGATATGGCTCTGATACCAATTTGGCCTAGGTTTTATAAGTTGAAGATTAGGAGTATGATTATTAAGATTAAAACAAATACCAACAAAGCTATATTATGGATAAGCATTAAGAACAGAAAGAACATTCTGGAAATTCATCATTGAAACGCATACTTACAGAAACTGGTGAATACCAGTCTAATGCTTCGATTACAAGCTTAGTATGACAAACCAGAAATCCAAGGTTTACCAGAGTACTTTGAACACATGAGCACACTTAGGCTATATTTTACAGTAAGAATGCTCAACACATGAGCAGAGAGAGAAAGAACTAAAGCTTTAGAGAGCTCCAAGAGTTAGAAATTTTTTGGATTATCTTTCCAAGGAAGAAAGATTCCTTATATAGGCATAAGAGAGGCATTCTAAATGATAAGGCCGAACTAGACTCAGCCAATCAGGGAGAAGAGGAATCTTGGGCCACTTGGAAGTGCACCATTATCTGCTGGTAGTGGGAGACAGCTGTTTGACACTATTATTGAGGATAGCTAGCAATCTTCTAGAAGGCTGTCTTTTTCTGCCGATAGAATTATTATGGCCTTTCCGCTTTGGGCTTAGTTACCAAGGATTCTTGGACTTTAGATGGCTTTATTGTTGAAGCTTCTGGGCTTTGCTTCTGTTGGGCTGCTTGTTCTTGGGCCAATTGTTTCTAGGCCAACTAGAGAATCTTTTTCTTTCAACTGGTCTTAAGATAATTAGCTATCTTTGAATTTCCCACCATGATAAAATTGGTTTAACATTTGGTCCAGGAAGTCATTATCTTCTTATTCTAAAAAAATATCAATTTTATCAAATACAATGTTTTGTGGAAGATATTGGTCCAGAATACATTTATCCTACCACTTAATTTTCCAAATCCGTTCTAGGCAAGGGGTATAATGATATTCCCTATCTGTTGCTTGCTTTCTATAGTTCCATTGGAGTATCCAGGGGATATGATTCATCATGACAAAGTAGAAGTCTGGAAATGGAACTGTTTGTCCTTGTTTTAAAAATTGTTCTTGGAACTTCAGGAATCCTTCAAATGATGTTCTTACTTGTTCTGGAAAGGAATCTTTGTACATGCCTTTCCCTTCATACTAGTTATGGAACCAATTTGGAAAGTTCTTTTGCTTGGTTTTGAATAAAACCATCCAAAAGTGTTGATGGTCCTTATTTTGTCTGTGGAATACTTCATCCCACGCAACTTGATAATCCCAATAGGAGTAGAGAGTATTTTCATATTTGCCTTGGGACATAATTCTTCTTCTACCAGAAGGATTTCCCCACTCTTCATATGTTTAAACCTTTATAATTTTGAATGAATGGGTTGATGTTCTATTTCGACGGATCCTGATTCTTGAAGTATTAACTCATATAATGGAACTTTCTTGAGTGACTGAAATTGCCACTGAGGATTTTGATGTTCTGGCCCGTACTTCTGGGTAAGTTCAATTTCTGAAAGACTTTCAAAGTCTTTATCTTCTGGAGAAATGAGACATTTCTTTTCAATTTCTAGGAACATACTCTGTATTCCCATAGAGAACAAAGATATTCCTTGAGGGTTTTTAGGCCTTAAAATAATGTTCTAGGAACTCTGTTCTTTGTTCCATAGTACATTATGAGAACTCTGTTCTTTATTCCAATATTTCCGGGGATTAGTTTGATGAATCCAATTTCTTTTCTTAGAGGATTCTCCCTCTGATCTTATCTTTTTAAATGGTATTTCTTACAGAGACTTATCAGTCTTCTCCGAAATTTCTAGTGGAAAATGATGTTGGGCCAGAAGAGCCCTTGTCATTTCTAGGTCCATTTGGTAGCAAGCTTCTACCTCCATTTCCTCTTGCTCTATTTCTGGACGGAGAATTGCTTTGTTTTTTTGGTTGTTTGGGTTCATTGCCATCTGTTATCCCCTGTAAAAATTCTCTCGTCAAGAAGTCAGGCAAAGAGTTGATTTCTCCAGCAATATATTCTATATCAAAGACAAAGGCAGATAGAATTGTTTGCCATCTGGCAAAAATTTGTTTAGATGCAAGATTCTTAACATCTTTAAACAAAACATCTTTAGCTGCCTTACAGTCTACTTTAACTAAAAATTTCTTATTGAGGAGATCTTTCTCAAATTTAGTAACACAAAGCACAATGGCTAAAATTTTCTTTTTTGTTGTAGCATAATTTTTTTGGGCTGAATTACAAACACCAGAAGTGAATCAGACTAAACATTCTTTGTTATTAATTCTCTGTTTCAAAATTCCGCCATAGCCTATATCATTAGCATCTGTTTCCACAATTTTAAAAGCTTCAGGATTTGGAATATTGACACATGGAATTTCCTTGACTCTTCTTTTAATAGTTTGAACAACATTCGTTTGTTCTTGCCCCCATTCAGGAAGGTTTTTCTTTAAACGATCAAACAAAAGTTTGCAATCTTTAGCCAAATCTTTGTAGAAATTAATAACATAATTTAGGCTTCCCAAAAACCTTTGTAATTGTTTCTTGTCCCTAATTTCATCAGGGAATTTTTTAGCAAAATTGATTGATTGTTCAATAGGCTTAATTATTCCTCTAAAAATTATATGCCCCAAAAATCTTATTTTTGTTTAAAACAATTCCATTTTCTTTGCTGAAACCACTAATCTTGCTCTTTCTATTATTCTTTTAAATTCTTGCAAGTGCTTCCAGTGTTGGTCAATGGATTGAGAAAATACCAGCACATCATCAATGTAAACAATTGTGAAAGAGTTATAAGGATTAAAAATTTCATTCATAATTTTCTAAAATTCTGAAGGAGCATTCTTAAGGCCAAAAGGTATATCGTTCTATTCATAATGACCAAAGGGAACATTAAATCCTGTTTTATATTTATCTTCTTCGGTAATTTGGATTTGCCAATATCCTGACTTCATATCGAATTTTGAAAAAATTACTGAGTTATGGAGTCTGGATAACAAATCTTTCTTGTTAGGTATTGGATACCTAATTCATCTTAAGGCTTTGTTTAAAGGTTTATAATTAATTACTAACCTTGGTACTCCTCTTTCGATTTCTGAATTTTTATTAACATAAAAAGCTGAACAGCTCCATGGAGAGGAACTATTTCTAATTAATTTTTTGTCTAAGAGTTCTTGGATTCCCTTCTACAATGCGTCATGAGTTCTTCATTCATTTGGATTGCTCTGCACCTTGTTGAGATACTTCTTTCTTTGAAATCTGGCTCGTATGGGAGACCAACAATGTGTTTTTTCCTTTCCCAAAAAGCATTTAGAACATTAGAGCAGACTCTTTTTGCAAAAATAATTTTGAAACTTTCTATTTGTTGTTTTAATTCTAGATTTTCTAATTTTTCTTCAATACTTTTGTGTTTGACTTCATCTTGTAAACACATTAGAACATTCTGTTTTCTCCTCAAATCTATACTTAATTCTTCAAGTAAGGACTTCCTTGGTGGTTCTGCAAATCCAAAAGTAATTTTCTTTTCAAATTTCTTCATAGAAATCCCATTCATGTTAACCTTAAAAGGCATGATTGCTGCAAGAAAAGGAGTTCCTAAAATTATTTCTTGATTCATATTAAGAACGGTGACATGTTGCCTAATGCATATATCCTGGTCGTAAACATTGACATTTGTAAGTTTAAATCTGATTAGCATCAATTCTTTATTTGCAGTAGTGATGGATCCAAAAGACTTATCAAGGTATTGGTGTGGAACAATACCTTCTTTGATGCAACTTCGGTCAGCTCCTGAGTCCACCAAGACTATTGCAGTTATTATAAATTCATTTTCTATTAATAAAGTTATTTTGCTGGTAAATCTTTGATTTGGCACAGAATGGACTTCATTAATCTGCAATGGTTTTTCTTCTATTTAGAAACCTTTTAAACTGTCCTTTTCGTGACTAGTCTCTGGGATATTTTTCCCCTTTGGTTTTGCTTTGAAGTCAAATTCTTCTAAGTCTTCCATAATCAACTCATCTTCTGGAAGATTTTTTGGATAACCTTCTAGATTTTGAAGTTCTAAAATTTCTATCTTATTCTTGAGGGATTTTATTTCAGCTTTTACTTTTGAAATTTATACTCTTAATTCTGCTATATTTGGTTCTTTGTGGATTTTCTGGGCTTCCTCAACTCTTTTCAAAATCTCATTTAGGTTGTAAATAGGAGGCTTAGTTATTTCTTTAATGTCTATTTTCTTCTTGGAATTTTTTCAACCTCTATTATTGTTCTCCTGATCGCTGGTCTTCTCGAGGTGTTTTAAGAGAATTTCTCTTCTTAGTTATGGATCATCTATTTGTTTAGCTAATTCTAAAATCCTTTCATCTTCTTCAGTTAAAATATTAATTTGGAGGGTGTTTATTTGAAGATTACTGAAGGTATTTTGTAATTAACACGTTCTGCATTCACAGTCTGATCCACAGCTTTCCGACTTTTCTATGCTGTCTGAGAGTCTAACTTCATTGATCTCTTCTGAACTTTCTTCTAAAGTTCTTTCTTTTCTTTGTTCGGGCTCAATTTCGCTATTTAGCAAATTTGCATTAAACTCTTTTTTAGTCCTTCATCTATTTCCAAAGAGTTTATTTTTTATTTGGTTTTGCATTTATTAGCGAAGTGTCCTGGCTTTCCGCATTTCCAACAAACTTTCTGGTCTTTGTTGGGATTTCTTCTTTTAAATTTTTTAAAGAGCTTGGGCCTTTCTTCTGCTCTTTCTTCTTTTCTTCTTTTGTACTTTTTATAAAGCTTATTTTTTTTCTTTTGTTTCCTAGGTCCATAATTTGGATAAGGCTTTTGTATCTCATAGCCAAATTGGGCACAGAATTGGCCCATTTCTTTTCTTCCTGCCATTCTTTCTCTTTTAATGTGCCTCTGCCATTTCATTTCATGGCATAATTTTAATCCTACCTCCTTGACCTCAGCCATGATTAGACCATAAGTATAATTTTCTAAGTTCAATTGCCCTTGATTTTTTCCTTTTATGTGATCCATTATTAATTGTCCAAAATGTTTAGGCAATCCTTGAATAATTTTTTTTTTCCAAATTGAAGATCTGCAATCTTCTGTTAGTGTTGTGCTCAAAAGGTCAATCATGAGATGATTGTATTTTTACACATTGAGTCATGATATTTTATTAAGGTATTAATCCAGCAATTATGTTTGTTATTTTGTTTCTGCGTAACTTAACAAACATAATTGTAACCCTAGAATAATGATATTCTCAAACATCCCTAATCTAGTATTATTGTGGAGTGGGTTGCAATAATACATAACGACTAGCATATGTGGAGACTAATATGAGATATGTAGTCTACATATGGGTACAAGTTAGAGAACTTGTGTACTGGACCGACCCACCATGAGAACACTACATGGATCGTTATATGAGTGTCATAAGTGATTCTCATAGTGATCATGGTATATGTAGTCCTTCGTCCTAAGATCATCAACGTTCCCTACATGTGAGTCACATACTTTGATACTTTCCTTTGTTGCTCGTAATTGAGTGAACTTGAAGGAGGTCATTGGGTATGTCATATATCATGCGGAGGGATTTGTATGATCAAGATGGGATTTGTCCCTCCTATGTAACGGGCGTGATATCTTCGGGCCCCTTGATAGAGTTAGACTTAGAAAAATGCATGACCATGCTCGGATGAGTTTATACGATATCAATGTCATCAGTTTAAGTTGGTGTATTCAGTAATCAAGAAACCAAAGATTGGGCTATACGAGAGTGACACATTCCATGTCTCGTGCTTAGTCTTGATATCTTGGACAAGGGACAATGGCATATATCGGTGATGATCATAAAGGTTTAGTCGAATCATTGACAATTTTGTCACTTGGGTAGCAATGATGTGTTGCTAGACACCGCTCATTGCTTATGATCATAAATGTGATTTATGATCATTGCCAGCGTGGTAAGAGCCTATTGAGTCGCACACATAGAGCTATTTAGATCATTAGAGTGCATGGGCTAATAATTTGGGTTTTGGTTTCATAATAATTTCGTATTAATAATGGGCCCAATAGTTGAGCCATTATTAAGCCCGAAATTAAAGCCTAATTGGATTAGGGCTTTGAAACCTATTAGGACTGGAAGTTGAGTCTCACTATAAATACAACTTCTAGTGAGAAATTCGTAAATCTCCTTACCTTAGCCTCCCAAAAGGACAGCCGCACTCTTCTCTTGCAATTTCTTGGATGACGCAAGCTAGCACTGCGAGCGCAAGAGAAACGTATCTGCCGGGATGTGGTGGAAGAGTGGTAATCCCGAGAGGCTCGTGTGGACACCATAGAGAGCCTGAACACGTCAACTGTTCAGGTTTTGTGATTCAACTCTACAGTTGAGTGAGAGATCTCAACCGAAAATTAGGAATGAAAATTTTCAAACACCCGATTTACCCCGTTTCACTTGGATCCTGGAGGGTTTTGGTTAAATTCCGCTGCGCTGTTTGGCTCCCGAAACCCAACATCTTCTTGCTTATAAACTCTGGTGAGGAAAGTGTCTTTGTACCATTCTAGTTCTGAAAGGGTTCTACATCTTAGATTCAAAAGTAGTTCACTATTCCTACTCTCTTTGCTAGATGTATACCAATAAAGTGTGAATAGATTGTGCAAAGAAGTGTATTAACTACATTTGGCTTGCTAGTCTGGATTAATTGATTTTTGTGTTGGATTGTGAGGATTTTTCTAGCGTTTCTTATTTATTGTCTACCTTGTTCTATCAAACATTTGTCCCACCAATTTTTTAACTAACCTGTAAATCCAGTTAAAATTATTTCTGCAATTTCTGGGTCGGAAACTCCTTTCCTAACAACTACCCTAAATAATCATATTTTGGATGGTGTTAATTATCTGGTATTATGATAAACCATCAATATTCCATTCTCTTATTGAGTCTCCTTTGTATTCTGCGAAATAACGGCCATAGACATTGTCTAATCTAATGTCTATTGGAGATGGCCTCAGTTGCGCATATGGATGTGTTATGTTCCAATTCCATGTTTGCAAGGGTTTTTTCCTATGTGGACCTCCTCTACCCCTTGAAAATTGATGTGGTTAGTCTCCATAGGATCGGGTTCGGGTTGATATGAATCAACTAATTCTTGGATATTAGGTGATTCTTCAATGGTGTTTATTTGGAGACCTTTTTGTTTTTTCTCTGACTGATCTTCTTTAAGCGTAAGTTTAACAATTTGATCAGCTAGGTTGGTAATTCTATCATTGGGTTTTAATTTGAATTCTGGCAGTTTCTTTAGAAAGCTGATCGGGGATTTAGAAGTTCCTAGTAAAAGTTCTGTTTTAAAAACAGAAGATTTTGTCAAGCCAAAATTCTTTTTATCCATAGCATTTTCTATCTTGTTCATTTGCTTTCCTATTGATTGCAAATAGAGATTAGTATAATTATTCTGTTCAATCACATTCTGAAGATCTTTAGTATTTACTGCTCGTTTATTTAAAGCTTTTTCTTCTGGTGTTTTAAAAGGTACAACCGCCGTCTTTGGGTATTCTCCAAAATTAAAGTTGTGCGGGCGAATGTGGTGCTATGATTTCTTTACCTTCCTTGGTCTTGTATGTTGACCAAGTTTCTTCTAGGACATCGATTGTCATCTCTTCATCCAGCACAAGAGTTGGAATAAACCATTCAAAGAATTTCAAATTTCGTTTATTTCTCATGATTCTATTATACCAAAGATGCTTAATTTCTTTTCTTTCATTGCGGTTGTAAGTGTCAAAAAACCATTTTCTTTTAGTTTCATTTTCTATTGACCAATAGTCTTCATTAAGACTCTTGGGGTCAAACTTAAATAGTTATGTCAAAACATTTAATTTGAAATTTGAAAAACTTGGTTTTAAAGATCCTATAGATACAGGCCTAGTTTCTTCATGTGTGTCTTTCTTGAGGACAATAAGATCCATTTTATAAATCGGATGAGAAATCTACTCCGATGATTCTCGAATTCCTCCAACAAATCTTTCATGCTCAGATTTAGGAATTTGTGAAAATGAATTTCTCAATGAAGAAGGTTTATATGAAATTCTTGAAGAGATTCTTCTAGACTCTAATTTTGAAAAATCAATTTTAGTAACTCTATCTTTGCTAAAACGAATTTCTATTTCCCCATTTTCATATTCAATTATTCTTTCTAGCTCTTGTGGTTTTACTATTTTGATTGGTTTTTCATTTTGGAAAATCCATTTTTCTGGAAGTTTAACTTCTTTCCACTTATTTGGTTTTGGAATAACTACATTACTTTTTTTTGTGTTTGCTTTTAAAAGCAAAGTTTCTCTGCGTGTGCCGAATTCTAAAGCTTTTGGCTCCATCTGGCTGGTCATTACTTAGTAATAGATTCGATAAACCAGAGCGAGGTTTTAGGACCCTTCGAGCATATTGAAGCCGGACGTCATGATGTTTGCAGTTAACGTTTTCATTATGTGATGATCTTTTAAAAACACGGTAAAATTTGGGTGACAGTTAAAAATATCGGTCCGTAATAGAGACTTGATTCTACAATTCCCAAAAGGGATTCAGAAAACTTATTATGTCTTTGATCTCTCAAAGCAATTATTACCAAGGTATTTAGGCCATTTCTTGTTAAAGGTTTTAACGCAATCTGGACTAATCCTACGTGTAAATAATTGTAGTGATTTTCTAAATGATCTTGAAGCATGTATCTTGAAAACAGTTCAAATTGATGATCATTTTCCATTATAGGAACAGTTCTTTCTACTATTTTAATGACATATGTCATTCTGAAGTCAAAGACTCAAAGGTACCATTTTGGTAGACTTCCCATTTATCCATTTTAAGGATACTCCAATTACCCAATTTCTTTTCAACATCTCGTGTGATTATGCTTTGTGAATTTTTTATTTGCCTATTCCTTAAAGTTTCTTCTCCTTCTTCTTTCTTTGAAGAAGACTTAACCAAACTTCTGAAAAAAATTTCTGTTAAGAAAGATTTATTAGTGCAAAATCTTTTAGTAGCTATCTGTCAACATTTTACCTAATCTTACTGCCCTTTTCAACTCAACAACGGCTCTTACTATTGCTACGCGACTTAGGTGATAGTCCTAGAAAGATTTAAGCAATAATTCTTTCTTTACTAAGGGAAAAAAGCTTCAGGACTTAAGCAAGTTCTATAATCAAAGAAATAAGACAAAAGATAAACCTTAGGGACTAAAGCATTTATTGTCTAAAAACTTAGGGTAAATCGTGGAGTTTGCCAAAAGTCATGGTACCAAAATAAGGTTCTGTTGGTACCTGTTTTATGTCCTTGTGGTTCCAAAAAATGAGGGGGTATTGGTACGGGTTCAGTATTTTAGAATCTTCCCTAACATTACTGTGTTCTAAGTGAGAGAAACATGTGGGATAAAAAGAATTAAGGCTCCCACACAGGCCCTACCTCCTTTATCTTCTTAAACATTTATTACATAACTTTTTGCATTGCATATTGTGTTCAAAAAAATATTTATATTTTATGAAGATTATTAAAAAATAATTAAATAACTAATTGTACTTATATTGTCTAAAATTTATATATTAATTAAAATTTGACACATTAAGAAGTGTGAAGAAAATATTTTATTTTGAAAAATCTTTTTATTAGGTTAACCTTTTGAAAACTAAGTAAGGAATGCAATTCATAAAAATTAATTACTTCATAAAAATATTATGATTCAAGTGGCTATTAGATAAACCAAGTAATAGCTTTTAAATGATACTAGTGCTAGATAAAAGAAAAAAAAGCTAAAAATAATGCATTTTTAAAATGAATCAAGTTTATTTTAATTTTTGTGTATAACTAATAATATTTGGTAGTTAATATTTTTTAAACCTAATAATTGATTTAATAATTTTTTAAACAACTGACTTTTTTTATTTTTCCTTGAACAACATAAAAAATAAAAATTCTTAAAAAATGTTTATTAATTTTTTAAGAATTATATTTAAAGTGTCATTTTCTCTTCTTAAATGTAGCATTTAAAAAATTGATAAAATGTAGCCCAAAAAGCGCTTATAAAAAGTAAATATTTTTTATGTTGTGCAAAGAAAAAAAAAATTTATTTTGTAAAAATTATTATTAAATTGATTATTAGGTGTACCAAAAAAAAATGAAAAAAATTATGTGTAAAAATATTATTAAGTATGCCATTATTCTGTAGTTAATATTTTTGTTTCATCTTCTTAATGGCTTAAAAATGTTCTCGGTTTTATGATCTTCTTAAGGATAAATATAAACTTTTAGTTATTTTATAGAAACTGTTATCGAAGTAAATATTAGCTATACAAAACATTGACTACCAAATATTATTGGTTCTACAAAAAAAAAAGCATATAATCTTCATAAATTACAAACATTTTTTTGAACACAATCTACCCTGCAAAATGTTTTAAGCAGAATTAGTTCTTTTTTATCCTGGATGTTTCTCTCACTTGAAACCCATTACATGTTAGCATTGAGTTTAACAGCATATTTGGATTTTCTGTCACAAATGGACTAATTCGTTCCAAATTTGAAAGTTTTAGGGTTTATATTTACTGAGTTCCCGTAGGGGGACGAACTCGTCCGAGTGGTGTGAGTTGAGGGCTGGTGGCGCACCTAGGCCGAAGAATATTGGGTCAACAGGCCACACACGGCCCAAGGTCAAGCCCAACGGAAGGAGCAAAGCAAAATCACGAGCATATAAATATTGCCCGAGTTCCGGGAATCTGGGGCGCTCGTAGATTCCCTCACCGGTCTTCACACTCGCTTTTTGGTTATGAGAAAGCAACTCGAATCGAGTTCTGGACCTTGTGTTTGGAGCCGTAGACGTGGACGTCTTGGAAGCAAGGGAAGGGTCAGTTGGTCTCCCAATACAGGTGACTCTGTGGCCGTCCAGCGAGAAATTTCCAGGAGAATATTGATCCACTAGGCGAGAAACGGAGGAAGTGTTGTTTGGGAGGAGAGAAAGATGAAAGGCGTCAAAACGGAGAAGCCCTTGCAGGAGTTTTCACCTGGGTATTATGGGCTTTGCACTGTCGGAGGGATGCTCAGTGCCGGGACTACCCATCTCGTCATCACGCCTCTTGATGTCTTGAAAGTTAATATGCAGGTCTGTTGCTTAACTTGCTTTTTTTAAAAAATAAAAATAAAAATATCGTTAATGTACTTTCCTTGAATTCGAATAATTAATGTAATAGGGCTTTCTGGGTCTTTGGAAATGATGGAAGACATGTTGGTTAGAATATTGGTTTTGTTTTTGCTCCATCGGTTATGTTTTATGGTGCCTTTTGTTTCACTCTTGTATGGCTCCAAGATTCATCTTTGTTTCGTCAGTGCAAATTGTTACTGTCCGTTTTATTCTTTTCCTTTGGTTTTTGCTTTTTTTTTTTTTTTGGTTGTTGGTTCATCGGATTGCTTGAAGGTTAAGGTACAATTTTTTTCCTTGCTACTTGTCATGTCCTGGCTGTTCTTAATATATTGACCAAGACTTGAAAGAGAATATAGTTCTGTTCAACCAAAAAAAAAAAAAAAAAAGCCATGTTCTGTGGTGCGCAAGAGCCTAGAGGACTAAAAGGGCATATTCATGGACCCATCATACATACTACATTTATTTCTAGCCGTATTGTTGTTTTATATGAAAATCTAAGCATTCATTTCTTCCCATATCCATGTGAATGATGCGGAGCACCAGTATCCAGTGGCAATGGATGTGACCCTTCGCCTTGCAACATCCTCCATCCCTTTGATCACATTTCAATATAATGGCCCCCCATTTTTTCTTTGTATTCCTGCTGCTGCTAATTATTTGTATTTGAACAATCATCCATCTACGTTTTTCCCTCAGCATCAAGGATATAGAATGATGACTTCTTTGCTTCATTTAGGTTAATCCAATCAAGTATAGCAACATCGTTTCTGGGTTGTCTACACTTTGGAGAGAACAGGGCCCATCTTCTCTTTGGAGAGGTTGGTCTGGCAAGTTTTTTGGATATGGCATCCAAGGCGGCTGCAAATTTGGTCTTTATGAGTACTTTAAGAGGTTTTACTCCAATATATTGGTGGATCATAACAGGACATTAATATTCTTTCTCAGCAGCGCATCTGCTCAAGTATTTGCCGATGTGGCTCTCTGTCCTTTCGAAGCTGTTAAGGTACAGGTCCAAACACAGCCCAATTTCGCCAAGGGATTGAGTGATGGATTCCCTAAAGTCTATAAAGCCGAAAGACTTGCTGGGTAAGTTAATGCTGTACTCAGCTTTATTTGGGTTTTGTTTGGCACTACTGTTACAGCTTGTGTCTATCACTGCAGCTTGTACAAGGGACTTTTTCCACTTTGGGCCCGCAATCTTCCATGTAATGCTATTATGCCATAGCTAAAACATGCCTCACTGATACAGCAATAAACGTTTTTTTTTTTCAATTTCTCTTCACTTCAGTTTCAGTAACTTTCATAACTTCTGTGATTTGCAGTCTCTATGGTAATGTTCTCAACATTTGAGCATTCTGTAGACATTATATACCGCGACATTGTCCAGAGGAGAAAGGAGGACTGTTCCAAAGCTCAACAGCTTGCTGTCACATGCTTAGCAGGATATGCAGCTGGAGCGGTTGGTACTGTAATATCTAACCCTGCTGATGTTGTTGTTTCCTCTCTTTACAACAAGAAGGCAGAAAATGTTTTGCAGGTAGCATAATATTTATTTTCACTGGGCGTTGGGGTCAGATTGCACTACTTGATGTGATCTTATCTTTCAGGCTGTTAAGAACATTGGGCTTCTTAACCTGTTTACAAGGAGTCTTCCTGTTCGTATTGCAATAGTGGGACCTGTCGTTACACTGCAGTGGTTTCTCTATGACACCATCAAAGTGCTATGTGGTCTGTAAGTGCTACAATGACTTCTTCCCCTTCTTACTTGAGTGGAAGAGCCAAAAAGTTTGCTTATATAACTAAAGCATTGGCTTGTAGTGTGTGTGCATGCATATGCACATGCCATTCGAATAATTTAAGTTACGCAATTTTTACTACGGTATTACCAGCAGTCATAAGTATCAGAAATTGATTTGTCCATTTGTTTCTTTCTTTGGTCCTCTCTCACTTATTCTGGATAGTTTGGCGAGAGCAAATTAGAACCTCATCGTTTATGCTGAAAAATGAGGGGTCCTACTATCTTCTTTTTGGGTTATTAGTAGTTTGTTGATTAGTGAGATTGTTAGATAAGCCTAGCTTAAAATTTAGAGTTACAAGCTTTGACCTCTGTTTCCAATAACTTATAAGATTATATGAACGGGAATGGGACAATGGGCGGCATGTTCCATTTATGAACGTCTTCATTCTCGTCTCATCCTTCTTGCCCAGTAGGGGATGGCTCTTGAAGCTGCTGTCTTCTAGCACTGCCTGGCATCTGACAAGTCTAACTCATCAATTAACAAATCCTCTGCTCGCAGGCCTACAAGCGGAGGGATTATCAGACAGTCGGAAGCTGATTTGTCATCTCAAGCCTGACCGGAGCACTGGTCTGCAGTCTTCCATGATGTCAAACGTTTAATCCTGGCATTTGGGTATGGCAAATTTTGTGGAATCGTTTCTTTGATACAAGTGCTTTCCGTCGTTGCTGAGGATACTCATCATCATGGTTGTTATGAGCGACTTAAAAAATAATGTTTATGGGTTAGCCCAATTCGGTAACTAATGTTTTTTTTTATTTGTTTAGGCCAAATAAACTACTGAAGGTACTAAGTCAGCTCAAATCAGTCGGCAATTCAATAGAATGTTCCATTTTTAAATGAGATATTCTGTTTGTATTAAGGTTAAAAAAAACCCAAATAAGCCACTAAAATTTTTTGGTTGGTTCGAGTAGGCCACTTATGTTTGTTTTTGTGCTAAATAAACCGTTAATGTTTTCAATGAGTCTAATTGTCTACTCTCTGTTAAATGTAATATTTTATCTACATTTTACAGAGACTAGAGTTAGCATTTGACAATGAAAATCATTTCATTATTTACAGAGGAGACTAGAAATAACAATGGTTCATTTTATCATTTTTATCTTCTTTTAAAATATAAGATGTCTTGTTTAAATGGTTTCCATTGAATTTCTTCTCTTACCAAACTAAGGCAAAAGTCATAATACTTATTGTAAGATTAGTGTGGCTAATTGATATTAATAAATCATTATCCTCAACCACCGTCATTATCCATAGAGGAAGCTTCATCCTCAAGTTTACATTTTCCTTCCTAAAGGCTTAGCATAGTTGTTGATGTAAGATGTAGTTTTTCCAGGGGCAATAAAAAAAAGGTTATATAACAAGGTTTCAAATATTAATTCCAAAGCCTAAAGAGGGAATGTTCCACCATTGCTTAAAATATTATCAAATTTCCTGTCATAGCAATGAAGGTACTGCATATGGACTATTTTAAACTAAAAGCATTTACAATATCAAATTTTAGAAAGATGTAGTGTATCCAGGGGTAGAGTGAATTTTGAATAACAAGGTTTCAGATATGAACTCTAGAGTCTGAGAGAAAATGTTCCACTATTGATCAAGATGTTATCAGAATTCCCACTATGGCAATAAAGATAGCATATTTTGACTATTTTAAACTAAAAGTATCTATAGTATCAAATTTAAATGTCAAGTGGATAAATTGGTCCACTTGAATAATGTTAGTGATTTATTTGATATTAAAAAAAAATTAGTGTCTGAATTGAGCCAATCCCAAAAACCTTGATAGTTTTTTTTTCTTTTTGGGAACCTTCAAAATCCCCCCAGTTTGATGCAACTTACACTTATCTCCTGTATATTAAAAAACCTACAGTCATCCCTCTCTAACCCAACCTCCGTCTAACTCTCTCACTACTAAAAAAATGATATTTTCCAACTGCCATTTCCAACTGCCAGCCGTTGGAAATGGACTGTTTCCAACGGCAGGCAGTTGGAAAATAGACCGTTGGAAAATCATTCGTTGGAAGTTAATTTTCCAACTGCCCAGAAGTGAGCAGTTGGAACTTCCAACTGTCAGCCGTTGGAAATTAAGCAGTTGGAGAATTTTCCAACGGCTTTATTAATTTTTTTATTTTTCGGTTTTCCAACTGCCTTGGCAGTTGGGAAATTTCCCAGGGCAGTTGGAACCATTTCCAACTGCCTAAGCAGTTGGAAATGAAGGCAGTTGGAAAATACACTAGCCAGTTGGAAATGAGGCAATTGGAAAATTTTCCAACTGCCTGACAGTTGGAAATTTTTTAAGCCATTGGAAACATTTCCAACTGCTTGGGCAGTTGGAAAATTTTCCAGATTTTATTTTTAGCTGCGAAATATTTTTTCATTTATATTATTTATCTCTATACTGTCCATTTCTAATCGAATGTTTTGTTTAAACGTTAACCTCGTATGCTGCCGATACTGATATCGTTTGTAGTAAATTTTTAAAACTCACAAAATTTCATAAATTAAAATTACTAAGTGAATGTTTGTTAAAACAAACATATAGAATTAAAATTACTAAGTCAAGTTGGAAATTTACTACTAAATCCACATGAGCTCCAGTAGAGTTTAAATTACATGCTTACATAATCCAACTAAGTGAATGTTTGTTAATAAATACATCTAGTAGCATGATATACCTGATCTATGCGTCATCTGATCCCGAGTCATCATCATCATCTGCAGGTGGGGCGGGCGGGAGAATGCCAATTGAATTGCATATGTACTCCATCTCAGCTCGTTGTCTCCTCTTCAGACGTTGTAGCTTCCGCTCATAATGTGATGCTTGCTGTGCAGTTTGCTCCGCTACGACTCGCTGTACTTGTTCAGCGAACTCCGGAGTCTGCATCACATCAACATGTGCTGGATGAGTAAGCCCTGGTCGCCGTCGTCCAGGCACGACATGTTGTTCTGATCCAAGGCCAAATACACACCCTTTTTTCCTACCCCCAGCAGCGGCACTTATGATCGCAACCTCATCTATGTCAGCTGTGCCACCTGAATCATCCGTTTGCTGCGTTGCTTCCTCGATCTCAGCAGCTACTATTGCCTGCATATAAAAGTACAGAAAATTTATTAGTAACAAGATTAGAAATTATACTTAAGCATTATGTAACAATTACTTACCGCAACTTCTTCAGTCCGCCTGTTAACGTAATCCCCGCTTTTTTCTTATGAGTTTGTTGCATCACCTTGAACAATCCTGGGTCCCTCTTCTCCGGATCTTTATCACGCTACATTTGAAACGTAGTCACATTAATTGATTCTCCAAATAAAGTTACTTGAATTATGTGTAAAAGATTATGATTATTTTACCATTCGTTCTCGGTGTTCAGTAATGGAAACCGAACCTCCTGCATATGTAGCACTGCATGCACCTGTGGAGTTAGATGAGTCCGATGATGAAGCTCGCATCGTCTTACCCCTTGCCGATCGCTCGTTAAACTCCGCGGTAACCCACCATGCTTCCATTTCTGCATACTGCGCGTCGGTCATAAAAGATGCCCTTGCTCGCCGTTTCTCTGGATTCTTTTCTCGGCGAATGTCCCCCAGCGTATGTCGGTAATGACTAGCCGCCAACATATGCCAGACGCGGTAGACCTCATTATGGTGGGCTGGATCCCACTCACATAATCCCTGCACGTTCTTATTTATAAAAACTATATAGCGGATCTATAGATTCCAACATAGATGATAAAGACGAAATAGTTATAACAAGTATCTAACCTCAAATACGCGCCACCACGCCTGAATATCTGCTGGACTCGCGCTCGTTCAGTCATGATGTCCCCTGAAGTGTGTGGTGAAGCATCTAGTGACCAACCTTGTTGCTCGTGATGGAAGGAAGCTACATGAAGTGGATGTTTCACAGAATTCATGAAATTACTCTTACTGCGACTTCAGATACTACATGTTAAATAAACTAATTTGGTACAAGCGGGTGCATTACTTACGTGTTCCCGTGAGGTACTATCCGTAAACGAGCCTGCAGCGGGGCTTGGGATACCGCGGACTGACCATGTGAACTCCCACCATCCGGTGACACTACAGGGGTCGGGGTAGACCGACTACCACTACCACGTGTAGGACCAATGCGAATACCACCTCTAGGAGGGTGAGGATGATGAACAGGTGTTTGTTCTGTTGATGGCTGTGCATCCGAATGATGGGAGTGCAATTGGCCTGCCCGATCATGTCTAGCTATTGGTTCTGCTAAAACTTATTTCATTTGCTGAAATAGCCCTTTCCCTGGGCGACGTGTATATGTCGCATCTCCTTTAGGTGGCATCTACATTATTATGAAATCCCATACAAAAGTTTACATAACGTACATTCAAACATTGAAATAAAACTTGGTCAATCATATTGTAGGCTTCAAGTTGAAGTTTCAGTTGCTCTTTACATATATATTAAAAGTTAATTACTAAACGAGAACATTACATAATACAATAACATATGCACGTTTACATTATTCTGAGTTTCCAAGTTCATCTGAATTTGATTTCTCTGATTCGCCAATATCAGTATCCCCTGATTCAAAATCATTTTCATCATCACTTCCTTCAAGGGACTCCTCATTGTCAGAGAAATCGTTATCTCCCAAAGTTTCATCCCTCAATGCCATGTCTTCCTCCACAGCTTCCCATACACCTGTTTCAGCTAAATTATCGATTGGGTCATCCATAATTATGGGAGACCTGTTCACACCGGCCTGCAATTCTTCCTGATATGCATCTTCGACATCAGCTACATTATTATGAACAATGCGTCTAGGTTTGATTTTCAACACCGCCAACCAACCCGTTTTGTCACGTGACTTCGTGGGATAATGGGTGTAGTAAACTTGATCAGCTTGGGATGCAAGAATGAACGGGTCGAACTTCCCATATCATATCGACGACCATCACGAACCTCAACTATCCCATATTGTTGGTGAACCCGAATGCCACGATTTGGAGTAGGGTCAAACCAAGCACACTTAAACAATACTAGTTTTTTATGTGGCCACCCAGGATATTCCAGTTGGATAATTTCTTCTAACACCCCATAAAAATCACATTCAACCTCACTTGATCCTGAAGTCCTAATACATACTCCACTGTTAAATGTTGATTTGTCGCGACCCCAGTCGCTAATGTGGAACTTGTGCCCATTTATGAAGTAAACAGGCCAACTCTCAACATGACGAGATGGCCCGCATGCAACATCCCACAGGAAGCGGTCCGTGATAGTGTTTCTTACATCATTCACCTAGTTTTAGAAAGTCATAATATAAATATGTATTTTGGTTATTTATCAAAATATGGGTAATTGGAAGTATAAGTAACTTACATAGTTTCTAAGCCATGTCTCAAAGTTATTCTCAATGTACACATCCAAGTCTGCCATCTGTATATTGGGTGCATGCATGCGCACCTCATCAACGAACAAACTACAAGATGGCATAAGAAGACGATGGAGCATAAACTGGATGAGTTTAGTAGAAAAGAAGAAAAGTTTTGTTTCAGAGAAACACTCAAGTATTTAGCAATGGGTATTGTTTCACTTACTCGAGGTACGGCTTCACCTCCTTACAATTCAGTAACACATATGCAGCTGCCACCCTCAATTCATTGTCATCAAAATAGCGATACCTTGATGCCCCATATGGTCGACCCGGGTATCTAAATATAGACCACACTGATTCATCAAATGGTCCTTCACCCCCATCATCATTACGAGGTACTCGAGTAGCCATATGTGGGATATGGGATTCAAAGTAGTGAGAGCAAAATGTAGAGGTCTCTTCAATTAGATATGCTTCACAAATTGAACCCTCTACATGAGCCTTATTTGAAACCTTCATTTTGAGGTCATGCATACAACGCTCAAACTTGTACATCCACCTATATTGAACGGGGCCTCCAACTCTTGCTTCGTAAGGTAGGTGAACCGGCAAATGTTCCATCGAGTCGAAAAAAGCCGGTGGGAAAATTCTTTCCAACTTACAAAGTATGACAGGTATATTTGCTTCCAACTCGACCATGTGATTCACATCTAACTCTGGGGAGCATAAATCTCGGAAGAATTGGCTTAACTCGATCAACGATTTCCATATATTATCAGGCATTGCTTCAAGTGCAATTAGGAGGAGCCTCTGCATCATTACATGATAGTCATGGCTTTTCAGACCTGACAGTTGACTTACATTACTGTCAACACACCTTGCAAGGTTCGATGCATACCTGTCTGGGAGTCTAAGTGTTTTAACCCAATTAAGCACATCAGTTTTGTGCTCTCTGTTTAGTGCAAATGTGGCTTTAGGTTTAACTGCTCGGCCGTCACCCTGAGGAATTAAATGTAGCTCTGATCGACTGCACAGAATCTCAAGGTCTTTACGCGCCTTCACGTTGTCCTTAGTTTTATTGGTCACATCCATCACTGTATTCCATATATTGTCAAACACATTCTTCTCTATATGCATAACATCCAAATTATGGCGGATCAAATTAGTCTTCCAATACGGTAGCTCCCAGAAAATACTTCGTTTTGTCCAATTATGGGTTCTGCCATAACCTGGTATGGTTACAACCTGTCCATTGCGAACTACAGAAGGCAAATGTGAGATACGTTCAAATATTGCTGCTGGTGGTAAACGCTCAAGAGGCAACGATTTCTCAACTTTTCTTCTCTTAAAGGAGACTCTGTTCCTTCTATATGGGTGATCCAACTCTAGAAATTGTCGATGACAATTGAAGAACGATGTTTTCCTTCCATGCTCAAGTTGGAAAGCTTTACTATAATCCATGCAAATAGGGCACGATAACCTTCCATGAGTCATCCATCCGGACAACATCCCATAAGCTGGGAAGTCATTTATGGTCCACAAAACCGAAGCGCGGAGCTGAAAATTTTGTTTCAGTGAAACATCCCATGTTTCGACCCCATCCTCCCATAGCTGCTTCAATTCATGAATAAGTGGTTGTAAATAGACATCAATATTCTGACGTGGACTCCGAGGGCCAGGTATCAATGCAGTTAAAAACATATATGGCTTCTTCATACACATCCACGGAGGCAAATTATAGGGTGTAACAATGACAGGCCAACATGAGTATTGTTTACCAGAGTACCCGAAAGGCGTAAACCCATCAGAACAAAGGCCAAGGCGAACATTTCGGGTTTCCGCCGCAAACCACGGGTACGTGGAATCAAAATGTTTCCATGCTTCCCCATCTGAAGGATGTTTTAAAACATTTGGGTCGGATCGATGCTCACTATGCCACCGCATGTGCTCTGCAGTTGACAGTGAAGCATATAGTCGCTGAAGCCGAGGAGTGAGTGGTAAATAGTGCATAGTCTTCCTTACTCTATCCTTAACTCGCCCATATGTCCTCGGCTTAAACCGAGATTCACCACAAAACTTGCATTCTGAAGCAGCTTCATCAGTATTCCAAAATAACATGCAGTCGTTTACACAAGCATCAATTTTAAAATGGGCAAGACCTAGTTGTGAAACTAATTTCTTCGTCTCATACCAATTGGATGACATCTTGCTGTCACTTGGCTGCGTCTCTTTCATCAACGCTGCGATACCATCATAACACCCTCTTGGTATATGATATTCTGCTTTTAGGTTTAACAACCGAACTGCAGCAGAAAGTTCAGAATGCTTCTCACATCCATCCCAAAATGGTGTACTAGCGGAGTCCAGTAACTCAGAAAATTTTCTAAACCCTTCATTAGGTTGTTGATCCTGTTCAGTGGAATTCTGATGCATACTTGGACCCGCTGCATCAAATATCATTTGAGCATATGGGTTTATATTTGAACTGTACTCAGACTGCTCATACACATCAGAATTATGAAACGACTGCTGCGGAGTAAATGCCTCCCCATGAGCTGTCCAGTTGGTGTAATGAGGCATGAAACCCACTCTGTATAGATGCACTCGCACGTCATCACAATACTTAAACCTCAAATTTTTACACCTCTTACACGGGCAACGTATTTTGTTTCCATCCATGTGAGCTGGGTTACTACAGGCGAATGTTATGAACTGCTCAATCCCTGTCTCCCACTCCTGTGTACCCAACTCGACCCGGTAAATACCGACTACTATACATCCAACTACGTTCCATGGAGTCCTACCAATAGATTTATTTTTTTAGTTAATCTAAACCATGTCATTTAAAACACAGAAACTGTAATTACTAAGTTACGGTTTACGTAAGGTGCCCAGGCAGTTGGAATTTTATTTAAGGTTTACTGTTACTACATAATAGGAAGAAATTCATAATATGATATCCATATAAGTGTTAATGGTACCCCGTTGATGGGTTTAGGGGTTACTTAATACATTTTATGTAACGTGTAGGGTTAATGCTTTTACTTTTACATATAAATATTTTATCCATATATTTACTTTTTGCGAGTACTCTTATTATTACTATTACTTTACAACAACTCGTCTCATAAAAATTATTGTTTCAATAATTATATATTATTAGTATTTTTTTCCTAGGAATTATTACTCTGAATGGATTGCTTATTATAATAATAATAATAATACTTATTATTATTATCATTACTATTACTATTAGTAAAATTTCAATATACAATTATTATTATTAATATTCTTATTATTATTCTTCTTCTTATTCTTATAATAATAAATTATTATTATTATTATTATTATTATTATTATTATTATTATTATTATTATTCTGTGATTAATGGTAGTTAAAATTATTATTTGTCTTATTGGATTTATTATTGGCATACAGATTGCCAATAGTAGTAATACTATTACTACTATTACTTTACTACTAATGTTAGAAAAAGTTATTTATTGTTCCAAATACTAGAAATTATATTATTATTATTCCTATTAATATTATTATAATTGATATTACTCATAAATGATTTGGTAGATCAGAAATAACAATACTTAATATTATTAATATTATTCTTACGTACTATGACTTTACTACTACATTCATAATCCCATATTTATTCTTACAAGTATTACAAATGATTACTAATATTATTAATATTGACATATATTATTATTCAAGGTCAAACTTAATCAAATAAAATTAACTCACTAGAAATACTCTAGAAATTTATATTAATGCCAATTATGAAAACATTGTGCTCAAAATTCCAATTAACCATTGTACGTGGCATAAAAATATATTACCCAAACAATTGACTTCAAACCAAATCCATTGGTATTTTTGAAATATACTAAATAATTTAACACACAAATATACTAATTACAAAAAGTTAGCATCCAACTAATTATTTTCTGTTCTTAAATATACAAACTACGTTTGACACATAAATATACTACCTAAATAATTTACATCCCACCATTAATTATTATTTTTAAATATACTAACTAACTTGATACATAAATAGACTAACTAAACAATTTTTTAAAAAAATACGTAAACAATTTACGGAAAACAATTTTATTTTCTACTTGGAAATATACTAATACTTAGTACTTAAATATTTTTAAAAATATTTCGTAAACCATTTACAGAAAACAAAGAATTTTCTATTTGTAAATATTTAATTACTTAGTAATTAAATTTTTTTAATAAATATACTAACTACTTTTACACATAAAAGTACTACCTAAACAAACCCATAAAAACTAATTTCAAACGTAAAATATACTACCTAAACAATGTACTTTAAACTATTTATTTAATATTTTTAATTATTCCAACTAATTTGAGAGATAATTATACTACCTAAACACTTTTTTAAAATCAAAATTATTTCATATTTTGAAATATAATAACTAATTTCATACATAACTTTAGTACCTAAACAATTTACGTATAAATAATAATTTACTAATTTTAATTATCTTAACTAACTTCACACATAAATATAGTACATAAACAATTCAATTAACACTAATAATTTCATGTTTTATAATTCATCACGAAAATAAATAAAAAATTGTCAGAAAATACACATAAATTTCCAATTGTATATATTTCCAATGGGTAACCTAAAAAATTCACATCCAACCATCAACAACACAAAATCACAAATATTGCATATATTTCAAACCAAATAAACAACTAAAAATCCGGATTATGCGTATTTATTGGTATAAAAATTTAAAAAATATAAAATAAACAAACTTACCTCAAATCACGCTCTATCTTCCGTCAAATGGCCGCAAAGAACTGCAATCATGCAATAAAACCCAAAATATTCAATCCATTATCAACCAAAACAGTTAAACGAGGCAAAAATCGAAAAAAAAAATCAACGAAATTGGAAATAAAGCGAAACTAACCTTCAGATCTCCCCAAATGACACCAGATCCACGTACAACTGAGCTAGACGAAGCTGTTTCACGGCTTAATCGGAACCAAAACGTGAATGTGTGTGTTGTGTGATGAAGAGAGAAGCTAGGAGAGAAAGACGCGAAAAAAGGCTCGCTGGAGAAGACGACTCGCGCAAGGGGGGGGAGATTTAAAAACCTTTTTTCCAACGGCTAGGACCGTTGGAAATCCTAAACTAAAACGCATCGTTTCATTAAACGCACAAAACAAACTTCCTTTCTATTTCCAACGGTCTCAGCCGTTGGAAAACTTTCAAAATAGAAATTGCATAACTTAATTTTCCAACTGTTATAGCCGTTGGAAGAAAGAAATACAAACCATTTTATTTTCCAACGGCTTAAGCCGTTGGAAGTCTAATAAATCCAAATTTTGCAGAAAATATATATATATATAATTTCTTCAATTTCCAACGGCTAAAGCCGTTGGAACTATGATAAATAAAATTTTCCTAAAAAAATCCATTAAGTTACACAATTTCCAACGGCTTAAGTAATATATAAATAATTTCTTAATTTTCCAACGGCTAAAGCCGTTGGAACTATAATAAATCCAAATTTCACAAAAAAATGCATTAATTTACCCATTTTCCAACGGCATAAGCCGTTGGAAATAATATATATACATAATTTTTGCGAAATAAATCCAAATTTTGCAGAAAATCTATTAATTTACCCATTTTCAAGTAATATATATATAATTTCTTGAATTTCCAACGGCTTAAGCCGTTGGAACTATGCTAAATCCAAATTTTCCTGGAAAAATCCATTAATTTACACATTTTCCAACGGCTAAAGCCATTGGAACTATAATAAATCCAATTTTCGCAAAAAACTAAAATAAATCCAAATTGCATGGAAAATCCATTAATTTTCGCAAAAAACTACATTAATTTACCCATTTTCCAACGACATAAGCCGTTGGAAGTAATATATACATAATTTCTTCATTTTCCAACGGCTTTAGCCGTTGGAACTAAAATAAATCCAAATTGCATGGAAAATCCATTAATTTACCTATTACTTGGCCCATTTTCCAATGATTCAAGCCGTTGGAAGTTATATATATATAAAATTTCCACAATTTCCAACTGTTGGGCAGTTGAAAAATATTTTTTCTTAATTCCAACGGTTTTGGCAGTTGGAAATTTCCAACTGCTTCACCGTTGGAAATAAGGCAGTTGGAAAAACAGGTTTTTTTAGTAGCGTCTGTTCAGTGGATGGGGAACAACTGAAAAAAACCTTTCTAGCTTCAGATGCAGAGAATAACAATCACTTTTCTTGTCACTGTCTTGTTTGGAAGTTGTTCTTCTCTTTCGATTTCTTTAGCCAAGTGGTGGAAAGTTAACATAATTTTTTTAAATAGCTAAGCCTTACAGATGATGGCAGATCCAAGATTTTTATAAATGGGGGTTCGTTTGTGTATATATATATCAATGTTAACATTATAAAATGAAACTTATAAATTAACATATATAATAAAATAATTTAAAAATATCTTTTTAGATAAAAAAAACTAGAAATGTTTTGATTTAAGATTTATTTTTTCTATCCTTGGTTGACTTGTTTCTATGAAATATGGAGAAAATGAATAAAATGTTCATGTTGTGCAGCATATAAAAGACAAAATTTCCTTTTACCACGTAAACTTACACATTTATTCTTTCTTAGCCCATTGATTGTATCTTGTGTTAAACTAACTCCTTAATTTTTTTTCATATGCTTGAAAAGAAAAGAGAATGGGAAAAAAAAATTCAATAAGGAAATGTATGAAAGTTCAGGATCCAGTATAAAACTTATGATATTCTTATTATTAGTGGAGAAAAAGGCTAACCTATGTTTATTAAGGTAAATAGGGCACATTTTTTTTGTTATAATAAATATCATGGAAATTATGGTGGTCCACTAAAAAAAATAAAGAAAGTCTAATTGCTAAATTATATATATCTTATTAACATCTTTCTAGAAAAATAGGGTTCATGGACAAGTGAGTTAAACCTACGACCTATGTACAAGTAATATCATAGATATGTTATACGTTCAAAATCCCATAAGGAAATATATAAGAACGTGTCAAATCGCTTTCTGCTAAAATTTGAGATACGTACAAACAAACGACAAATATGTATGAAACTTTATGTATAAAGTAGGTGATAGACATGTACAAAACATGTATCACACATATATATAAATAAGCTCAGAAATATGTTACAAATGTATTCAAAAAAATGGATGAGATTTATATTTTTCTAAATGAATTGAAAACTAGGATAAAAATTCAATGAATAGTAATATAATAGTGATATGTACAAAATAGATGTTAGATAAATATGAATTTAACATACAAATAATGTTAGAGATTTGTATAATCAAACAACTAATATATATTTTTGTTATGAGAGATTTATATAAATTATATGAGACATGTGGATAAATAAAATTATAAGACTTTTAATTGAGATATATAAAGTTAGATGTGTAAACCAAGTGATGAATATGTATAAAATATGTGGAACATATGTAAAAATTAAAATACATAACTCATACTAATATATTATTTTGTATGTATATATGGGATATGTACAAAAGAATATAAAGGACATGTACAAATTTCATTAGACATATGTATTAATTTTTTTTCACTTTTTCACATGTACATAAAAGAACATTAAGGACTCAGTTTTAAAAAGTTAAAAAAAAAACAGGAAAGAGAAAAAGGGTTTGACCACAATATTTGTTTTTTTTTTCAGCTGAATCCCTTCTACTTCTCAAAAAAGAAAAAAAAAAATACTAGCTACAAGCTAGATGCCTTTGCTGGCCACTCCGCCTATACTTAGTTCGCGTTTGTAGATACCCTGTGTTGTGCAAAGCCAGTCCGTAGAGGGGAGACAAAATCGGCGACGGATCGTTGTTGCTACCACCAGCCCACTGTTTGTCGCGTCTGGTATCAGCTTAACAACCATAGGTCGAAACTAATCCGATGTCTGATTGCGAGGGGTATAGGGTTCCGATCGATTCCTGTACGTCGTCTAATGCTGCTCTGAGGCGAAGGAGGAGCGGTGGCGACGAGACAGACGATAAAGGAGAGCATAGGACACAACAAGAATTTTATATAGCGTATACCCCATTCATTTGATAATAATATAGCTATCACTTTTTGAGCTGATTTAAATGTAAATTTACATTAACTGGTAAAGGTTTATCTTTGTCACAAACTGTATATCTTAGGATGGGAGACAATTATAAACTTAGATATTAGGTCACTAAGTGAAAGTCTAAGCTCCAAAGTTTAAAATTATGAATTATGCGTCATACAAGTATATTAAAATATGTTGCTTTAAGGTTAACTCTTGTTAAATATCATAATTATTGTAATAATAAATATTATGAATTTTACATAACAAGTGTGGTACATTTGCAAAAAAAAAATTATTATATTAGACGTGTGAGCCCTTTTATTTAGATAAACTCATTGGGATTATGTATATATAGTATATTTTTCCTGGAAACACTAATTCCTAAAATGGAACTCAACATCTAATTATTTGTTTCTTTTAACATGTTTTTCTTTTAGTACAGGATTCACTTGCTATACCTGGTGAGATTGAGGAATTGCAAGCAACTAGTGTTAACAAAAGAAAGTCTGTAAGGTATCAACAAAATAACTCAAACCTTAGATGTTAAAAATCTTAAAAATACATTTAAAATATTATTTATAAGAATTAAGTAAGCTTTATTAACTTTTATTTTTTAGGCCTGCTCAACAAGTAATAAAAATTTATTTACTTGATAAGAAATGTTTGTTCAGGCATATGTAATTATGTAAATTATTAGCTTTAAGATGATGTTAATGTAAAAAAAATTAAAACTAATACATCATTTACAAAAAGAAGTAAAAACAATACATTACTGAAAAATGAAGATGAAAATTGTTATAAGAGAATTGGGGGCTTTTTTCGCATCACGTGTTTTGGTTCATGTTTAAAAGGTAAAATCTTCTCCAAGGCTTAGCCATTTAAAAATCCGCTAATCCAGCCCCGTTGCTTTACTTGGTTCAAACCCTCACTGCTATGGTGGAGAACTTTGATCGTTATGCTTTAGTAGTTATATATCGCCAACATGTGTCTTTGACTTATACTTATACTACATGCCTTCTTTTTTTTTAATTTTCCTTAATTTTATGATTCTGTGTATAAAAAATATATATGTTAATTTTCCACCACTAGGCCAAAGAAATTGAAAGAAACGAACAACTTTGGAAGCAAAACAGTGACAAAGAAAAGTTGCTGTTGTTCTCTGTGTCCCAAGCCATGAGGGTTTTTTAAGTCTTTTTTTCATCCACTAAACGGAGAGTTAAATGGATGTTGGATGAGAGAGGAGCAACTGTAGTTTCTTAATTTACAGGGTACAAGTGTAGGTTTCATCAAATTACCAGGGTTTTGAAATATTCTCTTTTTTCCTACTATTATTTTTGCTACTTTGGGATGGTATTGATGATAATAAGGGCAGTATTCCAAAGGCTTGTTGGTAATATGTATTGCATTTCCGTTGCAAATATGTGTTGAAAATATATCACACTTGGATATCATGTAGAAGAAGAAGAAGAGTTTTGTCTTTTGATTTGAAAGTTTAAGGGTCCATAATAATGTAAGGCTTGACCATTCCTAGCTCATTTTGCTAAAGTGGCAAATCTGTTCTCACTTTACGCTTTGTTTTTAACTAAATTGCATGATTAGATATTACCATGTTTCGTTGCTCTAGAACATTGTTGTACTCCAAGGGAGCATTGCAAAAGACAAAGGTTTTAGGGTAAATTTGATAAAGCTCGTGTAAGGCATCTAATTGTTCTTTCTACATTTAATATATTATTTTATTTTTATTAATTTTTCATCTAAAACCAATATTATTTAAAAGTTAATACTTTGTCTACCTAACATCACTTAAATAAACTTTTCTTTTCCTTACCTAGGCCATTAAAAGAGAAATCAATAAAAAATACTTACTTTTTTAGAAATTTTTTCAAAAATATTTTCTTATGTTCCTAAAATGTACAGATTCAAATGGTATACAAATTGAGTGAATAGTCACTAATAAAAAAAATAATGTATCAAATAATAATATATGTCAAATATCAAGCTTAGGTACTAATCCATCCGGATTGGCTGCAACCTGTACTTGCCCACAAAACTAAAAGTGTGTAATATTTTATCCTCTGTTTCTACTCTTATTAAAAAGAAATAAAAAATAAAAAATCAATAGTAGCCCAACCCAATAGCGTAGCTGCTGGAACAAAAGTGAGAATTGAGTTGAAATGGAGTATACAATAGCTTTTCGTCGCAAAGAATAGCTATTGAAATGACAATTCTTGGGAGTAGCAGGCGAAAAGGGCTACAAAGATTTACCAATTATATTAGTATTCCAATTATTTTAAGATTATCCTCCTTTTTCATTTTTTTTTTGCTCCAAATTTTTTAAGATTATCTAACGTAGTAATAGTTGGACCAAACATAAGAAGGAACTAGTAAACGGTTCCCCCACTGATTTAAAAGAGCATTCGTTTGCTCTTAACCAATTAACCAGGCCAGACGGCGGCGTTTGCACCCGGAGTGATGGGTTGGATATTCCTGATCTGTGATTTTCTGTAACGGTGATGAAAGTCTATTATTTTAAATTAAATTAAAATTGCTAAACCAAGGTGCTATAAACCTTTTGCAAAATCTTAAGTGGCAGCTTTTAGATGCTAGAACTGATTTCTAATGTTTTTTATTTTTTCTAATATAAAAAAATATAATTAATGAACAAAAAAAAATTCTATTACAAAAATACAATATTTATTTTATCTTCCAGTTAGAATGAGGAGATGGTGAAAATTGAAGAAGTCTGGGCAATTGATTCAGCTGGCTCGGGGTGTCGAGGTTTAGGCTTTGAGGCAGAATGAGGAGGTCGAGGCGGTTGGAGCATGGTGAGACACAAGGCCAACCTTTGTCTCTTTCATGTGAGAGTGGGAGTGGAAGGCGATGAAGGTGGCGGGGAGGACATTGGACAGTGGAGGTAAGGATGGAGGAAGGGGGGTGAAGGTGGGGACAAAGTTAGGGATAACAACCAAGAGGATGCAGTACAGGTGGTGGGGAGGATGCCGGAAGGCGAAGGTGGTGATAACGTTGGGATGATGGCGGGGAGGACAGAGGATAGGGAGATTTGGAGGGTGAAGATGCAGACAGAGGATGCAACGACATTGGGGATGTGAGTTGACATTTAGGTTTAATTATCATTAATTAAGTGCTTCAAGTTACCTATTTTTGTGATTTAGTAACTAAGATTTAAAACATTTACAATCATGTCACTAAATCGTTAAAAATCAAACAGTCTTAATGCTAAGTTGACCAAGTTACTGAGTCAAAGGGGTAAAGTATCCTAAGTTTGATAGTTCAAAAGACTAAATTGATTAAGTCACGCAACAAGGACTCAGGTGACTGAGTCACTATAGTTTAAGGAACCAAAATGGATTTTGGCCTTTTTATTACGCTCATCATCTCTCAATCACAGGGGACCTACATGATTCTAATGATAAGAAACCTTCATTGTAGCTCATAGGTTACAAAATGGGGGAAAAAATCATAGCCTCTAGGTAGCAAATAAAGAAATAAAGAAAGGGAACATTTGTCCTCCCTATGGTCATCTCATTTGAAAATAAAAGAAAAAAATTAAAGTAGTTTAACCTTAGGAAAAGATATCATGCTATGATCTTTACAAAATTTGATAGGTTTTAAGTAATTTTTGAACTAGCTTTTTTTTTAAAAAAAAAAACATTCATGCTACCACTTCTGAAGGTATGTCGTCTATCTCTCTCATTCTATAATTCTATAGAACAAGTAATAGAAAGAAAAGTCTTATCTTGGTCTTATTATTTCCTAATATAAAATTCTTATTCCATGAGCACATTAGCTCTCTAAGCTACTAACTTACTTCCTTTCACCCCATTGTTAGAAGGACTGTATTCTAGCTTGTGAGATACAAACTACCATAGCATAAGCCACGTTCAAACCCACTATTTTAAATATGACCTCATTGCCCTTAATGTTTTCCAGATTCTTAACACCTTCCCCATCTTTTTCTCGACCTTTTTTTCTTAGCCTTCGCCTCCGCTCCATCTTGACATCTCTTCATTCAGCCAGAAGAGCTATGATGATCTTTCTGAGGACATCATCATCCTCGATGGTGACAAATAATTGACATTTCAAAAATGGTCACTGATGATGAAGGACGTTGCCTGGCTCTCCCGATTCAGTGTTCGTCTATCAATGATGCTTAGCATGCTGATTTTAGAAGAAGTCAAAGCTGAGAAATGCTGATTCAGTGTTCGTCTGTCAATGGTCACTAGTATGAGCAATTTTTCAACTATAAACTCTATAACACCAACATCTCTTTGAGCTTATATGTGCAGACTTGTTCATAAATGCTAGGGCTACTTTTGACTCATAGGTGAGCTATTGAAATATGCTAAAACATAACACATTCTAAAACTACTTGGACTCCTATCCATTCCTACCCTTTGCACAGGGCCTACTCAACTTTCCCGTTCACCAGCCTAACACTCTTCACTCATTCCTAGATGGTTAGAATGATATGCCCTAATAGTGAGCTTGACTCATGGTGGCCGACCCTTCGGGTTTTTGCAAAGAACAGATGGACCAAACATGGGGCGTGCAATGTCAGTGTGTTAATGCTTCTCCAAGGAAAATCTGGGGCTAGGAGAAGTTACCGTGGAGCACAGTGGAGGAAGGAGCTAAGGAGCAAATCTATTGTTTGAATGAAAGGGAGAGCGAAAGTAAGACTAAAGAGTGCAAAAGAGAGAAAAGTAAAGTAAAAGAGAAGCACAAGAAGGTGGCAAAATTGTAATTTCACAATAACAAAGGGTGACTTAGAATTTTAGTCGACCTAGCTGGTTGACTTGCATTTCAATAACGATCACAGATGATGAAGAACACTGCCCAGCTCTCTCTATTCGGTGTTCATCTGGCAATGGTGCTTGGCATGTTGATTCTAGAAGAAGTCAAAGCTAAAAAACCCATGGACTACTCCACCTGGGTATTTTGCAAAGTCTTCTGTTGGTATGAGCAATCATTCAGCTATAAACTTTAGAACACTGACACATTTTTGAGCTCATATGTGCAAACTTGTTCATGAGTACCAAGGCCACTATTGACTCCCATCCATCAGTCTAATGCTCTTCATTCCTCTTTAGATGGCTAGAATGATGTGCCCTAATAGTGAGCTTTGCTCTCCCTCTACCTCTCCTACTGCAATCTTTTTCCTTCAGCTCGTCCAACCCAATCTCTGCATTCTAGCCATTATACATCACAAGATCCGTTAAGTAAACCATTTTGTCAACTTTGAGATGGATGATAAGTTTAGTTGCCACCTGATAGAAATCCAGGGGATAAACTTTATCAACTTGGTCCAAATCTACTGCCATGAAAGTGATGATTATGATTAGTCCCGTCTCAAAAAACTTTCCAACTATGGTAGAGTCCATCTTTTAGTGGCAGGATTTCCGGGTCAAGAATGGCCTTTATACTCATGAACAAGTCTACACATATAGCCTCAGAGGAGGTGCCAACATTTTGGAGTTTATAGCTGAATGATTGTCATACTAGTAAAGGACTTTGTTAAATGCCCAAACGAAGTAGTCCATGAATTTATTAGATTTAACTTGATCCGAAATCGACATGCCAAGCATTATCGCCAAATGGACACCGTAGCGGGAGAGCTTAATAGCATTCTTTGTCACCGGTGATTGTTATAGAAATGTCAAATATTTGGCAATAATGATGTCCCCGAAAAGATCATTATAGCTTTTCCAGTTGAATAAAACAAGTGCCGAGATGGAGATGAGGCAAAGGCTAAAAGAAAAGGGTCTAGAAAAAATGTGGAAGATGTTAAGAGTCTGAAAATCATTAAGGGCAATGAAGCCATATCTAAAACAGTTGATTTGAATGTGATATATGCTATGGTGGCTTGCATGTCGCAAGCTGGAATTCCATCCTTATAACAACAGGTTGAGAGTGAACAAGTTAGTGGCTTGGATCTTAGAACACTAACGTGCTCATAGAATAAAAATCTTGTACTAAAAAATAATGAAACTAAGATAAGACTTTTCTTTCTATTATTTACTCTGCAAAATTGTAGAATAGAGTAAGATAGACATCATACATTCAGAAGTGGCAGCATAAAGGTTAAAAGAAAGACAAAATAAAAGCTAGTTAGAAAAGGTACTTAAAATCTTTCAACTTTTGTAGAGATCAATTCATCTTTCGCCAGCTACTTTTTTACACTATTTAAAGGAGCGGCCCTACTTGTTTCTGGTTTCACACCCTTGTGTTCATAAGATAGCAGATCCTTTACACTGTTCCCTCTGGCCCTGTGACTTTTCCTTAACCTCAAGGAAAAAATTCTAGTTTCTTTTAGATTCAGCTCTTTCTTCTCCTTTGGCCTTCAAGCATACTATAAAAACCCGGTGTACTTCAACTTCAATTCTATTATACAAAATGAGCAAATCATACAAAAAAAAAAAAATCTGAATGCAACTGATTAGATTATTGAGCTATAGTAAACAAACAAGGGCCATGCTAGTTAAGCAATTATGGCTTTTGCCAGAAGATTATCCTACAACATAAGGTAAATGAGAGCAGGGAAAATGGTTTTTCAGGGTAAAAAAGAGTAGCCAGACTTGGGGTTAAGGACCAGAGCAATAGCGGCTAAAAAAGAGTAGTTCCAGTTGACCTACAATCAGAAACAGGCCAAAGGATTGACTCATGGAGGGCGAACCTTCGGGTTTTCACAAAGAAGAGATGGACCAAACACAGGGCAAGTAATGCTGGCATGTCAATGCTTCTGTAGGGCAAATCTGGGGTCAGAAAAAATCACCATGGAGCACGGTGGAGGAAGGAGCTGGGGAGCAAGTATACTGCTTAAATGAGAAGGAGAACGAGAGTAAAGACTAAAGAGTGTGTGAGAGAGAAAAGTAAAGTATAAAAGAAGCACAAGAAGATGGGAAAAATCACAATTTCACAATAACAGAGGGTGACTTAGAATTTCAGTCGACCCATCTAGTTGACTTACATTTCAACAACGGTTACCTATGATGAAGGACGTTGCCCGGCTCTCTTGATTCGGTGTTCATCTGGCAATGGTGCTTGGCATGCTGATTCTATGAGAAGTCAAAGCTAAGAAACCCATGGACTACTCCACCTGGGCATTTTGCAAAATCTTCTGCTGGTATGAACAATCATTCAGCTATAAGCTCCAGAACACCGATGTCTCTTTGAGCTTATATGTGCAAACTTGTTCATAAGTACCAATGCCACTATTAACTTAGAGCTGAGCTATTGAAACATGCTAAAACATGACACATCCTAAAACTACTCGGACTCCTATCCATTCCCACATTTGTACCGAGCCTGCTAAACTCTCCCATCCACCAGTCTAACGTTCTTCACTCCTTCCTGGATGGCTAGAATGATGTGCCTTAACAGTGAGCTTTGCTCTCTTTCTACCTCTCATACTGTAATCTTTTCCTCCAGCTTCTCCAACCCAATCTCTGCATTCCAGCCATTATATATTGTAGGACCCGTTAAGTAAACCATTTTGTCAACTTTGAGATGGATGACAAGTTTAGCTGCCACCTAATAGAAATCTAGGGGATAAACTTTATCAACTTGGCCAAAATCTACTACCATGAAAGTGATGACTGTGATTAGTCCCATATCCAAAAACTTTCCAACTATGGTAGAGTCTATATTCTAGTGCTGGGATTTCTAGGTCAAGAATGGCCTTGATACTTATGAACAGGTCTTCACGTATAGCCTCAGAGAAGGCGCCAACATTTTTGAGTTTATAGCTGAATGATTGTCATACTAGTAAAGGACTTTGCTAAATGCCCAAGCGGAGTAGTCCAAGAATTTCTTAGATTTAACTTTATCTAGAATTCGCATGCCAAGTATCATCGCCAAATGGACACTGCAATGGGAGAGCTCAATAGCATCCTTTGTCACCGGTGATTCTTATTGAAATGTCAAATATTTGGCACAATCATGAACAATGATGTCCCTGAAAAGATTGTTGTAGCTTATCCAGTTGAATAATGCAAGTGCAGAGATGAAGAAAAAGTAGAGGCTGAAGGAAAAGGGTCAAGAAAAAGTAGGAAAGATATCAAAAGTTTGAAAAGCATTAAGGGCAAAGAGGCCATATCTAAAACAGTTGATTTGAAGGTGATTTGTGCTATGGTGGCTTGTATGTCACAAGGTAGAATGTCATCTTTATAACAACAGGTTGAGAGTGAACAAGTTAGTGGATTGGATCTTCGAGCACTAACATGCTCATGGAATAGAAATCTTGTACTGAAAAATAATGAAACTAAGATAAGATTTTTGTTTCAATTATTTACTCTGCAGAATTGTAGAATAGAAAAAGATAGACATTATACATTTAGAAGTGGTAGCATGAAGGTTAAAAGAAAGAAAAAAATAAAAGCTAGTCAAAAAGGGTACTTAAAACCTTTTAAATTTTGTAAAGATCATAGCTTGGTGCCTCAATTCATCTTTTGTGAGATACTTTTTTGCACTGTTCAAAGAAGCGGCCCTACTTGTTTCTGGCTTCACACCCTTGTATTCATAATACAACAGCTCCTTTACATTGTTCCCTCCAGTTGTGTGGCTCTTTCTTAAACCTAAGAAGAAAATTCTGGTTTTTTTTAGATTCGGCACTCTCTTCTCATTTGGCTTCCAATCATACAATAAAAACCCTGTATACTTCAACTTCAATTCCAATATTCGAAATGAGCAAATCATACAAAAAAATATATATCCAAATGCAACTGATTAGATTATCGAGCTACAGTAAACAAACAAGGACTATAACCGGTTAAACAATTTTGGTTTTTCTAGAAGATTATCCTACAATGTAAGGTAAAGGAGAGTAGGGGGAAATGGTTTTCCAGGGCAAAGAAGAGTAGCCAGACCTGGCGATAAGGACCACAACAATGGCGGCTGAAAGGAGTAGTTCCAGCTGACCTACAATCAAAAATAAGTTAGAGGATTGACTCACGATGGGTGAACCTTTAGGTTTTCGCAAAGAATAAACGGACCAAACATAGGGTGAGCAATGTCAGCATGTCAATGTTTCTGCAAGGTAAATCTTGGGCTGGGATAAGTCACCATGGAGCACAGTGGAGGAAGAAGTTGGGGAGCAAGTCTACTGTCTGAACGAGAGGGAGAACGAGAATAAAGACTAAAGAGTGCAAGAGAGAGAAAAGTAGAGTAAAAAAGAAGCACAAGAATGTGGCAAAATTGCAATTTCACAATAACAGAGGGTGACTTAGAATTTCGATCGACCCAACTGGTTGACTTGGACAAAAAATAAGCTAACTTAAGTTGGATTATAGCCAAACTAGATTGGCTCTAAACTACTTTTGGTTTTTTTCTTTTGTTTTCAGATAAGATGACCATTAGGAAGACAAATGTTCCCTTTCTTTATTGGCCAAAGTATACTAGAGGCCCCTGAACTTTCCCAACTCACACAAGTTGGTCCTCAAACTTTAACTCAGTCGGCAGAAGCCCTCCAACTTTGCAACTTGGTACGTATTAGTCCAGCTTATTGAATTGACTTATTTTTTTTAATGAATTGAATATATAAAGAGCCCTTAAATTTGACAATTCATTTAAGCTGGCCATCAATCTAAAACTTTGATTGCACTAGGTCTTCTAGGCCTTAAACTTTACAATAAACAATGAATATTATAAAAAGTAATTAAAAATTAATTAAAATTAATTTTTTTACATTTTTTAAAGAAAAAATTTATGAAATTAGTTAATTTATAAAAATTAATTAAAGTCTTTTTGGTTTAGTTTTTATTGCAGATCAAGTTTGTGGATGAACCAACCTCATATTAGGGCAACAAAGAAAATTAAAAATAAAAAATACTTTCATAATTTGCAGGACCTTTAATAATTATTAGTTATTAATAAAGTTGTGAATAGAAACTTGTTCATGAGCTATTTTATTTTGTATTTATTCATGGGGTGTAAAGTAAAACAATATTTTATGTTATGCACTAGAAAGAGAGTGGGAAAATAAAAGTTAAATAAAATTAAATAGAAGTACAAATAAAAAATATACAATTTATACTATAGGTGGTCATTTACATTTTTCTAGGTACACCATTATGGTGGATGGAACAAAAGGTGGTTATTGGTGAAACTTTGTCAAAAATTTTTTGTTCCATATTTTTTATCAATCATATTTTTTTTGTATTATGTTATTTTCTCATTATAGATAATACATTATTTTTATTTTTTTATCTAGGACCAATATCATTTTATAACTTACTCTACATTTACCTTATAAACACTTGAATTTTTTTTAAGAATTAATTAATTTTAATAAAATTTTCTTTACTCAACCTAAAAAATCAATTGTAATTAATTTATAATGAATTTTAATCAATTTTCATTAATTTTAGTTATGCTTATTATTTATTGTAAACTTTAGGGCCTAGTGCAATCCAAGTTCTAGTTTGTTGACCAACTTAAATGAGTTGTCAAAGTTTGATGGCTCTTGATGTATTTAAGCCATTGTGAAAAAGGAGTCAAATCAATAAGTTAGACTAAAATGTATGAAATTGCAAAGTTAAAGGGCTTCTGCAGCTGAGTTAAAGTTAAAGGACTAACTTCGCAACTCGTATAAGTTGACAAAGTTCAAGGGCTTCTAGTGCACTTTGGCCTTCTTTATTTCTTTCTTTTATGTTTATATTTTTTCTATTTTTATTTTCTATTTCTTTTCCTCTGGCGAAAAAAACACCAGAGTTTGCCGTAGAAGATTTGCACAGTGAGGGAGAGAAAGAATTGAGGGTTTACACGCCAGCTGCCTAAGGGTTACTATTTGTTTTCATTTTGTAGCCTAGGGGCTACTTTGGCTTCTTATCATTATAATGTACAAGGTACATTTTATTATAATTACATTTATATAAATCATAAATGAGTATATAATTTTGTGGCACAAAAAGTAAATTGGAACAAATTTTCATTTTTAAACACAATAATTTTGAAAAGTACCAATGGTTATGGAACGAGATTACTAATAATTCGTGGACCACTTACACTAACATATTGATGATATATGTTAGTTTTGTTTAACCAATATGAAAAGTATTTTTACAAGTGTTTTAATAAGTTTGAAGTCATCCATTGGTTTGAATATCAGAATTTGTATATTGATCAATAAAGTAAAGGATGATAAGAACGTTTTGTTTAATGAAGAAGTTGGATGCACTGTACTTTACTCTTTAGGTAGCTCAATTAGCAGAAGTTCAAGAGGAAGTGGTGTCCTTTTTCTTTTCATTCAGATTTCGATTAGTCAACAGTTCCTGATAATCATCATATATTATCGATCCATCATTGGAACCTTTAATTAACTTGATGGTCAATGGATGACCATGGAGCCATAATTTCCCTATTTTTTTAATGGAAAAATTACCAATATCTCTCTCTGAGGTTAGGTCAAACCTATACTTATGTCCCTCATTCTTCAAATACCTACACTTAGCCCTAAGAAATTTAACTCTGTTATTTACTGTTAGACAAAAAAGGAAAAAAATCTGATTTTGCCTTCCAAATCTTCTTACATCGAAACTTTGCCCCTTAAATTCCAAATCAATACAAATCAGATACACACAATTTTTGTTCATCTCCTCCTTGTCACCACACAGTTAGCCTCCCATCCTCCTCTGCCTTTGCCTATATCCTATTGTCACTATCCGCATTGGAGATCGTGAACATCATTGGTGATTTACAGGCGTGATTGGCAGGGGAGGAAAGGGGTAATGGTAGTGGAGGGAGAGGCGGAGGAGGAGGGGGCACTGTCGGAGTAGATTCAAGTGGTAACCCACCTGTGTTTTGATCTAGGATTTTGATCAAATTCTTCATGATTCATTTTGATTCACTACCAAGAAACGATCTTTTTTACTCAATCTATCGTTTCTCTTTGCCCACTTGGGTTTTGATCCGATTCTTTGTGATTCAGAGCACTGAGGAACCAAGTAATTTTGATGCATGGAATCAAATGAACTAGGACATTGTTGTAGATTGGAGACACCATAATTCTTTCCCCAAATCGCCGAAGTAGGTCCATCAAGGCAGAAGATGTAGAAAATTGATGAGGCTAAGGATGCAAATTGCTGATGAGACTACCAATGAAGTGGCGACGGTGATGGACAATGGAGGTGGAGGAGGAAAAGAGTGGGGGGCATGCAACAATGGCTATTAACGGAGTTAAATTTTCAAGGGGTAATTGTAGGTATTTGAAACAATTGAAATGCAAACATAGGTTTGGGTTAGGGATGGCAATAGGGTAGATTGGACTAGGAGCCACCGCACCCGCCACTTACCCGCCAAGCTTGATGGGTAATAAATGACACCTATGCTTGTCACTCGTGGGTTATGGCACCCTATGGATCATCCACTGGCGATTGACAACATGGACTTGCTATTCTTTTCACTGACAACATTAGAAACAGTGATAATGATAGATAATCGACAAACAAATTACACTTTGGTTATATATAAAATAACCTTGAACAAACAAAGAAAAGACAAGAAAATGAAGACCTAGAAACTTAACGAGCAAAGAGAGGAGAAACGAAGAAATGGAAATGATGGAAAACAAGCGGAGGAAAATGGGGTAGGTGTATGTATAAATGGAGGAGCAATGAAAACGAGGAGGGGAGTGATGGGAAAGGGAAAAGTTAATAGAGGGAAAAAGAAATGGAGGAGCACAAGGAATTGCGTGCGTGTCTTACGGGTAGAGGGACAGGACATAGATAGAACCAAGTAAAAAAGAAAGAACAAGTGGCAGCAATTTTAGGGCTATATATTTATTAAATTACACATTGGCCACTTGATTTATTTATTTATTTTATTTTAGTCTTTTATTTTGACAAGTTACAATTAAGTTATCGACAAATAAAACAAAATTGTGGCGGATTACGTGTGTAGCGGGTCTACCCATAGGCCAAAATCAAAATCCATAACAGGCATATGGATGCAATTTTTACAAAATATCTACAACTCGTAGGTAGGATATCTGCGGGTTGTGAATTTTACCATACCCATTATCATCTATAATTAGTAGTTAAGGTATATCTCAGGGGGTTTTGGTAATTTTTTTTTAAATATCTAATTAAAAAAATAAGTGTAGATACTTCCGAGAATTTCTGGGAAATGAGCACATTAATTTTTAACGGAACGGGAGAAACAGAAAACTGATCAATTTCGAAATTATGACGCGTAGCTACTAGTGTTAGTGTATGTAATTATGAACTGTCCAACAACAAGCACAGCCGCGTTTAGCTGGTCAGCGGCACATCACCTTCCTTCCTAGTCGATGTTTCCCAGCAACAACGTCCCCCAAATAACAAGAGCTGATCAAGATTGCGGCTTTTTAAGAAACCCAATAAAAACAACTGATGCCTCTGCTCTGGGATCGGCTCAATTAAGCCATTTTGCTAATTTTCCTGACTGGGTTTCCTTACTCTCCGAACCCCACCACTTCCAGAGGTACTAGATCCTCTATCTCCCTCTTTTCCTCGTGTACTTGTTCAAGTGCTTGCTTGTTCTCCTGTTTGTCTACTTTGTTTCTAATTTTACGATGGTCTTGACTGTTGTTATCAATCGAGCTCTAGTTCTGATTTGATGTTCTTTCTTTGGATGCCTAGATTTGTTCTGTTGTTTCATTAGAAAGCTTTTAACTTCTTGGGTTTGTGGAATCAGTTGTTGACCATTGTTCTACATTTTGTTTCCGGTGTAGTTTTATGGTACACTTTTGGATGAGTGAGGGTTTGTTGTGAGTGACTGTTTCATGGGCAACGCATGCCGCGGATCTTTGAAGGGGCAATCTTTTCAGGGCTTCGATCAGCCCGAGGACCAACATTCCAACTCCAAGAACACCAATCCCTCTGACCATTCAGTTCATAATCACTCCCCACGCAGCCCCAGTTCTCAACAGCTTGCCTCACAAGAGTTCGCAAAAAAGGATAACCAAATGTCACCCGTTAGCCCCAGCAAGAAAGAGAGTATCATGAGGGGGCGTGGGATTGATAACCAAACTTATTTTGTTTTAGGCCATAGGACTCCTAACATCCGTGACCTGTACACGTTGGCGCGTAAGTTGGGGCAAGGTCAGTTTGGGACAACTTACTTGTGTACTGAGATCGCTAGTGGTGTTGACTATGCGTGCAAGTCTATTTCAAAAAGGAAGTTAATTTCCAGGGAGGATGTGGAAGATGTTAGGAGGGAGATTCAGATAATGCACCATTTGGCTGGTCACAAAAATATTGTCACGATTAAGGGTGCTTATGAGGATTCATTGTACGTTCACATTGTAATGGAGCTGTGTTCTGGTGGCGAATTGTTTGACCGGATCATCCAGCGGGGACATTACACTGAGAGGAAGGCAGCTGAATTGACAAAGATCATCGTTGGAGTTGTTGAGGCCTGCCATTCACTTGGAGTTATGCATAGAGATCTAAAGCCTGAGAATTTCTTGTTGGTTAACAAGGATGATGATTTCTCCCTTAAAGCTATTGACTTTGGACTCTCTGTCTTCTTTAAACCAGGTAAGCTATCATTTTTTTCTGTGTACATTTTTAAGGTATTCAGACAGGAAATGCAGCCCCCAGCTTCTAAAATATCTTGGTTGTTGTTTGTAGTCAAGTTTGTTGTGGCTCATTTACCACTTACGTGTTCGTTTTGGAGTTATGTTTGTTTCTTTGTTCCTCATTTATTTGGGTTGCTTATTTGCATCTGCTGTCAATGTCCCTCATGGCTGTTGATTGGCTAAATCAGAGACCACTTTTTTGGTAGAGATCGATGTGAAATTAGTCCCATACATTGGTATTGCTCTAATGTTAAAGTAGAAGAGTCCATTTATAATATAAGGGACTTGCTTGTGGTACTCTGGAAGCCCTTGGTTAAAAGGGAACTGAGTCCTTCCCTAATATAACTTACTAACGTTCCATGTTGCATGTTACTTCAGGTCAAGTTTTTACAGATGTTGTGGGCAGCCCATATTATGTTGCTCCGGAGGTTTTACTCAAGCATTATGGTCCAGAAGCAGACGTATGGACTGCAGGGGTTATACTGTACATATTGCTTAGTGGTGTCCCACCATTTTGGGCAGGTATTGATATTCTTCTTTTTTTTTTTCTTCATGCATTTGAAAAACACTCGTGGATTCTCTTTCAGGAGACACATTCTCAACTCAATTGTGGCTCCATTGCAGAAACACAGCAGGGAATATTTGATGCCGTGTTAAAAGGACACATTGACTTTGATTCAGATCCATGGCCGTCCATCTCTGACAGTGCAAAGGACCTTATCAGAAAGATGTTGTGCTCTCACCCTGTAGATCGTTTGAAGGCCCATGAAGTGCTATGTATGTTCTGTGGTTCCAGGATTTCCTTTCATGAAATTATTAGTATTATGCATGTTTTGCCTGAATGTCTATTGAGTGTTTGGATTCTTTCTCATGTGCTTTCTGGTTGATACAAAACCAATGGGTTTTTTCTAGGTCATCCTTGGATTTGTGAAAATGGAGTTGCCCCAGACAAGGCACTGGATCCAGCTGTCCTTTCTCGGTTGAAGCAGTTCTCTGCCATGAATAAACTGAAGAAGATGGCTTTGCGGGTAAGCATTATTCACCTGTATTGTTAGGTGTTTCTTCATCTTTATATGTAGAGGTGGTCCTCACCTCCTTGTTCATGGAAGAATTTAGAAGTTAATGTGGAGATACAGAGCTATTTATTTTATTTTTTCTCCAAAGAGAGGATTTATTCGTGCACTTCAATTGTTCCAGCATGATTCATTGAATAATTAGCCATTTTTTCCTCAATGGCGTAAAAAATAAAAGCTTGGTTTTGTGGGGTTATCCTACATAATACTCTTAGTCTCTTTCCTTCTCTCGCCACTTCAAAGTCTTGATCCTCTGGAAGCTCATTTTTTCACTTCTTCTGAAAAGTCTGTCTCATGCTTTCTGTACCATTACTGCCATCAGGTAATTGCTGAAAGTCTCTCTGAGGAGGAGATTGCGGGTCTAAAAGAAATGTTCAAGGCAATGGATACTGATAACAGTGGTGCAATCACATTTGACGAGCTGAAAGCTGGTCTTCGAAGATATGGCTCTACCTTGAAAGACACAGAGATACGTGACCTTATGGAAGCAGTAAGACGTTGCCTTAAAATGCTAATGTTTTCTCTCTCATGCTGTCTTTCCATCAACGCCTTTCTAATGGCAATTATACATTTTGCCAGTTCCTTTTGTGAATATTAATGCATGGAGCAATTGTGTTAAACACAAGTTTGGATGAAATAATAACCACAGTGCATTAGAATAAAATACTTATAGCGCTACAATATTGATCATAATTGGATAAATGCTTCTCCACTGCAGATATGCTCTTTGCTTCCCTTGGAACCAGCTTTTAAAATATTACTTCCCCCATCCCTTCCTCTTTCTTCTTGTTATTATATGAATTGGTGATGGCCAATGAGATCTCAATGAATGTGTTTGAAGACAGTGCCAGATTATTCGGTCATCGTTCATTTGCTATTTTAGCTGTCATAATCATTACTCCGGTCTGCTGAGCTTTTAATATTTGCTTGCAGGCTGATATAGACAATAGTGGAACTATAGACTATGGGGAATTTATAGCTGCAACAGTCCACCTTAATAAATTAGAACGTGAGGACCATCTTGTAGCAGCATTCCAATATTTTGATAAAGATCGGAGTGGATATATTACAGTTGATGAGCTTCAGCAGGCTTGCGCTGAACATAATATGACTGATGTTTTCCTTGAAGATATAATCAAAGAAGTTGATCAAGATAATGTAAGTTGTCTTTACTTTGTTCAATGCTTCTTCTGCTTTAGAGTATGTCCATGGTTCGTGAGCATCATTGCTATCTATAACAGATTTGGCTGCTTACACCTACACCACTGTATCATGCTACACCAACATGAGGTCTGACAAAGCAAAAAATTCAGTATATTCTTTGTCTTATTGGTTGATCAAGCCATGTGTTTCTTCTATTTTTGTGTCATTTCAGGATGGGAGGATAGACTATGGTGAATTTGTTGCGATGATGCAAAAAGGGAATGCAGGAATTGGTAGACGAACCATGAGAAACAGTCTGAATTTGAGCATGAGAGATGCACCAGGGTCGCTTTAGTTTGCAGCCATTTGTACTGCATAAAGGTGCTATCCTGGTCTTTCCTCCCTTGAGTAATTCAAAAACATTTTCAGAAAGAGAAATTTCAAGGTTTCTGCTAAAAACAAACATCCGATCACATGGGTGGATTGTTATTGCTGTCGCCTGTTGCTAGTAATGTGGTTTGGTGACTGAAAATGCACGTTTTACAGCAATGCTGGAAGCAGATGAGGTAAAAGTTGTTTGGGGAGCATTTCATTCCTCCGTTTTCAGAACTTATTGCGAAATAGGGTCCGGACTATCTTCTTGGCGTTTACCTGGATATAAATTATTTTGAATGCTGTAAACAACTGGCTGTGAGACTGCATAAGCTCTGTGCTATATTTTCTTCAAGTTGGTTAGTTGTTAGTGATGTTTTGATTTGAGCCTCTTCACCTAAATACCCTGAGGACGGACGATGTCCAGATTTTTTGTGCAGATAGATTTCATCTGGTTGTGCAAGCCATGCCTTATACCTCAGACCCAACAGATATTAAAGTTCTAGGGACTGTTGTTTCTATGAGGGTTCAATATTTGGTTGTTAGCTTTTCCATTTAGATGTTGCGCTCTGCTGAAGATGCGATTCAATGTTTATCTTCCAAACAGCGAGTAAATTGCATAAATTGATCTCTAACTTTTAATTATTATTTCATTTTAGTCTCTAACCTTTGGTCATAAACCTATTAAAAAGTTTTGTTTTGATCTTAAATCTATTAAATACATTTCATTTTGGTTGAAACATATCAACTTAAAATATTTGTTGGATAAAAAATAGTTAGATCATAATTTAAATTCCTTCTTCCGTCTTATGTTTTTTGCACAATTCATTTTTCAGTAATTAATCTATGACTTTTTATTTTTAATATTTTAGTATATAAATAAAGAACTTTTATATAAGAATGATAAATCAAGACATATAATTTCTAAATATATATATTTTTTAACTTTTTTTAATAAATATTAATATGAATAAATTCAAGTTTAACTATATGAAAAAGTCAAATAGTGTAAAGAATATGGGACGGAGAAAGTATTTGGTAATTCTCTTACAATAAATTTAATCTCTATAATAATTTTTTATAATTAATAGAAAATTTAAATTATTTTTTTCATGTAAATTGAACTTATTTTATTTAGAAAGAAAAAATTATTAATTTAAATTGTCTATTTACTAGGAGTGAAAATGGGCCGGGCAAAGCTTGAGCATAGTGGCTTGAGCTTAGCCCTTTTGTTGTTTGGCACTACCTATGCTCAAGATTAAATTACTCGAGCCCAAATTTTTAGGTTTGAACTTGGCCCATGAGCTTATCAGGTTTGAATGACACATATAAATCTTTAGTCTTAAAATTATAATTTAGATGAAAGATGGGGACTACATCTGTAATTTTCTACAGAGATAACAAGAGAAGGGAAAATGACAGATCCTATTCAAAATCTTTTTAATTCTTTTGCCATTTTACCCTGATTTCATAAATTTGGCTCATTTTCCTCAAAACAAGCAGGAAATACGATTTGAGTCACAATAACACTAAACTCACTCACAGAGAAAAACAAACAAGAAAACATGAAAGAAACCAGGGACAGGTTTACAAATATGAACCATTCTTTCTAATCCTATTGCAACCAACGCCCGATGCAAGTAGCCTGGCCTTATCATTGATAGTGAAAGGGCTTCAAAAGAGACGATGAAATCAGAGATGGTTATGGAGCATGATGCTTGGAAAGATTGCAATTTGGAAGGCAGTTTTTAAGAGGGTTTGAAAGAGACAATGATAGGCTCGAGATATTCCCATTGAGGAAGATGAGATGTTCGTGAAGCATGCATGGTCTAAGGAAGACGAATAGATGATTGCAATTTGAGATTAAAGGGCTATCGTCGTCGTCGTTGTGCCTTACTCTCTGATAGGTGGAAGTCGCTGATTGGGTAGGTTAGTCGCATAAGAGGGACTAAGGGTTAGGAAGGTTTGGCCATGCGAGGAATGAATGGAATTGGGAAAGGCCGAAAGGCACAAAGGGTAGGCCTATTAGGCTTGCAAGCCCAAACTTGAACTTGAATGGGCTTTGCTTGAAAGATCTCGACTTGAGCTCAAGCTTGGACTATTCGAAAAAAAATCCGACCCCTTTTCACTCTTACTATTTGCTATAAAAATAAATTAAATTATTTAAATTTACTGTAAGACAATTACCGAATATTTAAATTAAAATTTCAAAAATTTATGTCTGACAGTTATTTTGAGTTAATAAATTTCATCTGATGAAAGACAAAATGGAACTATTTTAATAGGTTTAAGACCAAAACAAAATATTCAATAAGTTAAGGACTAAAATGAAACAACAATTAAAGGTTAGGGACTATTTACACAATTTACTCTCTAAACATCAAGCTTAAGATCGTTAATATTGATTATGTTTTTTCTTAAATAAAAAATAAAGACCAGCAAAATTATTTCCAGCCATCAAAACAAAGATCCGTTCTCCCATTACTTGCATTATAAAAATGCCAATAGCAGAAAGAATCAACATCATTCAATTGCCATCTGCCTTCAACCTGGAGCATTTCTTTTTTCACGCTCAATCAGTTTTCTGAACAGAGACGTGCTCAGTTTAACATTGCTTTGTTTCACAAGATCCTAGACTTCTGACTAAGTCAGAAGTAGCCACACAACCCGGGAGCTCGGCTGATCATGGAACCAGTATTCATGTGGTACGTGGCTCATGAACATGGCCACAGAACCGCTGTTGAATTATCTGTTTCCTAATCTCATATTCTGGCTTCCCGTGCCATTGATATTTCCTGCAAAAGGAGAAGGGTCATGTAAGGTTGGTTTACTTAGGGTTATAAACGAACTAAACGAATACGAACAAATTATGTTCGTTTTTGTTCGTTTAACTTTTAACAAACACGAACAATAAACGAATGCAATTTCTTTGTTCTTCTTCGTTCATTTATTAATAAACGAACACAGATAATTAAAGTTGAGAGCTATTACCAATTAGAATTGGAGCAAATTTAGCAATGGTTGACAAAGCAATAGGCGATGATAAGAAAGATTATGGGTTAGGACTATGGGGCTTAGTTTGGTGCTATAGCAGTTTCATGCTATGAGGGAAATAACTAATTATATTTGGGAAAACAAAGACAATAGATTAATTTGGGGGATGTTGAGGCTGGGCATAATCATGTGTATGTGGAGTAGATGGTCTCTAATAAAAATATATGATATATAAAATATATATAATAATAGATGCATAACTAATATATAAATAAACAAACAAATAGACATAAACGAACATAAACAAGTAAAAACTGCATAGTTCGTGAATGTAAATAAACGAATGAGACCTTCTTCGTATTCGTTCGATTAACTAATCAAACAGACAAAATGTATCCGTGTTCATTTGTTTAACTACATAAACGAACTCCTGCCGAATGGTTCACAAATGGTTCATTGAATGCTCTGTTCGTTTGCACGCCTAGGTTTGCCAATGAATGCTTGACTGTCATCAATGATTTGAGAAATTAAAGTAGCTATAGGAATTTCAATCTGTACTCGGTTAGTAAATCATGGGGGGAGTGAACAAAAACCTTTGTTGCTTAATTAACAAGTTTCGGAAAAACAAACATCAGGTAGATATGCTAACACGCTTTGTTATATAACCTCCAAGTGCAGGTCAATTCTGGTAAATAAGATGTTAAAACAATTCCAATGTTGAGAATGTAACACAAGCGTGCTGAGAGGTAATGTGATTTTTACTTGCCTTTAACTTGCCGTCTCGTGATAAGATGCATCTTGATGTAATGGCTTGTTCGGGATCAAACAGCCATCCTACTTCGGCAAAAGTTTCTGAGGCTTCACTCTCTCCTATTCGACACCATAATCGCCTTGGAAGCAACGTGAGGTTGCCTTCTTCTCTGATTAACTTCAGTATTCCGTCCTCTTCGACTCCTTGAATAGAGTTCTGCATTATGTGAGACAAAGTTCGTGATCCCAATCAAACCACAAAGCAAGACTTATTGATACATTCTGAGAATCCATTATCATTAGATGTAAACATGCAAATTATGTTTGCTTATTGACGCAACATCCAGTTACATCATGAAAAGCAGAAGCCAAAGTCGAAATAAAGATCAAGGAACCTAGAAGTATAGAAAATGACATCACGAAGCAGAAACCAAACTCGAAGTACAGATTCCAATCCACTGGGCTTATTTACAACATGACAAGGATCAATTCAAGAGATTTAATGAGTGCAAATCCAAAAAATGTACGAAGCCAATATCCAAGTAAAGAGAGCCAAAAGACAAGAACTAGAATATAGCAAAGAAGAATATCAGCTCTAGAGGTCTGAAGATTAAGAACAATGTACCACATACACAGCTAGAAAACACAACTGGAGCAAAATCAGAAATCACGATTTGTTGTAATCACAAATTTTACTATGCAAAAGAAAAAAAAAATTTAAATTAGCAAAAGTGTCGGACTCACGGTCCCAGAAGATTCAAAATGAGCAGCAGCGTTCGTGCCTTGCCACATACCAACAACTTCAGAAGCTTTCAAGGCAGCAGTTGAGGCAAATCCAGAATCACGTATAGCACATCCACCCAACTCATCACCATCTCTAAAGGGACCATACCACTGTTCGCAAAATACCCTTATGTTCTGCAACTCAATCTTCGAGTCATCTACACGAAGAATCTGAATTATCCTAACACGAGATTCACGGTCTTGAGGATTGACCAAACAGTACTCCAACTCCAACATTTTCTGCGTGCCCTGATCAACCACTGGCCAGGCAGCAACATAACATCCGCTGGATTGATATGCAAAGGCAGCAACTTCATTGTCCATACCACCAATGCTCCTCTCTTCAATGCTATACTGCGTTGCTGCATCCGCCTCACATCCAACTGTTGGGAGTAGCTTTATCATTTTGTACATCATAACACCCTTCTCTGGCTCAGCAAGTGTAGGGCACTGTGTCTGCCAATCATATACCTTAACCTCCCATTCTCTATAAGCTTCTGGTACAACAGACTCCAGAAGTTCAACTGGATTCCCTTCTCTCGAGAAATCAGCTCCAAATCCATCCCACTCACCAGAGACATTTCTACTGAACTCAGACCACACTTGACATATATAAGGATTAAACAGAATTAGAACTTCTGGTAAAACAATGGCCACAATTTACTCAACCTAGCATTAGATAGCATGTGGCGTACACTTCAAGTTTATTTCTTATGTTCAACCACATATTTAGTTCTGTTATCTTTATTTATTTATTTTTCTAATGCTCCCTTAACATAATAATATGACTGTTGATCACACATAACATACAATGAGAAACTTCAGGTATAACCACGCAAACATAGTTAGCGGAAAATTGTCACCCAAAACACACCTTGAGGCCAAATTAGAACCAAAATATACTAAAGACAACATGATAAACGTCACAGGTATAACTAAAAACAAGATTTTAGATTCCAAGGTTCATATGCCTACAACTAGCACTTGCGTAAGGGCTTCGATTTTAACAGAAAATATAAAACAAATTAGTAAACCCATATTGCATTTCTGCTACTTGAGAAAAATTTATAACCTTTTAAACAGAAAACGAAAAGAAAAAACTAAAGAAAAAGAGCTCACCTCGAGAACCATTAACGGGAGTGGGATTGTTTTCTTGAAATTGGACGTCAGCGACGGTCCTCTTAGGGGAGCAACCTGTGGTGGGAATGAGAATTCGAGGGCAGAACCGAAGATGAACACTTTGAGACTGAGAATTCGAATTAAGACAGGGATTAGAACAAAGATTCTGTTCTGACCCTTGTCCCCGAAACTTTGGGAATTGGAAATTGATGGAACTGGTGATTGATATTCTTCGGTGTGAAATTAAGCTGCTTGCTGTTAACGGCGCCATCTTTCAATTTTGCTGTCCTTTTTCAGTTTGTATCATCAACTGTTTCGATTCAACGGTTCAGCAGAGGAGAGAGAGACTCAGAGAAAGAGCACGAGACAGGATACTCTGTATCCTTGCTCAAAAACCGAATCTCGTCGCCACTCTTGGGCCGTTGCTAGTTAAATGCTGTTGGATGGGCCTGGGCTGCAAAAAGTTCAGCTGCTCTACGGGTTAATATACATACATACATACATACACCTAGACACACACACACACACACGCTTGTTCTCAGTTCTCACTAGGGGTGAGCATGAGTCGGGTTGGTTCGGTTTTATAGTGGAACCGAATCAATTCGAAATGGTCTCGGTTCCAAAATTTTTCTACCCAACCTAGAATCGAGAACCGAACAGAACAAGAACCGTGGTTCTGAGTTTCTCGGTTCTGGTTCTCAGGTTTTTCGGTTTATACCATATACCTATAACAACACCAAAATTTAATAAATCTACATCCATAATCAGTTTTATGACATATTCAACATAATATACAATTAAATTAATATTTAAATATATGTACTTAGATACATTCAAAAGAGTTTAAAATGTTGTTCTTATAAAAATGGTTCAAAAGAGTTGCTTGTGAGGTATTTTTTATCTCAACTAGTTTACTTCATTCCAGTAATTCCAATATTGGTATGATATTCAATATGAAAAATTGAGCCTTTAAGACCATCTTCTTCAGTATCAAAACCTAAAATATGTTGATATTATAAATTTTTTATTTTGCATGACTTAAATGAAAAAAATATCATAATTGTGTCGTAAAGAGTAGTCTGGAATGAAAGATCGAAAGCAAAATGACTTAGGAGTGGTGGGTCTATGAAGCAAAGTGATTTAAGTAAATATGGAGAAATTTCGTAAATGATCAAACAACTTCCATACTGTTTCAATTTGAAACATCAGTTTAAAAGTTTAATATAAAAACACAAAATAACCATCATAATACTTCAAAGAAATATTTGTGTGTGTGGATATATTAGTAATACTATAATTATATATATATCTCGGGTTCGGTTCCACCTCGGGTTGGTTCCATATGGAACCAGAACCAACCTAAAAACCGTCAGTTCTCTTATATGTGGAACCAACCCGAGAACCATAATCAATTTTTATCCAACCCAACCCAACCCAATGAGATAGTTTGGTTTTGGTTTCGGATTTACCCAACTCATGCTCACCCATAGTTCTCACTGTTTCAAATATGTATGCTTGTTTACCCCTCCAACATTAACGAACATTAATTACCATTATTAAAGAATTTTTTTTTTTTTTTTTTGACTTTGCCCTCGTTACTTACTTTCTTTGAAACTTTGTCCTCTTAGTTTCTAATGATCTTAATTGCACCCCTTCGTTGGTCTGATCGTCAAAAGTTCAAATACCAAATCCGTCAAACCTCCAGACCCATCTTCTTTCTCCCCTCCATTCAGTACTCATCTCTGCCAACCTTCTTTGGTCCGTCCTCTCTCCTCTCTGTCTCTTCCCCGCCGCCCTTCTTTGGTCCGTCCTCCCTCCTCTCTGTCTCCTCCCTGCCGCCGTTCTTCGGTCTCTCCTCCCTCCTCTCCATCTCCTCCCCGGCCCCCCTCTTCTTCACCCTCGACTCCATTCTGTCCTTCACTTACCTCCGTCTCCCTTCTCTCCGTCTCTTGCACCATTGCATTGTTCTCTCCCTCCTCGATTTTCGCTCTCTTCGTCAAAATTGCCGATGACTTGTCTCCCTTCTCTCCTTTCAAGATACTTCTGCTGATTTATCCTGTCTTTTTGTTCTGTTTGGTTGCTTAGAAAATCCAAGGGGGAAGGATGGGAAAGGGACTGCTTTGCCGAGAACCAAAAGGACAAGCTTTTGGCGATGGTGGGTCAGTAACTCGATTCTTGATCTCGGCTCAACTATTCTCAATTGGAGCCACTGTCGGCGGCCAAATCGATTCGGCAATCGGCATCCATGATTTCCCTCTCCAACCGCCGTCTCAAGTACCCAAATCGTCGACGTCTTGTCACTCTCCAGCTTCCGCCGTGAAACGTCCTTATCCTCCCTAGCTCTCTCTCAATCAAGAGGCGACGAGACACATGCAGCGAGACTTTGAATCCACCGCCCCGCCCACACTATCTGCAGACGAAACCCAGAAACATCAGTAACTGAGACAGAATTAGAGGGAGAAGACCAAACCGGATCTTCTCCGGAATCAGGCGGACCCAAATCAAAGATCAATCCACAGGATGACAGGAAGAAGAAGAAGAAGTTGAAGCAGGGGAAATTGGTTTCTCTGAGATTGGTTGTGAAGGTTTTTGTGATTCTGGGTAACTAGAATCTTGGAAGAACGTACGAGAGACAGAGTGGAGATTGATGCATGGGTTGGGGGCAATTTTTCTAAAGAAGAAGACTAGGATGACAAAGTTAGATATTTTTTCTTGCTATAACTGTAAATTACGGTGTTAATTTTAATTTTTTAAGCAGTAAATGTACGTATGATTGAAGGGAAATGAAATTGAATTGTAAATTTCATGATAATAACCATATGCCTTTAATGGTTAGATTAAAAAATTATTAATTAAACTAATGCGTAAAATCAACCGATACATAGCTTATTTTTTTTGTCCTAATTGGGTATTTTACGTTCATGTTGTCCTAATGAGATATCTTCTCTTTAATCGCTTATTTTATCTAAGTGTTTTCTATTAATTTCAAAGTTATATTTAACAAAAAATGCTAAGGTGACATAAAAAAAATAAAATAAAATTTAAAATAACACTTATAGTCCTGTAATTTTTTCTATCAACAATTCTAAACTTCCACATTCTAAATCTAACAATCCGTTTTTCTTTCTTTCAACTCCCTCCCCCCCCCCCCCCCGGGACCAAGTATATCTGCCAATAATGGGGGCTGGTCGATGATGGAGGCATGATTGAGTACGTCGGCCAACGATGGAGGGCGATAAATGACGGAAGCATGATTGAGTACGTCGGCCAACGATGGAGGCCGATCGATGGCAGAGGTGTGACTGAGTATGTCGGCCAATGATGGAGGATGATCGATGACAGAGGGGAGATTGATGACAGAGGTAGAGCAAGGATGGACACGCGATTGACGACAGAGGCCGAGCAAGGATGGACGCTCTAAGAAAAGTTGGAATCATGAACACCTAGCCTCATTTGCTTGGGTTAGACAGAGATCAAGTGCCTATGTTTGAAGTGAAGGACACCTGGGTTCGATTGAAGCCAATTTTGGTGTTTGCCTGGGTTTTCGAAATCCGGAAACAAAATTTGATTTTTGAAGCAAATAATGGAGAGTGTCAGTCAGAGGAAATTGAAGTGGAATTTGAATCAACTAGAAGAAATGGACTAGAGTGAGTGATTGAGGAAAGAGCCGTTGTTGCCGTCCAATCAAGGAAAAACAACAATTGTTGAGGAACGTGGCACAATTCTTGGGGAATAAGGAGAAAGGATGAGGTCGGTGATTGTTGGCTGTTCGACTAGAGAGGATGAGCGAGGAATGAGCGGCAGTGGCAGTGACGAGCGAGGTGTGGCAGTGATGAAGCAGAGGAACTAGAGATCGATGGTTAGATTTAGAGTGTTAGGTTCTAAAATTATTGATAGAAAAAATTAAAGAACCACAAGTGTTATTTTATAATTTATTTTGATATTTTTTATGTTACGTCAATATTTTCCATCAGTTATAACTTTGGAATTAATGGAAAGTACTTAGATAAGACACATAATAAAAGGTAAGTTACATCATTAGAACAATTTAAAGGTAGGGTACCCAATTTGAACAAAAAAAATAAGCTAAGGTACCCGGTGAACTTTACCCTTAAACTAATTGTCTGTCACGAAAGATTGTTACTGGTCTTTTTCATATATATATATATATATATATATATATATATATATATATATATATATATGAATTATAATTAGTGTACACTACAAAAAATCTAGTTATGTGATTTTGTATACTCTACTTAAGAAGTACGCTAGTATTTTGTGTTAGAAATTGAAAATATATAATAGTAATTTTTAATATTAGAGACTTAAAAAATTATCTCAATTATTGGTAAATTATTCCCGGTCAAAGTTAAATTTACGTATTTTAGGGGTAAAATTCATTTGTAGTCCCTTAACTTTTAGGTTCTTCCTAATGTGGTCCCTTAACTATTTTTTTGTATCTTAAAGTCCCCTAACTTAAGAATCGTGTCCTATTGTAATCCCAATCGTCAGATGAGACGTTATCTCTCACGGATTTTGCTGATGTGGCTTATGCTAACCTTGTTTTGGGTCCCATAATAAATCTTAGACTAGAATTGACAAAATATATAACTTTAGGGACTTAAAGGGCTAATTTCCCCCCCTCCCCGCAGCCCTTGTCCTCTGTCTCCCTCGTCTGCCGCAATTCACCTCCGCCGACCTTCTCCTCAGTCGCCCCCTCCTCCCTCTTCTGCGTCGCCGTCCTCTTCCGTCATCTCTCTCATCCTCTAGCCGCCATTGACGTCGACCCGTTGCCGGGAATTCGTCGGCCGATCGTATAGGATCAACATCGCTGCCAGCGCTCTGAGGCTCGATGTCGATCATCTGATTTATCTTCGCTACAACTTTCGGATCGCTGATAATATTCTAAGACAGGCTGGGAATTGTTACCTCTCCTCGTCGGACGGGTTGAAAGAACGTCCTCCGATTCGACCTCCGACGCCCATTCGAACCATCTAGGAACGTATTTGGGAACGCATCTGGCAGCCTTTCGTGTTCCGGTCGAGGGATGGAATGGCGGCGAGATCGAGGTGGCATCGGAGGTAATCACTCCCAGGCGTTTGCAATTCCCACGCTTCCGGCATTTGCGATTCTTTGCTCACTGTTCTCGACGCGGAGAGACATCCGATTCGATCGAGTTCGGCAAGAGAGAGAGATGAGGTCGGCGAGAGAGAGGCAGAGGGGGAGAGACCCAGGAGAGAGAGAAGGGCGGAGAGAGAGGGGATGAAGGATGAGCAGATCAAAGAGAGGGGCAGACAACGAAGCTCCACTGCATTTAAAGAGTTTTTCAGCTCTTCTTTTACAATGATACTTCCCAGGAGGCTACGGAGTGGGTGCCGTTACGGCCGGAGATTGACCCAGATTGACCTAGAGTGTAGTCTTGCTCATCGACGGAGAAGATTGGGGAAGAAGAAGAAGATTGGGTTAAATTATGTTTTGGGTCCGTAGGATTATTCATCTGTGTCTATTCTACCTATAAATTTATTATCCTTTCAGTCTTGTCACTTATTGTTATAAAAGAGGATGTCAAGTGGCAGTTGGGGTGCAACGTAGGCAATTTCCATCCGAATTAACGCCTTAACTAACGGTAGGGATCAGAATAGGATACGCGAGTTGAGTTAGGGGACTTTAATAGTCACTTTTTGAGTTAAGGGACCACATTAGGACGACCCTTAAAGTTAGGGGACTAAATTTGGATTTTACCCCGTATTTTAGCTATATGACGGGATCACATTTTAAGCGTGTGCGTTGCCCAGTGCCCACAATAGGGACCAGCCCTCATGTTACGGGCTCGTCTTCCAAGTGTTTGTCCAAGTTGGGAGAATTAGTTGTATGCGTTTCCGCAGCTGCAAATTTGGATCTTGTTGGTGTTATGTGGGAGAGTGCGGGTGCAACCTGCAAATTAAATTAATTTGTCAAACAAACTTAGAGCTAGAGGTGGGAGGTGGGCCGGGTTGGCCCGGACCGAACCGGGCCCGCCCCGCCCGGCCTCGCAAGAGGCCCGCAATTTTATGGGCCGAATATGGGTCCAATAGGAGGAGGGGGACGCAAAAAAGACTGGCCCGGACCAGGCGAACCCGTCAGCCCGGACTGCCCCGCCCCGCCGACCCGCACGCAACGGCTCCCTGCATAACGTAAACCTGCAAAAAAAATTTTTAAAAAAGGGCTAATTACACAGCAGGCCCTCCAACGGTTTTCTGCTTCATTTCAGCCCCCAAAATTTCATTTTTGCCCCTCCCAACAACTAAATTTCAAGGACTTTTTGGTCAAACTAATTTTTCCCGTCCCTCTATAAATACCAATGCCATTTTCACTCAATCTTCACACAATCACTCAACCTCTCTTCTTCATCTACTATATTCTCTCAACCATTCTCCTTATTTTCTTAATTTCTTCCAAATTTCTTACTAATCTCTCCCTAATATCTTCATAATCCTCTCTTGATTTTGCATTAATCACTACTATTAGTACGTGAGTCATGGCTTCAAAAGGAAAGGGCAAGTCAACAGATAGTTCATCTTCCCGCAACACCGGCCTCCGAGCCTTGTTTCGTCGTCGATTTCGGCGCGCCGATAAAGGCATTTCGATTCAAGAGTTTCACGACGATAATGTCGAAATCGATATGACGAATTACGATTTAGGTCTCGACGATCAATTATCTGATAATGAAGTGGAAGAGTTGGATGCGATGGCGTCTGGGAATCCGTCAACAGAACCGACGCCTACAAGTCATGAACCCGGCGTGGAGGGAATTCAAGCACAAGGTAAATCCACGAGACTAACTGCTTGGGTTTGGGAGCATTATGAGCTCATAAACGAAAGGGAGTCGAGGTACGGAAAATGCAAACATTGCGGGAAAAATTTTGTGCATAGAAAGAATTCCGGCACTGGAACGCTGAAGAGGCATCTTGAAAATCAACATGCTAACGTCCTCCCTAGTACTGGGACTAGTTCTGGAGGACAAACACAACTTGGGTCTACAACCGGCGCCGGCGGACCAGGTATATTTCGTTTTAACCAACAATCTTGTAGAGAAGGTATGGTAAATTAGATGATGCTTACTGAAAACCTTTTTCACAAGCTGAAGATGTCCACCTAGAATCTTGGATAAAATCACAATTAAATCCTGCATTTAGAAAAGTATCTAGGAAAACTGCTAGGAAAGAAAGCTTTAGACAATTTGAAACCGGAAAATCAGATTTGCAAGCATATTTTTCTGCTCTTGATCATTGTGTAGCATTTACTTCTGATATGTGGACATCACCTATAGGTCAATCATTCTATTGTGTTATTTCTCATTAGATTGATTCTGATTGGATAATGCAAAAACGAATTTTGTCATTTAAGGTTATTGAAACAGATCATACTGGTTTTCAAATATTTAATTGTATCTTAGAAACTTTACGTGATTATTTTTGTACTAATAAAGTTCTGTGCATTTCATTTGATAATGGTTCAAATAATGATGTTGCCACTCGCCTTTTGAGTCAAAACTTAAAACCATCACTCAACGGTGCATTTTTTCACGTTAGATGCATGTGCCATATTTTAAACATTTGTGTGCAAAAAGGTTTAGAAGTTCTCCAAAATGAGATTTTGCCTATTCGAAACTCATTAAAATATTTGATGTCCAGACCTGCTATTTTTCGTGAATTTAAAAGCTTTTGTATTGAAAATCAAAAATCATTTTCTTAGAAACGGTTTAAATTGGATTGCCCAACCCGCTGGAACTCCACATTTTTTATATTGCAAGATGCATTACCGTATGCAAATTTGTTGTCACATTTCATGAATTTACAAATGGGTTCTGAATTTCTTACGACTGAAATTTGGGAGAAATGTTCCAAAACCGGTGAATTGCTTAAGTTTTTTTACGAGGCAACTGAATTTTTCTCTGGTATTTACTACCCAACAAGTCATCAAGTTTTGTTTCATTTAGTGAACATCACATATGCTTTACATCAATTTAAAAATGATGAGTTGTTAAAACCGACTGTCGAAGCCATGCGGGCTAAGTGGCTTCAATATTTCTCAAACATTCCACCTATCTTTTTAGTCGCTTCTTTACTTGACCCGTATGTAAAATTAACGGGCACAACAACACTGCTTGAAGGAATTTTTCATACTTATTTAGAAATGTTTCATATAAATGTTTTGGCTATGTCTGCTTCTGCTTCCGCTTCCGAGTACTTGCATTCTTTATACAAGTTATATTGTGAGCGGCATTCGGATAAGGTAAGATCTGAAGCTTCTCAAACTGAGCCTCCAAGGAGATCAATCTCCTCAAGATTCAACCCGGCGCTCCAAATGCTCAAACGACCTCGACCGATGACATCGGGATTAGCTGAGGTCGATGACTATCTTAACACATCATTCGAGACAAGCGACCTCAACATCTTGGAGTGGTGGAAACAAAAGAGATCAAGATTTCCGATCTTGTCGATAATCGCACAAGAAATTCTTGCCGTTCTAGTATCAACCGTCTCATCTGAGGCAGCGTTTAGTGCCGGAAAACGGGTGACAACAGAAAAACGGTCAAGATTGACACCCGACGCGGTAGAAGTATGCGTGTGCAACCGAGATTGGGGCCTCGCAGCACTCCGGCATCAAGACCAAAAGAGTTCGGATGATGAGGTAATATCCGATATCGAGAGTTGAATTTTTTTCTTTCAATCATACATATAGTTTGTATTTGATCTGATTATGCTGTTTAGCACAGATCATAAGTTTCTATTATTTATCATTTTCGGAACGTTTTTGCCATTTCAAAATGTAAGGCACGTTCCGATTATTTGTAAGTACCGTTTGGCTTTTTAACTTAATAAAACTTACACCGGAGGTGTTGTTTTTTCTTAAAAATATTTATGACTTATATAATTAATAATTGTTCTATTTTATATATATATTTTTTAAAAAAAAAATGAAACCCGCCCTGCCCCGCTTAGAGCCGGTCCGTGCCCGGGCCTCAGGACCGGCAGGGCCCGGGCCGGTCCAGCCCGGTTCCCACCTCTACTTAGAGCCAGCTCGTTTTAGATTAATTGGCTCTCATTATTCTCTTGTTAGGTCGGGTTTATCACGGATTAGGAAAATTCATGGGCTAGTTTATGAAAATGGCCTCAGTTTTCATCGTATTTACAATGCTTTGTCATGCTTCTCCTCTCTTGTTGCGAACACAGCAGAGTCATTCCCTCCAGTAGCCGCCCAAAATGAGCCAGTCGGAGCACCATTTCCGTTGACTTATGGTGTTTGATCCCCCGATTAGCTGCCGGATCCATTCACATGAACGGATCCAGGTCTCAGATGGACAAGCCATTTTGCATGGGAGGAATGGGGCGAAGCTATCGCGAGGAGGCTCCATGGGCTAAATCCAAGCTGATTGGTAAATCCGACGATGATTCTCCAGATACAAGGCGGCAACGATCGCACGGCATGTGAAGATGAAGAATGGGAAGATTCGGCGGAGGACTTCTAAATTTGAGGACAAGGCCCCATCTCTAGTGCTATGGGCGGCCGGAGGAGGAGATCGTGCTTTACCTAGGTGCTCCGACGGCGGCGAATGAAGAGTATGGGGCGAGTAGCTCGTTCTTGTTGAAAGCCTGAGATTTCTGGCTATAGCAACCAAATTTTTTGGATTTTAATTGATGGCACCAATTAATAAATAAGCCAAACACTAGCCCCAATTTCATATTCTAAATTTGACCAGCTTTTGACCAGCCAATTAATGTGGTCCAATTAATGAGATTAAAGCAAACCGAACAGTCATTTAATATCCTAATTACTTGGAAAGTGTGGCTATGACCGGAATTTTTGTAGCTTATATATATTTTGCAGCTTATATTATATATATATATATATATATATATATTCTACTCTTGATAATTACACCATCACGTATAATCTTTAAGTGAAATTACATTGCCACTCATATCATATCATATATCATACACAGATGTTATGACCCTTGAACACTAATTTACTTGATACAAAGCTCTATAAATATCTTAGACGACGTTTGTGTTTCACAAATAAAAGCATTTGTGATTAACATTAGAATATCAAATAGTTTTTTTTTTTAATAAACAGCGATATCTCATTCTCGCCTCATTTCTAATAGACATGTAAATCTATTTAATTACTTCAAATTAATGCTACTCGCTAACTGTTATCAAATTGATCAGAATCAAATTAAAGCTCCACTAGCTAGCCAGTGAAGCTCAACTTTTTTAGTCTAAAAAATGATGATTAAATTACAAAATAATGAAATTCAACCCAAAAACGAATAATTGATTGAAGAAAGAAAATTAGAGCAATATAATGTACGCATATATAATTATATAACTCCTAGAGCAATTTAATGTGATATTTGTACATGTAAAATAATATATCTACCAATTTATAATTAAGCACCTCCCAATAAAATATATCACACGTGTGTGTCTATATATATATATATCATTCAGTGTCTAACATTTCACACCCAATCCAATCTTTTCTTGTATAATATATATCCTGTATGTTCATACAAACGGAGTATACATTGCAGGGACGGAAGTAATTAACAAGTGTCGGTTAATCATAAATGAAAAATTCACTATGCATGTTTCAACCAAAATTATGCATTGATATAGTATAATATAGTACTATCTTTATCCCAAATTTTTTATTTTATTTACTTTTCAGCAATTAATCTATAATTTGTTTATTTTCAACATTTTAATATATAAATGAAAACATTTATATATGAATAATAAATCAAGGCCTATAGTTTCTAGATATATATATATATTTATTTATTTTGAACAAATAATAATATGAATAAATTCAAGTCAAATCAATAAAAAAGACAAATAAAGCAAAAAAAAGTGAGACGGAGGGAGTATTATATTTGACCTTATCTTTCGGTCAATCGGTTGGCCACTAGTAAGATCAAATCATCTTTTGCCACCGTCAAAATTCTTGGAATAATCAAAATTAAGAATTGTACCAATATGTTTGAGGGATACCAACTCTGTTGGATGCTATTAGTCTCATAATCTCCCACTAGACCTTGTAGTAGACATGCCTCCACCTCCCTTTTTGCACCTGTTGGGAGGCCAGTCACGTCCTCCTCGCCCCCTTTGTCCATCTCTATATCTCCCACCAACTTCCATTTCTTAAGAATTCATGACTAGCCCCATTCCCACAATTCTCTTAAGGAGCTTCTTGCGTACTCTCCACTAGTGGACAAAGATTTGGATCGCTGAAATGCCCATGAAGCAGCTGGATGAAACTGAGAAGAGATCAGGTGGATCTTGAGAGAAAGAGAGGCGAAGCCCTCTTGTTATTGCTGTGGTGGGTTCGCTTGTGAGAGAGGTAGAGAATGGGAGCTTTGGAATCCACTACTAAAAAACTTATTTTTCCAACGGGCAAATTACCCGTTGGTAATTACCAACGTGGTAGATCATTGGTAAGAAAAATTAAAATGTATCAACGATCAAACGTGTTGGTAATTTACCTATGATCCAACTTGTTGGTAATTTACCTACTTTCTAATGAGCAAATTATCAACGGTCAGATTGTTAGTAATTATTAACATGGTAGACTGTTGGTAAAAAAATTTTAAATTTACCAACAATCAAGCGTGTTGATAATTTACATATTTTTTAACGGGCAAATTATCAGCGGTCAAGCTATTGGTAACGGTTACCAAAAGCTTGACCGTTAGTAATTACCAATGTGAATATAAGTTAGTAAGGCTTAAGCCGTTAAAAAGTGAAAAGAATGGGGCCTTTGAAATAATCACAAAATTTTAGGACTAAATTGAAATTTTTTCCTCTATTTCAATTATAAAACCATATATATATATATAATGTATGATATATAATATATCATGTTATATAAATATAATGTATCATATATAACATATCATACAATAATAATAATAATAATAATAATAATAACAACAACAACAGCCATATATATTAAAATAATTATAAAATAATTATATATGCTTTAATAATCATATATTATTATTATTATTATTATTATTATTATTATTATTATTATTATTATTATTATTATTATTATTATTATTATTATTTAGAAAGTAGTGATATATTTTTATGAAAAATTCTAAATAAAATAATCATATATATATATATAATGTTTCATAATAATAATAATAATAATAATAATAATAATAATAATAATCTTATATGTTATAATAATTATGTAATAATTATATATGGTATAATAATCATATATATTTGTATATATTAATGTGTGTGTGTGTGTGTCATACTTATTTTACAATTTTGGAAAGTAAATTAGTATTTTAAAAATATTTGTTAATAATAATAATAATAATAATAATAATTGACAGCTAAAGGGCTATCATCCATAGGACCTTCACACTGATGGACTTGACATCACTTTCGCAATGCCTTGTGACCAACCTCAGAAGAGGGCTAAGCACCACCCTCGGAAGGCCATATGACCAACCTCGGAATTGCCTTCAGTACCGCCCTTAGATGCTAACACAACCAACTTTGGAAAAGATGAATCACCACCCTCAAGTATTAGCCTATCCAATCTTGGGAAAAAGAAGTCTACCACCCTTGGTAGAAGAGATGCTTGCTGAACACTGTTTATGCCTCTAATAGACTTCCCCTAATTACATTTGGAGGAAATTATACTTCCGAAGAGGTCCTTGACTCTCTAAGGTGTTCTTATGGAAAATGACAAACGTATGGCTAAAGGGACCACTGACAAAGAACTTCCACACAACCTTAACCCCCTGCCTAGGTGTAACTGCCTACAAACAGCTAAGCACACTTCTCCCCGAAGTACGGACCGAACGTAAGTAGATCCAATTGACCACGTGTCCCAATCTGCTTGACTAAGGAAAATGGCCTTCTCCCTAGAGCCTTTTATAAATTAAGTACACCGTTTTCTCAAGGTGGGGGTTGAGTTTGACTGAGTTTCAATCTAAGGCCTTAAATATCCAAGTGTACCATATTCAGGGTTAAAAAATGGTTTTAGGCCTTTAAAATAACACTAATTGAGGTAAGATATCACAATAGGACAATCATTATAGTTAGGTGAGTATATGTGAATTTCATCATTACTTGTTACCTACCATTACCGTCAGTAAGAGGGTTACAGGGATAATGTACTGAACGATTTGCTAATCATGTATTATTGAGATCTATGGCTTTTATTTTGATTGGACTAAGCGTATATATGTGCATAGAATAACCTGTTTAGATTCTTGTTGAAAATAACTCTTTCTGTTTGGTTTTGCACATAATTAGCTTAGATTCCTCCTAACTCTTTGGTGTCATGAAACGTTTGGGGTGGTTGGTTGTTGTCATTTGAGGGATAAACCCGTGGATCATTTAATCGCAGATTTCTAATTGAAATACAATTTAAATAAATAAATAATTACTATGCATAAAAAAATTACATTACTATGTACAAAAAGTCACAAATAGCTGATTTTTAAAAATATATGCATACGCATAAATCTTACTCTAGAACAAAAATTTGAGTTTAACAACTTACACTGGTGACCAAATAAGGATTGTAAAAAATACGGTCACTATTCAATTGTAAACTACATTCGTTATTGCAAAATTCCTAAATGAAGGTGAAAGGAAAACAATAAGTATTTCAAATACCACAGTATACCAGGTGAAATATCATTTAGTGCAAGTATGTGCATGCAATATATACATTTTCGGGTTTGATTAGGTTATGGTGGGAAATATCATATCAATGTTTTTTTTTATTTTAAATATTTATTGTGTAGTGTACTGGCCCATGAGATATTGATTATTTTCTTCCATTTTAATTTATATAAGGAAATTATGATGAAACTAATTAGAGTGCATATTAAAATGTGTAAAAGATTTAAATTTAATGTTTTATTTTAGCATAATAATTTATTACTATATATTATTTTATGGAATTGGAAACAATATGCAATATTATATACCATGAGTTATATCTACATTTGACATGATACAGCATAGGTAGCAGTAACTATACTGAAATCGTTGAAAGCAAAGTGTAAAGCCACTAGGTTTTCAGAGAGTTAAATTAAGGGTATCCCTCTAACTTTGGTTTAATTGGTCTGATTTGGCTGGTTTTTTAGCCAGATTTAGCATCTCTCCTAAGTTTTTATGTTTCTTATGCAAATAATGGAGATCATTAGTGGAGTTTTAAGTTTCCTAGCAGTTTTAGTCATCAAATGGCATGGTGGCATGGGAGTTCCATTCCCTTGCCCGTTCAATCCATTCCCTTCTTGAATTCGTTTCTAATTCATCAAAAAGAACTCATAGTTTGAAGAATTAGATTTAGGGTTTCAACTAACCAAATAAACACAAACTAATTTAAGGTTTAAATTCCACTTAGACAACAATAATAAATAGTGGCAATCTTTGCTCGATAAATCATAGCAACTTACAAATTGCCAACATTACTTTGGTTAAGGGAAGTTTTTTCTCAAGATCAATTTGGAGTGTAATAGGATATTCAGGAATTGGGGAAGAAGATAGTTTTTCTTTTATTTTTTTAGTCTAGAGATTAATGTGCATTGGATAATATAATTCAAAGATGAATTGTGCATTTCCTCATTTAAATCAGTCATGCAGTCACCATATATAATAAGATGTTTTACAAAGAAACAAAATATCTTCTCCATTAGTCATTAAAGTGACCAATTTATCCTGAATCTAAAACAAATTAGTGTGACAAATTTTCACTCAAACAAAAACATTGATGGTGGATTTAATTATAGAAAATAGAATAATGGAAAGTTTACCCATTTTCTGACTACATTATGCTGAATTTTCTAAGCATGAAATCATTGTTGGCATAACATCATAACATCTCTAATTAAATCCATTAAGAAAATTAAAATTTTGATGCTCTCCAAACATTAAGGATCAAATTGAAACGATCTTAACGAAAAGGATCAAAGTAGTGGAATAGTTATAGTCTGAGGACCACAAAGGGAAAGTGCCCTTCAGTTGGTCTGAGCTGATAAGTTTCAGATGAAGTGAGCTACGACCTGCGGCGGATGATAGCACCAAAGCAGAACATGGCAAAGCCCAACGCCTTTCCTCATATTTTAGCTCTATTATCTTTCTCCCTGCTGCTATGGCCGGCGACCTCATTCTCTGATACTCTGGAAGACGCATCGTCGATCATATCAAGATTCCAGCAATACCTTCAAATCAACACAGCCCAACCGAACCCAGATTATGAGAAGTCCACCCAATTCCTCCTTTCTCAAGCCGGTTCCATCTCGCTACCCGCCCAATCTATCGAGTTCGTGGCCGGAAAACCCGTCGTCATTATCCAGTGGCCCGGATCCGACCCGACTCTTCCCTCCATCCTCCTCTACTCCCACACCGACGTCGTCCCTTCCGAGCCAGAGAAATGGGACCATCACCCATTTAGTGCCCACGTTGATGACGATGGGAACATATACGCTCGAGGCTCACAGGATATGAAGTGCGTTGGAATGCAGTATCTTGAGGCTGCTCGCAAGTTGAAGGCTTCTGGGTTCCAGCCTAAACGGTCAGTTTACTTGGTATTTGCTGCAGATGAGGAGATTGGCGGCCATCACGGCGCTGAAAAGCTGGCAGAATCTGAAGTCTTCAGGAAGATGAATGTTGCCATTGTGCTCGATGAAGGTGATTGAATTTTCCGTTTGGCCGTCTCTGTTTATACATCAAATTACTTCTTTTAGTGTTTGATTAGTTGGTCAAATTGTGCCAGTCGTTGGAAATTCCAATCTAACTTTCTACCCCTTCAACTCTCTACTTAGTTAGAGTCACTAGTTAGACATGGCCACTATATGGCCTTCAAATGTTTACTGAAGCCATAGAGATTTAGTAGTATTATATTTACTACTTATTGTGAGCTTGCCTTATGTGTGGCAGGATTGGCATCTCCGAATGATAAGTATAGGGTGTTCTATGGGGAGAGGAGTCCATGGTGGCTGGTGATCAAGGCTACCGGGGCTCCAGGGCATGGTGCAAAACTCTATGACAAAAGTGCAATGGAGAATCTTCTGAAGAGCATTGAGAGTATCAGGAGGTTCCGGTCTTCACAGTTTGATCTGTTAAAAGCAGGTTTGAAGGCTGAAGGGGAAGTCATTTCTGTGAACATGGTCTTCTTGAAAGCTGGAACTCCCTCTCCCACTGTAAGTGCAATAATCCGGTGACAGTTTATAAGGAGCAGCTTTACCTGATTTTTTTTCCTGCCTTTGTACAAAAAATCCTTGCAAATTGCAACATTCCAGGCTTTAGTTCCAGATTTTGGTTGTAGAGAACCCAAAACCTTTGTGCTATTATTGCAAATCTTGTTGACGTAGTTATGCATTTGCTGACTGGAATCCTTAATTGCTTGCTCAACTATGACTTGTAGATCTTTCTGGGTTGCTAAGTTGTGTGTATATGTGCATGTTTGCGTGTGTGCTTGTTTCTATGTGCAACTATTTGCACATGGATTATGAAGAGGAAAAGATCCACTACCTCTGTATGACATTCAAACTTAAAGAAAACAGGGTGAATTACAATGAAGATTCAATAATAATGCTCTCTTGATATCTGTGTTATATCAGTATTCCTCTCTAAATATCATCTCGTTAAATAGCTTATTAAACAGTTCTCTTCTTTTTGTGAAGAAAATCCTATGCCCTTGTAATATCCCCCGAGAAAAAAGATTACTAAAATAGGTATACCTAATTCTAGACATTAAGGTCATAACTCTTAACCAAATACTCCATTCTTCCCAAGTTCTTTGCACTATTCACTATTCACACCAATTAATATATAATTTTTAATCTTCAATAATTTAGTATATAAATGTAAGTTTTTATAGATAAATGATAAATGGAGACTCATAGTTCCTAAATACTACTATAAAAAATGTTTTTAAAAATTTTCTAGAAAATTTAAGCAAAAAAAGTGAAATGGAGCAAAGAAAACGGGGCGGAGGGAGTATTTTATAGGGCTTACATTGAGGAAGAGGAATTATGCATATGTCTGAGCACAAAAGCATTTAGTTTTCGTTGGTCAAACGTGTTGGGAGGAATCATTTTGAAGCTCTTTGTACTTTTAATTGGATCTTAATGGTTCCAAATTTCACCCGACTGTTGATAGGCTTGTAAACTAATTTCGCATCGTGTCAGCTAGTATAATTTCTTGTGGTCCTTTACATTGCACTTTTGTTGTCTTGGCCTTTCTTTTCTCCCCTTTCCCTTCTTGAACTAATCTGGCCACGATTTTCTTTTCAACCTGTCTTGTAGGGTTTTATCATGAATTTGCAGCCTTCTGAAGCTGAAGCTGGGTTTGATATCCGAGTACCACCTACTGCTGATCTGGAATCCTTGGAGAAACGGATAGCTGAGGAGTGGGCTCCTGCTTCTCGCAACATGACATTTGAGGTATAATGTACTGCAGTTGAAACATATTCTTGCTCCAACATACAAACATGCAGTTAGAAAATGGATACACAAGTCTTATAAAATTAAAATGGATACCAAAGACAACCTCCAGTGCCGTTCATCTTGAATCATATGATGCCATATGGCTTGCTGTCTTTGATGCTCTTGCATCAGTGCATCTAGATGTTGCTAATCTTAAGAAATAAGCATTATCTGCTCTCACAGAGAAGTTTCACAAATTTATTTGACAATTCTTGTTCCTTATTGCCATTGCTGTTTGTAAAATAAAAGAAGAAATTATGAGTTCCAGGAGCATAAGTACATATAGGAGAAGTGATTTGAGGTCTTTTTCATTGTCTTTTTCTTCCACTTGAGCTAATAATATTTGTAGTTTGGTCAGTTTAAGCAAAAGGCTTCCTTGTATGATGGCACGGGGCGTCCACTCATTACAGTACCTGATAGTTCCAATCCATGGTGGAATATGCTAGAAGAAGCTATAAAGAAAGCTAATGGAAAGCTTGGGAAGCCAGAGATCTTTCCTGCCGCAACAGATGCTCGCTATTTTCGGAATATGGGACTGCCAGCTTTTGGCTTCTCACCTATGGCAAATACTCCTATTTTGCTTCATGATCATAATGAGGTAGTGCGTTTTCCTGAATTTTCATTTAAAGTATACTGCATCTATTCATAGGTAAGGTGCATTGCATTTTGGGTAGAAGACCTGTGGTATGTAGGCTTGGTTTTGAAGGATCCAGAATGAGCAAGCTATTGCTTTTGATTGTTGAATCCTGTCTGTGGGGTTTGGGCCAATCTGGTATTTCAATTCAGACTGCATGTCCATCTTATAAACCTCAGCTGTTGCTTTTGTCCCCTAAAAACTGGTTAGAGTTTTAGGTTACAGTAGCAGCAACTGCATGATATCATGGTATAGGCATTCATTATTGTTTCATGTTACAATCCCAATTAGAGATAATCTGTTTGAGTCACCGTTGGGTTATTTTTTTGCTTTCTTTTGTTGCAGTTTCTAAATCAAGCTGAGTACTTGAAAGGGATAGATGTCTATGAGTCGATTATCAAACTGTATGCATCTTATGCCTCAGACGACAAAGGAAGTGTTTCAAGAGATGAGTTGTAATATACTAGTTGCATGGTGCACTGGTTGTTCTCAAGGAATAATGCGGGTTTTGTTCTCTGCCATGTTGTACCATACAACTACAATATGATAAGGGTTATATGGCTTGCCTCCCCAATAATGTATAGAAGAGATGGAGAACCAAAAGGTGCATCACTTATTATCAGTGCCAAGGAAACCTGAATCATCTATGCCACTGGCTCGATGTTACTGTGACAAAATTTGCTGGCTGGGAAGCGTTATATTTCCTGTCATTTCTTCCCCTGTTTTTTCTTTTTCCCCTGAAGAAGGTCGTGCAGGATAAAGGGGTCTTGTCCTTTAGTTTGAGATATTGTGATCTTAACAGAAGGGAGGATTTGATGATAGAACATGAAAGACTTTGAAACTCCTGTTCTCCTACAGCTTTCACTTTCAAATTTTTATGAAGACTTTGAAAAATGAAAATACTCTAAACCAAACAGGGATGGGGAAATGCTCATTTTTTGTCCTAATTTTTTACTCAATCTTATATTTAAGTCCTTAAGCTTTTCATTTCTTTTTTCCAAAAATGAGCCCTAAACAGTTAGTTCTGCGGTGTTTGTCGAACTAGGGGACAACTTCCTCCATTGAGGGCTTGCACCTGCTAGAGAGAGTAAATGATCAGAGGGTAAATGTTGGACTCTTTTCAGTCAATAAAATACCATGAGATTCCAATAAAAAATCCTACCAATTCAAAATTTGTAAAGCAAATTCCAAAACAAAAACGGAATGCACTCAAAACCATTTGATGTCTATTATTTTATTATTCTTCATTTTGGGATGCCTTATGAACCTGGTAAAGTCAATTAGCTGTCCAATAAATATGGAAATAAGTGGTGCTTGGGTTTTGGTGCAAAATAAGAAGCTGGTTATCCCAATTTTGCCAAATTGAACAAAAAAAATCTGAAATTAACAAGAAAAGAAACATTCAGTGTAGCACAAGGAACTTGCGAAGCCGGGGAGGGTTAGACGGTTTAGCGCTCCGACGTAGAGTAAAGGCCGGAGGTCAGGGCTTGGAGGTCGGGTTTCCAGATCCCGGCTTTGGGTTCGGCGAGAAGGTGGATGACAAAATTAGAGGGGAAGCAGGCAACTTGCAGGGGTGAGGGAGATTGTAATGGCGGTAAGCAGCCGGCAAATTGGGGGACGATGCGGCACCGTCCTATTAAACCCATCAGTTTCCTGATCATGTTTCTGTATTGCAGGATCCGTAGCGATGGTGCAAAAACACTTTTTCATAGTTTTAGGGTTGCACAATAAAATAGTAAAATTTTATAATTTAAATAGAAAAGTTTATGAAGTATTATGACTAATTGCCCTACGTTACCTGTTAATGGTATGATTAAACAGTAGGGCATTATTGCAACAATTTTATAGTTAGAGTATGATTGGTGTAACAATTTGTGGTTATAGGATGGTTTAACAACATGTCATCGTTTAAGAATGATAACTGTCATTTACCTATTTTTTAATGAATGGTATTAATTGCACTGCTACCAAAGGGCTTTAAGGATACTCTTCCTCAACTACGACAGAGATTGAGCTTGGAAGCTCGCCTCGGCAACTGCAATTTGACTTCAAGGATTGACCCATCTTCACTAATCCATAAGCAACTCTATTAGCATCCTAGCCTACATGAACCACTTGCCAAGAGGCATTCCTTTGCAACATCTCCTAGATAGAATAAATGCAAGAAAAAGCCTCCAATTAGCAACTAAATTTACCAGTTGGGTGATCTACAATGCATCCAATTCCAGAAAAGCTTCACCACCCCTTCATATTGTGCAAGCTTCAATCCTTCAAAGGCTACTAGGTAGGCACTTGCCAAAAAAAAAAAAAAAATTAGGCAAACCAATCCAGCAAGCGATTATAACCTTCCCATCATGATCCTGAAGCACTGCACCCAAACCAATCTTGCCCTCTGAGCTAATAGTCGCATATGTATTGAGCTTTAGGAATCTTCTCTGCGGTTTGCTCCTATTCTACGGGATTTAATTTTCCTAGAATAAGGAGGGATGCTTGTAACTCCACATTGTTTAAGCTTTGAGCTATCTTCTAATCAAGCAAGTAGTATGATAGTCTTGGTTTCTGAAAGACAACTTCATTACGATTTCCCCATAGCCCTGACACAATATCTAGTATCTATCACCTAATCTTTTCCTTGCAGCCACTGTAATGGATCCGTATCAAATACAATATGCATTTGTTGTTTGCCCCAAACATAGTAAGAGACGTGGCAGTCTCGAACAGCATGCAATGTGGATTCCTCTCCCTCCTGACATAGTGGGCACGTTGCTTCATCCACTGCCTGTATCATTAACAAGTTCTGCTGGGTCGAGAGGCAATCATGAGTAGTCCTCCATAGAAGATTATTCACTTCATGCTCCATATTTTCCTCCAAACCCTTCAACTTAGAGATGTGATCTGGTGCCCATTCTTTAGTTGCACCCGTACATGGTACCCACTACTTACTGATTACTTGCCATCCGAATTAAATGCCAAATCAGCTGGTCATCCCTTTGCAAATTCATCAACGGAATGCGCTTTATTAGCTGAAAATCAATAACGAATGCGATAGGAGAAAAAAATATTCATGTAGCTTAGCAGCATAGTACGTTAAAACTTGGAGTATCAGGAATACATGGGTCTAAGCAAGCACTCACATATGCCCCATCACCTACCTGCCATCTTGGCCAGAGCTTGGGAAGCTCTCAACCATAGAGTAAGCTCTGCCACATCAATGAGGAATTTGCCTTGTCTTTGCTAAGAAGGAATCCGGAAGATGCCTATTTTTTTAAGAAAATTTAGTGCACAACTAATGAGCACTTTAATTTCGATGATATAAAATTAATGCGAAAATTAAGGCGTACTTGGTAATCACTGAAGAACCGAGTGATAGACTCCTTGATGAAAAATGCCTCTTTGAACATATTTGCGGAAGACGTGACTTGTTGTGAACACCCAAGATCATATATTTAATTAACTTGAAAATACAAGTAATTAAATATGTTGGTTCACACCCAATACTTGATCATAATTCTCTTTATTGTGATAGAGAAGTATGTATGACAAAATGGAATAAGTAGAGCCCCCAGAAATTGTGTTCACAATTTCACCTTGCACAATTCTATTGTCCTCTATTTATAGAGGGTGAATTGGCACTTATGAAGGGTTATCATAACCCTTCATAAAAGAGTCACAACTCTTCAAAAAATGTTGTACTATTTCGCCAAGATGTGCCTTTATCCACCTATAACTTCTTCCCTTAAAATAACGCAATAACTACCTTTAGAAGAGATGTGTTGGTTCGGCCATAGAGCCATAACTCTTCTAAAAGTTGTGTCTCCTTAAATCAAGGTCATAACCACCTTCTAAAGATTGTTAAATTCGCCTAAAACATGACCCTTTATTAAAAATTATGTTATTTCACTAACCAGGGTAGTTATGGTGCATAACTACCTCCCTAAGGGTCATATATGTTGGGATAGACATATCCTTTCATTTAAAGGTCATATCCCTTCATGATATAAGTAGTTATGGGGTAGTTATTAAACAATTAACCCATGTGTCAAGGTGTACATGTACACCAACATATGATGTGACTACACCAAGAAGTAGTAAAATAAGTATATCTTAGTGCGTCAGTAGAATTTAGTAATCATTCTTGATAACTAAATTCTAACAGCTCTCACTCGCACTAAATATACTTGATGGAGCACATGAATAATAATTAAGGAACACCTTAAACACACTATGACAAAAGAGAAATTGACATATGCAAGTTTGGGCGTGTGACCCCAGGCATGACAACAAATCTCCTCACTATGTAGTGGTTAAACATACATAGGAGAATTGTCTTCACCATAAATTCTTGAACTAATCAAAGATCCTTGAACGAGTCAAGGTTTATAAATGATACATATATCATTAATCATGCCTATATGCCTCAAGGCTTTGTTGATACATAGTTTAGCTACAACATATCTCTTTTATGAGTTTATAAACAAACTCTTTGTCATGTACCAAACTCGGGATGCATCCATTTTTAAAGTCACTTTATACTTGAATCGTGTAGTACACTAAGTAATACAATATTACATCAAGTACTACTTATGAGCGCTCGTATTCAAGTATAGATGACATTGTATCAACTACTTGACTTGCAACATATGCAATTAGATTATAATTTGCAATAATTTACAAACTCATTATAAAGTCTTTCCCATTGCACTCACTATATAGTAACCTAAAACCTAGTGATTACCCAATGAGAAATATATCTGGCCGCATTATCATAGCCATAAGAAACTCACCAAAGTAATACTATGATTCTAAATCACTAAATAGTACTACCTCCGTCCCAAGTTCTTTGAAACAGTTGACTTTTGGCTCTAGTTTGACTTGAATTTATTTATATTATTGGTTGTTAGAAAAAAATTAAAAAAATATGTTTAGAAACTAGAGGTTTTTATTTATCATTTATATATAATTTTTATTTATTTATATACTAAAAATTGAAAATAAAAAATCATAGATTAATTGCTAAAATGTGAGTGTTTCAAAAAATATGGGACAGAGGGAGTAATCAATAGTAAGTAGGGGCATAACAAAAGAAACTCACACATAAGTAAAATGAGAGAAAACTTACTTATTTTTTTTCTATGGTCAACAAGTCAAAAGACACACTAGATATGTACAAGTGTCATGGTATGTTAGTGTACACAACCATAATGTTTGACAACTACTATTTAGGAGGTGTCTATCGCCCTCTCAAACATTATTTGTATGACTCCATGTAAACTCCCACTAGGAGCATATGTCCTTAACAAACCATGCAAGTGCCAAACTTCTCACAGATGAGAAATTCACTTAGTCCCATAGGTTAGGATGTATATGTGGGCATACAAATGCGGTCTGACTAACACCTTACCTTGATCTTAAACAAATAATTTAGATCAAGATGACCTTTATCCTAAAGTTTTCACAAGTTGGATTATGTGACTCTCACTTGGATGTAAGTTTTAATTAAGTCACATATGACTAATTGAAGTAACAACTTACATTCAAGACTTTAGCGGTCTCATCCTTGTTTAAACTCCAAGAACAATGGTAGGTTATTTGTGTGGGAAAACCAACCTTCAACTTATGCCTGGACATATATTTGATTTTTTTTGTGATATAAGCTACACATATGATGATATGTATGACACATATGTAATACAAGTATCTCATATAAGTATATGCACATATATGATGAACATGCACTACATAAGGAGACAAAAAATGAAGTTAATTCAGCTAGTTAGTTAAATTAACTCTAACTTCATTTCCATATATTACATTTCAATAGTTATATCATTGGCTTTACATTTTCATGAAATATGAACACCAAGGATGCATAAACTATCGCTAAGATAGTTCAATGCCAAAACCATTACTAAGATAATACTTATCCTACATGAGTCACGAATGACTCTTATATTTCATGAAAACAAGGTCTTTTGTATATAAACAAATACCACATAAACAAATTGCTTATATAATGCAACTTCTTTTGCACAAAGCAAAATGATATAGCAAAATGTAGATGTGTATTCGTTTATAAAATTAACCATATTTTAATGTAGTAATGTTACCTTGATAACATTCATTGTCATTGTCTCATTACATCCAAATGATGTAATATGACATATACTATATACTAATATGGTTTTTAGGATATATTCAAAATGAATACTTGAACTAATTATCCTAATTAACTTGGCTAACATGTGATCATGTACACCGCATAATACATGTTAGACTTAAATAAGAAAATAATCCAAATTCTTCTATTCCAGAAAAAATGCTTAAAAGATTATGAATAACAACCACAAGTTAGACTTGAAGTATGGCCCAAGAATAAAAACTATTTTTTTTTTGTTTTTTCCATTATCTCAAACCAAATTTAAGATTGCATATACAGTACTTTAAGACCTTAGTTTTGAAGCTTATTATACTATATAGTCCTTAGACTATTTTATGAGTTCAAGGCCAAAAGCCATGAAAAACGTAATTTCATGGAAACTTTCTCACCATTTAAGAAACTTTGAGCTTATCATATACTATATGTAAGCTCATATCCAAATCTAACTTTTGTTACTATAATTAACCTTATGGATACAAATTTCATTAAAGGTGTGAAGTTATCCATATATGGATCTTCAACTTTTAAATACAACCTCATTAAGTCTATATTGAGTTTAAGATCAACTAATGATACGTAGAACCCAATAATTCTCATATAGCCTCTTTAGCCAAATGAAAGATCATTAATGTCCAGATTATCTCTTTATGACAATTTTGTATTTTTAATTTGGACAACTAAAGAGCCATTTTCACTTATGAAAATTTAATTGATTTAACATTTATGTCAAATCAATGGATTCAATATGAGGTGCATAACCTCATGCCCTAAACTCATTTCTTGATCACCATGATCTTGCACCTATGTTAGATACAAACTCTATTAATTTGACCAACGTATGGTTTTGATAAAATACTGAATGATCAAGAACATAAAAGAATCAAATATTTTAGTGAGCCTTAGACCATTTCTTCTCAAAAGAAAAAATTCATAAGCTCTACGTATATTAAGGTGTCCAAATAAGAAAACTAAAATGAACATTCATAATCACTAGCCTTTTAGAACTTAACCAAGATGACATTTTTTCAAGATTCAATATTATGATTCATTCTTCTTTGTGAATGACTATGAATAAGATATTCTCCACAATAAGAGATACTCAAATTAAAATATTTATTGTTCATAAAGAATACATAATTCTTGTTAATGTTTTCCAACTAAGTTGAGATATGTGCATGGATCGACTACTTTGATAACCATAAATACACTACTTGAATCTTGTTGACAATTACTTCGTACTCATGATCAAATCATGAATACATGATCAATCAAGTTAATATTTATGTTTTGCCAAAATGTTGAGAATCAAGCACAACAATTGCACAAAAATGCATAATGTCAATTTTAGACATTACTTGGTTCATCTATATTAAGACAATACCAAGTGTTCTTTCTTCCCAACCAATATCAACTATTTTTCTTTGTGGTATAGTTATCTATTTGAACATCTCAAGATAGACTAATAAGGAAAAAACATCTTGATTTTGCACATTTGCATGATCATTTTGGCATTTGAAGGGTATTGAGTCCATAAATTCTAGGCTCGTTTCCTGATAAAGATCATTAATCTAACCACCATAATCATAATCACAATAATTTGGATAACCAACCTCTTTATGTTCAAGAAATGATGGTAGCAACATATTTACCATCGGCCTTAATAATTCCCATACAAAATAGGTTGTATCCAATGCTCCTTAAGCATTAAATCGTATAAACTCAAAATCTCTTCCAAGGAACATTTTTATGATTGATAAAAATAAAATTTAAATGATTATATCTAGAACATAATCTAGACTTGATGTTTATTGGACCTTAAAAGATTTTAAGTAAATTGCCTAAGAGACATGCTAATTAAAACATTATCAAAACATGGCCAATCATAGTTACTTTACACATATGCAAAATAAATACATTTGTAAGGCTATTTTATAAAAAAGAACTAAGTGAATCACTTATGACACATTAGTACTTTTTCTTAACCTAAATGTAATACATATGTAAGGCCATTTTACGTCATCCACTGAGCATGGGAGTCCCAAATATTTATCAATAAATTTAGTCTATGCAATAAATTGACTATTTAAATTACAATTTAATCTCCCTAATAACTATTTTTCAATAATTTTTTTTAACAATTAATTGACTATTTAAATTTTCAATTTTTTTCTCTTTATAAATTGCTTTAATATTCACTAACGGTTAACACTATTAATAAAAGTTTAAGGACTTAAACAGAAAAATAAGACAAATTTTAGGACTAAAAAAGACATTTCCCCAAAAAATGGGAGGCATTCTCGAAGTCAGAGATGACAATATATAGCTGCTTTTACAAGGAATATGGGCATAATAGCTCGTTATGGCTTTTTTCCGTGCTTATATCGACACTAAAATGAAATGGATTCATGAGTGACCACCCACTTAATAGGAACATCTCTACGTGCTATCAAGGGACTAATATTGATGTTGAATGCATGCATGCATATGGCTTATGGAGCAAGATCAAGTTACTATGATTCAGCGTACGCACAAAGAAGCAAATCTTGTGATAGATCTTCTAGTGAAGAGTGGCCTTTTACTACTAATTTGAATTGGATGTGACAAGATTTTATTCAAAGTGATAATAGCTTGGATTATGAAAGGGAACTATTTAACCAGAGCTTGTCATGTAAATACTATATATTACACCTTAGCCGCCTATCACTTTTCCACTTCTCTAACCTATTTCTTTATGTTGTCTTCCCCATATTTGTTTTTTGCCTTTTTTAGCCAGATCTGGACTTTGCCTTGGATGTGGATAGTTCTCTTTCAATTTTTTTATTACTTGACTGATCTTATTCGATATTATCTATCGGATTTCATGGTGGATACAATTTTTTTAAAATCTTGGTGCTTGAGTGATTTAAGACTCTTACAAGGTAAATCTTTAATTGAAGACGGGTAACAATAGCTTTAGGTTTTCTCATAGGTTCATCAAAATCTCAGTTCTACTTGGGTGCTCTAACACTTGACAACAGATATGGAGAATATTACATAGTCTTTATTTTTTTAGGTTTTTATAGGTAATCTTTTTATTTTTATAGATAGTTTTGTTTAGTGCTTTAATGCCTGATTGGTTCTTGCACTAATTAGTTATTATTGGTTTGATATGGGTTTTGTTCTATTTATTTGTGGGTTTTATACTCTAGATTTTTTCTAGCTTACCTAAAAGTTTCGACTTGATCCAATTCTCTTTTTTTTTTTCATTCGATGGCGCAGGAATGAATAAGTTTTTTTATGACCAGTTTTATGTTCTTGAGGTTCCTTAAAATCTTATATTGTTGTTGGTTTGTAAGATGCTGTTTGACTCAATTTTAAGTGAAACAAAGTATTTTTTGTAAAAATAAAAAACTATATATTATCAATGCAATGTCGTTTTAGTACAATTATAGATGTACTTAATTGATTGTATGTTCTGAACTTAAATGGATTCCACGGTTCACGAAAAACCAATTAAAAATGCCACATCTATGTATAGATCTACTTTTTTAAATATTATGTACATCTAGTATTGGGGTAAAATTCACCGGTTCAGTTAACTTATGTTTTTATCTTAAATAAATACCTCACTTTCAAGTTATCTTAACAAGTTACCTTTTATTTTATTGTGCATCCCAACTAAGTATTTTTCCGCAATTTCAGTGTTAAATCTGATAGAAATCACCAACTTGTCATTAATTAACATTAATAAATCTTAAATAATAATTTTAGTTCTCAAATTTTTTTCATAAACAATTCTAAGACTTAAATTTCTAAATCTACAGTTTAGACCCTCTAAAATCCATACTGCCATGAAATAAATCTACCTACTGCCACCTCCTCCTCCGCCTTTTCTTCTTCGGCCAAGTCGAGTTCATCTCCTCGACCTTCGCCTACACCATCATCCAGGCCCCTTTTTCGATTCTCGCTCATTTCTCTGATTCTCCCTCATTGTCGAGTTCATCACCTCCATCACTGTACTCTCTTCAATTGTTGCTCATATCTCCGATTCTCCCTTAATCCGCATGCCTTCCACTGCCACGAATCCCAGATCTTGAATTGTGTGAGAAATTTGATGTCGATGCCAATGCCGGTGACCTCAAATTGATGGTAGGACTCAGAAATTAAAGAGACGCACAATTAGAAATTGGATCGCGTGAGCTCGGAAGCGGCCTTGGTAGAGACAATAAGAGCGAAGTCCGGCAGCGTGACATACGAAGATGATGGGTATCAGTGGCTTCAACGGCAGCATTGGGGTTTGGGTTTCGGCGGCTTCAATGACAGCACTGGGATCTAGGTTTCGTAGTAGCGGTATGCCGGTATCGGGTAAGACCCGAAGCTTCCTTTTTGGCATCTGGGAGGAGATTGACTATTGAATCCAACCGGTGAGTTGGTCACCGAGTCGACTCTAAAGTCTAAACATTGTGATGCGAGGCAAGGATCATAGTCGGAGTAGCCGTCATTGTCGAAAGGTCGAGTAGCCACCATTCTGATGCTAAATCAACTTAATGTAGGGCATTCGAGCTGATCAATCCGGTATGGTCTGGTGCTAAATCAAGCACCACACAATTTTCATTCGTTGCAAGTAATAGTCGGGTTGATTATTCCGGTCAATGTTCGAATGCACTGTGAGGTTGAGCTTTCTTGATTGTTCCTGCTTGTGGCTTTTTACGACAACATGAAGAAAAAAGAGTTGTGATTGTGGTTTGGCGATGTAAAAGTTGCAGATAAAAAATTTTGAAAAAGAAAATTGATGGTGGTGGCCAGAGGAGGTGGCAGTGAAGAGCAGGACGGGAAGGAGGGAGGACATGAGAAAAATTTTGAGGTTTATTATAGTTGATAGGAGAAGTTTTTTACACCATACCAGCATTTTCTGTTATACTTAATATTGAAATTAATGAAAAATAACTAATTGAAATAAGTAATAAAATGAAAGATATCTTATTTGAGATAACCTGAAGGTCAGATATCTATTTAGAATTAAAAAATATGCTAAGTGACTTCCAATGTATTTTATTATTGTTTAAAAAGAACATATATAAAAGGAAGAAGAAGAAAGTTTTGTATATGTTTGGGCGTATGGACATCAAGGTTGGAACGTCAAACTTTCTCTCTCCTTTTTTTTTTTTTGAAAATAAAGTTATTTTTTTTTTCTAATTTCACATTTAATTATGAAATAATCATGTTATTTTCAAAGATTTTTTTACAAGAATTTTTTTTTAAGATTTTTTTTTCATACTTTAAGAAATTTAATCAATTACCATTTTTTACTTTTAATATCAAATAATTTCATCTAGCTAAGGACGAAAAAGACATAGATGCAAAATACAAAATTTGTTTGCATAAAAGTAAATTTAGGCAAAAACTAAATTTATGGCCAATTCGTTTTAACTTAAGTCAACTGACTTATTTTAACTTTTATATTTTTTTACCTGAAATCAATTTTATTTGAAAGCCAATATTATGTAAATATAATAATCCATCAGAAAGTAAATTTTCATGATATTGTTAAATTTTTATGAATATTTCCTTTTTAATGCCTTAAACTAGAAAAATTCATAAAAATCTAGTAAGATTACAAAAACTATATTTTCAATAGATTATTATAGTTACATAATATTAGCTTTTAATTAAAATTAGTTCTAAATAAAAAAGACGTAAGAATAAAAATAAGTTATTTTGAAGTCAATTGATTTAATTTAAAACGAATTGACTGTTAGTTTTAAACATTGTGGTACCAGATGTATGCACTTAACCTATCATAGTAGATACTTATGCATTACAATTAAACACTTGACATGATAATTATGTATATTATATACTCTCTTACGATATTTATTTGCTTAACATATCACATTAGACATTCAATTAATATAATCAAACACTTGGACACATTTAAACACCATACTCAAAAAAGTAGAGAAGTCACACTCTTACCAAATTCAGACACATAACCTATTATATTAGACATTCAATCACCATAATTAGATACTTGAACATTACAATCATGTAGATTGTACACTCTCTTATCAAATTTAGATACTTAACCTATCACATTAGACATTCAACTACTATAAACAGACATTTGGATACTTCAATTCAACACTTGGACACCATATTTAAACATGTGGATGAAACACTTTCTTATCAAATTTAGACACTTAATCTAAGATCTACAAGGTGTCTTGTTTTATATAAAATGTGTATTCATCTACATTTAGATAAGGCACAAATATGTAGGAAGCTACAAAAAAATTATATGCTTTTTTCACTTAAATATACTTAAAAAATAATATGATTATCTCACAATTAAAGGTAAAATTTGAATAATCAAACTATTTTATCTCTACCACTTGAAAAAAAAAAAAGTTATAGACATTTAGAAATAGACATACTAGACACAGGCACTACTAACCCAGTTTCAGATACTTTCAACTAGATATTATTAACCAAACAATTAGACACTAACGGTGTTAATTTGATTGTTAGTGGCAGATGTCTGCGCTAGTAGACAGTAGCAGGTCGGGTAGTGTGGTTTAGGAGATGACAACTGTGTCTGATCATGCATATTGACACCTATCATTGTTTTGGTGTGCTAATTCAGGTGACTTCTTCCTACACATGGTTTTGTTGCATTAAGATAATTGATTCCTTATATGTTGCAATTTGTATCCACATGTTAAATTATATTGTTATGGTGTTCTAGTGCTCTTTTTTTTAAGACGTTTTCGAAGTTGACATTTTCTTATTAAGAAATTTAAAGTGACTAAAACTACTTTTTGGATTGATGTATCTCATATTAGTGTTATTTTTCCCACAAATTGTCAATCACATATCAATTAATTTCATGTTTTCAATGAAACCAATTTGTATTCCTAGAACTCTTATTACTAGTTATGTACTCCTAAAACTTTTGATGTTATAATCACTTATACACTGCTACCTCCGTCCCGTTTAGATTGCACCATTTGCAATTGCAATAAAATTAAGGAAAGACCACTAATTTACAAGTTTGCCCCTCCTTCATCAATTTTTTTTATCGTCTGTCCCTTGCTTGTCCGTTCGCGTGTGATCTGGTTAGGTTGCTTGTTTGCGACGAAGGCGGACGTCGGCGACAATGAGGGAGGGCGAGAGGTGACAGCGGAAGAGGACGAAAGGTGATAGTGGAGAAGGGCGAAGCCGAGAGGTGATGGCGGATGAGTGCGAGAGACGCCGCAGCCCGAGCCCGCTCCGACCTTGATTCGACTCCTCGATCGCAGCCTTTATTCGTGGCCTCCGTCTTAGATTCGCACCTCCGTCATCGATTCGCAGCCTCCGTCGTCGGTTCGCAGCCTCTGCCATCAGTTCGCGGCCTCCGTCCTCAATTAGCCACCGCCCATCAGTCGTTCGCAACCTCCATCCTCAATTAGCCACGCCCATCAGTCGTTCGCGGTCCCCGTCCTCGAATTGCCGCCACCTATCAGTCGTTCAAGGTGGCTCGTAATCCATCTCGTTGCCCGCTCTATCCTCACTGGCATGTCTGGTAGAGGAGGGGCGTAAGCTCGCCAGAGGGAGGGAGGGAGGGAGGGTGGGAGAGAGAGAGAGAGAGATGAGTTGAAATGGAGGAAGTGAGAGGGAGAAAAAATGGCTTTCTAGTCCATCATCTTTCATTTTATTTTTCTTTCAATCCTCATATAACCTTAACAACCATTTAAGTAGGCTGAGGGAGTAAAATGTGCCAATTTTTAAAGTTTGAGGGCGCGAGTGAACCCAAGTCAAAGTTTAGGGATAAAAAATCAAAGTTAACAAAGGTCAGAAGTAAAAGGGGTTTTAGGCCATTATCATTAGGCCATTCACATTACTTGGGCTTATGTGTAAAGGTCAATGGATGTGAACAAGAAGCCATAGCCCATGTCCAAAAGAACAAGATAAAAGTATCAAATTTACTACTAATGTTTAGGTTAGGGATCAAATCAGTCATTATAATTTTTTTTTTCGCTCAATCTTTTATTAATGTTTTAAAATTGACTTAAATATATCACTAAAGTTTCAGATGAGGGTGAATATATCGCTGTCATTAAAAAAGTTAAAAAAAAGTTAAAAATAATGAGTTTTGAAATTTTAGGGTGATAATACAAATTTTAACAAACTTTAAATATCTTATGCAATTAGTCTCTCTCTTTCAAATGACGTCTACTGTCGCCGCCTTTTGAAGCTTTTCCGGTCACCATTCACAGCGGATGATAATAAAAAAATTTCTAGCCTTTTCTCCTCCCATTGCCACTGGTGAAATTTGAGAGGAAGAGTTGTTTTTCCTCTGCACGAAAGCATTCCTTCCGCAATCTTCGATGCTTCCCTCCGTTGTCTTTGATGCCTTTTCTCCTCCCTTTTCGTTTCGTTTCTCCACCAGAGGTGAAAACCAACATTCCAGAATCTCTAGCACAAAATACGAAGCTAATGCTCCTGAAAACTTCAATTGTTATACTAGAGACTTAACCGAGAGAAATGCTCAAGATTTCGTTAGTTCTGATCTCAAAATCAATATAATGGAATGGTTAGCTGGATGTTTTGCTTATAGACCTTTGCTGGTCCTCATTCCTTGGTCTGACGGGATGTTATCGGAGGTAAGGCTGGGCCGAACGTGATGTCGCCGAAATTATGGCTAGAGAAATTCCTAACATTGGAGATGAGTCTAATTACCTATAACTCTTGAAGTTTTTTGAAAGTTACATTATCATCCTAAAATTTTAAAACTTTTTACTATTTATATTTTCTGTTATTTTTTAACAGCAGTGGTATATTTGAGCCTATTTTAAAATATTAGTAGGAGATTGGGCAAAAAAAAAACTATAGTGGCAGGTTCGAGCCCTGACCCAAACATTAGTGGCAATTTTGATACTTTTGCCAAAGAACAACAAAAGGTCTCAGGCTCTCAGCTTGAATGATGACAAATTCTTTTTTCCCTCCGTTCTGAATTTGTTGCAGCACCCCTAGGAGCTAGAAACGGAGGTTTTTGGATTCAGTTTCGATGATTTCGCTGTTAGACAATTGAATCTCATGCCGGAGATCGAGAGCGAGAGATGTCGCTCAGAATAAAGGCGGTGGTCGACAAGTTCGTGGAGGAGCTGAAGGCAGCGCTGGAGGCGGACATTCAGGACCGCATAATGAAGGAGCGGGAGATGCAGAGCTACATCGAGGAGCGCGAGCGTGAGGTCGCCGAGCGCGAGGCCGCCTGGAAGGCCGAGCTCTCCCGCCGCGAGGTTAGCACTTAATCAGTTCTTGTTCACTTCCTGAAATCGTTATTGCAGATAGGATAAAAGAATTTTGTTCTGGGAGAAACAAAAAAGAATTATGTGTCCTTGCAATTATTGTTTTGCTATTTGATTTGTTAATAGTCGCAGCTGCGGAATCTGATGTTTAGAACGTTGTTTCATTGAAGGCTTTCGAGAGAGCCTGAAATCTTCATTTTCGTTTGGTCTTCAGGAACTATATTTTGTGATCTAGAGTTTGAGCCAAGGTTCCTAACTAATATAATGAGACCTATTTTAAGTGATGGAACTGGTCTTTTACCTGGATATGAAACGCATTACGTTTCTGTTGTTTTGTTTGGAATTAAGCTAATTGGTTCAAGTGCAATGATCTTTAACTTGCACCAGTGAATGAAGGTTGTTACAGTTTGTCTTTTTTCAAGGAGGTAGGCTCCGTGTTCTTGCTGATTCAATCTTAATGCTTGCGTTTTCTTATTGTGGTAATACTTCCAAAATCCAGTATGCTAGGAGATTCAGTAGTCGGACCTTTGGTACAGCTTCTCTCAATCTTTCAGCTGCATTCTCCCATTAAACTGAATGTTGCTATTGATGCGACTTTGATTTATGAGTACATTTCTTCAGAACCATGAAAAAATTAGTCCTGCATCTTATGCCTTGGTACAATCTCTGGTACATGATTCAGAAACCAGTGAGACTCATTCCTTAATGTGGACACCGAACTCACAGCCATCTTGTTACCCGCTTGTGTTATGTTTTGATTTGATAAAGCTCTAGGTCCAATGTATTTTAGCACAGGGAGGCAAAAGGGCAAGCCAGGGACCAACTCTTACTCTGGCTGAAGAAAGAAATCAATTCTTAAGTTTGCCGAAGTTAAGTTGTCTGGATTCATATTTCCTACCCTTTTCTTTTCTAATATAGTCAGAGTTATATAATTGACGTGTGCCCTTATGTAGAATATGTACACGTCTCCTTGTTTCCTTAGATGCTCATTAAATTCAAAGATAACTATTATTATCATTTGTTTATTCGAAATGAGTTCATTGGTTCAGTGTTCATCTAACCTCTTGAAAAATGTGAGAGTTGTTCCTTTTTCTTTTTTCGTTCTGTCATTTTAGTATGTTATTCTGCCACTTCAGTTTTGTGACTGTATTTCTGCATTTCTACAAAACTGGTTTGGTTACGTGCTTGCCACATAACAATCCATGGTTGTACACAAAAAGGGAAAAAGGCAATCCATGTTGGTCACATTTTCCTCCTTCATGTTGATAATCATGATTGGACCTTTTAGCTTTTGCTGACACGGTTCATAGTGCTCTAGAAAAACTGCTCCCAAAGTCTTTAGCTCAATATGTTGTGTCTTCTGCTTGTCCTATGACCCAGGCAGAGATTGCTCGTCAAGAGGCCAGGTTGAAGATGGAGAAAGAAAACCTAGAGAAAGAGAAAAGTGTGCTGATGGGAACTGCATCGAATCAAGACAACCAAGATGGAGCTCTAGAAATCACAGTTGGCGGGGAGAAGTATCGATGCCTCAGGTTTGCGAAGGCAAAGAAATGAGCCTTAACAAAGAGATAAAAGAAGACTTCTAAACGGGGACAATTTCAGTTCCATTCATGTCCTTCCCTCAAGCTTTGATTACTATCTTTGGCATTCCGGTAACTCAGTTCATCTTAGGTGCATAGATTATGTGCAGTAGCTTTGTGCCCGAGGCCAAGGGAGAAGAGGGCAAGGGCTGATCAGAAGGATAATGAACAAGGTTTGCTACGAGATTAATTTACTTTTGCAGTGGATTTCATCAGGCTGCTACTAATCGCCATCCAAGAAAAGAATTGACGATCGTTGTTATGTTAGGGAATTAAAGATTTGTGTTTCTGTTTGTTTACTTCTTTTTTACTCGCATACTCATCGAATGAAAACGTATAACTGGGGCATCTACTTTACCATATTTGACTATTCATAGCTAATTTGTGTCATTTCTCACCTGGGGTAATACAAAAGCGTATATTATGAGTGTGGAATCACAAAATCGCCAGTAGGGGTATTTGCGGGTTTGGTATGACCAAGTTTCGGCTCAATCTGATCCTATCTGTATCATTGACCGGGTTTTTTAATTCATTGTCGAACCTTGTCTGCATATCCTTAAATTTAGTGACAATTCAAGGTGCATACAAATCGGTTTGGGTTGGTTCGGTATAATTGATTTTTTATATTTTTCTATAAGGTAATAATTTTTATCCAAAATAATTATAAATGAGTAAAAATATACAATTATATTTCAAGTTTTAATTTCTACAAATAATGTTCCAATCCAAATAAAATTGCATGTGTCTACTACTCTTAGAAAGGAGACAAATCAATTGTATAACAATAATGTAAAATAAAAAAAAAGTACAAAAAGTAAAAAATGTGGTTTAAATCTATTTTGATGTCAAATGATGTTCTAAAAACTCAAATAACCTTTATATTAATAAGCAAACAAAAAAAATCAGCTGCAAAAGCTTACATACGCCACCATAAATCCATAGATTATAAACAAAAACCAACTTGTAGTAACTTGTAAAGTAACCGACCACCTTCAACATGGTTATTAGTTCGATTCAATTCAGGGCAGCCAGTTTTTACTGGTTTGCCGAGCTAGATAAACACGGAATAATGCATGCGATGGCATGAGATCCTGGATTGATTACAAAATACAATTCCATTTTCACTAATGATTGGATTGGAACTACAGTTCACTTCTCTACTGGGCGAAAGATGACAGGGACGGATCAGAGACGGGTAGCTTTGCTTTTGAGACAAGCAATTGGTTAACAAAAGGAAGTGATTGGTTGTTTCTTTTTTTTTTTTTTTCCAGTTGTTTTCAGGGAAAAAAATTTTAATTTTCATGACGAAGTATTTTTAAAATTATTTAAAATGTCATATTAAACGCATCTTTTGTTTTTTTAGCAGACACATTTTTCTTTCCCAAATTGGATCAAACACATTTTTAAACAAAAAGCAAAATTTGTAACTGTTAACTTGAAGGTTCCAATCCCAGATTCTCTTTCAAAATTTTTTTATGATCCGTCATGTAAATTATGTATGACAAACTCATCATAAACCATTTGACGGAGTAAGCTACCTAAATACCAAGAGATCTGCCTCCAACCTATTAAACTAGATTCATCAGCAAGCAGAATTTGTATGGTGATTGTCATGACATAAATATAATATAATTATTCATGATATGGGTTGGTGATTTTACGAACACAAAAAAATCAAGTTAATTAAAATAGCTTATATGGTATGGATTTGTATCAATTATATTTTCCGCATAAAATGAGATAAAATAAAATAAAAATGAACTTTTGGCAAAAAAAGCACTGGATTGGGTTTTATGGGCATGACTTGCTTGCGGGGGAGGAACATTCAACAGACATAAGACCTACGTATTCGTAAACAGACGCAAAAATACAACAGGTTCGTATTCGTATGGTAGGCGTATTTACTAGCGTATCAGTATCTACTTCGCTTATATAAACTGTTTCCCTCCCACCTCTTCTCACAGCCACCCAGACCCAGAAACTTGAGTTCAGAGAATGGAGAGTGACTCAGAAATGGTGCCATTTCCCTTGCTCACGACTCCCATCGAATCTAATTACAGAGCTTGCACGATCCCCTACCGATTTCCCTCCGACAACCCTCGCAGAGCCACCCCCACCGAGACCGCCTGGATTGATCTCTTCAAGAACTCTATTCCATCTTTCCAGTAAGTTCTCTCTCCTCAATCGTCTCCACCTCTTTTAGTCAATATTCTGGGGTTTTTATGCGTTAGTAATTCTGGGGTTTTCTGGATTAGTCCTGATCACGAATTGCTATCAGGGTCGTCATTTGATTCTGCGGTCATTTAGTTTTCCTTTTCTTTTGTGTTTGTTTTTTTTTTTTTTTTTGTTGAGGTTTGTAAGATTTAGGATAAAATTAAGTACCTGATGTTTTCAACCTCGCTGGATTTGATGTTAGCGAGTGGATAAGATGGATTTATTTACTTTTTATCGAGCCTAATTATTTATCATTAATTCAACTTGGTGCAGGAAGCGAGCTGAGAGCGATGCAACTGTTCCAGATGCAGCCGCTAGAGCTGAAAAATTTGCTCAGAGGTATCTCTCTGTTCATTCCAATCTCTTGGAACTAAGATTCGTCAAAGCCATAAGTATAGAACGTTTGTCTATGTTAACTGTGTGCTGCTGACTGAAATACTTCACTCATGATTTTAGCTTTACGTTTTCCTTGCAGTATTTTGCTTTATGAAATAGCCATCTGGAAGTTTCCTACTTCTCTGTTAACAGATCAACCTATGTAGGAAGGTTTCCAATAGTTGGGTTTTCTTTTTCACCAATCTCACTTATAATGTTGGATGTTGAACTCTTCTTGTGCAAATTGTTTAGTGACGGGATCATAAAGATCATTAGTATACAGCGGCACAGAGTTTTAACAGGGCTACCTAATTTGTGGTTACTCTCATGCCTTGAACCCAAAAGTCTGGAGACCCCCTTTTTAAATTTCTACAGTTTTATGTTGTGGTATGAATTATTGTGTGCAAGCAATACCTGGTGGTGATCTTCCTGTTTTCCTTGTCATCTGCCTATTTGTCTTGCACTATGCCAGTGGTTGCATCCATGCCATACTACCAGAACAGGACTATTGAACTGGAACTTCTATGTGCAAAGTTAAAGGCTATTGAAAATGGGAAAATTGAATTGTACCACAGAGTTTCTTCTTGAACATTCCCAAAAATCCAAGATACTGACCTTTACTAACCTATTGATGGAAATTTCTGCCTACTGTCAAATTTCTGACATCATTTTCATTGCATAATCTTATCCAAGATATGCAGATATTCTTGAGGACATAAAAAGAGATCCTGAAAGCCATGGTGGACCACCTGATTGTGTTGTAAGTTGGATCCTCAAAATGTCTTTCCGCATTGCTCTTCTAGATTATGCTTTTTCCTTTAGAAAAAAAATGGTTTTGATCTGTTTGGGGAATGAATATTTGTTTCTCTTTTCTTTTCTTAGCTGCTCTGCAGACTTCGTGAGCAGATCCTTAGAGAACTTGGATTTAGAGATATATTCAAGAAAGTCAAAGTAAGTTTAGTCTTTGATACTGTGCCTCCCTCTGTTTCTTATAGTCATAGTGTATATATACCATGTGCTGAATGCATAACGCACATATTAAAACCATTAAATGAGAAACCAAATATGCAGCAAAATTGGTTGCTAAATCTTGAAAGCACTGGAATATCTACAACAAAAGAACTGGGCTTTGTCTTGTTTACACTTCTCTCCTTAAAAAAATGCCACAGGATGAAGAAAATGCTAAGGCTATATCCTTATTCAGCTACGTAGTTAAGCTTAGTGATGCAATTGAAGACAGAGGGAAGCGTCTTGAGAATCTGGTTCGTGGTATATTTGCTGGAAACATATTTGATCTTGGATCTGCACAGGTACGCCATTGTTTTATCAATGAGCTGTTAACTGACCTAAGTCCTCTTTAAGTTTCTTCACTTTGGCATTTGGCTGTTGAATTTTCATTGTTATGAGATTACCGTATTAGATGCTTATATGAATGAAGCATTAATTTCATGCTTATATCAAAGGCAGTCTCTCTCTCTCAACTCTTTGCTGGCTGCTATTCTTATACCCTGTCTTCCAACTCTCTTCTAATTAATCTATTGGTATACCACTTCTTATGCATGCTGGTCTGGAAGTATATAATCTTTGTCTTACATATAATAAGGATCTTGTGGCAAGCAAAAGAATTTTTTAATGCTTACTGTTTGTTCTGCTTTCTTTTGCCCTTGTGGAGAATGTAAGTTCTCAGTATTGCTTAACTTCTGTGTCTTCATTTTCCTTTTCTGTTATTCAAGCTTGCAGAGGTTTTCTCAAAAGATGGCCTGTCCTTTCTGGCTAGCTGTCAAAATCTTGTCCCCAGGCCTTGGGTAATTGATGACTTGGACACGTTTAAAGCAAAATGGGGCAGAAAATCATGGAAAAAGGCAAGTCCCTGTAGTTAATTTTTTGACTCCCTTGCGATGTATGTCTCTCAAAGTTAGTTCTCTTTACATCAGCATCGTGCTCTAACAAATTCTTTCCACAGGCAGTCATTTTTGTTGACAATTCTGGCGCAGATATAATTTTGGGTATCCTTCCATTTGCAAGAGAGTTACTGCGAAATGGGACCCAGGTTTGTGGGCAAAATTGTAAAATCACATATATACTGGTTTGTCACTCCTTTTATTCCCCTGGTCAAGAAAATAAGAAAACAAAAAAACTGAGGAACCTTAATGTATATTTTCTTCCGCATAATGCTTAATCTGACATTATGTGCACATATTTTACCATGTAACATGTTTTTGTTTGTTAGTATTGTGTTTGAATCACTTGTAACATTTTCGGCTAAGCTTAATGTTTCACCATCTGAAATGAATGCTGCATTGACTGAAGTAAGATGAATACGCATGCACTAGAACTTGCCTTGTTATAAGTATCACTCAATCTTCCTTCTATGGGCAGGTTGTGCTGGCTGCTAATGATTTGCCATCTATCAATGATGTGACTTACCCTGAATTGATTGAGATGGTATCTAAGGTGAGAGAATGATAACCTTCATGTATGGTTGTTAGATTTTCCTTTAGTTTGACCCTGATATAGTCCTCATGTTACGTCACAGTTGAAGGATGGGGATGGTAAGCTAATGGGTGTTGATACCTCAAATCTTTTGATTGCCAATTCTGGTAATGACTTGCCGGTAAGATGAATATCCTACTGTCTCTTTGTCTGCTGCCTTAGGTCATTGGAGTATCGCCTGTTCCCATTTTTGTCTTCAGAGAGTAATCCCTTTCTTGTGCTTATCCCATTTTCTTGTGCGATATATCTCTTTTGAAGGTCATCGATCTTACGAGAGTCTCGCAAGAGCTGGCCTATCTTTCAAGTGATGCAGATCTAGTTATTTTGGAAGGCATGGTGAGTTCCCTCCGCTAAAAGCATTAGTGAAAGTATTGCAAGAATAATGTGGGTTAATAACGTGCTAATTTTTCCAACTGGATGGGAATTAGGCATAGGAATACCACTTGGTAGCCTTTCAGTTGTGAAGCGACCATAAAGCTGTAGCAAAGTTTGGCTCTTGTTAGTTGAAGAGTTAGTGCTGACATCCAAAATGGTTTTTGATTATGGAATCATGATACTCTTCTTTAAGTTTTGCTTGTTTCTTTTCTAAAGCTGGATCCAGATGAACCCCCAAGTGTAAATCATGTATCCATTTTGTCCGAGGCTTGAGTTATTGATAGATCTTGGGTGGTTCTTGTCTTGCATAGCAAGGTTTTACCATCTTTTTTTTTTTCGGAAGGAGACAACTTCTTGTCCACTTTTCCCTGGACATTGCACTCAATTTTAATGAGAATCAATGTCAAACACAGTCCTTTGCAAATCTGCATTGTATGATACAGAATCTTTACTTTTGACAGGGTCGTGGAATTGAGACGAATCTCTATGCCCAGTTTAAGTGTGATTCCCTGAAGATTGGGATGGTAAAAAATTGAATTTCTTGTACATTGCAGTGCACTTGTATTAAGCCATCAGAATTCATTTGCAGAATTTCGGTTTCTTTTCTGATGTTTATTGCAGGTCAAACATCCAGAAGTTGCCCAGTTTCTTGGAGGACGACTATACGATTGTGTATTCAAGTACAATGAAGTACTGAGTTGTTGAGGTCAAATGCCACTTGTGCCCCTACAATTCTCTAACAAGCTCCTATTTTGGCCTATTATTAGAAACATAGAACCTTTTCTCCCCCAATAGCTGATGTCGGCTGTTCTGTATGTTTTATTGTCCATCCCTTCCAAGGAATTTCAATGATTCTTGATGTTCAAACTATTATCCTTACAGTTGTATGCATGTTTACAGGCAAATGCAGAGAACTTCACAAGCGGGATTCACAGTTATTTCTCACTCATAGACGTGTACTTGTATGAAGATAATATCACTTCATGATGCCGAACCAACATAGTTTGGATTAATGTGCCACATGATGATAACAACACGGTGAGATCTATTGACATATTCATAATTAGAAGACTTGTATACAGACAAGCTAGGTTTTATCAAGTGGTGCAAAATTAAGTGAAAAGCAGAGAATGACATAACTTCACAGACAAGCAAACAAACATGACAAGCATCAATTCTTTATTTATAGGAAATGAAGCCATTTTTCTGACCCCGCAGAGTCTATCTGCCTTCCCAGTATTTTCTTTCATCCTTATGTATCACTTCTCTACCCATCTCATGATCTATACCCAACTGCTGCCACTCCATGATCCAACTCTCTTCCAGGTTTTCCATTACATACACCCTGCACAATCACACAATTCTTTTAGCTAAATTTGGCCATACCAGCTTCTTAAAGGATGACTCTCATCTAAGGTAGGATGGTGGCTCGATCACAGAGAGGGTGCATATGGCCGCTGTCATGCAGGATCACCCTGTTGACTCCGTTACGAATGGCCCACACCCTGAAGCTGAGCACTATGTTGCTAATACCATTTCAGATCTTTGACAGAATGCTTGTTCCAAAAGTGTGCCGGGAGAAGGTTGCAAAAGAAATCAAAATGATTATCAAATTAGAATTAAGCTTCAAATACCATAAGTACATACCCACCGCTAGACTTAGGCTAACTAAAGAATGAAACTCCAGTATTTCTAAGGTAAGGTAGGATCAAAGCTCCAGTACTACTCTTGAAAGGGCATTGAACGCTGCGGTTGCTTAGGCACAGTCTCTTAATTCCCTGGCGGATGGCCTGCACCCTGAGGATTAGCAATTGGTTCGTATTCCCATCTTCTTCCACCTTGTTCTGAAGATCTTTCATGCGAATATAAAGACTCGAATCCCAAATTACAGCTTCACTAGTGAAGAACATCAGTTCATCAGCAAATAGATGAAACTCTTGACAAGCAACCACGGGGTTTGGCCTCGGTGGTCTGCCACTACCCCGAACCTGTCAACTTTCAGGTACTTCCGGATAATGGCAGGGTCCATGGTAAATCCCAACGGATACAGTTCTATAATCTTGAAGCCAATCCCTCGGACAAGAGATGACCTTCCACTGAAACATTTAAATGCAACCTGCCATTCAGCAGCCCTAACATCGAGGTCCACTCCAGCTACCCCTCCAAGCACAAGAACTGTTAAAGAAGGAGCTGGGCGAGAAGTTGAACAAGTCATGTGCTGATTTGAGGGTAGTTAGGAGTCGGCCCATACTCTCTTGTGAGTGGGAGAGGGGCAAAGTATTACATGCAAAAGTGTTACAACTTAATACTCATCATGTCATGCAAACTTCATTGCAATGATCAACGAAGTCATGTTAATTTTATATAGAAACATGTCCAGAAAAAAAAAATCTATCTTTTCAATCATAAAAAGGCAATGAAAAGAATAAAGTTTAATAATTGATTGAAAATTTATGTGAAAATAATGAACATGTTCCGTTTTTCTATTATTAATCTCCTATATACGAAGAAGTTCATTCAATTCACTGTTAACTAATGCCTTATTATATATTTTTTTTATTGTAAAAAGAACGAAATTAATCACTTTACATAATTTATTGTAAGAAGTTGAGTCTTGGAGTTTTATACATATTAGAATAGATTGTCGAAGTGGAGAGAAGTTTTTCAATAGAATGGTATATTTTAGTTTTTCTCATATATATTGTTCCGCACAAGTTCGTTAAGAGCTGACATTTTTGTTGAACAGGCTACTTCACCAATAGCATACTGGACCTTTCAACATTTCCCTGTCAAGCAAAACAGTTTGCAAAGATAGAGATTTTTAGATGCATAAAGACGTAGGTACCCAAGCCAAAACACAACTGACAGTATTGCTAAGAAACAAATTGCTGTAGACTCCACTTGAGTTGAGGATTGGACGGCCGTGTGGGTTATTTTATCATAAGATGATAACAATTATGAGATCAACTGACATGTATATTCATATATAATTTGACAGCAAGCTAAGGTTTTTATGAAATGGTGCAATTAGGCCAGAGAACTTCACACACAAGCAAAGTAAACAAACATGGCGGACTCTAATTCTTCTTGATAGGAAACGAAGCCATTTTGTAGATCCCACACAGTCCCTCTGCTTGCCCAGTGTTTCTCTTCATCCTTATGTACCCCTTCTCTCCCCATCTGGGCCCCCAAGAATTCTTCACTGTTATATAGTCCAGTCCATCTGATGATCCATATCCAACTGCTGCCACTCCATGATCCAACTCTGTGCCACATTTCCCATTAAATACTCCCTGCAAAGTCACACCGTTCTTACAACAGATTTTGGCATGGGTCTTTCTTTTTTCCCTTAGCTTTATATATGTTTGAGTGCAAGTGAATGAAAAAACATAAAATTGATTACCCCGCGATAAAACTGAAAATCTCTGTCCGAGGCTTCAATGGCAACACTGACAGGCTGATGAGCTAGCGCCTTGAGCAAGCTCTGTTCATCATTCTGTGGCACATCTTTGTATCCACTGATCGTCACAACATCCATTCTTCCCTGGTTGGTCACAAGGCCTTTTGTTGACATCACATTCATACCAAGAATATGAAGTAATTAAATATCCAATTAGATATATCAACATGCCAGTTTGGGTTTCAAACTAACATGCATGCATGTGATGTCACCTTCTTGTCCTCGCAGTTCCCTTCCTTCATCAGGTAGGGATAGTCTTCCTCCTTGTGCAGCCCTCCGTTGTTTGCAATGAATTCAAAGGCATAATCCATGAGACCTCCATTGCAGCCGTTGTTGAAGCTTGTGTCACAATCAATCAGCTCTTGCTCCGACAATGAGGTCAAGTTGCCTGTCAAAATATGGTTTATCCCCTCCACTGCCGCCACAGTTGAAAACGCCCAACAACTTCCTGTACATACATATATGCTCATTAAAACTCGATTATGACTAAAAGCTCTATTTTGTCTCGCTAGCTCCAGGAATCAGAACATCAACATATATACCACATGAGCCTTGGTTCTTGACAGTAGTAACAGCTCCCTTCTTTCTCCAGTCAACGGATTTGGGCAGGCTGGCCACATCCACATCTTTATAAGTGAACTCTCCATCAGGGGAAGGTTGCCTCCTGTGCACCTGAGGCTTGAGACCCAAGTAACTGTTCTTGAACTCTTCGTGGCTCAAATCTGCAAACTCATTCAGGCCAAGCCAGTAGCTGCTGATTTCCTTGTTCCTCCTGTCAATGTGCATCAAGTTGTCCTTGAAAATCTCAAACCGCAACAGCTTTTCTTCAATGGATTCGTAGATTTTCCCGTGCTTTGCCCTCCATGTTTCGAAGAGCTCCAGCAGCTTGTCCATGCAGGTTAGCTGCTCGGGCGAATACTCCACAATGGAGAAATCATGAGCCAGAGCACTGCACATGGCAAGGGTTAGAAGTGAGAGCTTTGGAAGCCATGAGAGAGCCATTTTTGGATGATACGAGTCCAATGGTAGAGCTGAGAAGGCAATTTATAGGAATCTAAGCTTGATCTCTCAGGTATTGCTTGAGAGTGAAGTAGATGAAAAACTATTGAAGGTACAGGGTTACAGAAAACCGTGACTTTAAGATTTGTTTTTCTTGCTCTGGGCTTTTTCCAAAAGCATGTCTTTTTTTTTTTTTTTTAATTATTATTATTTATTTTGGTTGGAAAAGTTTTTTCTTCCAACTTCTAAGCAAGTGCATTCCTGTAAAATGGACTGCCAGGACCGACTCTACGTGCTTCTGACGCAGCGTTTGCCTTTCCTAAATCGGTTGCTTTCACGTCTCAACTAATGCTAAGGTGTGTATGGTGAGATTAGTTTTAAGTGATTATTTTTTTTTAGTAATGATTAAAAATATTTATTTTGATATGCATCTTTTTCTTTTGAGTACTGCTATCCACAGCAACAAAATGTGTACACTGAAGGTCTAAGCGAGAAACAAACCAATAATATTGTTTAAGCAAATATGACTCTGATTCGAGTATAGGACTCAATGTTTAAACATTCAATTCTTGCACTTCTTTTTTATTTTCACTTTCTTTTTTATTCGGAAGCAATTTCATTTGAAATCCAATATAATATACGTTTAATAATAATTTGAATAGCATATTTCTAAAATGTAACTAATTTTTTTTAAAAAGAAATTGATTTGCCGAATCTGAAAAAATAAAAATTAGTAAAAGATACTTACCTTTAAAAAAATACTTGCCTTTTACGAAAACTCTTTTGAAAGTACTTTTCAGAATTTATAAATTTTAAGGTTTAACTAATTGTGCAATCTATGAATACTATTAATAGATTAGACAAAAGTCTCAAATTTATCACTAATATCTAGGTCCGGCCTCATAACTGTCACTAAAGTTTTTTTTACTCAAATCTCCCACTAATATTTCAGAATCAGCTCAAATTGAATTATTGACCATTAAAAGTTGCAAGTTTTGTACTCTATGAGCTATAATGTAACATTTAACAAATTTTAATGATTTCAAGTAATTTATCCTTTTTTCTTTAATATAATCAAACACTCGTTGCCTTCGACAGCACACCATGCCCACCGCCTCACCAACTGTGACATCAACTTCGACTACAAATGGAATTGTTGAACAGAAAAGAAGGTGCCTGAAGTTGCCCTTTAGCCATTCTTATGAGTGGCGGCAAAAAAACTTCCGGTGACTAATCCTTGACTCTTGGTGAATCTGAGCCCTTGGATTTGGACTCGAGTTCAATAAGGGAGCAGGAGATTTCTGTACACTAGGTGGTGAACCCATTCCCCTTGACCCCACTAGATTGGAGGATCCTGTGGAAGCTGACCAAAATTATGCCAGTGATGACATTCTCGTGATTCTGGCTTTGGTAACAGAGATGTTGTAGGCAACGGGCGCTGTAAAGGATCCATTATAAAAATGAATTATTTAAAATCTTTAAAATTTATTAAAAATTACATGATCACCATGAAATTTCAAATTTTATGACTTTTAATGGTCAATAAGCAATTTGAGCCTATTTAAAATTAGTAAAATATTGGGCCCAAAAAAACTATAATAACATATACAAGTTTACCAAATTTAAGATTTTTGCTGATAGATTATAATTAATCCAAAATGAGCTGGCTCTTAGCATTCCTATCATTAGTTACATGAAAGAGCCTAACAGGGGGCACGAATTATGCTACAGTATGCGAACTCACGCTTTGGGAGTGGATTTGCTGAGAATTCGTGAACGCACTATGGCTAATTCACAAATTATAAATACCTCCAAAAAGCGTTTATATCAGGCTTCGAACCTGGGTGAGAGGTCATTTAAAAAAACACGAGACAACACCCTCCACCACCGGAGTACTACTTGCTACCCCCAATGATTGTCATTAAATGTTTTAAGCGCTTTTGTCCTCTGTCCAATGCGGTTCTACTTCTCATTTTGTGAAAACAAATGCGCTATACGCTAGCTACTTCATTCATACTTAAAAAAAAAAAAAGGTGCAACTTATACTGGAAGGGATAGAGCAAAAAAATAAATAAATTTTTTTTATAATATATTACACAAACATACAGTACAAAGTTCTCAAGTCACTAATGCTTTCAAACAGTGGCGGAATCAGGATTTTTGGTTCAGGAGGCAAGCCCGGAGGAGAGTCGGCGGAGCCCGGAGGAGAGAGACGACGTCGCGGTTAGGTAAAGCTGTAAATTGGGACTAATTCACACTAATTCAAAGATCAAGGAGCAAATCGTACGAGTTGGAAATGTTTGAGGACTAATAGTGCATTTAGGCCATGTTAGAATATCCCCTTAATGTAGAGGGAATAACTACTCACTAGGTCCCTACTTTCTTTAGTGCCTACCTTATTGCCCCCATCTTTATATTTTTCAACAATATTTGGGGGGGTAAAATGCAAACACAATCCTTAACTTTTGATAAAATCATCAAATTACTACCCCATATTTACGTTTTTTCAAAATTCCCGGGGGTAGATTGCTTTCAAAAATTGTTAACATTTTGATAAATTCATGCTTATTATGACTACGCCTAATATAGAGAAAAATCAAAATGTTAAATACTGCTACGGCTAAGTATGCTGCATCTTATATTTTTAAGATATATAATACTGCATACTACTACCATTTTTCACAGAAAAATAAATATTAAAATATTATTTTAAGATGAAATAAATTAAATAAAATTTTTGTGCATATTTTTATACGGAGTCTAATTTTTTCTTATCATAATTTGCTAAATATAAATAAATTATATATGATAGAAGATATTTTTTATTCAAAAAAACATAAAAAATGTTACATATAGAGTAAAATAAATATTACTCAACAAAAAAAAAACTAGTTTATTGATACAAGAGAAAAAAATCAATACTTTAATAATAACAATACATTTTCTAATACCCAAAGAAAAAGAAAGAAAAAGTAAAAGAAAAAGTAACCAAAAAATAAAAGTAAATATTTATGTTAAAATATGAATTATATATTTTACTATTTTATATATTTATGTATGATATTTTGATGCAAAATGATCAGAAAAAATATCTCACACATATCAATGAAAAATAGAATATTGTGGTACATACTTCATGATATTTATAGTATACAACAGTTTTTTTGATAAAATATACATAAAAAATTATCAGTATGTAAAATATCACAATATCTTATATGAAAAATGACAAAATATGAAAATATGTGTACCGTATAACGCTTTCCCGCGATAAACACTATATTGTAGTTTTTAATTCCATGAGAAAAATAGGGAAATTAGCCATTTGGATTGCATACATATAAAAACACATTTAAACAAAGCTCTCACGCACCCTCGCTCTCGACATTTTTTAAAGTTTAATGAATTCATGCTCTTGCTCCCGTTTTCGATCTCGCTTTTAGTGACTTTTAGGTCCAGTTTGTTTCCATTTGACAAGGGCAGGTTAATGTGTTTTTTCACCCACGGCCTGGTTTCTATTTGCCCTAAAGTAGGGTGTTTTTAACAGTCAAAGCCAGCTCTGCATCTGTAGCTCATTCTCTCGACCCATTCTCGATGAATACCAAACCTAGCCACCGAGCTCTAATCCCTTCACCTCCCTGTGCTAATCACAAATCCTAATGATTTTCCTTCCTAAAGACAATAGCAATTTCTTGCTCTTTATTATCTCCTCTCAATCATGACCACTCCTTATCATCAAATCATCTCTGAATTGAAATTCCCCCCAACGACCCACAAATCAAATTTTTTGGCATAAATGAATTTCCAACACCGGTGACAGTTATTACCCCAACGGCAAAAGAATGGTGAAAAAATGGTGGTTGGGGGTTTGGTGAATAGCTCCAAGGAGGAGCGGAGGGAGCCTGAGGTCACGGCTGCTCTGGCGCTATTGCATCCGGTTCTGGGCAAAAGAACCAGTAGCCCAACTGTTCAAGAAAAGCTCGAGTCCGTAATCCCCCACCTCCTTTGACTGTGTTCTTGAAAATCAATGGTGGTCAGGCGCGATGAAAGCAAGTAATTAGGGTCAAATAAGCATAACATAGATCCAACAGCTGGTCAACATTGGGGATAGTGAAAACGCCATAGCAGGATGACATTAATATTTCCCAAACAAGCAGTCAGTTATGTATATATCAGCGTACTTCACCTAAATAACCAAATTCCCTCCCATCTTCTCCTTACAACTCACCAGACCCAGAAATTTGAGTTCAGAGAATGGAGAGTGACTCAGAAATGGTGTCATTTCCCTTGTTCACAATGCCCATCGAATTTATTGTTCACAAGGAAAAAGGAAAGTTTTTTAACCCTTCCAAGAATCAGACTTTGTTGATTAAGGAAAAATATATTTCTTTCCTACTTTCACCCATTTGACTAGGGTACACAACTAATAGAGAGAGAAAGAGAGAGAGAGAGAGAGCTTCGGTCATTTAAAAATTGGGATGTAAACCGTGTTTAACAAGGAAATATAGCCATCAAAATAAGATTCGGTCATTAATTAAAAAAGAAATTAAATAAAGAGAGAGATATTTATTTAATTAATGTTATTTATTTTCCCTTTATAATGTGATTTGTTATTTATATCTATAGATATTATGCTAACAAAATTATATTACAAGATCTTGGATTTTGCTCCCTTAATTTATAATGATGCAGGTTTCAACTATTACTTATGAAATTATTAAAGTTATTTCTATGTCCATGTAACAATCAAATGATAATATCTATCTTATATCTTTAATGAAAATGAATCATTTCATGCTTCACATGCAGTGAGGCAAAATATAGTGGTGGAAATTGGTTATTTATATTTTTCTATTTATTTATTATTTATTAAAAAAATCTTATTGACCTTTTGATTGTTTCAGTTTAAATGATATTAGATTTAAAATTTTTGGCAGGAATTTTAGTCTGACATCATAAGAGAATGATTTTATGGAGTTTTGGTTTAATAGGCTAAAAGCAAAATCCGTTGGATTTTCCAACTGACCCAGTAGACCCAAAAGCTCAAAAAATAGCATTTACCCAAAGATGACCGTACATTTTTCTCTATCGTTGATCTAAAGATAAGTGGCACAATCCTATGCACCTGACTTCCCTATAAATAGTCTTTATTTTCCTTGTAGAGAAGAGGTCATTTTACAATTATCCCACCATTTAAAGCTTTCATACTATTTCATTTCTCCCCCACACTCTTATTTTCTTCTGCCAGGCTTTTATTTGATATAAGTTAATACTTCATTTTGCCTGACATTTTATTTTGCAAAGGTTATTATTTCTTATTTTGCCTGAGATCTTTTTCTCCTGCCAATCCCATAAGTTTGCCGGGTTGCTTTCTCCTTCTCCCTGTTGGCCCCTAATCATCTCATTTACCTTTTGTGTATAACACTTTACCCTCTTCTATAAATAACTCACACTTACATCGGCTACAAGGAGAAATTCTTATCTTTCATGCTATTGGACAACTTTAGTGGTCAGCCTGACTGGTGGGCCACTTTTAGTACCAGATATCATGGTATGGGAAAAAGACTTGAAGCTACCCTTCGCCAACATGGTTATTGTGTTTGGACCCGACCCCAAGAAGGAACTTAAACCGCTCCGCTGTAGCACTGGAGTTGAACCAATAGAGTTTGTGAATGGCTGGTTGCATTAAAATTTTATGGAGCAATGATTTCTATTGTGGAAGGGTATCAGTTTATGGCCACGTCCGAGCAACCGGGTGGATTCATCATGGATCCTGTGATAATCCGTAAGAACTTCGAATTCTTCAACTTTGTGCTGGTGATGCCAGTGGTAAACTGTGGAAAGGGTATCGATGCAGTGGATCTAAATCTTGTAGCCACTTGACTCACAGTTTAGCTCCTTGCAATGGAACTTATTTTCTTTGCAGATGAAAAGTCCCTATCAAAGGTGACAAAGGCAAGGCCCTAATTCATTCGTATGAAGCAACTACAACAGAAGTTAATAGCAGAGTAGGAACCATCAAGCCAGCTCTTCATTCTTGCAAAGAAGACAGCCCAAAGTGGAGTGAAGATCGTCAACGTTATTAATTGGAATGACCAGCGGCCCTTCAACAACAACATTGGAATTTTCATTTTCCCCTAAAGCATATCATTGTTAGTTAGTACTTTGATTACGTCTGGCATTGGCTTTCTTAGCTTATTATGTCATTCTCTGTTAGTACTCTGATTAAGTTTGACATTGGCTTTGTTAGCTTGTTATGTGTTAGTTTGAGGTGTTTAGCAGCCCTTCTTAAAGTCTCAGTCTAAGGTGTTTAGTAGTAATGAATTGAACAAATTTATTACCATGAAATTATTGCTTCATTCAAATAAGCATCTAACATGGTAATCTTATAACTATGAAGATTCAACTACCAATTGCTAGAGTAAAGAGGACATGGGTCAGTTAACAGCTCTTTATAAAACACTCGCTACCCTGTACAGATCCAAGATCAAATATGTTTCCAGCTAATATACCACAAACCATATTCTTGAGCAAATAGACAAGGTTAGATGATTCCTATGTGCCCCCAAGAATTTAGTGTGTTAAAGGAAAGAAAATCAATCAAGGCAATCAACATTCATTTGTTATTGGGATTTAAATGCATGATGGAGAAAATTGTGGGATTATAGTTCTGTACATAATTATATTCCTAGAATAGCTTTATACTTACTTCTATATAATGGCAAACCTGTACAAGCATATATATGTAATATAAATACTTTCCCATATAAATTTGTTTATGGTATCAGGGCACCAATTCTGGTGCCTCAAGTTCAACACTTTCCGCCACCTAAAATAAACCCACACCAATCAACATGGTAGAACCAATTAAAGGCATGGAGGGGAAGGAAACTTCACTACCTGATCCTCTGGTCTTGCACCATTCAGACATACTAGGAATCACCTTGGTTAACACACTGTTGGATGAATGCAATTATGGTGAATGGAGTCGCTTATGCATCTAAGCCTTAGTACCACGAACAAGCTTGGTCTAATTAATAGATCTGTGAAGGTGCCATCAGGAACCGGCACGAGATTCCCATTGTGATAATGTTGCAATGATTTGGTGATAACATGGATCCTCCATTCCATCCAGCCTGATATAGCTCGCAGTGTGATCTTCTCTGATACAATGGCAGCAGTTTAGAATGACCTCTATGACAGATTTTCTTAAGGGAATGAATCGAGAATCTACCAAATTCGACAGAAAATTATGGAATGTCACCAAGGATCCCTTTCTGTCTCTGCTTACTACACCAAACTCAAGGGGCTTTGGGATGAATTGGAATTTTATCAAGACATCATGTGTTCCTACGACATGTTGAATAAGATTGCGGTTAGAGAAGAAAAGGAGAAGGTGATGCAATTTTTAATGGGGTTGAATGAATCTTATTCGCAAGTTCGTGGATCGATCTTGATGATGAGCCCCCTTCATATACACGGAAAGTCCATGGCCGGATCCTACAACAAGCGAGGCAAATGGAGGTTGTGACTTGCTGGGAGATTTTGCTGACATCCCATGCTATACAGATAGTTCGCATATCAGCACAACAGGTGAGCACACCAGCGTAATAGACGGTGGCCTCTTCTTCTTACCGCAATGACTTGCAATGCGCTTACTACGAACAAGGAGAACACTCGATGGATCGATGTTATTAGTTGAAAGGATTTCCAGTTAGCCACAAATGGCATGGGAAGAATGTGAAACCCAGAAATAAAAAGGCAACAGCCCACAATGTTAAGATAAAAAGAGAATCAGTCAACGAGAACCCCATTTTTATAGCAAAGGAATACAAACAGATGTTGGCTCTCCTTCGTAGTAAAAATGGTAATAATCAACCATTCACAAACACAATAGGTATTTTCACACCTAGATGCAATAATATAAAACATGGTGCACATTTCATATTATATTGGATTTTGGACAGTGGAGCAACAGATCACGTATCACACTTGTCACTTACTCATAATAAAAGTAAGGCACCCCATGATTTTGTTAGACTACCAAATGGCAAACAAGCTACCATTGAAAATGTTGGATCTATTCAATTATCGTCAAAATTGTCTCTTGATGGAGTTCTTCATAGGCTTTGAGATGCATAGTGATATCTTATCAAGATTTTTGTGTTATGTAGGACGTGGATATAAGGAGGACGATTGGCCTGGGCAAGCATTTTAATGGTCTTTACTATCTCACACCTACCCAAAATCCTCGCCTTGTCAATCACATAACCCGCACTTCCAACCTTTGGAACCAACGCCTTAGACATTCATCTGCAGCCCCTCTTCACAACCTATCCAAATCATTTCTAGAAATTGTTTTTAATTCTAAACATGTTTGTAAGATTTGTCTTTTAGCAAAACAAACTTATTTATCTTTTACTCCAAGTTCCATAAAAATAGTTGCATCATTTGATTTGATTCATTGTAATATTTGGGGTCCGCACAATATACACAAACATTTTAGGGCTCATTATTTTTTAACCATTTTTGATGATTTTACTTGCTTCACTTGGGTACATCTTATTAGTTTTAAATCCAACACTCAATCTTTATTGAAATATTTTTTTTCTTGGGTTAAAACTCAATTTCATCAAGACATTAAGATTTTACGTGCTGACAATGGGGGTGAATTCACATCATTGCATTCATGTTTTAAAGAATGTGGCACCATTTTTCAACACACATGTGCCCATACCCCTTAACAAAATGGGGTGGTTGAGCATAAACATTCATCTTTTAAATGTGGCCCGTGCCCTACGATTTCAAGCTAATTTACCGTCACAGTTTTAGGGGTAAAAGTATTCAAACAACATGTTACGTTATTAACTGTGTACCCATGCTTCTACTTTCCTATAAATCTCCATATGAGCTTTTACATAAAAATACACCAATTTATTCCAACCTTCGGGTTTTTTGTTGTTTATACTATGCCACCAATCTCACCTTTGATAAAAAGTTTGATTGGCATGCATGTCATTGCGTTTTTGTTGGATATCCTCTAGGGCAAAAGGGTTACCATTTATACAATCTTAAAAGCAATAAATTTTTTACTTCTCGAGATGTCACTTTTCATGAGCATATATTCCCCTTAAATAAACTTCCAACAGAAAATCAAGATGATGACCCTGTCTTACCTCTTCCATCCAGCCTAACTTATCCTCCAGAGCCCAATTCTTCTGATCAGACTGATCCAATCAACTTTCACTCACCACATAACTTTATCCCTAACTCTATGCCACAAACAGAAGCCAGCTCTTTGACCAATCCTAGTCCAGCTCCACTGAAAGTCTACTTACGTCGCTCTACAACCACTGACACCACCACCTTATCGACATCCCTCCTAGCGACATCACTGCTTATAGACCCATCTTCAGTACTAAACGACCCATCCTCCTCTTTAATTCTATCAAATGACCAGAGACCCAACGATATTCTTGACCTTCGCTGTTCATTTCGCCCTTATTGACCTCCACATCATCTCTGAGACTTTGAAGTGTACCATGCTATTGTCCTAGGCCCTAACGTCTCCTCTTCCTCCTCATCTGGCACTCATTATCCATTGCAACGGTATGTTTCTTACTCTGGGCTGTCTGATAAGTATAATTCATTTGTGCATAATATATCTCAATTGGTTGAGCTGGCGACTTATGAATAGGCCAGACACGACCCTCAATGGGTTGTAGCTATGAATTCTATTAAGGCTCTTGAGGACAATAAAACTTGGTCCATGGTCCCTTTGCCCTTTGGCCAGTGACCCATTGGATGCAAATGGGTATTTTAAGATCAAATATCATGCAGAAGGTACAATTAAAAGCCACAAAGACCAACTTGTTGCTAAAGGATTCACCCAAGAAAAAGACATTGATTACAAAGATACATTTGCTCCTGTTGCCAAATTAATCACTATCCGTTGCCTCCTAGCTGTGGCCGCTGTTTGACAATGGCCTTTACACCAAATGGATGTAAAAAATGCATTTTTCCACTGAGAGCTACATGAGGAAGTATACATGATGCCTTTTTTAGGCTATCGTCGACACGGGGAGAATTTAGTTTGTTGACTTCACAAGTCACTTTATGGCCTTAAGAAAGCATCTCGCAGTTGGTTCCAATGATTCTCTTGTGCAATTCACGAACTTGGATTTCAATAGTCAAAAGCTGATTAGTCACTGTTTACACAAGTTTGTTCGGATTTCATTATTGTTGTGCTTCTCTATGTTGATGATATAGTTATACTGGGCAACAATGAGAAAGCCACCAATGACCTCAAGAAGTTTCTCAATAGTTATTTCAAAATTAAGGATCTTGGACCACTCAAATGCTTTCTTGGCATTGAAGTTGCCCATTCTGAGGCAGGAATTACAGTCTGTCAACAAAAGGACACATTAGACATATTGAAAGAAATTGGGTTACTTGGAGCAAAACCGGTAACTATCCTGATGGAACCTAATTTGGTGCTAATAGATATAGGAAGTGAAGCTTTCAAGGATCCCACTCAATATCGTAAGGTAGTTGGGAAACTGATCTATCTCACTATTAGTCGGCTTGAAATCATATACTTTGTAAACACACTCAGCCAATTCATGTAGGAACCTAAGATGCATCATCTCAAGGCTGTTCATCAGCTTCTTCAATACCTAAAGGCGGCTCCTAGGCATGGATTATTATTTATATCAAATAGTCCACTCCACTTAATCGGGTACTGTGATGCTGATTGGGCAAGATGCCTACTCACATGGCGGTTTGTAACAGGCTATTGTATCTTCCTTGGCAAGTCTCTTGTGTTGTGGAAAAGTAAGAAGCAGACAACAAATTCAAGATCATTAGCAGAAGCGGAGTATCGATCCATGGCTACGGCCGATTGCGAACTTTCTTGGTTAAGATATTTATTAAAAGATTTACTTGTGCCACATCCTGAGCCAACAAGGTTGTTTTGTGACAATCAAGCAGCCTTACACATTGCAGCAAAGCTGATGTATCATGAGCGGACTAAGGACATTGAATTAGATTGCCATACTGTCCATGAGAGAATCCAAACAGGAGAGAGCAAGACATCTTATGTGCAAATTGGAAATCAAATAGTAGATATATTTACCAAGCCGTTGTGGTCACCAACCCTTTATGCACATCTCAGCAAGTTGAGTGTCATTGACATTCACACTCCAACTTGAAGGGGAGTGTTAAAGGAAAGAAAATCAACCAGGCAATCAACATTCATTTGTGATTGGGATTCAAACGCATGATGGAGAAAATTGTGGGATTATGATTTTTTACATAATTGTATTCCTAGAATAGCTCATCTACTTACTTCTATATAATGGCGAACTTGTACAGGCATATATATGCAATATATATACTTTCCCATATCAATTTGTTTACAGTGACTAATAACTTGTGTCAAGTCATTCAATTGTCAGCGGAGAAGATGAAAGCCTCACTGATTATGATTTACATCCTGAAACAAGTTCAAAAGGATCAGATGCTACAATTCTTGAGCAACGGTGAGCTTACAAGATGGAACTCCGGGTTAGCTATTGCTTTAACTTTGAAAAGACCATAACCATATGTTAATGTAGCATTACTAACCAAGCAATTAAGTTACTGAAATGATCACTTGGAATTAGCCCAACTTCTTCCCATATGTTCATATAGTATTGTGCATTACAACCAATCTATTTCTCGACTTGGCTTTTCTACTTACTTTTTCTTTCCCTAAAATACATTATTTTTTTGTGACAACATTATTGGTGTTTTGCAGAAAGGCATCAATCTATTTAATAGCAACCCTAGCAAGGGCATTGAGTTTCTAATAGATAGAAAAAAGGTTGGTGGTTCTCCATAGGATGTGGCCTTTTTTCTGAAGAAAGCTAGTGGTCTCAATGGAACTATGATTGGTGATTATTTGGGTGAATGAGAGGAATTTGCAATGAAAGTTATGCATGTGTATGTGGATTCTTTTAATTTCCAATCAATGGATTTTGGTGAAGCGATAAGATTTTTCCTTAATGGCTTCAGGCAACTTGGGGAGGTTAAAAAAAGTAACCGCGTTATGGAAAAATTTGCTGAGCGCTATTGTAAATGCAATCCAATCTCATTTAAGAGTGCTAATACTTACTGCATATGTTCTTGCGTACTCTGTGATAATGCTGAACACTGAGGCCCATAATGGCCAGCATTGTGAAAGATAAGGTAGAGTTTTGGGGTCTCTTCCTAGCATTTGCACCAGAAATATCACCCAGGCTCTGGACTTTTTTTTTTCTTTCAAGTGAAAAAGTATTAAACTTTTGTATAATTATGTGTCATACAACTTGCATGTGACGATGCATCTAGCTCATTTTCTTTATAACTTGTAAACTATCCTATTAATTCTTTAATATGAGGTACTGAAACTTTTAGCCATTATTTTTTGAGATCCATTGGAAATGTAGTAGAAAACTGTCCACTTGTATATAACATAGTTGCAATCAATATGTATATAACATAGTTGCAATCAATATGAATACTTTTTATGATTAAATTGTGGAGTTAAATTTTTTGCTTCGTTCTCATTTCTTTTGAGCATTCCGTGTGTGTTCTGATGGTCAAGGCTGACTTCATAAGACATAATAGAGGAATAGATGATGTCAGGGATTTGCCTTAACAATATCTCAGCGCCTTTTATGATCAAATAGTGAAGAATAAAATTAAGATGACTGCTAATTTATCAGCTCCACAAAGCAGGCAGGAGATAAGCCACAATTAATAAGTTATTGGGTTTAGATGGAATATTCAATTTAGTCACATGGAAGCAAACAGAAGAAAGGGCATTTGTTACAAATTGGCTTTTTATAAGGCGCATCCAAGAACAGATTAAGGAAAAATCAGGAAAATCTAAGTATGTTTCAGCGCAATATTCCATTTTCACCATTACCTTGTTTTGAACTTCCCTTGTTTTTTTTTTTAATGTTTGAGTAATCAAAGCATGCCTAATTTGTTTCTGTCTGTCAAACTTGCCAATCACTAGGAGCATTGACTGCAGGGATTGGATGGAGAATATCAAAGCAAGTAGAACTAGCAGTAGATACATTCATGCATGTTCCCATATGCATGCATGCACATATGCATCTGAATCTTAATATATTTTGGGCTTCTGTTTTTTCTCAATTCCATAGTCCATGGTGGAAATTTTAGATTTACATTGTTTTGTATATTATGAGCTGCAGAAAAAAAATTTACACAACTTAAATTGCATCAAGAACATACAAAAAGTTTGTTCTATTACCTTTCAAGTGTTAAACCTTGATAGGTCAAATTTAATAATTAGCATTTCTTTGTTACTATATTGAATCTTCTTTTCATGTCCATTTTGATAGTCACCTTAATCTTTTAAAGAAAGATCTATGTGCAGGTTCTCAACAATGTCAAGTTCAATTGGCTTTACAGGTTAATTTATCATGCTGTTACACATGTGGCTATCTTGAGGTTTTTGGTGGAGGTCTGTTGGGGGCCTATGCTTGCTGCATTCAGTATGCCTTTTGATCGTAGTGATGACGAACTGGCTACTTCTTAGTGTCTTCAGGGATTTTGATTTGTTGTGCATGTGACTGCAGTTATAAGAATGCAAACCCAGAAAGATGCATTTGTTACTTCAGTGGCCAAATTCACTCATCTTCATAGTGCTGAAGATATGAAGCAAAAAAATGTTGACGCTGGCAAGGTGAGGTTTTTTTTTGTGCATCTTAACATTATTATTTTGGAACGATTAGCTCTGCTAACTGTAGACTAATGAAAAAGTGTATATTATCCAACAGAATTAGCCCAACTTTATATGCTTAATGCACTTTTAATTATAGCTAGGCTCAGTTGAATTGGTTTGAAGAGGAATTGCTTTTATAGCTAAAATTATAGGGTTTTTTTTTATGTTGAAGACACTAAACAAACCTACCTATAGTTTGGAAATAAAGATGAGTTGATTGATTATTATGAAATTAAAGAAAAATAGTCTTCCATGCCGTCTATACAACAAAACCCTATCTCCACAGCACACATAACCACCTCTCATTATGTGGCGTGCAAAATGATATTTTACCAGAGATTTGTGTGTGTGTGTGTGTGTGTGTTTGTGTTCTTTCTTTTCTGGTTTATAATAATTTGCAGTTTTTGATTTGTTGAGCTTCTAAGACAGCTTCTCTATATATAGAAAAGCTTCAGCTTGACAAACATCATTTCAACTTCTTTAAACTTTGTCTGCAAAAGTTGAAAACTACTAAAAGCCAAAGTGGCAATTTTCTAGATTTTTGAAAAAAAAGGGGACTATTCTACTAAAACTACAACCTAAGTATTCTTAATTGAGACACTACAACAAAAGAGATCATAGGTGACATTTTTTAGGACTTTTACTAGCATTTTAAAATGCTGAGATGTCTTTACTAACTATTTAGGAAACACAAGAAAAAAACGCTGTTTAGGAACACGTTGGTAAAAGATGTAAGTATTCTCCACGTTTTATAAACGCAAGTAAAGGTTTATAATCGGTGATGTTTTTAATTAGAAACGTTGGTAAAGTACCATATCTAGTAGCATTTTTATCTAGAAAACGTCACCAATGTACCATATTTAGTAGCTTTTTCTATGAAAAATTGTCAGCAATGTACCTAATACCATGAAATTTCCTAGCATTTTTTTTAACAAAACGCAACTATTAAGGGATAGATAGCATATTAACTTTCCCCTTCAGCATATCATTGTCCACCTGTTTCTTAACTTGGGATAAAAAAACTATATTATTATCATCAATGTAAATTGCAACAAAATCCATTTTGAAGCTTAAGACATCAAATAATGAAAATTTTGCATTAATATAAATTGCAAAAAATTCATACAATTAGAAATTATAGATATGGAAATATGAATTTTTCAGTGTTGCATTCATGTTAATTCCTACTAAGAAATTCAAACATTTACTGAGAAATAAAAGTCAAACAACAAGTTGGAGCTCCACAAGTACAGATTCACCTCTAAAAGCTCCATAAGTACTGCTAATTCCTATTGCATCAACACCCAAAATCTAAAAAAAAAATTTGGAAAACGTTAACCAAATAGATCAAACACAAATAACAATGCTTTAAAAGTTTAAAGTCAAGCAAATAAAATTGAAAAGAGGCAAATTCCCAGTTTCTTAAATGCAAGTGCTAAAGGATTGTGCAACAATTTGCCATTTTGTTAGTTAGATCTTACACACACATACATATGTGTGTGTGTGTGTGTGTGTGTATTCCCTTTGGTTATCAATAAGATGAACATAGAATTAATGATATGGTTCAATTTGTAACATTATACATTCAAATCACATTCACCAGCTGAGTCCTAGAGCTGCAATCGATATATGCTGTAGCACTAATTTGTTTCCTCAGCTCCTCTCCTTGAGCAATAAGTTTGCAATGAAAATCTCATTTCTCCCATCCAACTAGGCATGAGGTTTTAGCCAGGATTTGATCTATCTTATACATATATAGATGTACTGCTAGTTAATACATATACACAAATATATGACAAAAAATTAGAGTTATGGGTCCATGAGATGAGGTCCAACTAGTTTGCTGCTAGTATTGCATTGCATTTGTAAGATGATTCATGTAATGGAAATCTTATCTCTCATTCAGTACTCACAGGTATGTATAAAAATTGTAAACTTCTATATTCATAAGAATTGAACCTGAAATATTACTTATGGAGAACTAAGTTCCTTGCCACTTTAACCAAAAGACATTAGCTTTTAATTTCCCTGCTTTATTGCAAGCCTCATTTGATTAATTAGCAACTAGCTATAGACATAAAGAACCCAAATAAAAAAACATGAACTTCATATGTTTGATTAATGCCTACTAATTTACTCAGAATTTGGACTCCTTATTTATATTAATTTATGCATTTATGAATCTTATTAAAAGTAATTCTCATACAGAACAGATGTCATATGGTAATATAGGAGAGAAAAGATTGAAGGAATCAATTAGGTCTTACCTAGAAGGTTAGAAATGTTTGTGGAGCACTGCAAGTAGTAGAAGGGTCAAGTGAATGTTAATAAATACTAGCAAGAAATTACATCACAATCAAAGTAGCGAGAGAATCAAAACCAAAGTCCATGCAACTAAAGTATGCAAAAAGATGAGATGCTAATCAAAGTGGCCTAATCAAAGTCCATGCAACCAGAGGAAAAGGAATTTAAATATGACTATTTTCTTTATTTTTATTTTTCTAACCAGTGTTGTCTTTGCATTATCCAGAGGAAAAAATTCAAGATTCTAGCAAAAAGAAACAAAGATAAAAAAGCATTAAAAAATGGATTTCTCTGGGGACCTAATCAATTCAACTCCATTTTTCTCAAAGAACAAAATAAATACAAATACAAGAAGAAAGTAATCATTTACATCCTAAGAAGAGATATTCAACTAGCTAGGCAATGTCCCTCAATTGAACAAAATAAATCAATCATTGTCAGATTTTAAGGAAATCAAGAGTCATCTAAGGAAGTTTTTGGCTTGAGAACTAAAACATGCCAATTAAAATATTATCCATCCAGTATCCGAGAATATATAATTAACTTAAACTAGCTAGTAGTATATATGTTTTGAACCATTATCCACTCAACTTTTGCTTCTTCCTATCAATTTGCTTCAATTGCAAGTTTATGGTACTATTCTTTAATTCAATTACAAAGATATTCTGATTAGTTTCCCCTAGTTTCAACTTGAGATCAAGGAAAAGAAAAGCTATTCTAATAAGAATTGGCATGGTTTGTTCAATTTCTAGCAGGGAAAACATTTCTATCATTTTAATTGTTGTTTTATCTGCTTATTGCAATTTATGTTCTCTGTATCACTTTTCCGATCATGGTTCCATACAACTATACTGAGTTCATTGACACACTTTGCAGTTCAACAAACAAAGAATGACATAACATAGTAAAAGCCTTGACAAAAATAAATCTAATTGAAATAATTGAAAGCGCTGACCTGACTAGAGGAAGGGGATGACCACAATTTAGATACAATTAGAGGAAGTAGAAGACGGAGTGGCGGCGAAAGAAACTGCAGTTTTGCTTGGAGATGGCCATCGAGTGCTGATGGCACAGGGTTTTGCCTACTCTTGCATTTCTCTGGGTCCCTCACACTTTCTTTTTCGTTAGAGAAGATTATTAAGCAAGAGTCGGAGATGATCGTTGGGGAGTTAGTAGTTGGGCAGCTAGAGATGAAACCAGCGGCGAGGGATATCGGCATCGGCCGACAAATTTCTCATTCACCTTTAGGATTATGAGGAAGGGCTATCTCGGTTTGAGTCTAATAATGCATTTTAGGGAGATGAGAGGGCGAAGAAGGATTAAAATCATAGGGATTAACGTCACTTTTTCGGCTTTTTTTTTTCATAAAACATGTTGGGCTTGTTGCTAGGTTTTGCAGTTTTGCTTTGTTAGTGGGCTTAAGGGTTTAGCTGCCTTTTTGGGAACTAGTAGCCCTTTAGTAGTACTTTTAGCTGCATTTTTTTGTAAAATGGTCACTCTTTGAAGGATCTTTTGCTACTTTTTTTTTTAATTTGTCAAGTTTAGAAGGCTTTATAGTTGCATTTTGTAAAATTAGTCAAGCTTAACTAAATCTTTACATGCATTTTTTTCAATATGCTAGCAATCATGTGGCCTTTCTTGACGTTTTATCAATAATGTTGCCAAAGTCATGTCACCTATGTACATTTTTGTAGTAGTGAGATGATTAGCATGGGTTATTTAAAACTAGATTAAAGCCAAGCTGGTTGAAAAGTTTATACCTTTTTTTAGGTATTTGATGCATATAGAAGAGCCTTTCTTATAGTCCAAGAGTCCTACTTAACGTACAAGAAATAGCTAGTTTATAGGATAATACAGGATAATAGCACAAGAGGAGATTGTGTTTAGCTAAAAAACTATAGCCGAAACACATGCACACGCTACGTTAATACTCCCCCTCAAGTTGGAGCATGCGGATTCCAAATGCTCAACTTGCCAAGAAGTGACTGGAACTGATTTTTTTCCAAGTCTTTTAATGAGTACATCAACTGGTTGAAGATGACTAGCAAGATGTTGCAAAGTGAGCTCCTTGGATTGGACTTTGTCTCGCACAAAGTGATAGTATATTTCAATATGCTTAGTTCTTTCGTGGAAGACCGGATTTAAGGCAATATGATGTGCTACTTTGTTGTTACAATAAAGTATCATAGGTCCAGTAGAAGTCATAGTCAGATCCGACAAAAGCATACGAAGCCAAACTAACTCACTAGTAGTAACTGCCATTGCTTTATATTCAGCTTCGGCAGAGGAGTGAGAAATAGTTGGCTGTTTTTTTTTTTCCAAGAGAGAATATCCCAAGTTGAGTTACAAATCTAATGGTGGAACGACGAGTGTTGGGGCAACTAGCCCAATCAGAGTCACAAAAAGCACAAAGAACAAGATTTCCATGTGAAGGGAACAAGATTCCTTGACCAGGCGTTCCTTTGATGTATCGAAGTAGATGCATCACGGCATTAAGATGAGCCTGATGGTGCTTGCATAAACTGACTCAGAAGATTAACTGTGTAGGTAATGTCACGCCTTGTAATGGTAAGATAAATCAACTTCCCTATGAGCCAGCAGTAGCGTGTAGTATCTGGAAGTAGAGAAGCATGAATGGAAGCTAAGCGATGTTGCTGCTATACAAGAAGCGGAGCTGCTTTGTAGCCTAGCATCCTTGTTTCTTTGAGCAAGTCCAATGCATATTTACGTTGAGATAGAAAGATTCCATCGGCTGAGCGAGTAGCTTCCAACCCGAGAAAATACCGAAGCTTGCCGAGATCCTTAATATAGAAGGTGTTATGCAAGAACCGTTTGACTGACTGAATTTGTTTACCATCGTTACCTGCAACGATTATGTCATCAACATACACAAGCACTGCAATGAAACTTTGCCTGCAAGCGAGGGTAAATAGTGAGTAGTCAGCTTTTGATTGACAAAATCCATAGTTCTTCAATGAGGTAGAAAATTTCTCAAACCATTGTCGGGAGCTTGTTTCAGTTTGTACGAGGACTTTCATAGCCTGCACACTCACGTATCACCTGATAAAAGGAAGCTAGGAGGTGGCATCATGTAAATATCTTCATTCAAATCCCCCTGAAGAAATGCATTCTATACATCGAGTTGATGGAGTTAACAATTTTTTATGGTTGCAACTCCCAATAGACATCTCACGGTGGTGAGTTTAACAACTGCTGGTTTTAGAAAAATCTATACCTTCAACCTGATTAAAACCCTTTGCAACCAATCTGACTTTGTATCTTTCAATGTTCCCATCTGCTTTGTATTTGATTTTGTACACCCACTTAGAGCCTATAGCTTTCTTGTGTGGTGGTAATGGCTCAAAGGTCCAGGTGTCGTTCTTTTGTAAGGCTACAGCCTCTTTTTCCATGGCGTCTACTCATTGTGGATCTGTTTTAGCCTCCAAGTAACTTCATGGTTCCTGTTGTTTTAAAATGGCAGCCACAAAACTAGTATATCCATGATTAAACTGAGAGAAAGATAAGTGTGACGAGATAGGATAGACCTTACTCGAAGAAACGTGATCGGTAATAGGTGTAGATGGCATGTCCATTTGAGGAAGATCACAAATGTAGTCACTTAAGTAGGAGGGAGGTCGTTTGGTTCATTGTGGTTAAATGTTTTCTGGTTATGGAGGCAACTCAGATGGGCTGGTGGTTTCGGTTGGAGAGTTGGTGACTTTTTTTGGTCAAGGACGGTGTAGGAAGTTATTTAGGAACATATAGGTCATTTTGATTTTCAAAAGGGTTTCGAACATGGTCATTTTTGGTTTCTTGGAAAGGGAAGACTTCTTCATAGAATCGAACATCCCTAGATACCGAAATTTTGGGAGACTTTAAATCATAGACTCTATATATCCCTTCTGGCCATTAGGATATCCTATAAAGATGCAAGCCCTAGACTGAGTCTTAAATTTGTCTCTTGACATATCTTTATTATGAACATAGCATAGGCAGTCGAATGTCTTGAGGTGTTCCAAGGGGGATGGTTTGGAGAATAAAACTTCATAGGGACTCCTGCCTAACAATTTTGTAGAGGGTATATGGTTTATTAAATAGGTAGCTGTTAAGACACATTCAACCCAAAATTTAATAGGTAAATTAGCTTGAAAGCAAAGGGCTCGAGCTACCTCCAATAAATGTCGATGTTTTCTTTCGACAATGCCATTCTGTTGAGGGGTATCCACACAAGAAGTTTGTAGGAGTATCCCATTCTGAAGATAAAATTCTTTCATAGGGCCGGCAATGAGTTATGGACCATTGTCACAACGTACTTGGCAGATAGTTTTGTTGAATTGATTTTTCACCATTGCGTGAAATATGGTGAAATAACTGAAGGCTTCGGATTTTTATTTTAGAAGGAACACCCAAGTACATCTGCTAAAGTCATCAACAATGGTAAGAAAGAAATGAGCACCAGATAAATAAGATGTTTTGTATGGCCTTTATATATCCATATAAACAAGATGAAATGCATTTTCTGCTCTACTATAGCCCAAAGGAAATGAATTTCTTGTTTGTTTAGCACAATGACAAGAGTCACAATTCTTGTTCATATTTCTAAGTGACAATTTGTTTACTTGGGAAAGTAAGGGAAGTTTATCAAAAGACATATGACCAAGCCATCTATGCCAAACAAGAGGTGAAGCTTCGGCCTTAATGACTACAGGTGTGGATGTTGTGATCTTTCTGAAGTAGTACAGGCCATCTCGCATCTCACCCTTGCCAATGTGTTTCCTCGAGTCCAGGTCCTGCATCAAACAAGAATTTGGGAAGAATGTTATTGAGCAATTCAAATCTCTCGTAATGCTGCTAATAGATAATAGATTGCAATTGAAATCAGGCACATGCAACACATCCTTAAGTCGAATATATGGTGAGAGTTGATACTGCCCACATGACTGTGTATGAATACTTGTTCCATTTGGCAAGCGAACAGGTGGTGAATTAGTGGATTCACAAGAACCAATTAGTTGTAATGGTGTCATATACTCAGAAGCCCCGTTATCAATTATCCAATCAGTGGAACAAGTAGATGTCTTACCGGCAAATGTTGCTAAATTGTTCTGAATCTGATTATTCAACAAAGATATGAGTTGTTCATACTAAGCTTGTGCAAAAGAGGGTACACAATCCAATCCTTGTGATTCTTTGCTTATTGTGGCCTTGTTTGCAGTTATCTTCCCTTGTCTCGGTTTTGTTTGATTCTTTGGTGGTTTCTCTTTCTTCTCCCACCAATCTGGGTATCCAATAATCTCAAAACACATAGTCGTTAGATGACCAGTCTTACCACAATGATCACAATGCATACTGTTTTTGTTGTTCTCGCCGGCTTGGCCTCTCTTGGAGGACGGGACAGCTTCGTCAATTCATTTGGCTACAAAGGTAGCTGCATCGGTTGATGGTTGTCAACTAAACGCAACACTTAGTTGTCTTTCTTCCTTCACCACATAAGCATACGCTTTGTTTGTTGGGAATCCGAACGAGTTTCACGCTATTAAATTAGCATGCACCAGGATCGGATTGCAGAAATAATCACACAGGTACCTTGTTTTCGAAATTCCACAAACGCAGAATTCTCCAAGCTTAACACGCTCGAATTCCTTCTCTTCCCGTTGCACTATATGAGTGTTTGTACTATTATTGTTTCTTTGTTTCTGTTTCCATCATCCATCTATCTTCAATAATACACAACCACTCCTTTTATAGGCAAAAAGTACAATAGCTTCTCTTAGAAGCTAAAGTACAACTTCTCTTAGAAGTCAAGTACATAGCTTCTCTCATAAGCTAAAGTACAATTTCTCTCAGAAGTTAAGTACATAGCTTCTCTCAGAAGCTAAAGTACAACTTCTCTTAGAAGTTAAACCGGGTAGAGTTCAGAATGTGGCGTGGGACCCTTGGGATCTCTTAATCCTGTCAAATTAGTCCCAGCTAATTTATTGTTTACAAGTCAGTATAACATATTATACGACCTTGTAAAATCTCCCAGGATTTCAGAGACAATTCACAAGTACCCATTTTATTCTATTCCGTTCACCGTCCAATATTGTTGCACATAATCCGGACTAGACCAACCACATCCAAGTCGTGGTAGTGTCAATTCGGAATTAAATATGTGCACGTCTCTTCAAGTTTATTCGGACTCTAAACAATTTAGAAAAACATTTATAAAATCTATATATACCATATATATAATTTTATATATAGAAAATAATATTTCCAAAACAATATTTTTCTAAATCGACCACGTGGATTTCTTAATCTGAAAAACCAAGAGACTTACTCTACAATATTCACTCTTATTTCAAGAGCGGTGAATTCTTTGTTGAATAATCATGAACTTAACATGTTACATTTATGTGATCCAACATGTCCAAGTATATCCTATAGTAGGCATCATTGGTTGACATATCAAAATCATATAAAGTATACATTTAAATTCATATTATTCTCAAGTCTACGGAATAAATAACATTTACTCTTTCTCAACAGTTGAAGGTCTAAGAGTAATTGATTTGGTCCTGTTCAAATATTTATCTCCATAAATATCCACATACACATTAGGAATCAATATTCTAGTGATTGAGACAAATCACTCTATCTCATATAGTAATGTCATATGTGCAATCTTTTATGAGTAATCAACCCATGTATATACTCATAGATTGTGAACACATTTTAAAGAACTACAAAGATGAATTAAGTCTCATGTGGCATGATCTCCATCATCCATTAATTCATATATAATATAGTTCTTATGGGTTTATCACAGTAGGAGATAAGTTGGTTTTGATGAGCACAACAAATCTTTCAATCTCCCACTTGCGATTCAAAGCCAATCAGCAACTATTCTAAGACCCATTTCCTTTACATGTTTCTCAAAAACCTTTTGAGACAACGGTTTAGTCAGTGGGTCTGCCACGTTCTCCGCTGAAGCAATCTTTATGATGCTTACATCTCCTCTTTTGACAATTTCTCTTATCAAGTGAAATTTGCTCTGTACGTGCTTCATGCGTTGATGAGCACAGGGCTCTTTGACTTGAGCAACAGCCCCAGTGTTATCACAGTACAGAGTAATTGGAGATTCTATGTTTGGAACAACTCCAAGTTCCTGAATGAACTTCTTGATCCAAACAGCCTCTTTTGCTGCTTCAGAAGCGGCAATGTATTCGGCTTCAGTTGTAGAGTCAGCTACAGTACTTTGCTTGAAGCTCCTCCAACTGAAAGCCCCACCATTTAGTCCATAAATGAATCCAGAATTCGATTTACCATCATCTGGATCAGATTGGAAGTCAGAATCAACATATCCTTTTACTTCCAATGAACCACCACCATAGACTAAGCAATAATGCTTTGTCCTGTTAAGATATTTCAAAATATGCTTAACAGCGGTCCAATGACCTTCCCCAGGGTTGGATTGGTACCTACTTACAACACTCACTGCTTGTGCTATATCGGGCCTAGTACACAACATTGCATACATGATACTGCCAACAGCAGAAGCATAAGGGCAGCGTTTCATTTTATCCAATTCCTCATCAGTCTTAGGAGACATCTTTTCGGAAAGGATGATTCCATGACGAGAAGGCACGAAGCCTTTCCTGGAATCTTGCATGTTGTACTTAGCCACGATCTTATCAATGTAAGTAGATTGAGATAACCCCAACAATCTTCGGCTTCTATCTCTATAGAGCTTAAGACCAAGGACATATGATGCCTCACCCAAATCCTTCATAGAAAAATAAGTGGACAACCATAGCTTCACTGCTGATAACATTTCTACATCATTCCCAATGAGTAGAATATCATCAACATATAGGACAAGGAATATGATAGCACTCCCTTGTGTCTTCTTATAGACACAAGCTTCATCCGGATTTTGTGAGAAGCCAAATTGTTTAACTGTTTCATCAAAACGGATGTTCCAACTTCTGGAAGCCTGTTTAAGTCCATAAATGGACCTATTCAGCTTACATACTGACTGTTCCTCCCCACTAGATACAAATCCTGCAGGTTGGTTCATATAGATATCTTCATCAAGATACCCATTCAAGAAGGCAGTTTTTACATCCATCTGCCATATCTCGTAGTCATAGTATGCAGCTACGGCTAACAGAATTCTGATGGATTTAAGCATGACCACTGGCGAAAAGGTTTCCTCATAATCAATTCCTTCCTTTTGATTATACCCCTTTACCACTAATCTTGCTTTAAAGGTTTCCACCTTTCCATCAGGTCCTCGTTTTTTCTTATAAATCCATTTACAACCAATAGTCTTAATATTGATTGGTGGATCTACAAGAGTCCAGACCTGATTCTTATGCATAGAATCCATTTCTGAATTCATAGCATCAATCCATCTATCCCTGTCAATATCCTTCATTGCCTCATCATATGTCCTAGGATCTTGTTCGCAATCTTCTGAAATCATCATGAATGATTCATTCAGAAGTGTCAACTTTTGAGGCGGATGAATGATCCTTGAACTTCTTCGAATAGGCTCTAAAGGAATATTAACTCGAGTACTATCATTAGAAGCAGTACTATCAGATGTTTCAGTTAACTCTTGTAAGATAATCCCATTATCTTTCCTAGAGTTAACCACAAAATCTTCTTCCAAGAAGACCGCATCTCTACTAATGAACACCTTTTGTTCATTTGGATTATAGAAATAATAACCCATAGTGTCTTTTGGGTATCCTACAAATAGGCATCTTTCTGTTTTAGATTCCAACTTTGTAAATTTTTGCTTCCTTACATGTGCAGGACAGCCCCAAATTTTCAAGTGTCTCACACTCGGTCTTTTGTTAGTCCATAACTCGTATGGAGTTTTTGGGACCAATTTAGTTGGAACTCTATTCAACAGATAGACAGCGGTCTCTAACGCATATCCCCAAAAAGACACTGGCAGATCGGCCATGTTTATCATTGAGCGCACCATATCCAATAAGGTACGATTTCTTCTCTCAGAAACACCATTGAGTTGTGGTGTTCCCGGTGGTGTCAATTGTGAGAGAATTCCATTATCTTTAAGATAACCTTTTAACTCATCGGAGAGGTACTCGCCTCCTCTATCGGAGTTAAGGCCCTTGATACTTCTACCTTTTTGTTTCTCAACTTCATTTCGAAATTCTTTGAACTTTTCAAAGGCTTCCGATTTATGATGTAACAGGTAGATGTACCCGTATCTAGAAAAGTCATCAGTGAAAGTGATGAAATAATAGATACCACCTCTTCCCATGTGGTTCATAGGTCCACATACATCAGTATGTATGAGATCTAATACATTTGAGCTTCTTTCACCTTTTCCAGAAAAAGGTAATCTAGTCATCTTTCCCTGAACGCAAGATTCACAGGTTGGATAAGTTTCTAATGTTAAGAAACTCAAAGGACCATCCTTAACCAACCTTTGAATTCTTTTGGTGTTAATATGACCAAGTCTCAAATGCCAAAGATAAGTGGGAACTATCTCTTCCCTTTTTCGCTTTGTTGAACCATTTCCATCACATGGTTCAGATTCAACATTCATGCTGCTTTCATGAAGGGTATGCAAGAAATAAAGACCATCATTTTTGAAACTACTTGCCACAAATTTGTTACGAAATTTAATCGTAACTTTACTACGAAATAGGAATGAATATCCCATATCATCCAATTTCGAAATAGAAATCAAATTTCTCCTAACTTGCGGCACATAAAGACAATCTTTCAAATAAAGAGTGGTTCCATCTAAAAGAACTAATTTAAAAGTTCCTAAAGATATGGCTGCAACTCCTGCATCTGATCCCATCAACAATGAGATCTCTCCTTCACTCAGCTTTCTTGTTTCCTGGAACCCCTGCAATGTGTTACACACATGAGTGGTTGCCCCGGAATCAAGACACCAGGAATTCGTAATTCCATGCATCATGTTTGTCTCAATGATAAAGACAGAAGATTTACCATCTGATGGCTTCTTGTTCACTGTAGCAAGGTAATGTTTACAATTACGCTTCCAGTGACCTTTCTTTCCACAGAAATGACATTCATCTCTGGACTTGTCCTTCCCCTTCTTTTTAGGCTCATTCCTAACTTGAAGAGGGTTCCTGCCCTTGTTCTTTTTGTTATTCTTGCGCCTGGTCGTGGAGGACTGTCCTTCCATGACCATGATGGACTTATCCTTCTTAAGCAACTCTTCCGCTCTTTGCAACATATTGCGCAGTTCAGGAAGTGTCATTACCTTGTCATTCATATGAAAGTTCAAAACAAAGTTATTGAATGACTTAGGCAACGAGCACAAGATAATGTCTATCTTGGTCGTATGGTCCATCTCAGCGCCAAGGGAATCCAACACATTGATATACCCAATCATGGTCATCACATGATCATGAATAGGTGTTCCCTCAACCATTTTGGTGGACATAAGCCCTTGCATGGCATTCATCCTAGCAGAACGATTCTGCATCTCAAACATCTCTTTTAGGCTATTCATAATTTCCTTAGCAGTTGGCATCTTTTCATACTGCTGCTGAAGCCTATTCTCGAGAGATGCCAAGATATAGCATTTAGCCAAGGAATCATGCTCATGCCAAACATCATATGCTTTCTTTTCCTCTTTATGATCATTATCAAGAGGGGGAAGTTCAGGTGGCAACTCGTTCAAAACATGTGCCAACTTCCCTGCAGTGAGCGCAATGTCAAGGTTTCTCTTCCAATCACAATAGTTTGCCCCATTAAGGCGGTTCTCTTCCAGATTCTTAGCAAACTGAGGACTAATGTTGTTCATGATTCTATAAAAGAACACACAAACAAAATACATAAGGCATAGCGGAGAAAATCAATATTTTCTTTAAATGTATCATATACAAGAAAGTACTAATTGCATTCAAAGTCACTCTCATGACCATATCATATCACATATGAGCAATTAGAAAAACAAGAACTTCATTTAATTGCAAGACTACTCCTTTTGGCATTAATCTAACAATAATGAAGCAAATATCATGCTATATTTATCTTATAACATTTATAAGATTCTTGTTTTTTAATTTTTGACTTCTAAAGACAATATACCCGCCATCCATTTTAGATCGGCATATCTCTTTAGTCAAGTGTACACCCATTGTCTAGATGTATTATATTGCTGTGAGAAACTAAATCATTTTAATTAAGCCCCCACTTGGCTATAACACATCCATTATCACCATAAAGTAAATCAATAAGCACAAATTATCATCAACTTAATCATCTCCTTTTGGTATCAAACTAAGTCAACAATATCCATACTTATTATTTACGACAATGGAAAGCCTTTAGAAAATTAATCTTCTAAAGATATAATTTTCTATCTCTCACACTTGATATTTAAATACTGAGGGAATTTATTTTTGTATTTTGAACAATTCAAAACACAAATTCATTTTCACAATTATCACCATAACTGTAAAATATATTGCAACACTTGCACAAGCATGCATAATAATTCTCAATAATTAATTCAAGCAATGCATTCAACCATATTTGCAAAATTTCAATAAATGAAATAATCATGCAAATAAGCTCCCATTGAATAAAGCATCCAATTATTCAGAAATAAATCATTCCAGAAAAATAAATATTCAAAATATTTAATTTCTGAAATTAATAAATAGATTGGGAACTTAGAATAAATAAAGAAAACCATTTGGGCCAGTAAAACGTTTTTACTGTTGGGTTTTAAAAGAAATGTGGCCTATTTGGGCCTTTTCTAAAAAAGGGCCCGAAAACGTTTTTTTTTTTTTTTTTTTTTTTACGGACTGCTGGACTTGTTCCAGCTAATGGGCCTGCTTATGCAAAGCCCACCAGCCCCCTCTCCTCTTCTCCTTCGTCGCAGCGCACCAGCAGCAGGAACTCCCCTTCGCCGGCGAGCCGTCGCGTCTCCAGCAGAGTTCCAGACGCCGTCGGCTGGGGCAGCACCGCCACCCAAGGGACCGGCGACCCTGCCGGCATCGTCCCACGGCCCGGCAGTCGTTGTTTCCGCCCAGTGGCCTGCCCGGAAGCCGCGACCGTCGCGACCTTTTCCGGCGATGCTTTTTCGCCGTCAAATGACTAGAAAAATATATGGGTTTTGTTCCCCAGAGGCCGATGATCACAATGGAACAATTCCTTTTGATCAATTTCGCACACACAACATTTAATTTCAAAATTAGTGTTAGGGTTCTTGAACTTTTCATAAACCCAGATTCGAAACGAATCAAAATTCAATCCGATTGAAGCGAAATCAAGCCTCCAAACCATGGGGCTATTGACCTTCGGCCTTGATGCTACGAAACCGAGCCATCCGCCAGTGACTTTCACGGACGGTGGTGGCCGGGGAGCGTCGGGATCAAAACGGGCAATTTTTGGTTAATCTCAAAAAACAACCAGATCTTTTTTTTCTCAATAACAGAATTGTTTTTGGAGTATTCTTGTTCTCAACAAAAATCCAGCAGCAACGAAAACAACAAGATCATTCAAAACAAGCAAGGATTCAGATCCGTGTGAGTTTTGTGTGTTTGTGTTCATCACATGAACAGTACACGAAAATCAAGAAAATAAATTCGTGAAAAACACACAAAATATTATTCCACAATCATAAACATGCTCTGATACCACTGTTGGGAATCCGAACGAGTTTCACGCTATTAAATTAGCATGCACCAGGATCGGATTGCAGAAATAATCACACGGGTACCTTGTTTTCAAAATTCCACAAACGCAGAATTCTCCAAGCTTAACACGCTCGAATTCCTTCTCTTCCCGTTGCACTATATGAGTGTTTGTACTATTATTGTTTCTTTGTTTCTGTTTCCATCATCCATCTATCTTCAATAATACACAACCACTCCTTTTATAGGCAAAAAGTACAATAGCTTCTCTTAGAAGCTAAAGTACAACTTCTCTTAGAAGTCAAGTACATAGCTTTTCTCATAAGCTAAAGAACAACTTCTCTCAGAAGTTAAGTACATAGCTTCTCTCAGAAGCTAAAGTACAACTTCTCTTAGAAGTTAAACCGGGTAGAGTTCAGAATGTGGCGTGGGACCCTTGGGATCTCTTAATCCTGTCAAATTAGTCCCAGCTAATTTATTGTTTACAAGTCAGTATAACATATTATACGACCTTGTAAAATCTCCCAGGATTTCAGAGACAATTCACAAGTACCCATTTTATTCTATTCCGTTCACCGTCCAATATTGTTGCACATAATCCGGACTAGACCAACCACATCCAAGTCGTGGTAGTGTCAATTCGGAATTAAATATGTGCACGTCTCTTCAAGTTTATTCGGACTCTAAACAATTTAGAAAAACATTTATAAAATCTATATATACCATATATATAATTTTATATATAGAAAATAATATTTCCAAAACAATATTTTTCTAAATCGACCACGTGGATTTCTTAATCCGAAAAACCAAGAGACTTACTCTACAATATTCACTCTTATTTCAAGAGCGGTGAATTCTTTGTTGAATAATCATGAACTTAATATGTTACATTTATGTGATCCAACATGTCCAAGTATATCCTATAGTAGGCATCATTGGTTGACATATCAAAATCATATAAAGTATACATTTAAATTCATATTATTCTCAAGTCTACGGAATAAATAACATTTACTCTTTCTCAACAGTTGAAGGTCTAAGAGTAATTGATTTGGTCCTGTTCAAATATTTATCTCCATAAATATCCACATACACATTAGGAATCAATATTCCAGTGATTGAGACAAATCACTCTATCTCATATAGTAATGTCATATGTGCAATCTTTTATGAGTAATCAACCCATGTATATACTCATAGATTGTGAACACCTTTTAAAGAACTACAAAGATGAATTAAGTCTCATGTGGCATGATCTCCATCATCCATCAATTCATATATAATATAGTTCTTATGGGTTTATCACAGTAGGAGATAAGTTGGCTTTGATGAGCACAACAAATCTTTCATTGTTGAGAGATGGGAATGGCTCCATGTTGAAAATTTGAGATCGTATTACTCCGAAATGATCATTAAGTCCCATAAGAAAATTGTGCAGCTTCTCCTCTTCTCTCGCAGCCATTAACGATTTGGCTGCACCACATGTGCAAACAGCGATCTCACTATAGGCTATCAATTCATCCCATAGGCCTTTCAGTTTAGTGAAATATGCAGCCACAGATTGATCCTACTGCTGCGTTAAAGCTATTTCCCTTTTGAGTTCATGGACTCTTGGTGTGTTTCCTTGGTAGAATCTTTCTTGAAGATCTATGTCAACATGAGCTACACTATCGTGAAGCTCAGGAGACAAGCCGTTAAATAGTCAAGAGATTACCATCGAATTGCATTTATTCCATACTTGGAAGCGACCAAAGTTTTCATCCGACATGAGTAAGGTTCCATCGACGAACCCTAGCTTGTTCTTGGCTCGTAATGCATTCTACTTTGCCCGACGCAATGTGTTGTTGTTTTCTCCTCAAAGTGTGCTGCTAACAAGAACAACCCTTGGAATGATAGTGCTACTATTGGAGTCAATGGTTCTGGACTTGTTACTTCAGAATGAATTGATCACTTTATTTCGGACTTGAATTTGCTGGTTCAAATAGGGAGTTTTGAGCTGGACATTTAAACAGCGAGGCAATAGCTAGTAGCCCTTGTTAAATCACTCTGCAGAGTTTCTATCTAAGACAGACCCTCGATTTTTCAGCCTCACAAATCACGTAAGAAACAGCCTTTTATTTTTCTAAAGTTCGGAATGCTCACATTGCTGTATTGAATCTTGTAGGCAAGGCAAGACAATATGAACCGCATCAGATTAGTTTGGTCTCGCATATGGAGTGTTGTTTTCAGTTGGGTTGGGTTGTCAGAAAATCTGTGTGTTTTGTGATGGATTCATTGCGTCAGCTTGCAATGAAATTCTTGGAAAGAGAGGAGCTTGCGCACTACAATTTCCAGAATGAATTTTTAAGATCCTTAGTGATTGTGATGAAGAAGAGCAGGTCTGCAGAAATCCGGGAGCTAATAGTCCGCTGCATTTCCCAGATTGTTCTAAGCCGTGTCAATAAGGTGAAATAGGTGTTTTCATGGTAAGTTTCAGTTATAAATTTCAGTTGTCTTTCTCTAATTTTAGGTTATCACAACTGCTGAGAGGGAAAACATTGTTTTATTAGCTTTTGAGACTATGGAAAAGATAGTGGGGGATTATTATTTCCCATATATTGGAGATTACCACATTCACCGACTGTGTTAGCTTTACAAAGAGTAGGTTTAACAGTGATGTTAGCCTCAGTGCTATTGCATTTCTCCGATTCTGTGCTCTCAAAATAGCAGAGGGAGGTCTTCGTTTCGTTTGCAGCAAAGATAATATGGAAGATGGTCCACTCCACTAGCAAGCACAGACAATTCGGATGTGCAGGATTTCTCAAGTATTGATGATCATGGATCTTTCTGGATTCCTTTACTCACAGGTAAAACTTCTTTGACAGCTTAGATTTTTCTGCTATTGAAACTGATATAGAATACTGTGAATAGGCTCTCCTCTCCCCCATGACATTTTGCTAGCTAATCCAGCTTAAGTAATTACTATATAATACTTATATATTTTTATATCTTAGAAATTTCAGAACATAAGTTCTACTATAACTTAGAAATTCCAGAGCATAAATTTGTACTCTCAATTTCCTGACTCTAACTCTGCCTTTCCTTGAGTTTGTTTCCTGGTGTGCTGTCTATTAGCAGCTGTATGTAACAATCATAGATTGATAGCTTAAAATTTTGGATTAGAAGAAGGAAGTCATGATCTACTGGGATCTCATATTGCAGGCATAAAAGTAAGATGCTTGTATTTAAATCCTTAGAGGATTGGTATTGTTTTTGCAGGTCTATCAAAACTAACTTGTGACTCAAGATCAAGTATTCGGAGGAGTTGATTACAAGTGCTTTTCAACATTTTAAAGGATCATAGTCACCTTTTCTCACATTCATTTTGGATTGTATAGTGGGATGGGATATGTGACAACAGGGACATCCCGGCTGAAGATAAGCAGGATTACCCAATTTCATGGGGCTCCAAGTTCTGAAGGAAGTTTATGGGATGGCGAAACATCAGCTAGCTGTGGCTGCAAAATGCCTGATAGATTTATCCATCAGCTTCTTTAATGCAGTGAGTTCCCAGCTACCGTGTGTGGCCTGGTATCAGTATTCACAGGGTTATTAAAAAGTCCGATTCAAGCACTGGCGTTTTCTGTACTGTTGCATTTGACAGCAGAAGCTTTCAGAAGATGAGTGGAGGCAAATCTTTGTGGCGTTGAAGGAAGCAGGTTCTTCAATGTTGCAAGGCTTTTTAAGGTTTTTGAGGAGCATAGATGAAATTAAGGTGCCTCCCTGCTGGTCCACAAATTAATTAGTTCTATTCTAGTGTTATCAGAATTACCTTGACCTCGTACGCTCTGGATGTGGTGAACGATCATCCATCCATCTTTATCTCCCAGAAGCTGGACATGGAACTGAAGCTTGTCTCGGTATGCCAGACCGTACTGCGGACATACTTACGATGTGCTGATTTGCAGGAACCAGCTGACAAGCCAGCTGCTTATTGGCCTCTGCCAGCGCCCTTCTGATCAAAGGGAAGAACAAGCAGCCAGGACTTGTTTCCTCTTCTGGCGGATCTCATTCTCGTGGAGAGCGAGCACATCTCGGAAGAAATTCCTTCCGTTTTAAGCAACATGTTCCAGTCTTGTATAGGTCCAATAATTGACAAAGGTAATTAAAGAATCACTACAGCTGAAATTCATAAAGGTCAAAAAAATAAATATATAAAAGTAGAAAACCCCGCAACTGTTTTACAATATAAACTGCTACTGCCTTCTTCTCCTGTCCTTGATCTTCTTTCTATTCTTCGATATTGCATATGCAAAGTATCACTTTTTTCTAAAAAAAAACCTTTTAAAAGATCACTTTATTATTATTTTTTCCTTCCTTTATTTCTTTTTGGTCTATTATTTTATTTGGGAACAATGTCAGTATTTAGTATAGAAGTTAGAAAAACTATCAAATGGTACATTTTAGTGTTAAGAGGTTTGAAAAAACTATCAAAACAGCTGATTATTCGTTTGGAACTCTAATGCTATTATTATACACTATTTCCAAACGAAGTATTAATAAATAATGATGACTATTGAGACGTTAATAAGCTTAAAACTTAATCTGAAACTGTGAAGTGTCTTGCGAAATAAAACTCTTATCTATATTTCATAGACTAGTATGGTAGGAACATCAAGTTCTTTTTTCTTTTTTCTTTTTTGAAATTGTCTTAGTTAAATGCGTGCATTGGTACGCCATTGAAGCATGTTTACTTTGTTGAATTGCATATAATTTATTGAATTTATGGTTTAATTTATATTTATTTCAAAATGAATCGAAACGAACTATATCATGAAATTTGATGAGTTTTAGGAACTCAATGCAATGCAGGTAAGTAAATTTACTCTAATAATGTAACCGAGTTGCCAGCCTTAATTACGCTCGTCAAACTCAAACTCATATTTGAGAGCTTAGACTACTTACTAAGCTTTTCGATCCAAGTCAGGGGAAGATTCTACAATACCCACCCCTGAAAATGGGGTAACCATGCCCCTCCAATCGTAACCGTTGATCTTGGCTTGGTAGAGAAATGGGAAACCGTGTTACTGAGATAGCAGGTGAGGAAGAGGAAAGAAAAAAAATGATAAAAAATTTTAAAATACAATAAATATTTCTAAAAAGTAAAAAAAAAATTTAAAAAGTGAAATTTCTTTAAAAAATGATTAACTGTAAAAAAAAAAAGTGATAAAATTTATAAAAGTGAGAAATGTTAAAAAATTGGTAAATTTTTTTAAAAAGCTATTAAAAATAAAAAAAGTGATAGATAATTATAAAATGTAATAAATAATTTTTTATTTGCCTTTTAAAAATATTTGTCAATTTTTTTAATATTTATCACATTTTCTTAATTTTATCGCTTTTCTATACATTTAATCGCTTTTCTTTTAATTTTATCGTTTTTTTTTTTTACATTTAATCATTTTTCCTTACCGTTTATCGCTTAAGTTACCTTTGTTGTTACCGGGTCACGTTCAAGGTAACTTAGACGTGACCCGGTCACTTTGAAGGTAACCTAAAAATGTAACCAGGTTACATCGAAGGTACATTCGTTACGACCAGGTCAGTTTGAAGATAACCTAAAAAAGTGACCAGGTCACCTCGAAGGTACCTTCGTTGTAATCGGGTCACGTTGAAGGTACCTTCGGTGTGACCGGGTCACTTTGAAGGTAACCTAAAAATGTGACCGGGTCACGTTGAATGTACCTTCATTGTGACCGGGTTACTTTGAAGGTAACCTACAAATATGACCGGGTCACCTCTAAGGTACCTTCGGTGTGACCGGGTCACTTTGAAGGTAACCTAAAAATGTGACCGGGTCACGTTGAAGGTACCTTCGTTGTGACCAGGTCACTTTGAAGGTAACCTAAATATGTGACCGGGTCACGTTGAAGGTACCTTCGTTGTGACCGGGTCACTTTGAAGGTAACCTAAATATGTGACCAGGTCACGTGGAATGTACCTTCATTATGACCGGGTCACTTTTAAGGTAACCTTCGATGTGACCCAGTTACATTTTTAGGTTACCTTTAATGTGACCCGGTCACATATTTAGGTTACCTTCAAAGTGACCCGGTCACAACGAAGGTACCTTCAACGTGACCCGGTCACATTTTTAGGTTACCTTCAAAGTGACCCGGTCACAATGAAAGTACCTTCGAGGTGACCCGGTCACATTTTTAGGTTACCTTCAAAGTGACCCGGTCACAATGAAGGTACCTTCGAGGTGACCCGGTCACATTTTTAAGTTACCTTCAAAGTGACCCGGTCACAACGAAGGTACATTCCACGTGACCCGGTCAGATTTTTAGGTTACCTTCAAAGTGACCCGGTCACAATGAAGGTGCCTTGGAGGTGACCCGGTCACATTTTTAGGTTACCTTCAAAGTGACCGGGTTACAACAAAGGTACCTTCAACGTGACCCGGTCACATTTTTAGGTTACCTTCAAAGTAACTCGGTCACAATGAAGGTATCTTGGAGGTGACCCGGTCATATTTTTAGGTTACCTTCAAAGTGACCAGGTCTCACCGAAGGTATCTTCGAGGTGACCCGGTCAAATTTTTAGGCTACCTTCAAGGTGACCCGGTCAGACCTAAGGTACCTTCAACGTGACCCGGTCACATTTTTAAGTTACCTTAAATGTGACCCGGTCACACCCAAGTTACCTTCAACGTGACCCGGTCACTTTTTAGTTTACCTTCAGCGATTAAATGTAAAAAAAGGCGATAACAATTTAAAAAAAGGTGATTAAATGTAGAAAAAAAGTAATAAAATAAAGAAAATGTGATAAATGTTAAAAAATTGGTAAATATTATTAAAAGGCAAATAAAAACTGAAAAAGTGATAAATAATTTTAAAATGTAATAAATAATTTAAAAAATTGATTAAATAAGAAAGGTGATAAAAAACTAAAAAAAGGAAACATTTTTTTAGAAAATCAATGAAATAAATAAAAATCGATTAAAACTACAAAAAGTTATTAAATATGAAAAAAGTATAAAATATAAACCAACCTGATAAATATTAAAAGATGGGAAATATTTAATCATTTTTTTTTATTTGCTAATTTTTTTAAGAATTATTTCCCCTTTTATCAATTTTAATTACTTTTTTATTTTTAATCACTTTTTTATTATATTTTTTAATTTTTTTATGTTATTTCGCTCCTTCCTTTTTCAGTCCCGTTTTTTATATTTAGGGAATTGTATAGGTTTGGTATGAATGTTTAAGCATTCATAAAATTTTTTATTTATATTTTATCAATTTTTATATATGTAATCACTTTTTTTATATTTTTTCACTTTCCCCATTACTAAGCGCTTTGTTTCTAATTTCATTCACTTTTTTTAATTTAAGCATTTTTTAATTTTGAATCACTTTTTTTGTTTTCCAAATGCTTTTTCTACTTTTTTTCTCACTTTTTTTCATTTTTAATCGCTTTTTCTCATTCCAAATCGTTTTTTTTCCAAACATTTTTTTTTTCTCCAAACGCTTTTTTTTCCCAAAAGCTTTTTTTTACTTTTTTTTTTTGCTTTTTAAATTTTTATATATTTAATAACATTTTTAATCCATTTTTTAATTTTTAATCACTTTTTAAAATTTTTAATCATTTTTTTACAATTTTTAATCGTTTTTTTAAATTTTTAATCACTTTTCTGAATTTTTAATCGCTTTTTTGAATTTTTAATCACTTTTCTGAATTTTTAATCACTTTTTTAAATTTTTAATCACTTTTTTGAATTTTTAATCACATTTCTAAATTTTAAATCACTTTTTTTAATTTTTAAACGTTTTTTTTAATTTTTAATATTATTTTCGTAACGCTTTCTTTTTCTCCAAATGCTTTTTTTTTTCCAAACGCTTTTTCCACTTTTTAATACCTTTTTTTTCTTATATTTAATCCCATTTTTTATCTTTTTTAAATTTTTAATCATTTTTTTTTCCAAACGCTTGTTTTTTTCTCTAAATGCTTTTATTGTTTTCCAAACGCTAATTTTTTTTTCAAATCGATATAAAACTAAAAAAAAGTAAATTTTTTTTCAAAAAATTCAAAAAAAGTGATTAAAACTAAAAAAAATGATAATTTATTCAAAAAAGCTATTAAAAACAAAAAAAAATGATAAATAATTCTAAAATACAATAAATAATTTAAAAAATTGATTAAAAAAAAGTGTTGACCCTTTTTAAATAATTTTGATGATACGGTGCGTTTTGTTTGTTTTCTATTTTAATTTCTACGTTACCTTCAAAGTTACCCAGTCACAATGAAGGTAACTTCGCGAATGTAAGAAAAAGCGATTAAATGTAAAAAAAACTGATAAATTTTTAAAAAAGGCGATTAAATATATAAAAAAGTGATAAAATAAAGAAAATGTAATAAATGTTAAAAAATTGGTAAATATTTTTAAAAGGTAAATAATAACTAAAAAAGTGATAAATAATTTTAAAATACAATAAATAATTTAAAAAATTGATTAAATAAAAAAGAGATAACAAAACTAAAAAAACAAACATTTTTTTTAGAAAATCAATTAAATAAATAAAAAGCGATTAGAACTACAAAAGGTGATTAAATATGAAAAAATGATAAAATATAAACAAACATGGTAAATGTTAAAAAATGGGAAATATTTTTAAAAAGTGATTAAAAACAAAAAAAAGTGATAAGAATTCTAAAATGCAATAAATATTTTTTTTACTAAGTTGATCAATATACATAGATTTTATATTTTAAGAATTATTGACATATGTACAAAAAAGTATTTTATTAAGTATATTATTCAGTTACACAGATAATTTTTTAAAAATTTATCATTTTTTTATTGCTTTTTTTATATTTATTTTCTTTTTTTAGTTTAATCACTTTTTTTGAAAAATATTTCAATATTTTAATTTTTTGTATCTTTTTTTTATTTAATCATTTTTTAAAATTATTTATTGCATTTTATAATTATTTATCACTTTTTTATATTTAATAGATTTTTAAAAAATATTACCAATTTTTTTAACATTGATCACTTTTTTAAATTTCATCACTTTTTTTTTACATTAAAAAAATATTTATTATATTTTTAAATTTTTTATCACTTTTTTTTCTTTCCCTCCCTCGCCCCAGTCAGGCGGTTTGCGTTTTCTTCGCTAATTAAAGATCAACGGTTAAGATGTGGGGACATGGTTACCCCGTTTTTGGGGGTGGGTATTGTAGAAAGCTCCAAGTCTGGGGCTTCTTTGGAATTTCCATATATATTTTATAACGAATGTGGGCGACGAAAAGGATGAGTTAAGGACTTTGTAAGTCTCTGTTAATTTAGGCCCCAAACTCAAGCCACAATTTTATAACCCCCCCCCCCTTTTTTTTTAATCTATTTATGTATCTAAAGCTTGATTAGGCCGTGAGCCACTCAAATTGAGTATTTGAATTTGACTTTTTGCTTAAACATTAGTTTAAAATTTGTGCAAATCTCATAGATTTAAGAGATTGATTAATGTAACCATTTGTTATTGTAATAGACACGTTATAATCGTGTTTTCTAGTTTCAAATCAGTTCGTTTTATGTTATCAGGACTCAATTAACGTGTTTTTGTGTTTTGGATCGGGTTGTGCCCGCAACCCAGTTTATGAAAAGACGGGATTGCCCCTGAAGTTTACCAGATCTAGAAAGTCGCGCCTCCATATCACTGCAACATCCAGCAAGTAGGCAACTTCCCTGTCTGTCTCCTCGTCTCCCCGATCCAGTATGCTATCTTTACCCACAATTATTTGCAAACTTGATTAAGTCGATTTGTAAATCTGGAGCAAAAAAATTCAAAAATCAAGAGCAAGTCCATTGACAAAGGGATTTGAAACCCAGAAGCAAAACAATTCGAAATCCATAAGCAAAATGTCCGATCACGTTTGGACGCCACCATCATCTAATCGGTGTCTTGCAACCATGTTCAACCAGATTGGTGGTTCGAATATGATCAGGTACATAAGTTTGGGGGATGACGAGTTCGAGCACACACATGCTCGTCGATATCCTCAACCGAAATAGTATCTCTGGCGACGGGATCTAACCAAAGCACCATGACGCCTCTTGCCTTCCTCACTCCATGCACCGTCAGAGACCCAAGGCTCCTCCATGGGCAAGACCTAAATCAGAGTAAACAAAGGGGTAAAAAAAGAATGGACTTGTGGACTCATACCACTTCTCAATCATTTGCAAAAAAAACACGTTAATGGGTTTAGATTAATTGCAAACGAATAGGCTATAAGTTTAGGCTCAAGTAGGTACAGTTTTGCCTCAAGATCTAATAATAGAAATAATGTATCAGGTCCACAAATGTTCAGTAGGTTGTACTTTGCAACCCCATGCATATAAAATAGATTTTGCCACAACATAATTTATAAATTAATTATGTCAATCAATTGATTGTTGGGAAACTTACAATTATCCCCATAAGATTTACCTTAACCTACAATTTGCTCTCTTTATTTTTAAAAACCTATATTTTATCCCATGTTTATTATATATTGTTCGATAACAACTTTAAAATTTTAATTTAAATTATACGATAGTAATCTCTCAGTAATTTTTTTTATCTCTTGAATATATTTTTTTAATTAATAGATATTTTAAATTATCAAATTTTTCTTTTTGTAAATGTATTTTCTTCCTTATAAATGCATATCAATATTTTTTAAAAGTCAGTTAACTATGAAAAAAATATCAAAAATCTTAAAATTACTAAAATATGGTTATCAAATAATTAAATTAGAATTTCAGAAATTGTTGTCAGGCACTGTAAACAAAGTGGCGGCAAAGTGTAAGTTTTTTAAAATATAAAGGATAAAGTGTAGGTTAGACTAAATCATAAGAGAGATTTTTGTAATTTTTCCATTGATTGTTTTAAGACCTAGCTAAATACTTCTGTGTACCGGGCCGTTTGCTGTCTTTAACAACACAAAGGTAATCAAGGGTTCATTATTTCGGTTAGTGTCAGTCCGGACGTTCAATGCAACCTCCACGAAAAGTGTGTGATGTGGTCATATTCTGTAAATTAATGAAGTTGTTAACTCCCAGTGACGAGTGATCTCATAGATTATCTACATTCACATAAAGTTTACTAGTATTTTTTGTAAGAAAAAAAATGTTTTTTTTGGCACCAAAATAAATGTGAGTCAACGATATAAACAAATCTTTTCTCCTAATTATATATGAAAAATGTTCTTGAATTTAGTTTGTATGATATCAACTGTTACGATGCCATGACCATTATGAGAGTAAAAAAATTTTACCACTTCCTTAGTCGCGTAAGTTGAAATATTTGGTATAGAGATTAATAAAGAGGAAATAATTTATATATTATTTTTATTTTTATCTTTTACTTTTTACATGTAAACAAAAAAAAAAAATTGAAATGGTAGTTTGAAATATCTTATGTTAGAGTAGTTTTCCGGATATGAAAATATTACAAAAATTAGGACGACCAAAAATAAAATAAAATGTGTTGTAAATAATTTGGAGGAGGGAGTTTAAAACTTATGATTTAGCACAACATTTTCCACTAAAGTATTAAAAAATGAGAAGAAATCTGCTTTTTTAAGGGAAGGTCCTTATCTTACTAATTGTAGGTTGTATATTTTCTATAAAACAAATATAACATTGAGGTATAAGGGACAATTTGTTTAATTATAGGTCTTATATTTATATGCCTTGACGATAGAATACCATGGAAAAAAAACTTTCAATAAATAATCTTTGTAATTCTAAATCTTTGCCTACAAATGGAATGTTTTTTTTTAAATTAAAAAATCATTATTTTTAAATTTTTTAAGTTTTTGTCTAGACTCAATGCCATTTTGAAGCTCATGCTCTATTTACTTAATAATTACTTGAATATATTTTTTAAAAAAAAATTAATTTTTATGGATTTTTTGTTGTAATAACCAACCTAAAAAAAATCTTTGAGTTTCTTAACTTGTAGAGTTTCAATTAATATAGATGGAAAATAAAAAAAAGTAAAAATAATATTGTAAAATAACTAATTATTTAATCTACACTAACATATATACATGAAAAAGAAAAATTTACAAAAAACGGATCTATTAAGATAAAGCGGGGAGGAGCCTGGCATTATCCCACTGTTACATTACCACAAAAGAATTTGGGAGACTCACTGGCCCACTATGAGTATGAGGTACTCGTAAAGTAATTAAAAAGGAATTTTTAGTTTCCATCCCAAGTCCAATAATGATGACGAGGTTTTACATTGCATCTGCCAACCGCTTCGAAAGGCTTTGGCTTTGGCTTGGCTGGTCTTTGGTGGCACTTGTCAATCATGAAACAGAAACACGTAGAACTGGAAATTAAAGCATATACGCCAGTTGATTTGAGAGCGTACATGTGGATCAATTTGTTTCTGATCAATTCAAACCGAAAATTTGCATGAACTACGGGTAAATTTCACTCAAAACCTTTAATTGTTGCTTTGTTTTTAGTTTCTATTTTGGTCATTGAAATCGTACGTTTTACTTGGGTCCTTTAATTAATTATGATTTCAAAAATTAATATATTATATATCTATGAAATGAAATTTTGGAAATGTATATTTTATTATGTGATTTATTAAAAAGAAACAAACTATTAGTGAGGACTTCATTAGAGGAATTAATTTCAGTAGAAATTCAGAATGGTCGTCGACAAGGAGAAGTAAGTTTTATATACATATATATATATATAACGAAAAAAGGACAATATATATACATGTATATATATGAGAATGAAAAGTGGGCATGCTGGAATATCTCTTGGCCTACCGAAAAGTGCCTTACTATTTGGATGGACATTTCGAATAGCTGGTTAATTAAAATATTCCTGATTATTGATTTTCTGGCAGTGGCCGATCGAGTGCTCATATATCCCTTGAATGATTGAATTTGGCAACCTTTTGGACCTCTTCTTCCATCGTTTCGTTTCGTTTCTTTTCTGGTGGCTTGCATTGCATGTTATCCTACCAGCCCCGGTCTAACCGGCAAAACCATTCAAACAGTGACCAGTCAGTTGACCTGTGCTGTGGCCTGGACTAGTAATTAAGTAACTATTCCGACCCCACTCACTCTCATCTGACCCACTTTAACCACATTGGCTTGCACAGCCACCACAGCAAACAATTTATCACTATTGTCCTCTCCAGATCTACATTTCCAACTTCTTGTTCGATATATATATATATATATATATTCTTTTTCTTTTTAATTATTAAAAAAATATAATCTCACAATATATATATATATATATATATATATATATATATATATATATATATATATATATATATATATATCGTTTCTTTATTAATTTGTATAATTATTTGAAGGTAGAAGTCATTACAGTGATATTGAGGCTGGAACAAATTTTCATACTTACAATTTAATCTTCAGAAAAAAAAAACTAGACTATTAATTTGAAATACGCATTAATTAATTGTCCCTGTTTACAAGAAATAGTATAAAACAAGAACGAAAAAAGAAACAAACAACGAGACAAAATTGCGGCACCAAATGGGACTAATTTGTAATGAGCCGAACGAAGGTGGAGGGCAAATTAAAAATAAGGAAAACCCAATACATTATAGTTAGGCTTATTAGCATAGAAAACATTTTACCTTTAGTTTGCTTGCAGTTAATAAGAGAGATTTAATTAATACCGGAAGCACAAATAAATTATAAATCATCATCGACATACAAATTAATTTACATGCTTTTTCAATGAACATGCATGCATATATAGATGAGTATCAATTAATAGGGTGACAGAAGAAGAAGAACACAAACATATATATATATATATATATATATATATAGAGAGAGAGAGAGAGAGAGAGAGAGAGAGAGAGAGAGAGAGAGAGAGAGAGAGAGAGAGAGAGAGAGAGAGAGAGAGAGAGAGAGAGCTAGATAGCTATGCTGGTGCATGCTTGTGAATAGTAATTGATCATTAATTGAGGCTGGTGTTCGGTCGTGTTCTAAAAAAATAGTATCCGTGTTCTATATATATATATATATGGCAGGCATGCAGATGCAGGTAATGAATTAAGTGATGAGGATAGTATATATATATATATGGATTATATATTGAAAACAAACAAATTAAGATGTGGTAGCCTATGTATAATATACATACATTCATTGCAGGACCAAAAGTAATTAATTTCAATTGGGTCACTACAGGATATATATATATATATATATATATATATATATATATAGCAGGGCCAGAACTATATGTTAATTTGTCAACTTAATTCGTTGCAACTTCAATTTTTCATGCCAAACCGAGTCCAACCACACATCCATCATGCACAAACACAAAGTCGGTAGGACTCCTCTTTTGATTAAACATTAATTACTTAATTTCCCTTTTATTAATTTTTCCAAAAAAATAACAAATAGAAAGAAAATAAATAAAACTGATGACCCACATCCATATATAACAGAGAGAGCAAGAGAGAGAGAGAGAGAAAAGCAGTTAAAATCATAGAACGGACAACATTTCTTTCAATTTATTATTTAGTATAACCTGCCCGCCCACCAATCTTGAAATTAAATTCGATAAAATGGAATAAAAGGGGAATACATAGTTGACTCCTCCGGCAGAGAGACTGACTTCGAAACGACGGTCCTGTTCCATTTCAAATTTTTCAAGCTAGGCCAGCCGCATTAATTCATTTCTCGGAACAGGGAAAACAACAATATAGGTATACCTAAATATATATACACCAATTGAAGAAGAACTCCTTTTTCTATATATGAAAGCGGAGGCCGCCAACCCTCATTTTACATATATTTATATGCTGCCCTATCTTGACTAAATAAAAGCTAAAGATGCTTGCTAGCAGCTTAATAATTATGCATAAAATACTATAAGTATATTGAAATTATATATACACGTACATATATATATATATATATAATTCAATTCACCCATCAACAGTATTGAATATGTATTGACAGGGGCGGAGCAAAAAAAAATTGTTAGTGGGGGCAATGATAATTTTTTTATAATATATAGATGTAAACTTTAAAATTTTTGGGGTCACATTGTAGTTTTTATTAAAGATATAATACTAAATGTATAATTTCACCAAAATTCAGTGGGGCAATTGCCCCCTCTCACGTGAACGTGGCTCCGCCACTGTGTATTGATATAGTCCTGCGGCTTTGATTTGATGGCTAAAATATTAAAGGTATTATGAAAAAGTTCAGATTTGACTTTAACCTTCTCACTCTCCTTCAAAATGTTATATAAAGTTGATTTAGTTATCTTTCAAGTCTTAAAAAATCTGATATTCCTCTTTTCTTACTTAAATTAATACTAGTATTTCTCCACTTATATGTTTGTAAGTATGCTTCTAAATAAAAAATAAAAAAAACACATGTGCATGATGTGTTTGACGCCCAGCTTAAAGTTTGGCTTAGCTTGGATTGTATACATATAACTCTACGCCAACGGTATACTCTATTATGTAAAGCGGGGATATAAAGTTCCATACGACAGGGACGAAGATACAATAAAAAGAGAAACTTTGTTTGTGTCTAAGTGTCATCTCAAACCATTTCTGATATTTGTCTATACAAGTGAAAAAAAAAACTATAGTAAGGACAAGAATTAGTTCATGCCACTGATCTTAATATAGTTTGGATGCTGATGATGACTTTGTGTTCGTATGTAACTTAGTTAGACTCATTATCAACTATTAAAAATACATGCATATATACAAGTACGCATGTACATAGCAGATGTATATGCACATGTTTTACCATAATTTACTCCCTAGTTTCAAAATAATTGTCTGTCCACGGCACTTGATATAACTATTAAGAATCAGGACACTTACAGCTCTAGCCATGAATCAAATCCCACCAGGCGCTTTGAGCACTAATACTAGCAAATTGCAGCTTAAAGTCTTTAAAATTTTAAGAACAAGATAAATTTTTCTTTAACCTTTTTCGTAAATAATATCTCATATTCTAACGTACTTGTAAAATGCTTATGAGTACAAAAAGAAGGAAAAAAAAAAAAAAAGGATTAATGACTTTTCCTGCTTAATTTAACAGTCAAAGTTGTTGATTTTTTTGTAACTTTGACCGTCATTTTTTTTTTATCATTTCACCTAATCTCTCTTAGTGTTTCTTATTTTGTTTCATCTTCCCGCAAATGGGATCGCATTGCAAACGTATTAGGATGGAGTGAGATCGAGCAAAACAAAAATTGGACTTGCAAGGATCAAGCTGAAGAAAAGGCGTTGGCGACGTCCGCATTGGGATGAAGCAAGATCGAGTGAAACGAAAATTGGACATGCAAGGATCAAGCTGGATAAAAGGTATTGGCGAAGCGTCGGCAACAGTCGCGACGCATTGCCATGGTTATAAATGCTCTGCCTATTTTTGCCGCATCAACGACGTGTCGCCACTGATTCTCCTATTTTGCTGAACCTCGTATTTTGATGGCCCCTCACTCTTTCCCACCTTGCAAGCTGCTTAGGGAGGTAGAGGATTTTATCCTTTAAGGGTTTTGTGCAAAAGACAATAAAAAAATATGGTTTAAGTATAAATACCTTGATTAATGGAGGACACAGGGGAGATTTTCCATACTCTTCTTCTCATTTCTTCTTGGGAAAGCCACCATTGGAACAAAGCTAGGAGCTTGAAGGAGGCGCCAAGGAGACTTAGGCATCTAAGATTCATCTTGGGTTTCTTCTTCCCTTATTTTATTTTGTGAATCTTTCATGAATTGTTTGGTTTTGCATTTAATGTTTGTTGATAGAATGGACATAGAGTAGATCCTTGTATTTCTCTAGGATGAAACTTTTATTATTTGCTATCTAATGATCATTCGATGTTCTTTTCATGGATTTTGCCCATCTTGTGTTACCTATTCTTATACTAAATGTATGTGTGTTAGATGACCACTTCACATAAAGCACAATCCCACTTAGTTCTTGAGAAAGAAAGAATGGAGTGGAAATGAAGGATGTGGTATAATGAGTATTGTAGATTAGAGATAATCTATGAGTTCATTAGATGTTGGGAAGGAGGTTAGAGCTAAATCTACCTTGGGTTAAAGCATAAGTTTGAGAAATGTCTTGCTTGATTTTAGGCGAGCAAAGACTTGGCTTGAGAAAATGGGTTTTTTAACTTAGGGCCTTCGCACCACACAAGGGGTAAATGTCCTAAGGATATATTTGACTTAGATAGCAAGTAATATGGTGGATTTCTAGGGAGATAAACTTCATACTTTGAGCAGTTTAGTTTAGTCTTTCTTAGCAACCCGTGCATTTATTTAGCTTATCATCTTAGAGTTTATTAGATAGTTGGTAAGGTTATTCATCTTTGTTCTTTACTCTTCATTCACACATTCACTCAATTAGCATTAAGTCTTACATGTTTCATTCATTCCATTTTTCCTTTTTGCACACGATGGAATCATACGTTTGCGAGTGATTAGGGGTTAAAAATGATAAATTCTCATTTTCACAACAACTTGTCATTTCCTTTAACCTAGATAGCATTTTCTAATTGATGAATACTCATAAGTATATTGCTATTAAGGGTTTAAATCATCATTATATACTTTGAGTATAATTAATTTTTATATTCTGAGCATTTTTTCACCGGGTTACTATTCACAAATTTTTACTATTCATAGTTACTATTCACCGACTTACTGTTTATGTGTGTATTTCATTGTTCATACACGCATTTACCGTATATACTTTATTTACTGTTCATTAAATATTAAAATATATATATTAAATAATTATTTTTTATGTAGGTAAAATCATCACTTGGTGACTCTTTACAAGAAAAATCATATCTGGAGCTGTATGCATCAGAACTGAGGGATTCCAAATTCATCTAAAAGCCAACACATAGATCTTCAACTCTGCTATATTCTGCGAACTAGTTTGATCATTTTCATTGCCGAAATCTGATTATAGATGAGATCATTCGTTCTTTTGTGTGCTGAAGGGCAATTTTGGTAGAAAAAGCATAACTTGAGTTACGGATGTCCGATTTGAATGAGAAAGCTATTGATTCGAAGATAAAGAAGAGATCTACAAGTTCTATACTTTGAAGAAGAGCTGATTCGATGTCTACAATGGTTGAAAAATAAAAAAAAGTTGCAGTCTGTCTTTGTTGATTTATATTTACCTACCTTGACTATTCTAGCCTACCATTTACTATTTCACCCACCCCAAAACTCTATAAATATACACCTTGGGGGGAGGATGAATTCATGCCATTTCTTAGGCCTCCTTTATGTTCTTGTATCATCTTTAGCTTTTCTTCTTTGGTTTTGTTCTAGTTTTCAATACCGAAGCTCTGTCCAAGTGTTTTCTAGTTCTTCTTCTTGTTCTTCCTTTAATCTTTCAATTCATGTTCATTTTTTCTTTTTATATGTTGTTTACTTTTATCATGGCTAACTAATCTTTCTTTTGGCATGAGGGATTTTGGATTGTTTGGATATGATAAATTTGGTTTTCATCCAGAAAGAATTTTAGCGAAAAATCAACTGGGGGATAGTTAAAAGGCAACTTAGTTTAGCATATTCCAGCCTAATAAAATGGAAGAAATATCACAAAAAAAAAAAGAGAGATAAGGTCATGGAAATCCATGTTTTGTTTGAGGGGATTCACCTAATATCATGAAATGCTTAAACATTTTAATGAAGGAAATTCTGGGAATAAGTAATGAGTTAAATGTTTTTTTTTTCTTTTTCCTTTTTCAGAGGTCCGTCTAAAAACCGCACTCAATTTTAGCTTTTGTTAATTAAATGCATATCATCGCCAACTTTCAAGTTTGGACAATTATGTGAGGTTTCGGGACATTAGTTGCAGACAACTTTTTTTCACGGTACTCCTTAACTTTTGTGCGTTCAATTCTGGTACTTTACTCTTGCATTGTTCTTAATTTTTGGCACCGTATGTCTTGATATGGAGTTCTTCTGTAATAAGGCTTGCTTGGGAGCTGCTGCCTAATTTGTTCTTAATTCTTCTTGCCCATAATTTTTTTGTAATTTTCATGGAAGTTATCGTTTATACTTGTATATATCTTTCAGAGACCTGAATTAATAGGCTGAGAATTAAGCTACCAGCTTCCATGTTGAAGCAAACTTTATTTGGAGTAAGGTCTTATTACTATAGTTTGTTTACTACATTGTGTTCTGTTAAGTAATAAAATGTAGGGTAGAGATATAAGAGATTGACTTATAAACAGTTGAATTTAATTTAGAAACAGTACAACTCATAGTAGGACAAAAATAATGGCTAGTGGATATTAAAGATCACTAATCCTTGCTAGTCATCTTTTCCAAGCAGAACATATATTTTGATGGTTTAGTGAATTAATTATCTTTCAATAATTTTAAATTAAATTCTACGAGTAATTAGTTAACACCTGTACATTAGTTACAGTGTGCAGCACTAGCTTTCCATGCAAGTGTGTGTTTGTATGAAGTGATATCAAGTGTGCCTTTGACGCCGATTCATAAATAATTGAAGCTTAAGTAATTTTATGAATCTTTTATTAAAAAGAAGGCGATAATAATAGAATCCATGGAAGACGATAAGTTTGGGTTATGTAATAAATGTTTTTTAGTAAGTGATACCTAATGCTATTAGGTCACTAAATGATTCTAATTCAAGTCCATAACTTGGCCCAAGTTATTGAATTAAGCTGTAGTCTTCTAAAAGTGGTAGACAGGCTAAAAAGAGTTAAATGTACCTAGCATGCAATGAATTTGTGCTCCATGTTTGGTTTCTTTCTTTCTTTTTTTTTTGTATTGCAAATTGTTGATTACATTTATCTAAGTAAAAGCTTAATATTATCTAAATAATTTTGAGCTCTATCTCTATTAAAAATGTTTTGTGATAATAGATGTTTGATCTAGGTATGTGGAACAACACCTTAATAATTGCCTAACTTGGGGAATTCAAAAACAACCGTAAACATTAGTTTTTGTTTAGGTTCCCTAATGATTTTATACTTGCCATCATTTACTGATTTATATAGTTTGACTTGATTAGAATTTGTATTGAAATGTATATAGGATTAAAGAAACTAAGAAGGAGAGCTTGTGTTGAAATATTGATATGAATTAGTGAAGGCCAGCTGTCACAAACTAGTGACGGCTGGACCTCACTAAATTAGTGAAGGCTACTCATCATTAATTAGTGACAGCTAACCATCGTTAATTAGTGAAAGTCAGTTATCGCGTTAATGATAGCTAACCCTCACTAATTAGTGATAGGATGGCTTTGCTAAAATGCCTCAAATTAGTGATAGTTAACAGTCGCTAAAGTGAAGAAAATTAGCAACGGTTAATCATCGCTAATTTAGTGACAACTATCATTCACAAAACTACCAACATCAAACTATCAATAATACTTAAGCAAGACACTGGTGTCGGCAATTAAGTGACTGTCAATGTTGCGAAGGTCAACTGTCGCTAGCTAGTGATGGTAGCCATCACTAACAGATTAGCAACGAGTAATTTAGATATAGATATATTAGTGACGGCTTACTATCCCTAAGTTGAGATTAATAAATGTTAGTTGTCTCCAAAAGCCATCGCTAAAACCATTTTATTTAGTAGTGTATAGATATATACTAGCTACTTCATCCATCTAAAAAAGAATAATGTAACATTTCATTTTCAATATAATTTATTTTCTATCAATTTCTTGTATTAGCCTTTGACAATGGAGATGTACAAACGTCAAAGAGATGCGGGAGCCAGCCACTGATGGATGCATCCATATTTTGGCACCGGAGCCAGCCAGTGTACTACATATCTCCAAAATGGCCATGAAAATTAACAAATAGAAATTAATCACTAGTAACGTAAGCCGAAAAAGGCTGGCCATGCATAAGGCTGAGAGAGAGAGAGGAGTATATCTGCCAAATAGAAAGCTTTTCAAATGTAAGCCGAGAAAGTCAGGCCTGTTCTTAATTAATTAATTACACTATATATATATATATATATATATATATTGCATGCATTAACGAAGGGAAGATATTTAACTTTCACCTTTTTACTCTAACTGCCCCCCAAGCGTCCCATTCCCTTTGTATTACCAACGGCCAATCACTCCTTATAAGTATCCAAAAAATCCTTTCATATCTGTCACCATTCACAAAATATTCAATCTTCTTCCTCTTCTTTTTCTTTTTCATTTCATGCATGTCTCTGTATCTCGCGCATATCCAACCGATCGATAATCAGTCGTCACATAAGTTAATTTAGCTTACAATCTCCATATATATATACCAGCTGAGAAATAATCGAGATTTGAACTCCGATCGACTATACGCACATATACACATACCATGATGAGATGTGTAAAATGGGAAGCGAGAAAAAACTTATCATGCATCATCTCACCACAATGTATATAAACATATTTGAATACTTGAAATAATTAGCCACTTACTAAAGATTCAAGAGTAATTAGAGCAAGATTATCCTTCTAAAATTAGAATAAGTATTGCGTGCACCAGGCATATGCCATGCACCATCCCTAAACTATTGAAAATGTTACAAATCAAACCCGCACTATAATTTCTAGAAAATTACAAGATTGCCTAATTCGTACATTAGCTGTCCGCATCACTACTTATTTTTACTTGTTCATCTTTTTGCCTCTTCGTCTTTTTGTCTTTTTTATGTTTGTCACATAATAAGCTCCTTAATTCTTTGTTTGGCACAAATAGTACCTCTTTTCTACTTTGTTCTTCTTATGTATTTTTTATTAACTCTAATATTTCTTCATTCTTGCACTTATTTTTAATTCACCATTTTCAGATTCATCAAGTTACAAGAACAATTTAATACAAATAAACAAATAAAATGAACAAATAAAAATATTAGATAAATTTGTTATTTTTATCAGTAATGTTTGTTTCTTTGGAGCAACTTCTTGTTCTTAAACTAATATTTTTTTTAGAATTTATCTATTTTTTCTTCATTTTTTGTCTCGCATTTTTCAACTAATAAAAGAACATATAGTTTCTCCAAAATAATAAATAAATATTGATAAAAGAACAATCAATTTTTTTTAAAAAGACTAACAGATACTCAAACTCATAAAAGAACAGATAAAAATTGATAAAAAGAGCAGATAAAACTTATAAAAGAACAAACAAAAACTTATAAAAGTACAAATAGTTACTAATAAAATAACAACTAATTTGTTTTTTAAACACATACTAACAAAGGAACAAAAAAATAAAAATGATAAAAGTATAAATAGCTACTAATAAAATTGATAAAAGTATAGATAGCTACTAATAAAAGAACAATCAACTTGTTCTTTTAAACACATACTGACAAAGGAACAAAGAAATATCGTTTCTTTCGTCCCAATTTAGATGAAACGCATTCCTTTTTTTATGTCCCAAAAAGGTTGAAATGTTTCCTCTATTGAAAAATTTTAAACAATCAATTTACCCTCTTACCCCCATTTAAACTCTCACTACACAAAACCCAATAAAAAATCTATTTTTAATTTTCACTCAATCTCTCACTGTACAAACCCAAAAAAAAAAAAAATTTAAAATCATTATTTAAATTCTCACTACACAAAATCCAAAAAAAAAATTTTAATTTTAGTTCCATGGGTAAAATTGAAAAAAATAATATAAATTACATATACTTTAATATCTGTGTCCAGAGAAACTTTTCATCTATTTTGAGACGGATGGAGTAATAAAAGAACAAACTTTAAGTTCATCTAAAGGAACAAACATGAATTGATAAAAAAACAAATACCCACTTATAAAAGAACAAACAAATAGTAATAAGAAAATAAAAAAAATTCTTTTAAAGAACAAATAGGAAAAAATTGTTATTAATAAAAATCCAAATAGCTATAATAAAAGAACAAACAACTAATTTATATAATGAAACAAACATGAACCATTAAAGGAACAAACATACACAAATAAAATAACAAAGAACTACTGATAAAACAACGAACATCGAATTCATCTAAATGAATAAATATGAATTAAAAAACAACAAATACTTACTAATAAAAGAACAAAGAGTTACTACTAAAAGAACAAATAAGTAGTAATAAAAGAATAAAAATTGATAAAAGAACAGATAAAACTGATAAAAGAACAAATAAAAAGTAATAAAAGAACAGATAAAATTAATAAACAACAGATAAAATTGATAAAAGAATAAAGAAAAATTAATAAAATAATGGGTAAAACTGATAAAAGAACAAAACGGGTAAAACTGATAAAAGAATAAAATTAGAAGTAATAGGAATTAGTTGTTATTTTATTAGTATTTATTTATTTTTTCAGAGGAACTACCTTTTCTTTAATTAGTAATTTTTTTTCCCAATGAGATGTTTGTTCTTTTATTAGTTGATAAATTTGAAAAAAAAGGAACAAAAAACTAGATAACTTTTGGGGGGAAAAAACAATAAAAGACAAAAAATGAAATAAAACTAAGAAGAAAATGTAGAGAAGGAATGAAACAGGAAACAAACAACTAACAAAGTTAGATACAAAAATAAGATGAAAAAAATGGAAAAAGATTGGAAAGAGAAAAAAGGTGAAAGTGGAAAATGAAAAAAACACTGGAAAAAAAAATAAAAATATAACCTGAAAAATAAAATAAAGTAAAAAAATCAAAATAAAAAATGCAATAAATCAAAAATAAAAAATTGTAAAAGGAAAACAAAAAAAGACTGGGACTCAAACCAAAAACGAAAGGAACAAAGAATAAAAACTGAAAAGAAATAAGCCAAAGACGAAGTGAGATAAAAAAAAAGAAAGAAAAATGAGCAGAGAAGCAAGATCACAGTGTAAAATACGATGTGGACAAGTCAAACCGAGAAGGCGACATAAGAGCAGAACAAACAAACATGGATCCGACTGGGAGAGGCAGAAGTTTGTGGATAAAAAAAACTAGTTAATTGGCACAACGTTTACGTAGGACTTGACTAAGAAAATGTATATATAATATAGAGTACTGGGTAATATAGTATTAATTAATTATTAATTAGTTGCAGAGGTGCATGCACTTCAGTGAGACGAGACACAAGGCAACTAGTCTAGTCTAATAGATCTGCTCGTGCGTCGACGTTTCCTTTGACTGCTGACAATAGAATACAAGTACTTAATTAGTAGTGTACACTTTTGTGTATGTGTGTATTGCCTCTTCTCCTACCCAGCTTCATTAACATGCACTACAACCATCGCCATCTATCATCTCCAAAACTATTACTAGTATATATTTTTTTTTCTTTTAGGAAAAATAAAACACGTGTTTTCTTATGTACACGTTAATTAATATTTATTCATACATACATGACTATTCTTTCTAAATGTTACATTGCAAAGCATGTTAATTAATTAATTATACTTATATATTATTATTTCTCCAAATTAAGTTACACTTTACTAAATATATAGTTAATTATCTCTCGATCGATGATCACCCACAACATTGTTACTGATAAATGAGTCTTACATTAATTAATTAATTACTTGAGGTGGGGAAAACAAGTCACCCACGATCATGATCAATTTATCACTGATGAGTCTCCCATATAAAGCTTGAGCTGGGAAACAAAAGCATCAATACTATCTTATGATGCATGCAGCGCTATTCATTTATTAAATTGTTCAAATTTATGTTTTGAAACACAAATTATACCATTTATGATGAGGTAAAGGTTTACAAAGTTGTTTTTACAGGTGCCTTCATTTCAATATATAACTTATACTTTTCGTGTTTTCTTTTTATATACATCTTGTTGAATTTTCCAATATTCCTACTTAAGAGTTTCCATAAGTCTTAAGATCAAACCAAAAATAATCCTTGATTTGAACTCTCTTCTTTTAGCAGGATATCAATATCTGTAAGTAGTAAGTTTGTTTTAACTGTAGTCAACTAATTTTAAAATAATTTATTTTTATTCTTACATCTTTTTTACTTTGAACTAATTTTAATTAAAATTTAAAAATATGTACCTATAATAATCCATTAAAAATATAATTTTTTTAATCTTACTAAATTTTTATGAATTTTTCTTGTTTAAGGCATTAAAAAAGAAATTTTCATAAAAATTTAACAAAATTGTGAAAATTTAATTTCAAATTGATTATTGTATTTACATAATATTGACTTTCAAATGAAATTGGGTTTCAAGTAAAAAATGTGTAAAATAAAAAATAAGTCAATTGACTTAAGTTAAAACAAATTGTTAAGCTTCTTTTGAAACTCATGTTTTTTTCAGCATTTATTTTTGTTATGCCTTAAATATTTTGGCACTATTTGATACGAACGTCAACAGTTGGTGTTGGAGTTTAAAACAAATTACCCACGCATAGCTTTTAGCTTTTAATTTCAGCGATTATATTTCCATTGTTACATAAATTATTGAAAACTCTAGCGCCAATTACAAAAATAATTTTCAAATGGAGCATTTCTACTCAAAAAAGTTCCTCATTATAAGTAAAAATAGGCTTCATGTTGGTCCTACCACAATGACAAAATTTTGGTTTCACCACTGAATAAAAATAATTTTATAAAGAACAACTTCAACATAAAAACTACTTATGACACATTAATATTATCATAATTTATAGAAACTTGAAATGAAATGATAATTTTGTAAATAATTAGATGTTAGAGTATATGTCTTACCCTTGCACGTATTAAAAAGGACCTAAGTGCACCAGCAGCCCTCCAACTTTGCTAATTCACATGAGTTAGTCTCTAACTCAGACTCGGTGTATTTAGGTCCTCAAACTTTGAGAAAAATGACATGAGTTGGTCCAAGCCAACCCATAGTGTTATAGAAAAAATTTGAAACTGACCCATAATATCTTTTTTGTTTATGTTTAGGTAATTGCAGTTCATTTTAGATTGATCTAGTCAATGAATAGGCATTATTTGTTTAAGTACAAGTTATGTCTATTATTATTATTATTCAATAATGTTTTGGTAAAACATTAATTAATACTAGCTTATGGTATACTTGATAGAGATTTTTAATATATAGTAAAAATTTCTTATTTTTATTTACATTTATTTACCAAAAATTTATACAAATAAAAATTTGATAAATAAGAACCTTAAAAAGCACTTTTAGAATATTTTTTTATAAGTTACTATGCTTTTTATAGTTTTCAATTCTTTTTTTTTTATAGTTTTCAATATTTTTAATTTTGGAAAAAAATAAATATCAAAAGAAATGATCTCTTATATGAAACTTAGAAATGTTTTACATCCCTTTTTTCATATAAAAACAGCTTTAATTTAGTTTCTCTTATAAGAAAAAGATAATTTTTCCCTTATGCTATGAAAAGGGCTTATCTAATAATAATATCTCTCAAGCTAAGTGTTATGTTGGGAAATCATTTTCTATCTTTTTTTCTCAATTCATAATAATTTCTTTTATAACTTATAACTCTTCACTATACAATTAGTCTTCAAAATCCTGTAAAAATATTACCAATAACATAGCAATTACTCAAACAACAATCTTTAAATAATATTTTATTATAATAACAACATAATGAGCATCAATTTGATTAGCTAATTATGTTTGAAAAATCAGTTGGTTTACTTTTTTCAATTAACCGATTAATGATAATAATTTTTTTTAGTTTATAACTCTTTAGTTTTAATAAATTTTTAAGTGTTTCTATAAAAAATTATCAATCATATAATACTTACACAAATAACAAACATACATGAAACAAAATAAATTTAACCTATACATGGACTATAACAATAAAAATGAACTACATTTAGGGTATTAAAAACCGTTATTACTAGTTATACCGCACCCCAAATTTTTAAGGTATACCACGTCGCATACTGTTACCATTTTCATAAAAATAAATAAATGCTAGAATATTATTTTAAGATGACCTAAATTCAATATTTTTTTTTACACATTTTATATGTATTCTAATTTCTCTTATCAAAATTTATCAGATACTGTTGTAACACCAAGAGCTTTTCATTTATAACCCTCATTTACTCGCAAGTGTATGGAGTCGTTATGTACTAAAAGGCAAATATGGGTATCGTCTTAAAAAATAATGAGATTTTTACCAAGAATTGAAATTTAACTACTTGAGCTACTTAATCAACCACGGAAAAGTATTGAAATAAAGAGAATGAAGTGGCTAATTACTAAAGCACTAAAAGATGATAAGCTAAAAAGATGCACTAGGTACTAAAATAGACTCGTAAGAGGGGCTAAAAATGGGAAATCCATCCCCCCTAGGATTCCACTCCCTTTCCTTGCTGCCCAAGATAATTAAAGCCCTAAGGTGGTCTCCCCTTGTGTGGTGATGATGCTCAAAGTTCAAAAACCCCTTTCTCAAGACAAGTTTTTGCTCACCCATGGTTAAACAAGGCAATACTCTTGCACATGTTTTAACCTAAGGTGGATAAAGCCTTCACCCACTTTTAATCACCTAATGAATTCCTAGATTACCTCTAATCTAAGAGACCCATTATGCCCCTTTCTTCTCTTTATTCCCCTTTTGTTCCTCTCTCAAGAACTAAGTGGGATTGGTGAATTATGTGTGGTGGCCTTCCAACATATAACATTTAGCATAAGAAGAAGTAACACAAGTGATCCACATCCATAAAAAATAAACAGAAATCCATTGAATAGTAAGGAAAAGCAGTGTCATCCTAGAGAGATGTAACAACCTACTCACAATCCATCATGTTGTTCAACAATAAACCCATAATCAAGCTAACCATAAAAATCCAACTAAAAGAGAAAAGGAAAAGAAAAAACCCAAGATGGACCCTAGAAGTCTAAGCCTCCTTAACTCTAGTCCCCGTCTTCAAGCCTCCTTTAATGGTGGAAATCCCAAGAAGTAATGAGGAGAAGATGATGCCAAGGTAGGTGGTGGGCTCTTCATTCCTTCTTCTATTTATACCCCAGGCCACCTATCTTTTCCTTTTCCTCTTCCAAAACCCTAAAAGGATCCAAATCCCTCTTCTAAAGACAGGTCATCAGATTGATAGAAGAGAAAAAAAATAATATTTTAATAATAACAATACATTTTTCAATATTATATTGAGTTCCTAGGTGGCTTAAAAAACCATTAAATTTTTATGTTAATTAAGAAAAACAACCAAAAGAATAAAATTGAATATTTATTTTATGATGTGTGTATTAATTATATTTTTAATGTTTTATATATTTATGATAAATTGATGTAAAATGACAAAAAAAATATTTCACACACATGTGTGAAAAATAAAATACCAATGTACGTACATCGTGGTATTTTGCTGTATACTGTGATTTTTTTTACAAAATGTACACAAAAAAGTAAAGTATGAGAAATACTGCGGTATACCACACGATAAAATGATAAGGTTTAAAAACGTTTGTATCACGTACCATTCACCTGCGGCAAATAGTATACTACAGTATATTGTGATATTTAATTGCATGACTACAGTTACCTATGTTTAGACAAAAAAAAAAAGATTAAGGATCAAGTGTGAATTTTTTTTCCTCAACAACATGAGGTGCCTTGGACTAATTTGTATCATTTCTCAAAGTTTAAGGACTTAAATATACTGAGTTGGAGTTAAGGAACTAACTCGTGCGAGTTGATCAAGTTAAAGGGCTATTGATGCACTTTAGCTATTTAAAAACGAGCGAAACACTGGAAAACAAAACTACAACCCCAAAAACCAAGTAAAATTGTAAAAAGGAAAAAATATCAAATTTACCACTAAAGTTTGGGATTGGGAGTATATATGTCATTATAGTTTTTTTTTTCCCAATCTCCCACTAAGGTTTTAAAATGGGACGAATATACCATTGAAGTTTCAAATCAAGAGTAAATACACTACTGGCTTTTAAAAATGTAGCAGAAAACATTAAAAAGCCAACAAAAAAGTTAAAAATAATAATTTTTAAAATTTTAGGATGATAATGCAAGTTTTAGGAAACTTCAAAGACTTTTTGTAATTAAACTCTCTCTCTCTCTCTCCCTCTCCCTTTCTTTCTCAAGAATGTCAGGGATGAGATTAGACAGTAGAGATAGAGGGAGGGCAGCAATGGGATTAGGGTGCTGGAGACAGAGATAGCAACAACAACAGGGCTGATGCCATTATAGTTTTTTTTTTCCCCCAATCTCCCACTAAGGTTTTAAAATGGGATGGATATGCCATTGAAGTTTCAAATCAAGAGTGAATACGCCACTGACCTTTAAAAATGTAGTGAAAAACATTAAAAAGCTAACAAAAAAGTTAAAAATAACAAGTTTTAAAATTTTAGGATGATAATATAAGTTTTAAGAAACTTCGAAGACTTTTTGTAATTAAACTCTCTCTCTTTCTCTCTCAAGAATGCCAGGGATGATATTAAACAGTAGAGATAGAGGGAGGGCATCGATGGGGTTGGGGTGCTGGAGACAGAGACAGCAATAGGGCTGAAACGTTGATGGCAAAAATCTCAAAAGGCTTGATATTTTTTTAAAAATGTATAATAATCCCAAGATTTCAAAATCTGTTTTGTTTACCATTTTCTGTTATTTTTCTAAATGAAAATGACATATTCTACCCATTTTAAAATATTAGTGAAAAATTGGGTAAAAAAAAACCTATAATGACATATTCACTTTCTACCCAAAATATTAGTGTCAAATTTGATATTTCTGACTTGTAAAAATACTACTCGAGTCAGAGTCCCCCACCCCACTCTCCTGCCACGTCACCTCCTCAACGAATCTATAAATTCCCACTTCCGACTCTCCCGTTCCATCACTCGAACCAGGCCTCCGGAATCATCTCAACCAGCCCAAACAGGAATTGCCTCCCGCCGTTTCCGGCCACCAATCTCCACCGCTAGCCACCGCCAGAGATGGAGGTCCGCCGAAAATTGTCCCGACCTGTCCAATCACTCCAGCCTTCTAAGCAAACCAGCCTCCATGACGCTATCGACGCCCGGCCCCCAAAAGCCTCCGACGCGGTGCCTTTTCCGCTGTACGTCGTCAACGCCCTCTTCCTCACGCTCTTCTTCTGGGTTGTGTATTTCCTACTAGCGAGGTGGCGGGAGAAGATCCGCAACTCCACACCGCTCCACATCGTTAATTTCTCCGAGATGGTCGCCATCGTCGCCTTTTTCGTCTCCTTCATTTATCTTTTGGGCTTTTTCGGAATAGATTTCATCCAATTTATCCTCCGCCCTGCCTCCGACATCTGGACAGATGAAGAAGATGACGATATTCTGCTTAAAAAAGATGACAATCGCGGGGAAGCGCTTGATTGCAAACCGGTTGTAAATGTTGCCAAGGTGTTAGACGAAATGCCCATCCCACTAAGTAATGAGGAAGACGAGGAGATTATTAAGTCCGTCGTGGCTGGAACCGTTCCATCTTACTCGCTGGAATTGAAATTGGGTGACTGCAAGAGAGCCGCTGCAATTAGGAGGGAGGCGGTGCAGAAGATCACTGGGAACTCGCTTTCGGGTCTGCCCTTGGAGGGGTTTGATTACGAGTCTATATTGGGTCAGTGCTGTGAGATGCCCATTGGTTATGTACAGATTCCGGTGGGGATCGCCGGGCCTCTGTTGCTTGACGGGAGGGAGTATTCAGTTCCAATGGCAACGACGGAGGGGTGCCTTATAGCGAGCACCAACAGGGGTTGCAAAGCGATTCACTTGTCTGGAGGCGCCACTAGCGTCTTGTTGAGAGATGGGATGACTAGAGCTCCTGTTGTGAGGTTTGGTACTGCAAAAAGGGCGGCTGAGTTGAAGTTGTTCCTGGAAGAACCCACCAATTTTGAGACCTTGGCTATTGTCTTCAACAGGTTTGTTCAGTGGTTATGATGTCTAGCTGCCTTGTTGTTTGATTGTTCCACATGTGAAAACTGAAGGTTTGGCTTTGATGGCTGTCACAGATCAAGCAGGTTTGCCAGGCTTCAGAGCATCAAATGTGCCATTGCAGGAAAGAATCTATATATGAGATTTTCATGCGGTACTGGTGATGCTATGGGCATGAACATGGTCTCAAAGGGAGTCCAGAACGTTTTGGATTTCCTACAGAATGATTTCCCTGACATGGATGTCATCGGAATCTCTGGTGAGTTGCATCACTTGCTTTGTTTGTGCAATAGGCGAATTTGTTGTAACTGCACCTCAAAACATGTTCTATGATTGACAGGAAACTACTGTTCCGACAAGAAGCCTGCTGCTGTCAACTGGATTGAAGGACGCGGAAAGTCTGTTGTTTGTGAAGTCATAATCAAGGGTGATGTGGTGAAGAAGGTGCTGAAGACTAGTGTCGATGCTCTGGTCGAGCTTAACATGCTCAAGAACCTTACTGGTTCCGCCATGGCTGGGGCTCTTGGTGGCTTCAATGCCCATGCAAGTAATATTGTTTCTGCAGTCTACATCGCCACGGGCCAGGATCCTGCTCAAAACATAGAGAGTTCTCACTGCATCACCATGATGGAGGCTGTTAACGATGGCCAGGAGCTCCACATCTCTGTGACGATGCCTTCCATAGAGGTAATGGATTGTGCCTTTGCGCTTGAAGTAATCTGACAACTAAATCGTGCAGTTGTGCTTGACAGGGTGTTTTAGTAATTTGATGCAATATCAAATGAATTTACGCCTCCTTTTGGGTTTTTTTGTTCATCCAGGTTGGGACTGTTGGTGGTGGGACTCAACTAGCATCTCAATCGGCGTGTTTGAACCTGCTTGGTGTGAAGGGTGCAAACAGAGAGTCACCCGGCTCAAACGCGAGGCTGCTTGCAACGATTGTGGCCGGTGCCGTCCTGGCTGGGGAGCTCTCCCTGATGTCTGCTCTTGCAGCTGGGCAGCTTGTCAATAGCCACATGAAGTACAATAGGTCGAACAAGGATGTTGCCAAAGCTTCTTCGTAAGGTAAACACATCAGGTTTAGGCCTGGAATGCCTCAGACATTGTTGAGAACTTGCAAGGGTAGCAGCACGGAAGAACTTTTAGCAGGCAAGAAAAAGGAAGAACAAGGCCCAAAATAGTAGCTAAACACGAGGGGTGTATTGTTTTTCCTTTTGTAGTTTATTCTTTTCTTTCGTTGTTACTTTTTTTTTTTTTTTTTCATTTTTTCGGTTTCTTGGTTGAATCAAAGGTCAAGCCATGTAACAAGGAAACTATGTAAAAGAACTGAAATGTTTATAGTATCATTGTTTCATCTGCATGCCTTGTGCGGAATTGTTTATACCACATTTTCCTTTTTGTAAGAGAATTCAAATGTCATACAGATTCATTCCAAGTGTATTTATCTTTTCCGTTTATGTCTTTTTCTTGGTGTTCATTAACTTGTTCATGTATTCTTGGACGGATAAAATTCATATTTGGTCCCCTAACTTTAAGGGTTGTCCTAATATGGTCCATTATCTCTAAAGTGACTATTAACTCAACTAACGTGTCCTATTTTGGTCCCTACTGTCAATTCTGCCGTTATGTTGGATGAAAATTGCCTACGTGGCACATAGATTGCCATGTGGCAGCTTCTTTTATGATAAGAAATGACTAGATTGGGAAAATAATAAAGTTAAAGCTAAAATTGACATAAAATAATTTTAGTGACCTAAAAACTAGTTAACCCAATCTTCCCCCATCTTCCCCAATCCCGCTGCCACGCCTCCCCAATTCGATCGTCGTTCGCCTGATTGTCGTTTCCTCCTCTCTTTAGAATCCTTCAAATTTGAGCCTGATTGTCGTTTCGTCATCGTCATTTTATCGGTTTCTTTGATTCTTCGATTCGTCCCAGGTTTCTTCGATGCTTCATTCAATTCGTCCGTTTCGTCGTTCGTCGCTTCAACCTGTCAGCAGAATGTGGATAACGCGCAAGAGGTGGAAAAGGCCAAAGGAAATCGAAGCGACAGATGGATGACTCGATGGATCCTATGGGCCCTACTCGACAAATCCCACCCGACTCGCATCCGTCCAAGATGAAGAGCTTCCAGCGGCCACCCTAATCCCATCCGATGAACAGTAGTTTCAAATCATCAATTGAAAACCCCCCCCCCCTAAAAAAAGAGAGAAATTGCTCCTCTTTCTGCTCATTGGCCACCTTAATCGTAGCGCTGCGCCACCTCATTATCCAACGATCGAAACAGGTAGCGGCAGTATGTCGTGAGCATAACAGGCAAGGGAAGATGATTTCCCAACGCCATGAAGGATGGCTGCGGTGTTCGCCAGAACATTGCTGAGGGTGATGGAACGCACTCTCAGGCTGCGCGTGTACCGGGATCGGCTTCACGGCCAGCGGGTAGCGAGGACTGGCGAGACGGAGGGTGGCGAGAGGACCGGCGAGACGGACTGGCGAGACGGCGGGCTAGACGGAGGGCGGCGAGATGGTGGATGACAAGGAAGTGGCCGAGTGGATATCAAGGCGGATTTCTGGTTGGCAGCGGGTAAGCCGGAGGTGGTCGGCGACGGCCAGCTCGAATCCAAGAAGAATTGGGGAGGGGTGGCGGCAGGATTGGGGAAGATGGGGGAAGATTGGGTTAACTAGCTTTTAGGTCACTAAAATTATTTTATGTCAATTTTAGCTTTAACTTTATTATTTTCCCAATCTAGTCACTTCTTATCATAAAAGAAGCTGCCACGTGGCAATCTATGTGCCATGTAGGCAATTTCCATCCAACATAACGGCAGAACTGACAATAGGGACCAAAATAGGATACGTTAGTTGAGTTAGGGGACTCTAATAGTCACTTTTAGAGATAAGGGACTACATTAGGACAACCCTTAAAGTTAGGGGACCAAATATGGATTTTACCCATTCTTGGACGACCTGGCGAAAAAACAATAAGCCTTCGGAAAACTACAGTGGAAAGAGAAGAACTGTTTTGAGCCATTCCACACCACTTATTCAGACAAGAGGTGGGACTGGGTTGGGTCAAACTGAGGACCAGACAAACCACACCTATTGTACGGCTAAAAATGGGCCTTTGTTCTCGGTTTGGTGTTCTCCCTTTAAATAAAGCAACAATCGTTTCAAATTGAAAAAATTGAAATAATTTAATAATTTGGTCCGGTTAATTTGGTAATTCAGTTCAATTTTAGTTTAAACTGAATTCGGTTTTAGTTTTGAATATCGGTTAATTCAGTAATCAAATTAATTGATTTTTTTGTTATTAGTTTTTTTTCATAAACAATAAACCTAGAGATCAACTCAAATTAGCTTGGATTCTTGTTTTGTTTTGTTTTTTTACATGGACAATAAAATTTTTTATATTGAATGAAATTTGGAAGGAAAAATAACACCTCTCTCATTCCCTCTTGCATAAAATCTCACTCTCATTTTTTTTTATATTAATTTGGTTTAGAACCGAATTGAACTAAAATATTTTGGTTTACACTTTAAACTAAATAAACCGAATGATCACTCCATTTTTTGTGATTAAACATAAAATCTTGTTTAAAGCTAATATATTCTCCATAAGTACACGTATTGCTGTGAATTCTTATCGTTTGAATAAAGTGTATTTATTTTGTCAAGGGTCGACAATTGCTTGCATATGTTAAAGTTGTGATGAATTCGGTTACATTATTCAAGTTAACATTTTATGGGTAATTAGATTGGATATTGAAATTTTTTTTTTTTGCTGAAAAACGGATAAATTATAAAATTAACCCTCTATTTATTTGCGGGGATATATTTAAAATTTTAAAACAGATAATTTATCAATTCCTACTAAATTTTTTGAATATTGTGTTTTGAGCCCAACTTTCATTCATGATCCTTAAGGTTTTGATTTCTCTTAAAAGCTCAAGTTTAAAACATTAATCTTATGCCATATATTTTCTATTTACCAAATTTATTACTAATATCTTCAAATCATTTAAATTTTTTAGATTTTTAGAATTGATTATGTCATATTTTTGAATTCATAAATTTTTTAATATTTTTTTTTATAAATATAATAAGTATGAAAAATCCCGCAGCAATGTGCGGCCTGCAATCTAGTATTCATCCCTAATTCAGGCCAGAGGTGTAAGACATTGAACTGGCTTGCTATTGGTCAGTGAGCAAGTGGCCTGCAAGCCGGATTCTGCCAAGAAGTTGCACACTATTTTTGACCCAAAATTGCAAAGGGGAAAAAAATAGCGCGTACGACTTTGCTTTCACTTGAATTATCGTTCCAAAAATCCAATTTTTTAGAGTACCATCTATGGCAGTTAGTTCAGGTCAGGCAGTTTGACCGTCTTGTATATGTCTGTGTTTATGATGCTAAGAATTTTCTGAATGCAGCCGGGCCCTCTCCTTCAGTGGTGCAAAAAAGAGTTTATAATCGGCTGCCTCGTGCAGACTGGGCCTCTTTATGTTTGGATTCGATAGGTGCCCCGTAGTTTCCATTTCTCACAGGACTCACCAATTTTCTGAGTTTGCGCTAAGACCGTGGCTGAATCCTTACACCAGAGGAAGCATATGGCTTATGTCTTCCTACTCCTCCACCGTATTTATGGAATAAAATGTGATGGAAGCTCCACTAATTAAAGTGGGATTGTCACCCTCCTTAGGCAAATGTATATTAAGGTAGCCCTAAGATGAGCAACTTCTACATTGGCGGTGTTGCTGCCTATCAAATTCTGCCAATGTGTTCACTTGACTAAGTCAAGCTAGCCTAGCAAGCAAAAAGTGTTTCTATCAAGTTTTAATAGCAATTAGAAAGACTGGAAAAACATTGGGTCACAAAAATGTTTTATCAAACAAAGTCAATGTTCAGTCAAAACTGCTGTTTGTGCATGAAGTCATGGAACCACAGTCAGTGTCAAATCCTTGCAGAACAATTGTAAATAGAGCCTAAATCATGGAATAAAAGTACTTAAACAGATGAACTCCAACAATTTGTCTAGAAAAATGAAAGTCAAACTCAAGTCAAGATTTTTTATTTCTGCTAGAATTTACAGAACAAACCAACACAGTTTTGGCAGAAACATACAGTTAAGATACAACTAATGCAGAAAATCAAAATAAGCCCAACGTGGACATAATATTACATACCAAAGACCATAAACTGGTCTTGCATTTACAAGACTTGGGGCTATAAAGGCCCCTAACGCCAGAACTATATACATAAACAAAAACAAGGGTAGCCATCCCTCTTCCTGACCTTGTTGCTGAAAAGGCTCTCTGTCTAAACCACCCCTTACTTTCCCACCGTAGTGACTCTACACACTTGAGCAAATTGAGCTAGAAAATCAATTGTCAGTGTTAAACTTCTCAACATATATGCATACCTGCAATGCACAAGCAAAACTCCACCACCCCATGGCCTAAACTTGCTCTGAATCTATACCGGGTAAACAATAAGGAGCAAGTTCATTGGAGCTTAGTAAGGGCTTAGTAAGGATTGCACATTATGACCTATAGAGTAGATCATCCTATATACATAATCATGCATACATAACATCAATTACTTTGCACACACTACAACCATGGATTCAAAAGTTAACTCGAGCACTCTGAAGGTTCCTAGGTAATAATAATAATAATAATAATAATAAATGACGATACTGGAAGAACTAGAAATTTTGAACTAGATTTGACACAAACATATAATTTTAAGAACTTAAAACGTCATATTAGCCCAAATTTCATATTCTTCCCCCAAAACTTCTTCTTCCCCGGATCATCTTTCGGGCCATACTTCGACCTTTATATGGCACGCAGGCTCTGAAGGAGGTCCCTGATTACCAGGCGGCTTTCTGGGGCATCGAGACACTGTAGATTGTCCAGAACTGCCCCAACATCATCTTTTTTTCTCGAGTACCTCTGGCGTAAGGACAAGGATGTCGTGCTGGTCCTGGAGTTCCTGAAGACAGACTGGGCAACGGTGATCAAGGAGGCGAAGAAGAGGGATGATGGCTTGCCATCGGGGAGCTGAAGAGATGGACGATCCAGATTTTGTCTGGGGTCGGTTCCAGTTGCGGGAAAATTAATTAAGATTAAAGCCTAGCTGTTGATTGAGTGATTTGTTTAGTTGGTGATTCGAGTTGCAGGGAAATTCATGTAAAAGATGAAACTCTTGAATAAGAATTGCTTTATTAGGTGCTTCAGTGACGTTTTAATAAAGTGCTCCTGTTTGTTTGGATAATAAAAAAAACAAATCGATGGCTGCGGAGGGTAGTCCCTGCAGGAACTCGTGGATGGAAGGATGCCACACGGAGGCACGTAATACGGATCCAATTGGGGTTGCTTCATCCAAATTTGCAGCAAGTTACCAGAGGTTGATGTTGTCACAGTACTCATCTGATGTGTCGGAGGCAAGATATGGTGAATTTGAGGTTCTTAATTACAAACATGGATTGTGTGTGAACTTGGGAACAACAAGAATGGAGAAGGAAAATTTCATGAGAAGGTTTTACCGGTGCCGTTTTAATGGGATAAGTGGCGTACGTTTGTGTATTTGTTTGATAGAGGAGGAAATTGGACAACAGAGCTCCTTTCAGTGTTCTCTGTTTATGTGTTTTAATGAGGCCTGAGTTTAATGATAAAATGGACTAATTTTTTGTGGTTAATTGTTTAGTTGTTATTATCTTGAGGGATTGAGTAATTACTAAAAGCACATTCATGTAGGAAGATTCATGATTTTGTTTTGGTGGAATTGGAACACTAGTGTGTCTGCTCTTGTAGTTTATGTGTTGTAGTAGTCTTATGAAAAAAAAAAGTTAAGAATTGAATTTGTTGCAATTGTTTGGCTCTATTATAGCCATGTTAGGCTGGTTGTGTAGGTAGCACTCTATTTCATTTTGGTATGTATTGGATGAAACTCATATAGTAAAGCCTAACTATTGGCTACTTTTGTAACCTTAATAAGTTTCAGTAATTAGAGAAATGGTTTTTGATGCATACAATGTTCTTTGTTTCTTTTAGTGTGAGGTTATTGCATTTGTTACAAGCTATGTGGGATCATTTGTTTTGTCCTTCTTACATGTTATGGTAACAAGGAAATGCTAAGTTCACATATTGGTGTTGCACAACCTCTGCAAGGAATGTGTGTCGAATACATGCACAAAACACATGAAAGGTAGAAATTGAAGATAACATACGTAGATAGGATCCTGGAGCATTTAAGCCTGGTAACCATACTCATCAACTACAAATTTCAAGGCATGAGTTTCTGCCATCCTAAACCATTGTGTTTATCATGTGAAACAAAATTCCTTCAATAGTCCACTTTCTTTGATCACAAAAAAGTTCAAGCAAGCCCTAACGTCATTTTAGTAGGCATGTATACTCTACCATTGGAGATCACAGTCTATTCTCGCAAACCAAGCTAAGAATACAAATTGAAAACAAACACATATAAGTAAAATGGAATGACAATTTGACTGCATATAGACTTAAACAATAAGAAAACTTACATTTATGATCACGTCTAATGTATATGGGTTTTGATATACACCAAGACCATGGAGTTTGATAGTCCTATATCAAAACATTTTTCAGGGACCCGATAGTATATTTTTCTAACATCCTTAATATTGTAACCAAATGCCTTAAATATGTCCCGAAACACCTAATATATGACCAAGTCTTTATCAATCCTTTTTTCATACACCTTATGCCCAATATATCTCACCTTCGAATGCCTCATCATTGCACCACCATGATGAATTTTCAAATTTATTTCATCCACTTGTAATTGCAAACAACCGACAACCAACATTAATGGATCCATACGAGCAACAAAACAACATGTTTTTAATATGTACATAAAGACCCATCGTCACCAAAACCCAAACAATTTATTTGTCACTCGACCAATCCCAACTGATTTGGTACTTTAAAATATATAGCCATTGACGCAAACACCAATTGATTTATATCCATTACTATAAAATATAGCCTAGTCCCAATTATGTTACTCTAAAATATATAGCCATTAACACAAATACTTATGTATGTAAGGATATTCCAAGACAAAAATGGCATTTCATAGTCCAACCTTTCTCATTATCACTATTTGGTGAATTAGTTTTCAAGAATGATCTTAGAACTTTTATATCATCATTGACCACTTTTTCCTCTCACTTTCCTACCAACTTCCCCTCAAATGTAATCCCTTGTGAATCTTCTACCCTTGGCTAACCTTATTAGCATCAAACAGCAGCAGCCTCTTGTGCACTCTTAATTTAGCAAATGGAACATAAGCGGCGTCATGTTTGTAAAATCATGTAACGATCATATGGTCATAAACCGGGCAAATTAAGTGTACCGTTTTCTCAAGTTAGGGGTTGAGTTTGACCGAGTTTCAATCTAAGGCCTTAAATATCCAAGTGTACCATGTTCAGAGGTAAAAAATAACACTAATTGAGATAAGGTACTACTATAGGACAATCGTAATAGTTAGGTGAGTATATGTGAATTTTACCATAACAAAAACATAAAGATAAGCATAACAATAAACTTAAATAACACAAAATGTTCACAAAGTAATTCAACATTACTTGTGACCTACCATTACCGTCAGTGAGAGGGTTATAGGGATAATGTACTGAACGATTCCCTGATCATGCATTATCGAGATCTATGGCTTTTACTTTGATTGGACTAAGCGCATATATGTGCATAGAATAGCCTGTTTGGATTCTTATTGAAAATAACTCTTTCTCTGTCTAGTTTTGAACACAATTAGCTCAGATTGCTCCTAACTCTTTGGTGTCATGAAATGTTTGGGGTGGTTGGTTGGTGTCTTTTGAGGGATAAAACAGTGGATCATTTAATTGCAGATTTCTAATTGAAATACAATTTAAATAAATAAATAATCACTATGCATACAAAATTACATTACTATGTACAAAAAATCACAAATAACTAATTTTTAAAAATATATGCAAACGCATAAATCTTAATCTAGAAGGAAAATTTGAGTTTAACGACTTACACTGGTAACTAAATAGGGATTGTAACAAATACGGTCACGATTCAATTGTAAATTGGACTCGTTATTGCAAAATTTCTAAATGAGGGTGAAGGGAAACAATAAGTATTTCAAATACCACGATATACCAGGTGAAATATCGTTTAGTGCAGGTATGTGCATGTAGTATATAAATTTTCAGGTTTTATTGGGTTATGGTGGGAAATATCATGTTAATGTTATTTTATTTTAATTTATTGTGTAGTGTGCAGGCTGTGATATATTGATTATTTTCTTCCATTTTAATTTATATAAGGAAATTATGATGAAACTAATTAGAATGCATATAAAAAATGTGTAAAAAATTTATATTTAATGTTTTATTTTAACATAATAATTTATGACTATATATTATTTTATGGAATTGGAAACAATATGCAATATTATATACCATGAGTTATATCTACATTTAACATGATACAACATAGGTAGTAGTAACTGTAATGAAATCGTTGAAAGCAAAGTGTAAAGCCACTAGGTTTTCAGCCATGGTACAGTTAGTTGCAAATCAGTTAGCCAAGCTCGGTTGCGAAAAGGGTAAATTCCATTTATGGTCCCTAACCTTCATTTTGTCCTATTAAAGTCCATAACCTCTATATTTGTGTCTCAATCGTAGTCATTCCATCATTTTCAAGGTTAACTTTGACAGAATTTTTGTAACAAATGCCAACATTGATCTTATATTTTTTTATTCTCAGCCAAATAACCCTCAAGCTGATAAATTTATCACAACAATACCATCTCCCTCTTTCTTCCTCATTCACCATCTCCAGCCACCACATCCCCACACATTGACAATTGATTTGAGCAAATTGGCAGATCAAGTGGATGGAGATGAAGTGAATAGGAGGCAACGGACGGAGGGGACAGGGGCGAGGTGAATCAGAGGTGACAAGGGCGAGGTGAACTGGAGGCGACCGAGATTGGGTGCTGGATTCGGTGCATGATTAGAGAAAATTGGTAGATCAAGGGACGAACGGAAGGGATGGAGATGAGGCGAATCAGAGATGAGGAAGATGAGGCGACGAACGGAAGCAACGGAGACGAGGTGAATCGGAGGAGACAAGGTGACGATGCCAGGTAGAACCAAGCTAGGCGGTGAAGAAAGGTTGAAGACAAAGGTGGAGAAGGAAGTTAAGCAACGAAGGAAGGTCAAAGACAAAGGCGGAGAAGGAAGTCAAGCGGCGAAGGAAGGTCGAAGACAAGGGCGGAGAAGGAAGCCGAGCCAAGTGGTGACAAAGGCCAAAGGCAGGGGCAGAGATGGAAGCCGGGCCAGGCAGTGATGAAGGCCGAAAGGAAGGGCGGAGAAGGAAGCCGGGCCAAGCAGTGATGAAGGCCGAAGGCAGGGGCGGAGATGGAAGTCGGGCCAAGTGGCGACGAAGGCCGAAGGCAAAGGCAAAAATGGAAGCCAGGTCAAGCGGAAACGGAGGCCAAAGATGGGGAAGAAGGCTAAGATGCATATGGGTGTAACACAGATGATGGTTGTAGTGATAAATTTATTAATTTGAGGGTTATTTGAGTGAAAATAGAAAAATGTAAGACCAATATTGGCATTTATCACAAAAATTCTATCAAAGTTAATCATGAAAATGACGGAAAAACCAGACACAAATAAGGAGGTTGGATACTTTAATAGGATAAAATAAAAGTTAGAGACCCGTTTAGGACGATACGATAAGATTAAGGATCATAAATGAAATTTACCTGTTGCAAAAATCATAGTTCAATGTATATGCATGTATAATTCCAAAAAGCAATCTCACACACACATCTCAGCCTCCCTCGAATAATGATAGCCCCTTATAATTTGTGGCAGACATATATCAGTATATCACCAGTGAAGTACCCAGATATATTTATAATTCCAGAAACCAACTAATCACAGGTGGTTTGTCGGTTAATTAGTCAAGTTAAACAAATTAATGAGAAACAGTTGTGCAGTTAGACAAGAATTAAAAAGATTGAGGACTCAATTAAGAGCTGAGCGCTGAAAGCGCTGAACGTAAGTGACCAGCTACTAGCTGCGTAATTTAACGCTCAAATTGACCCAAACTAACGCTCAAAAGTATTTATAAAAAATTTAAGGCACATTTGTCAAATTTAACTAAATTTATTGTTAAGTAATGATTTTTCCAAAGATTAACGCCTAAAAACAATGCATGCATAATGCTACTTTGATGCAACTCATAAGATTTAATTGGCTCTAAAAAATAATAAAAATAAAAATACATTAATATTATTTAGTGTAGAGAAATAGTTAGTTGCTAAGAATAGAAACTTATGCTCCAACATTCAAAATGATGACCATGAGGGAAAAAAATACTTATTATAATTTTTCTAATATTTTAAAATATTGGAAAAATGTAAAAAAAAAATTGTTACTAAAATTCCTCTTTATTATCATATAATCAACTAATTCTAAGAGCTAAGAATTTTTTTTTTTCTAAAATTTTTTCACAATGACCTTTGCTACAATAATAATTCTTTTACTTTTTTTTTCATAGTATGTACTTGAGTCATATGTGAATTATATGATTGCTCTAATATGGACCAAATACCTAAGTTTTTAAAGTATATATTCATTCAAATAGAGAAAAGGAAACTTAATTGAAAAAAATTGTATATTCAAAAATATTTTTTTTAGTAGAATAAACTTAGGGCATATTTGTTAAAATTAACTAATTTTAGTGGTCAAAGTAAGTTTAGTAGTCAAAATACTAAATTTTCCAAAAACCAAAGGCTTAATGCATTCCACTTTGCATTTTTTCCATCTCTTATTAAATTTTTAGTATTTTAATACTACTAAATATCTAATTAAATAGGCAACTATATATTTAGATTTCTGCAAGTGGATTATTTTCTTTCCTTCTTTTTAAAGCCTTAATACTAACACAATTCTAATTAAATAGAAAATATAATTTTTTTATCATTAAAAGAGTAAAAGACCTTATAATTTTAGGATAAAGGAAAAACTATATGGAACTATTATAAAATGTTCACTTCTATAATTTTTAATATATACTTTTATACCTAAAATTATTTTTTAATATTCAACACTTATAGTTTTTCATGTGAAACTTTAGCATGAGTTTTACAACATAATAAGCTTTCACAGTATATACTCATTCAAGTTGCAAAAAAGAAAAAAACTTAAATGAAAAAAACTTATGTTCAAAGGTACCTTGTATAGTAATAAAAATTTTAGCTTGAGTTTTACCATATATTTAATTTTTTATTCAAATAAAAAATTTAGTTATGAAGGTTTTTAAAATGCCAAGTTGAAAGTTTAAGTTTAATAAAATATTTAGTTGTAAAAACTTTAGCATGATTTTTACATTTAAGTCTTTTTTTCAAATAAAAGATTTGGGTATAAAATTTTTTGGAATGATAATTTGAAATTTTACTTTTTATAAAATATTTACTTGAGGTATTATTTGATAGTAATATAAAACTAAAGGGTGACATGTTTGAAGCAAAAAAAATTTAATGGCAATTTAAGAGTTTTAGGTAAGATTAACACAAAAAAAAATTATATAATGTGTAATTTTGTAATATAGAATTAAGGGCAGGCAAGTTTGTAACAAAAAATAAAATTTAGTGGTAACTTAAGGGTTTTTTTTTAGTGTTATAGTGTTAATACAACTCCACTTAAATAGATAATGACAAAATTGGGTTTCATTAAAAGAACAACACATCTTATAATAGAAGGGTAAAAAAGTCGTTCAACATTTGTGCAGCTTCATACTTTTTATAATATAAGAAAGATAAGAAATATAAGATAAGATATAAGATATATATAAGTTCTCAACAAAACTATAACAAGCATCCGCAGTTTCAGCATTGCTGCAAAAAATGATAGCCGTACGTGAAGAATAAAAATTATCGAATCACAAACAAGTCACACCCATTCAACAAATTAAAGCCTGAATTGTTAATTAATCACAAAAATTAATTATTACTTGGAGCCAACAGCCATGCATCCGCGACAAAAATTGTCTTAATTTCCAATAAACCATTATATCAAATTAATTAAGGACTACAATCGACTCCTTTATTTTGTTTTGTTTTTTCTTTTTCCATGTGGAAAATATGCAGAGACCAGGGAGAAAAGCAAAAGGGGTGGCCCCGATAGCCATGCATGAGAATACAAGGATGATGAAGAAATTAAATGCAGATGATTAGTCCGGCGGCCTGCATACAAATTAAGGGGATTAGATTAAGAAGATCTCGATCGACGACGACGACGAGGACAACAACAGCAGGAATATATATATCTAACAATTAAGGACCAGTAGAACATGTCCAGAGAAATTCAAAATGGAGACAACTTGGAGCAGCACAATTGGCCGGACGATCAAAATGGGTACTGGCCTCCAGAGGAACACGACGAGGATCGCCCCTGGAAACCCTTGAGTACCGTCACCCCCATCCAACCTTCCATCATCATCACGTATAGGTACGTACGTAAACATTGTACCTACGCAGGTAGGTGCTGGCTGGCCGGGTAGGTTTAATTAATTGTGGTGATAATCTTAATTAATTAATTAATTATGGTTCATCATCCCATCCGATCGAGTCGATGGTTGCAGGGTGTTCATACTTGTTCGGTTTGTGGTGATGATCTTCTTCTTGCAATGGAGGGTGGCTCACCCTAACGAGGACGCCATATGGCTGTGGCTCATGTCCATCATCTGCGAGATATGGTTCGCCTTCTCCTGGATTCTCGACCAGGTCCCCAAGCTCCACCCCGTCAACCGCTCCACCGACCTCGACGCTCTCCGCGACAAGTTCGACATGCCCTCCCCCGCCGGCACCTCCGACCTCCCCGGTATCGATCTCTTCGTCTCCACCGCTGACCCGGAGAAGGAGCCGCCCCTTGTCACCGCCAACACCATCCTCTCCATCCTCGCCGTCGATTACCCCGTCGATAAGGTCTCCTGCTACATCTCTGACGACGGAGGCGCCCTGCTTACCTTCGAGGCCATGGCCGAGGCAGCTAGCTTCGCCGACATTTGGGTGCCCTTCTGCCGGAAACACGACATCGAGCCGAGGAACCCCGATTCCTACTTCAACCTTAAGGGGGATCCGACGAAGAACAAGAGCAGATCAGATTTCGTCAAGGACCGGCGGCGGGTGAGGAGAGAGTACGGCGAATTCAAGGTTCGGGTGAATGGCTTGCCCGATGCAATCCGGCGGCGGTCAGAGGCCTTCAACGCTAGGGAGGAGATGAAGATGCTGAAACAGCTGAGAGAGAGCGGGGCGGATCCTCTGGAGCGGGTGAAGGTCCCCAAGGCGACGTGGATGGCGGACGGCACTCATTGGCCGGGGACCTGGGCAACTGCGGCGCCGGACCATTCGAGAGGCGACCATTCGTCAATTTTACAGGTGCTACATTACGTACTCCGATCCAAGCCGCCAAGGCCAAGGTAGTATTAGATAGATAGATTAAATAAAAGTTTGGATGCAATGCAGGTGATGGTAAAGCCGCCAAGCAGCGAAGCGCTGATGGGAAACGCAGAAGACAAGCTGCTAGACTTGTCCGAGGTAGACATACGGTTGCCAATGTTTGTGTACATGTCGCGAGAGAAGCGGCCAGGCTACGATCACAACAAGAAAGCGGGAGCCATGAACGCTTTGGTCCGCTCCTCCGCCATCCTCTCAAACGGACCCTTCATTCTTAACCTTGACTGCGACCATTACATCTACAACTGCAAAGCCATTCGCGAGGGCATGTGCTTCATGCTGGACCGAGGCGGCGAGAGCATCTGCTACATTCAGTTCCCCCAGAGATTCGAGGGCATCGACCCCTCCGACCGCTACGCCAATCACAACACTGTTTTCTTTGATGGTAACATGCGTGCGCTTGATGGCTTACAGGGGCCTATGTACGTCGGAACAGGCTGCATGTTCAGGCGCTTCGCTCTCTATGGTTTCGACCCCCCTAACACCCACACCCCCACCGACAAGAAAGACAGCGAGACGCAGCCATTAACCACCAATGACTTCGATCCCAATCTTGACCTCAACCTCTTGCCCAAAAGGTTCGGAAATTCAACCATGCTTGCCGAGTCTATTCCCGTCGCTGAATTCCAAGGCCGCCCCGTTGCCGACCATCCCGATGTCAAGTACGGCAGGCCCCCAGGCGCCCTCAGGATACTCCGCCAGCCCCTAGATGCAGCAACCGTCGCCGAAGCTGTCTCCGTCATTTCATGCTGGTACGCCGCCCACCTCCCCAGCAGATACAGATACAGATACAGATACATATAGCGAGTAGAATCCAGTTCCACAACATGAATCAACTTTGCTTGCTTTCTAATTTGCTGCCGCATGCAGGTACGAGGATAAGACGGAGTGGGGAGATAGAGTAGGGTGGATTTATGGGTCAGTGACGGAGGATGTGGTGACAGGCTACCGGATGCACAACCGCGGGTGGCACTCCGTTTACTGTGTCACCAAACGGGATGCCTTCCGGGGCTCCGCCCCAATCAACATGACCGATAGGCTGCACCAGGTGTTGAGATGGGCGACAGGATCAGTTGAGATTTTCTTCTCCCAAAACAATGCTTTTCTTGCCTCTAAGCGCCTCAAGTTGCTCCAGCGTCTCTCCTACATCAACGTTGGAGTCTACCCCTTCACCTCCCTCTTCCTCATCGTCTATTGCTTCCTCCCGGCGCTCTCTCTCTTTTCTGGCCAGTTCATAGTTCAGAATATTAACGTTGCTTTTCTGGCCTACCTGTTGACCATAACAGTGTGCTTGATCTCTCTGGCAATCTTGGAGGTGAGATGGGCAGGCATTGGTCTGGAGGAATGGTGGAGGAATGAGCAGTTCTGGCTGATTTCGGGCACAAGCTCCCACTTGGCTGCAGTGGTCCAAGGCCTGCTTAAAGTGATCGCAGGAATTGAAATCTCTTTCACACTAACCTCTAAGTCGGCTTCAGATGACGATGATGACATTTACGCCGATCTATACCTCGTTAAGTGGACTTCTCTCTTCATACCACCCATTGTTATCGCCATGGTGAACATCATAGGTATTGCAGTGGCATTTTCTAGGACCATCTATAGCTCCGTGCCATCATGGGGGAAGTTCGTTGGTGGCAGTTTTTTCAGCTTCTGGGTGCTTGCTCATTTGTATCCTTTCGCCAAGGGTCTGATGGGGAGGAGGCGGAAGACTCCAACCATTGTTTTTGTGTGGTCTGGGCTCATCGCCATCACTCTTTCTCTCCTCTGGACTGCCCTGAATCCTTATGTTGGAAACAAAGCCAAGGAAGATGGTCTCGGTGCCGGGGGCGGCTTCTGATTCATTCATGTGGAGCCGGAGATGTCTGTTTCAGAAACATGAAACAAGTCTTTTTTTTCTTTTTTTTCCTTTTTCTTTTGAGCTGTGATTCATAGATATTCTAGACAGCCAAAGAAAAAAAAAAAAAAAACAAATAGAGAGATCGCTGACATCGTTTTGACAAGCGATAGCCGCGCATGTAAACGAAATTTGTCATTCCAATTAGGAAGCAAAGAGTGTATAAATAGTTGAAGGGTTACGTACATTCTTTAGCGAATCATGGTCTTCCTGTCAGAGTGTTGGCCTACAAGAGCTTACCAAGAAGACGGAACGGAAAACGAAAGGCTTGGTTTCATATTCAATGAACCAGACCGGTTTCTGGCCAAGGCCGACATCAAAAGATCCTTAAAATTCAAATACAGGCCATCTCTAGAGGTTAGGGAAGATAAACAATTAATTTACAAATCTGACTGCTCAAACGGTACACGCATGAAAAGCTGGCCATGCAGGGTAACCACAGCAGATGCGTGCTGGGGATCAATTCTACAAGGCAGGCTGACAACCTGAAGAAATTACAAATCCATTTAGTTCAGTGTTGGGATAAGTAATCTAAACTGTTAACAGGAAACGAAAAATTGCAAGCAAAATTACTTCTCTACTTTGCCTTTCAAGATTATTGTACAACTACGATATAGAATTGAGCAGAGAAGAGAGATGCTAACCCAAGTTGCTCTCTTCCCATTTCAGTACCCAAAATCATGGATATGGAGTGCAGTTCCAAGAAAATTGATACTTAGTCATTCCAGACATTTGATCCACATATTATCGCCATGCTGAATGACGGAAACACTGTAGATATAGAAAAGTTGAATGAAAGATTGGGCCTCAACGAACCTTCTTAAATGGGGTGACGCCCCAAGGGTTATCTAGTTCTGATGGCTGACCAGATATGACCAATCGTCCTGCTGGATCCGACTGAACACGAACCTGAGTTCAACAGGCTTGTTAACAATTTTAAGTAAAAATGAAAGGTAGTGATCAGAAACACAGGAACCACAATATGTCATACACACACGTGCATTGCAACAGCATCCTGTTAACCTAACCAGGATCATCCACCACAAGGTTCTAATGGCATTATCACAAATTGAAGAACAGCTTCAGAGTCATTCTGTTTCGCTCCTGAGTTCACCATAGATGGGACAGTTGATGGACTAGAGAGGGCTACCTCCTATCATGTAGGCCAATATGGCTCATTTAATCTTCTGCAAGTAGAAAAGTATTTCCTGCTGTGTGATTTTTTAGTGAGGTTAACTGAAGCTGAAAAAATCGCCAAGCCTTGGAAAATGTAAGAACTTTAGCTTCCAATTATCGTCCCCAGACAGACTCTTGTTTTATGGCTTTATCTGACATGGACCCCTGTATTCTCACATTTGGTTATTCACTTGGCCTTTTAAGTTTCTTTTTTACTTCTTTCCCCCAGGACAACCATTACCACCATTACCTATGTCATACTTGCTTTCACATTCCATATTTGCTAGATTGCATGGAGTTTGAAAGTTATGCAGTCAAACAGCCATCAGGAACAGCATAGACAATCAAGAAATGATTGCATCGCAGATTAATTCATCACTGCTGTATCACTCCATGCCAACATGTTAGCTTTCAGAAAGATGCACTCCCAAATAAAGGACCAGAAGGGCATGTAATGGTATGAATGACCAGTGAGACAAGAAATAGGCTCTTACGGATCTTCTACTAACCTCTTCACGCATAAGCCCTGGGACCAAAGCATATATCTCAAAGCAATCAGTCTGCAGATGCATTTTCAAATCATTAATCATGCTTCAACAAGAAAATCTGTGTAAACAGTACTGTCAAGCTACATAAAATCCCAGTTGCAATATGACATTTGAGAGAGATACAAGAGAAAACTTACAGTTTTCTCCACATTAATTTTCACCCACTCTGCAGGTGGTCCGACATCAACAACCATGGTCTCAAACCTGCCAAAGGAAAAGACAAGATCTCAGGCAATTTCGGAGGCATATGCACTATTTGCACAAGTTTGAGAAATCACAAATAATCAGCAATCTTAACTGCGGTTTTGCTGCTCTTAGGGAACCAACTTGGGCAGCATGCTCAAAGGCAGGTGGCCTTTTACGCTTTAGTAAACCTGAATCAGTGATCAAGGCATGACAAGATGGAACATTGGATATAGAGTTTTTGATGTAGCTAAATCATCTGTGAACATACCGAAATTTTTAGACTGTCTATCGCCTTTAGGTGTTGAGTGTGAGCTCTTATCCTTGCAAAGAATAAGTTCATGTCAAAATGACAACAGAGCAGAAAAAAAGGACTCTGAATAGATTTTCTTAGGTTGTTATTTAAATAAAGAAGAAAAAGAAAAGCACAGACAGCTTCTAAACTTTAACACACCTTGTTGATGATTGGATGGCAAACCTCACCATTGTCAAGAACCCGCTGTGTATGCCAGCCTTGCATAGCACGAGCTGCAGCATCTCTTCTTGCCCTACCAGATCCAATAGCTTGGCTAGCAGTAACCTGCATAAAGTTCCATAAGAATCACAAAATGATATACATGGGCTTCATCCCAAACATCCACTGCAAGATGCAAACCATATTAAGAAAAGAAAAATAAAACAAAACGAATCATTTGCAGTATGCCCTAATCTGGCAAGCAAATCAAATGTCACTTTCTTATCCCAATGATTCTAACATGTACTGTCAGAAAATCTGATGTTTAAAATGACTAAACGCCAACAAGAAGTACAAGATATGGTAATGAAATCCAACACCAATTGGAACCCACCTGACTTCCAACTCCATTATGCACAATAAGTGAAGATTCAGGACAAGTAAGCTCTCCACCATGCATTCGATGCTTTTCATACTCAAGAAGTGCCTGCAACAATGTGACAGCGAGCCAGTGTGTTGATGCTCATAGAAGAAAGAAGGAAACATAGCGTTGGCTGGTATCAATGTGAGGGCAGGGGAATAGCATCATAGTGTGCATGTACAAACATTTGTCCGATTGCGAAAGCTAATCAGACCATAACCTTCTCGTAAAATATCCGGAATGTCCAAGATACAGTAGTACAGGTCCTACAACAGTAAAGATTGCTATCAGTATCAACAAACAAAATAGAGAAAACTTCAACACAAACACAACAATAAAAGGAAAAAAACTAGCAGTGAAAATTTTCCTAATAATCCATTATTTTATGTCTCATTCATAGTGCACAGCCTGGAAATCTTCAGCAAAGTATTTTATAGATTTCTTAAATTCCAATGTCTTTCCATCCAAGACTTCCAAACAACAGAAAGCATCGTCCATCTTCATGTAAAGCAGAACCTGTGCTTACTTTGGGGGATTGAAGGATTCTCCAACTTGCCTCCACAATTTGCATGATGTCACCTACAATGCAAATGAATAAAAAGGGAGCTGAATTCTTTTAAACAACCACCTATCTCCTCCCAACACCACACCCGCAAACCTTTCAAAAAATAAAAAATAGATTTTACTTTGCCAAATTAGTACGCAAAACATGTGAATACCCAATCAATTAGTGTGTAGTGAGGAGCGCACTGTGTTTCTTTTCCCCTGATTTTGTTGCACAATGTATTGTAAACCTCTTCTTTCTTGTTCAAAATAATTCTTAGAAAACAAAGATTTCTTAACAAAGATTTCCTTTGAAGAACAATAATATCAACTAATCAACATAGCTGTCGACTCTAGCTAGAGTATACTAAAATCCTTTTCGGGAAAAAAATAATAATAAATTTCGAACATGGTGTTAATAAGTATCCTAAAACAAAAGTAAGAGAAAAATTCCAGCAACTAAAAACTCATAAAAGTAAAAAAAAAAAAAAAAAAGAAAATTAGCAACCTGCTCATAGCCTCCCAACTTGATCACAGCTTTCCATAACCTAGTTATAAAAAACAAAAACTCAATACTTGAATTGTTAGCTCTTGTTTTTAAAACCAAAAAGAAAAATTTTAAAAGAACTTGCAAAACATACTTGAGCAAGTTTAGGTCCTCTTTATAGAATTTTGGGTGCTTGAATTCAAGATTCCTCTCCTTATAGAAAGCTTCAACCTCCCTCGCAAAAGCCACATGATCCTCCTCTGTTTCTGAGCCTGAATTGTCAAAGGATGTATTACTGAGAATTCTCCCACCAAGCTCTGGACCCAACATTTTCTCCTTCACCACCCTTGCAGGTGATAGGTACATTAATTTCTCCTCATCTTCATCCTCCTCATCTTCATTCTCAGGTTTTGTTTCTTTGGTTAAGTTATTCGATTTGGGGCTCCCAAGAAGCACATTGTTTGCCTGAAGCTGAATGGTGGATTCATCTTTGTCATCATCTTCTTTCTCTTCTTCCATTTTGTGTTGTGTTTCAGCCAAAGGTTGGTCATTGTGATTCTCAGACTCCAAACCCTCATTCCCCTCAGACAAAAAGTTATCATTCTCGACAGCAAGTGGTTCTTCAATTTTCTCTGTGGATTTGGTTTCAGCTGTCTCTTGAGGAACTTTGACAGGCTCTTCTTCTTCCACCACTTCTGTTTTGATTCCTGTTCCATCCAAAGACTGGTTCCTGAGATTCTCTGATTCAAAACCCACACCCTGCTCGGGCTTCAATCTCTCATTTTCAACTTCCATAGTGTCCTCAGCTTTCTCTTTGGTTTCGGTTTCAGCTAGCTCCTGCTCTGGCTTTGTCTCTACCATCGGAGCCTCACTGCCATTATCATTCATCGAATGCAGAAACGAAAAAGACCCAACAGGACACATTACAAAAACAAATATTTTCACGAAAGAAATAACGCAAAGCTGATTCCTTTCTCACGACTCACCTGGCCACAGACTGCTGCTGCTCACTGTCACTGGGTGACAAAAACATGAAACGAGTCGCTTGTTTTTTTGCTCTGCAGAGAGGAAAACCGAAACTTTCACAGCGTGAAGAATGAAGCCCCGCAAGCTTTAGTAAGCTCAAGAAAAGAGGCAACAAAAAGAAGGAAGAACGGAACTTACTTTCAACGATTCTCTTGCGCATTTAATCGAGCAACTCGGGTGGCACCGCCTTTGTGTTTCGGCGTCGTTTGAATTGTTATGAAGAAGAAAGCAAGAGTGGTGAAGGAATCAAGCGAAGGCCGTGTGCTTGTTGCCGGTTGGAGTTGCAGGCGTTTCAGTGTCTTGTAGATTAGCAGTAAGACAGAAAATGGGCCACTGGACCTGAAGCTTTATGGACCGTTTCACGAAAGCCCAAGTTATGGATAACATTTTCCTCCCTTTCCCCCCTTCCTTGTTGGTATATACTATGAGCTGTTGGGAGAAATAGAGAAGTTGAATCTTGAACCTTAGTTCTGATGTTGAGGATGGGGGTGTAAATGGCAGGGTTCAGCTCGAGCTTGACACTTATGGGCTTGGCTTGAGCTCAAGTATAATGAGCCCAAAAAATGTTGGCTCAAGCTCAGCTCGATGATTTGATAGAATCAAGGGAACAATTTTAACTTTTGAAGTCTTACGGGTTGCATTTACATGTAAGTGTTATGTAACTCTAGGGAGCAAATTGTAGTTAATCCCATATAATGACACTCTTTCAATCAAGGGCTAACCAAAAGTTTTCAATCCTTAGGGGCTTATGTGAGATCATGACTTTAACTCTAGGGCCGACGAATGTAATAGGCTCTTTTACCACAATAATAAAGGCTCCAGATTGAGATCAAGATCGAGCTCAAACTCATTAGACTCTAAGCTTGACTCCAAAAAACATCAAGCTTGATTTTCAACTTGAGCTCCAACTTGGACACAACAAAGGCTTGACTTGAGAAGGTTTGAGTCAAGCTCGAACTTTAATGAGTAGACAAAAGCCCAACTCATTTACACAGGATTGGTTTAGCTATGAATATGATTATTAGGCCAAAGCTAGGAGTTATTCTCATTTTCATGTCTTTTTTGATGAGGGTTTACACCTAACTTGTTTTAACTTAAATCAATTTAAGCCAAAATAACTTATTTTTCTTTTTAAATCTTTTTTACCTGAAACAAATTTCATTTAAAAGTAAATATTATGTAGGTCTAATGACCCATTAAAAATATAATTTTTATAATTTTATTAACTTTTTATGAATTTTCCTTTGTTATGCCCACAAAAATTCATAAAAATTTAATAACATCATAAAAATTTACTTTCAAATTGATTATTAGAATATATTTTTTTTTGTTCAAAGAACAAACTCTTCTCATAAAATGTTGAAAATTTTAAAAAGTTTAAAAAAGAAAACTTGAAGTCATAGGGCAATTCTACTACCCTGAAGAACTTCATAAAATGTTGTCTTAGTAAGCAATACTGTGTTAAATGACTAACGGATAGAGATAACCTACACTTATTCTAGCTTCTACACCCACACTTTACTATTATTTACAAGTTTGTCACCAAATCTTCTTCTTCATCGTTCATGTTTTTTGTCTCGGAATACTTACAAAACTTCTCAAAATTGAAAAATCTGTCATTTGCCTCTATTAAGCTATTGCTTAATCGCAACTGAGTTACTAAGGGTGAAAAATAAACAAATAGCTTGAATTTGGCTTGAGTTGGGCTAGATTTAAAGCTCGTTTGTAGCTCATTCAAACTATTGTTAGACCAAGTTTGAACAAAAATTCAAGCTCAGTATACAATTCAAATAAAACTCAATTTACTTATTACTTAGTTTGGGGGCAAAATCCATTGGTGGTCACTTAGTTTATTTTCATATCTTAAATGAGTACATAATCTTTCTGCTGTCATAGTGAGGTATCTTTCCTCTTATTATGCATTCTCTTTAACTACTTTTTGTCAATTTGACTGTTAAATTGGATGAAAAATGTTGACGTGATATTAAATAATCCTAAAATAAAACTAAAATATCAATTTTCGTCCTCAATCTTTTCCAATCACTAATTCTAACCCATGTAACTATAGAAACCATCAACAATCCTTCACATTCCTTGTTTAACCTTGGAACCTTCAGTCCTAAACTGAAAAGAAAAGCCTATAAAAAAACTTGTTGTATTAGAGCTTTGAGTATGAAAAAAAAGTTAATGGGGTTAAGAGACAAGATGTAAGCTTTTCCAAAGGGAGAGAGGTCCGAAAGAGGACAGAAGTAAGACGAGAAAGCCTTTTGTGATTATTATATCTTGTAATTATGTAGGGGTAAGATTATAAGATTATCAGTAATATATAGGAGATCCATAAACCAGCGTGAGCATTAAAGGCATATCTCTGCTATAATCTCTATATTTTGTTCGAATGAATTTCTCTCATTTATGTTTTAAGAGCTGAACCATATTAAATTTATATGTGCTTGCTTGATCATATTTTCTATTCCATTGCATGTGATGGGTGATTAAGAAAATTTGTTTCCCATCAATTATATTTATATAAATATATTGTTCTATAATATGTTGTTTACTTCATAAGAAATGTTGTTTTGTAAAAAAATATTATTTCTATTAATAAGAAGTGTTGTTCCATTCATACAAATGTATTGTTCTGTAATATACTCTTGATTTCATAAAAAATATTATTTGAAAACCGTGACAATCTTATAAAAAGTACTGTTCATTTTCGTAAATAATATTATTTATTTTTGTAAAATTTACTGTTCAATACACAGTGACAGTTTTGTAAAAAGTGCAGTACATTTTAGTAAGAAGCGATACCTCATTCACACAAATATGTTGTTTTGTAAAATATTATTCATTCTATATGATGTGCTAAAATATGGTGGCAACCATGTAAAAAGTGTCATACGTAGGATATTTCAAGGCATAGCGGTAGTCATGTAAAAAGTGTCGTTCATTTTATAGAATGTTTCAACACGTAGTAATAGTCATGTAAAAAGTGTTATTTATTTCATAAAATATGTTGTTCTAGATGTAATGACATTTTTATAAATAAGGTGAAAGTGGAGGGGTAGCATTGTGCTACTCATAGAACTATATAGCATTTAGCCATGGAATATTTTTCATTTTTATTTTGTAAATTGAGAGAACTCATTTCCTAGAGATTGTTTCTACCTTATTGAATGAGTTCTCAAAACTTTGGTAAGCATGCTTTCCCCCTCTCAAAATTATGTTATGCCTAAGGAAAAAAAAATAGAAGAAGAAAAGTGGAAACTTTTCACAACTATTGCACAAAATCGTTTAGCAACTTCCAAAGATTTTATCCTAGGGGTGAAGAGCTCAATGAAACAAAGCACATGCCAAAGTGGGAGCAGTAGCGGTAGCAAGCGAGCAGGGAAGTGTCAAATTTTAAAAATTAAGTAAAAACATTATAAAAAGTGAGAGCGAGACTGACCGTTAAGGATGATAGTGGTGACCCTCACATAGAAGGATCATGTCACATAGCTTAAGAGTATCTAGGCTGTTGGTTCCAAATTGACGTTTATAGGGGTCAGTTGATTTACCGCATTGCTTGCTGCTAAGCTAGGCAAAGGTGATAATTTCAGGCGGGTGTTGCTCTTGGACAAAAATTTTATGTATATTTACTGGGTGAATATGAAACGCACCAATGATGTCAAGAAGGAAAAGAAAAAAAGAATTGACGTCAAATATTTACTCTTTCAAACTGAGCTTTGCATTCTGAACTTTAAGGGAAAGCTTCAGCTTCTGTTCTTCCATGTCCCTCAATACGGCCAGCAGATTCGCTCGGTATACTTCACATCGCCTGTTTGTGCTTTCGAGCTCAGCTGTCAGTTCACGAATTTTCTTTTGTTTCTCTTCCTGAAGAAAATGGAATGCTCATAAACTTCGTTAACCATATCCATCAACCATAATCAAAACCAATGCAAGCAACAAAGTAACCATCTAAATACTGGTTTGTGAAAACATTAACATTTTGCACCAACTGCCCAGAAACAGAACGATGACCAACAGAATAGTACGGAAAACTGTTCAGCATGAGCTAAAATGACCATGGTGAAGAGTCCTTAAGTCCAAGAAAATATACAGCTGCAAAATCAGAACCTGATTCTAGTGATGCTTTGGAGAAACTGGATCATCAGGGAAACCAAGTGAGAACATGTTCAGCAGTCAGAAGACAGTGATAATAGTCAGCACAAGAGACGGCCAACATTTTTTTATTAACTATGATTCAAAACTCCAATAAGGTTACATAACTTCACAATGCACTAGTCCACTTGAAAACTGAAACTTGTTAACAGCCACTCCTCTATTTTCCACTCCTTAACAAAGTTCAGAGGCCATGTAAGTGGAGAAAACATTACCTTCACTCACCACTACCTCATGATCCTTAATTCATGTAACTGGAGAAAACCTACAATGTGACAATTTTAGGAGTCCCTCTCATTATTCCCTCACAAGTTGCTTTTGCATGGATTGATTATGAATTTCAACCATTTTCAACATCGGATTTGTTTTGCAACAACATTAGCCTTTATTGTTGGAGTTTGCAAAAAGCTATCTAGAGGTAGCTTTTGCCTCTAGTAGTTGGACAAGAATATTTTTATTGTTAATAAATTATCCAAAACTATAATGCTAATCTCAAAAGCTTTGTCAAATAGACCCATTATGAACTTGATGCCACCAACCCAAAGCAGTTGAGATTAATGTACAGCATGATGATGATAAAGAAAGTTCGTATGTGAAGTAGAATAGAGCTAAGGAGGTTTACTTACGGTTTACCCATGCAATAAAACCGAAAAAGTTTGTTATTGCACATCAAAATAAAACAAGCTAACAAACGGTAATGATTCTTAATATGATAGCAGAAACTAACCGCAACATGAGATGTCACTGTTTCTGTCTCTTTAGTTGCATCTGGCTCTTGATTGGCTCCACTGGCTAGAATTCCTTCTTCTATGACTCCAGAACCCTGATTCTTTGCGGAAACTACCTTCCTCACAGCTTCGTGTAAAGCATCCATAGCAACATGGTAGCTATGAATAGATTTAGCTCCTTCTTCTACATATTTGATAGCTTCTTGGCGTAGATTATTATAACGTGTCATTGAAGATTCTTGATTTTTTTGCATTTCAGCAGACGGTTCTTCCAGTACAGCTCCATTTTTAGCATCTCTTGTCCATCGTTTTAAAACATAATGAGATGGAAGTGTAAGAACATTTTTTGCTCTGAACACTGCTAATATGTGCCTACACATGATTCCTGAATATTCAAACATTTGGCAGCTGCAACCAGCTTTCATCTCAAAAGAGTTAAAAGCAACAGTGTGTGCTTTGTGGTCCTCCCCAAATTTAGCCACGCGAAATGTGGTGACGGATCCTGAGTCCTCAATTTTTGTGGCTGGATTGGCAAGTGTCTCTACCAGTTCCTGTTGGAATTTCATGAATATTCTTCTTGTGTACAAGTTAGCAGCTTGTTTTTCCATTGGAGATGGTGTCCTGAGCACTGGTGTAGTGTTTTTGGTGTCATCATCAGCCTTTAATTCTTTCTCATGCCAAATTGCAAGAGCCCTCTCATACTGCTTAATCAACATCTGTATGGTGGTTGATGCATTCACATATCCTTCAAAATATGAATTTAGTCCTTCACTACCCTCCTTTACAGATAATTCCCCAAAAAAGGTTTCACGCATGTAAACAGGAACCCAAAGTTGTCGAGCATTGTACATTGACTGAAGCCACTCATTATCCATCAGGAAATATCTTTCCAGCAGTAATGCCCAATATGACTCAAACTCATCAATTGTCTCTGTCTCATTAATGCATTTTTTGAACTCCATTTCAAAATTTGGATGTGATTGATAAACAGGAGCCAGCTTTTCCTTGGTTTCCTTAAAAATGGCCCACTTATTGAAGCGAAGTCGTGTTTGAGGAAGAACCTGGTTGACAGCCATCTGAATGAAACCATCTGGGTCAATTGTGATGGATACAGGCTGACGGCCAGACATGGCATGAAGCCAGCTCTGGAGAACCCAAGCAAATGAGGACTCAGATTCATTCAGAATCAAAGCACAGCCAAACAATGCTGGCTGACCATGGTGATTTACTCCAGTAAATGAAGCCAATGGTACTTTGTAGTTACTTGTCCTATAAGTTGTGTCAAATATGACTGTATCACCAAAATAATTATAATCCATTCTAGCAGCTGCATCCGCCCAAAATATGTTGGCACCAGCCTGGATATTATCAGCTTGAAATGCATAAAAGAAAGCAGGATTTTCCACTTGCATTCGCTTCAGATAATCCAGTACATGCTGAACCCCACCTCCAAGGGTCCTTTGTCTTCCGGCACTCATCTAGTACCAAAACCTGACTGTTGCAACTGAACAATATGCGAAAAAAAAAGACATGATTCCTTCACTGCACTTCTTCAACAAACAGTTGCAACGCTATAAGCATAAGTGTTGTGCCAATCAAGACCAACCATAAGGAAGCATAAAGCAGTAACTTTCAACTCCTACTACTCTCTCAGAAAAATAATCATGCGTAACTTTAGTTATGCCCAACTCCATTTATAGCTCTATTTTTTACAAGCCAATAATGCAGAAAATATTATAGTCCAATGACATCTTCTCCATACGATATTATGAACAAGAAAGAACCATCCTTCGTATTCAACAGAGCAGCAAGTGAGGATTTTTTGAAATTACCAACGAAAAATTTTCAAATTTTCAGAAAATCAAGCTCATACATGACAGAAAGCACATAATTGAAGGCATAGTCACCAGAATCAGAACCAGATATGAAGGACCCTCCTCCGTTTGGCGTTTGGAATGATAACCCAAAAGCCAAAACAGGCAAAACCACGGAAGTTGCGGCAATTGGAAAAATCATAGCAGAAAAGAAGATTGAGCGAGACTAAACAGAGGATCAGAGAAAAAGAATGGAGGAAGAAGAGCTGGTCTTCTGGGTCCGTACGGTACCTATCGAATCTGCGAAGTTGCAGGCGCTCTCTCGAGTCTCGTTACTTGTATACAGACGCTCGCTTGAAGTCGCGCAAGCCAAAGTCGTCACTCTATCCCTGAATTAGCCAACGCTTGTAAAGAAGGGCCGGGTACGGTGAGGGGGACGGGGAGGGCACGGAGATGATTGGGAGGAGTGTAGCGTTCAGAACATTGTGCTTACTAGTCACTATGTTTTATGTTTATCTTCAATCGAGGTCTATCCTCAATTGTGTTACTATATTTTTTTTCGATTCCGTCATTTTGAAAGTTTTGCAAATTGCAATTGGATCCTTTCGTCTAATTTTACTGCCACTGTGCCACAGAACTAAGAAACGTCCATGCAATAACTTTCCAAAAAGAAAAAAGAAAGAAAGAAACGTTGATGCAATATGTATTACTCACTTACTGTATATTTCCTCTCACAACAAATGTTTCAAATTCTAATATTTAGTTTGGGCAAAAAAGGCATTACCTACTATAGTTTTTGCCTTATATAGATTAATTACTGTAGTCATTTTACAGTTAAATTAACCACTAACATTTTCATTTAGAAGAAATTTTTTACTAATATTTAAATTTTTTATCTATATGATGATATTAGATCCTCTGATGATATAACAATAGATGTGGCAAGCTTATGGACAGAAAATAATAATAATAATAATAATAAAACATCTAACTTAACCTCTAAAGTTGTGCCCTGCACTATAAAAGCCCTGGATAAGTTTTTGCATTTGACAATCTAGTTACCGTTCACATCCTACCAAGAGGAAAAGGATGTAGGCCACATCTAGGTTTTTCAATAGGCTGATCTTTGAAGATGGGGAGAAAGAAGACCCAACTTGATCTTCTTCAAGGGCGTCGCATCAAGCGGTGGTTAGTAACACGTAAGATCAGTGATGGTGGGGCAAGACGGTGATCGTTTGAGACCACAAATGATGGCCGGAGTCTAGTGGAGGCTCATAACATTGGAGATACTAGGCTTCTGGGAACAACTAACCTCGAGAAAAAGGTTAAAGGAGTACTATGATTGTTAGTTCAAGGGCCTATGTACATCAGTGGGTAAAGTTCATGAATTAATTGTTTATTTTACCCAAAAGGAGGGTTAGATTACGTGGTTGTTCATTTCCTTTTTTCTTTTCAAACTATCCGATACAATTATCAGAATATTCCACAAGAAAAATAGAATATTTTCTCTGTTAGCCATTACATTGAAAACAATAGTGATAAATTTCACTTGGATGAAACACATGAGTGGTGGATTTAACCACAAAAAAATATAGTGGCTGATCTGCATTAAAATGATAACTCCAGTGACAAGGTTGCACATTGTCCATTTAGCTTTAATTGCCAAACCAAAATACCTAAATATCATATAAATTTACATGTAATTTAATTGATATAAAATTTTTCAATAGGAAATAAGAATATATGTTCATCCTGAGCAAAGAAGTTAGGGAAAATTATTAGAAGCCTCATGTTACTACTGAGAGATTTAATTGAGAAGTTATTAGAATCCAGTGATGCAACTGAAAAAAAAAATGAAATATAAAAAAATGGACAAGCATGAAACATGAGCTTGAGTTCTGAGGTCAATAAAATGTCATGAATTTTCCAATCACCAACCCTTAGAAAAATGTCACTATAAGTGATAAAGGCCTTGTCTTTAACTCATAGTTAGAATTCAATCATGAATTCATAAACCTGATTGGGGTAACAGATTAAGAGTTGGTGATTTAGATCTTAAGTGAAAATAAATCAAATAAACTTATAAGCTATATTTCACAATACTTTTACTAACTGGAATTCAAGGTTGACATAATCTACTTATAGCTACAGACATCTCATCCATTATGATAGTTTCATTTTCAACATTTGACATTAATAGGAGTGTGTGTGTTATTTGGGGGGGGTGGGGGAATTGAACTCTATAAACATTTTAAAAATATGGAAATTTTTTGTCCTCAACAGCAACTAATAGCAGTCGGGAGTGGTAATTCGTGGCAGTTGGCAACTGAAAGTTTCAAATTTTCAAATTTTTTTCACATGGTTAGATCCCTCCTACTCTTTTCTACCATTTTACCAAACCACCAAATTGGCTAATTAATTTTAACTTAATCCAAATAACTTATTTTTATTTTTATATATTTTTATCCAAAACTAATTTTATTTAAAATTAAATATTATGTAGGTGTAATAATAAATTGAAAATATAATTTTTATAATCTTACTAAATTTTTATGAATTTTTCTAACTTTAGAAATTAAAAATGAAAAATTTATAAAAATTTAATAATATCATGAAAATTTACTTTCAAATGAATTATTGTATTTACATAATATTAACTTTCAAATAAAATTAGTTCGAGATAAAAAAATATGTAAAAATAAAAATAAATCATTTTAGAATAACTTGTCTTAAGTTAAAACGATAAAATCTTAACCTATTCTCTCCAAATATTCATTGAAACTTAGAAACTAAAAAAAAAAAATTCATTTCAATTTAGAGTAGATAGCTAAGGTTTCAGATTCAATATTTTTAGCAAATGTTGTATAAAAGAGCAAGAGGAATTTAACCATATCAATAATTTTGAAAATCTAAAACTTTTGATTGCCAGTTGCCACAAACAACCACGTTCAGCCAGCATTTATGGTGTTCAACACCAAAAAGTTATTACATTTTTAAAATATTTCCACTGTTCAATTTTTGGTGCTCCCCTGTACAATTTTTACTAAAATACCAAATCCAAAAATTAGCCAACAACCTCTGAATTTTTACCGAAACTTCAAAAAATTTCGAAATTCCTTTTTTAGGCCTCCATTTTGATTTATTTGCTCAAGTTGGCTCATTTTAACAGAAGAACTAACGGGCAAATGATTCAACAACAATGATAGTTTTAGAATGAATAAGTAACAATTGATAGTTAAAGGACAAACAAGCAACATGAGTCATAGTTTAGGGGTATTTAATGTCATTTAACCTGTATCATATATTACCCAACCATGTCCACGAGTTTTCAAAAAATTTTTAATCCAGCTAAAATATCACAAACTCTACAATTAAGTCACAATATTGTTGCGCGCATTTGTAAAAGGTCAGGGCTAGTTGGGAACATAAAACGCTGTGGGTACTAAGTAGGAAAAGACATAATAGACTAGGGGCCAAAAATGCAGGTTTGTCGTAGAAAAAATATCTAATAAACCTCTAATTTTTCTGAGTTGGCTCAAATCGTCCACTAGTATATTTTTCATGTCAAATAAACCACTAATATGTTAAAATCAGCCCAAATAGGCCACTGGTCATTAAATCTGGTGAATTGTGTGAAGGGAGAATGATGTGGCAATTCTATTGCAATTGAAGCACCCTTTCTTTACTCTGTCCCCAATTACCCCATTAATTCCTTTGATAATCACATTTTTTGCGATAAACCGCCATCACAACGAATCCAATTCCAATCTTTAGGTGGCCCCATATTAGGATTAGCCACACTAATATCACAACCCCTAAGCTAATTCTAATTGCTTTTGTCATCAAATTCCACCCGTGAAGCTACCGTCAAATAATGACTTGGAATCAGCAGTTGAGGTGCCCACTGCCCAGCCCTTTATTACTTGCTCCCGAGGCTGGAATCAATGATTGTCCAGTAATTTTTTTGTTTCTCTTACAACGGACCTATTTTTCCGCATCCAGGTTGGATGACCAAGATGAATACTTGATTCCAAACCATTGGCGAGCTTTGGATAATCCTCCACCACTGGACCGACCTCGCTATCAAACACTACGCATAAGGCACCCAGCCACCAACGCTTTTCTTTGTTAAGTCCGGTGGTTTGTTTTGTTGCTCCGGAAGTCTCAATCGTAAAGCAATGAAGAATTAGAATTTGGAAGGGACTGAAGTAAATTTTCAGAGGATTATGTTCGCCTAGTGCGTAATTTCCACTAAGCACCATTTCTGGTGTGGATTCCTACCACCCAGTCAGCTTAATTTTAACTCCCATGGGTGAATCGGGCTAACTAAAAAAAGTTGGTGGTTTTTTTGGCCCAATAAAAAATAGTGGCCTAATCGGGACAACCTGAAAAAAATTAGTGGTTTGTTAGTTATTGTTTCCATTAGTTGTTGTTTGGTTGTTTTAACGGAAGCGCGAGACATTTGTTCCTCGTCGCAGATCTATCGATTTGTTGGAGCTTAATCCCAACATATTCAATCGCCAAGCAACGACGGAATGGTAAGAGTTTTATTTCATCTTTAGCGGAAATTCGATCTCGATCTTCTTAGTTCCGATTACTGAATTGAATAGTTTTGGTCGGATCTAGATTTCGTTCGTTTCGTTTCGATTGATAATCTTATTTCGTTTTCTAGATTCACTTTGTGCTTCTGATTAGTCGCCAAGGGAAAGTGAGGTTGACAAAGTGGTATTCGCCGTATTCCCAGAAGGAAAGAACCAAGGTATGATTATACAACTCTGTTCTGGTTAAGTTTGTATGCTGTGTGTTTCATCGGCGATTGGAAATGTATAGGTTTTTTAATGAAATAATCTTGTACGGAGATGATTCCTTTTATCTTTTCAAATTGAAAATCTTTCATGTTTGCACTCATGTATGGAAGTGTAAAATTGAATTGAATTGCGATTCACCTTTTAATGTTTCTAGTCAGAACTGAGATTATGCTTTTGAAAATTTTGGACTAAAATCAATGTTTATCGGATTGCAAACATGATAAGATGTTAAAATTATCCTACAGAATTCTGGAATTGATCTTTTTCAATTTACAAGTAATGTTTATTATAGTAATGGGTTAGATGTGAAACTTAAATAATGAATCATTGGCAGGTTATTCGTGAGCTCAGCGGTGTAATTCTTACCAGAGGGCCTAAGCTCTGTAACTTTGTCGAATGGAGGGGGTTCAAGGTTGTCTACAAAAGGTGGTTTGAACTTGTGGCCTTTTGATGCCTCCATTTTCTTGGCCATCTTTGAGATCATTAGTTGAGTTGTGTTCACACTATTTGCAGATATGCTAGTCTATACTTCTGTATGTGCATCGACCAGGAAGACAATGAATTGGAGGTCCTCGAGATAATCCATCATTATGTTGAGATTCTAGACCGCTATTTTGGCAGTGTGAGTCAGGAAACAACCCTTTTCCCCTTCTCTTCCGTGAAGTTACTACTGGTGATCAGTGCAGTGCATATTTTTTAATTGTGAATGTGTTTTTCCAGGTCTGTGAGCTGGACCTGATTTTTAATTTCCACAAGGTAATTCTTCTCTGTTTGCTTTTCCTTGGTACTTCTGTCACTTTTTTTAGGAAAACCCTTTTAAGGGACATCCTAACATCCTTCTTGAGTTAAGAAAGCTTTACTTGTTATTGTCTGCTCTATTGCTATCCGGTCTGCTTAATCTATTTATAGATGACCATTGGTCTATACATTTTACATCCTTAATAAAGGCTGACAATTCTTCCACAAGTTTACCCAAAAGAGATGCTGTGTTAACCCACAAACCACTATCCTTGACTCTTTAATAGGTGCATTTTTGCCTTTGATATTTCAACCCAGTTAGTTGGCCTCTGATGGAAAATGTAGAACATGGAGATCAAATATTAGACTAGTTCAATACAACAAAACATTTATGATTCTTTTTTTCTATGTGTGTGTGTGTGTGTGTGTGTGTGTGTAAACTGAGGATCAATTGTCGAAGATCTAAATTGTGTGATTCCTTGATTCTCTGTCACTTGTGAGCCTGTTTGCCGAGGCTTGACTAAAAACCAGACAATACAATGTTCTAGCTTCTTGAATAGCCATCTCTGTACTATGAAGAACCTGGCTGAGTTTTTTCTACAAAAATATGTTCTGCACATAGGAGTGACACCCTTTGCTTACATTTGGCCACTGTTCTATTGCAGGCATACTATATACTGGATGAAATTTTACTAGCTGGTGAACTTCAAGAGTCCAGTAAGAAAACTGTTGCACGGCTAATAGCTGCGCAGGTACATTTTTCATTGAATGTTCTGACTTCTTTACATTAATGTTTCCATTTTTTTTTTCACAAGTCTATTGTACTGCAGGATTCATTGGTGGAGACGGCAAAAGAGCAGGCCAGCTCAATAAGTACCATTATAGCACAGGCCACCAAGTAGGGTATGGCGTATCTCAAGCCAGATACCAGTTGATTTTGAAGCATCGCACATAAAATGTTATGCAAGACCTCATTGTGAAAGCTATAAGTACTTTGTTCCAAAGGGAAGTAGAATTTGTGATTCCCATGATTTTAGTTGTTTTGGGTTAATCTGGAGCAATGGACTGTCGTTGGTTAATGTCATGCTTTCATTTGGTCATGTTGCCTCCACTGTTACATTGGGCGCAAGGCTTGCGTCACGTGGCTTCTGTATTGCTTACCCGTTGTATGGAAATTATGTCGGTTAAATTAACATATATGTTTCATTTTTTGGAGTACGAATTTACTGGTATTAATTCCAAATGCATAATTCTTGTTTCATCTTTCATAACTTGCTATTGTGAATTCCCTCAGAAGATTATAGATAAGAACAACTGAAAGTGGAAGATTCCCTTTACAAAGATGCTATTATTTCTCCTAAACAAGTCTACTTGCAATGCAATGCAGCTTCTCGCATTGACAAAATCTGCAGAATTTATCGTCAGGATTTTCTTGGTTTTATTCGGTCTCCTCCAATGATTAACCGGAAGCAAGAAATGAAATGATCTATGATTTTCCAGCTTCTTCACCGGGAGGGCTCTGACCATTACATTCAGTTCTCGAAGACCATTATCATATACCAATTGGACCAGAAGCAGTAGCTTGCTTCAATTAGAAGCTGAAAAGCAACTAATACAAACCTTCAGAAGAATTCCATGTCTATAGAGCTGCTGAGCACTCCGTCCTCTTCCCATTTTACATCCTTGGCAATTGGATCCTTACCAATTAATTCAAGAGGTGCATCTAATGGCGGTGGACTCTGTATGCAGAAACAGACATGTAACCTGCTGTGTTCTTCGCACCAGCTAAACAAAATGTATTCTTAAACTACAAGGGAGTGTACCATGCAGCGGATTAGAGGCCAGTTGATTCCACGGAAGAAAGGGTGTTGTTTGATTTCATTAGCACCTGTCTTCGATCCTAGACGACAGGCTGGGTCTCGGTTCAGCAATGCATTGATCAACTGCCTGGCAGCAAGACTGACCTGTAACACCAACAACAGTTTTCTGTACTTAAAGCTAGGAAGCATCGACGAAAAATACGCTTTGTTCTTTGGTAGTCAAAATCACTGCGTAAGGAACAAGAGTGCAAAGATTTTAAATTAAAGAAAGGAACATGAGTGCCTTAGGATTTGGACCCAGGCCTTATCCATGGATATGGTGCTCCTACCTGCTGCGCAGGTCCACGAGGACATATATGCGCTGTTATTTAATTCTTGAACCCCTACTAGTGTTTTCAAGGGAAAAAAAAATTGCCATTCATATTGCAATTTCAAATTTTCAATTCCATGTCAATTGCATTCATAAAAATGTACACCATGGGAGCATTAGTAGAACTAACTACAGGCTTCAATTGGTAGAGAAATGAAGTTCATTAATTTCTTCTGAACCAGAATTGAAGACTTGATTCAAATCTACGAGACTATGATAAATCAAGTTTCAACATATCGCACCAGCAGAGGGTTTAAGAACAAAGATGTGAGATAATTCCAAGCCCTGTCTCCATCATTCAAAAGTTTCAGTCAAACCCTAGTAATCACCACTTTGTCCATGTCAGCAGCTAGTCAAGAAAACTAGCTGTGAAGTGGTGCAGAAGAGACGGAAACTCTCCTTTCCAATTTCATGACATTGATCACAATGATATTGATGAAACAGTCTCAGCCAAGTAGGAAGTTATCATTTGCAGTTCTGTGACAATGATATAAGGAACCCATACCGGAATGCTACTTGGAAATGTGAGATCTTTATGCAAGATGTTTGCAAATGTCTTCTGCCGGTTTTTGCCCCTGAAAGGCGTGCGTCCATAGAGCATCTCATACAACAAGATACCTGAGCACCAATGCAAACAGGATACCAGTTCAGATGAGCATAAATTCACCCCAAGGAAATTATGATGACTTCCGAAAAATATGATCTTCCCCATATGCTCACCTAGAGCCCACCAATCAATTGCACTACTGTGGCCTGCACCAGTTATAATCTCCTGATCGAGAAAAATTGAAGGTAATTTAAATACGAATTTAAGGATCAATCAAATAGTTATTGATTTTGCAAGAAATGGTTCGTAAATTAGACTAAAGGGGAGAAGAACACACAAAAAAAAAAAAAAAAACTGATAAAAGTTTTCTTTTATGTATTTAAAGAAAAAATGAAAAGACAAGATCCCCCATCTAGAATAAAGAAAAGAAAGGTACCTTTTCTTATTATACAGAAAAAATTACATCAACATCTCAGAAAACTCTAGCTGAAATTGTTCGCTGGAGAAATTGTATCTCAAGACCAATACTTTGAATAACTGCTCTTTCTTAATATGTCAAGAGTAAAGCTATTTAACACTTCTGATCTTAATCACTATCGGCAATGTCATACAATTGTCAGCATTGCAAGTTCAACTATCAAAACGGAGCCACTTGCAATCTCTCCAGTCTGAATAGCTTTCACAACAAAGTCCCATCTTGTAAGCCATGTATAGTTTGAAATGTTGCAGTCAGATTTCTTGATATTTCAGCTCTAAGTTATGCTGACTAACGTGTCAAGAGCATGTGATACAAGAAGAATGAACTGTATATAAAAATCACCATACAGGGGCAATGTATTCTTCAGTTCCAACAAAAGAATTTGATTGTGTAACAGGCTCTGCAACAAATGTTGGTGGCGGTTGACTTCTAGATCGTCGCCTCTTATTAGGCAGAAGAGGATTTATGATCTGCATCAATGATTAAACTTCAAGTTTACGAAAAGCTTAAAAGGTCATTTATGAATGGAACAAACATAGTTCAAGAACGATCCCTAAGACATACAGTAAACATAAGTTAATGTCGATCATGGAAAATCTAATCATGTATCCAGAATGCGTTTGTGCACACTGTGCAGAAATGTAGCATAAAAATTGAACCTACCTGGGGTGAACAAGAAGTCATAAATGATAGATCAAAGTCAGTTAAAACGACATGCCCATCCCTCTGTAATAGAATGTTTTCAGGCTTGAGGTCCCGATATATAATTCCTGTTGTAAGTCAAAGGGAAGGGAAAAAGAAAAGGCAATCAACAAGGCTTCAAAACAGATTCTAGGCTAGTAAGTACAAAGTCTTGTCTATATCAAAAGATCTCCATTCATCTTCTTTTTAGTTTTTCATGAGCAGTATCTAGTATCTAATTTTCTCTGATATCAATGCCTAATACACAATAAATGATAACAATAAGCAGCTAACTAAACAAGCTCACTTTACTTTTCTACTGATCAAGCTAAAAGAAAGTCTCAACACCATCTGAGCTTTGCTTAATTAAACAAGCTAAGGAAAAATTAACTTGAAGGTTGAGCAAGACTTATCATGAAGTTTGTACACTAAAAAGCAAAAAATTATTTTGTGTATGCTCTATTTATTTTATTTTTCAAATATGCATATAATACTGTTGATTTGTGGGTGGAAGGGTTTAGTTTTTACCTCATCTCAAACTATTGATTTTAATTACTATGAAACTGGGCGTTGTTAAATGGTCCTTTTGACTCAAGGAAACATATCTCAAGACTTTTATGTCCTAGAATAGATAACCTAGACATTAATGTATATACTATGTTCTCCAGATCTACCTTCTGTACATAACAAACAGCACTTGATCACATGCAATCATAAAGAAGAAGATGCGGGAAAACAAAGGACATGATGATTTGCTCCAAGAACCTTAATGTTCATGAAGAATAATACAGTGTTACCAATTTTGAAAAACATTTGGCAGAATATCGTTAGTAAAGTGAAAGTTCAAAAAGAGATCAAACTATGATTGAAAGCCAGTAAACTATAAGGAAAAAATAGTTAAACAGATAAAAAACAAGCTTCACTACAGCTCTAACAGAGTTTGATAGAAGTTCAAGTTCTTTAATGTTAAAAACATTGGTAGGCAGATTGAGCAAGATCTGTGCAGAATGAGATACCTAGACAGTGGAGATACTCCAACCCAATAACTACCTCTGCTGCATAAAACCTGAAGAGTTAATGAGTTAACCTGCAGCATTTGTACTCTGTGCATATGAAGAGAATTCATATTTGGATGCATATAACATGTGACACCAAGATTGCCTCAGCATACTTACCAAGACAAACTTGCGATTTTGCACACGAAGACACACATCATTGAACTCAATCCGAAGAATAAGATAATCAGTGCCAAGAATCTCAATAACCTTATTTTAGAAATTTTAGCTGAATACCCATAATCATATTCACATATAAGTTGCAGAATCTCAATAACAGATACACTTAAAAGAGAAGAAGTACATTGTTCCCAGAGCAACAAATTACCTTGCAGATTCTTGTTTAAATAATTTCATAGGCTGCTTATCAAGCAAAGCAAATAACTCTCCACCGGAGCAAAAGTCTGTAATCAGACAAACATGCGTAGGAGTCTGAAGAGATAGGGAAACATTAATGAGTTACTATCCCAGAATTTAGTTAGCTAAATTCATGTATTTTAGAAGGTTAAGTAGCATTTGAGATTACAACACAAAAACACATTTATAACTTCAAAAGATTCCTTGTGCTAAAAGATTTGCTTAACTTCATACATCCCAGCATCAAATCTTTTGTTCACCAACCACAATATTTAGACCAATATCAAGTGAAGACCCCCAAAATTTTGCTTTTAACATTATCTAATACGGAGCATCAAGCACTAGATAAGAGACTTCCAAAACAAGGGAGTAAACCAGAAATTTAAAATTAAGCACAAAGTGCTACACAAACAGACGAAGGCTGAAAACCTTTTGTTGTCAATAAAATGTTTTTAGATATGATGCTTTTGAAAGCTTGAAGCATACATTTCCAAACTTACATGAGAAAACATATGCATAGGGTTCAATAAGATGAGATGTATTCTTTGTTAAATTATTGAATCAAGTTTAAGCAAGGCAGGAATCCAACAGTTTCATACTATACTGGCATCCATACAAATCAACCATAAATAAAATACTACTGTGACTTATCCTAGTGTCTACTAAACAGGTAGAAGACTTGGCAAAGGAAAATGAAATTTTGGAAGGAAACAGGAGTCAAGACCTCAAAAGAAGTGTAGAGACTTGGAAGAAAAGAATGATCCAGAAGTGATAGAATTTCCCTTTCAAGGCATGCTCGATGAACCTACAAAAATAATAGTTAGTATCGTTCCCCTAACATAAGTACTTTACAAGTTCAAGCATGATTATAGCCGCAGAACTGATAAATAGCGTCTATTTCTAAAAGATCATGACAGCATACCTTGTTACGATTCAACATTACTGATTTTTCCATTGCCTTCATAGCATATAATTCTCCTGTACCTTGCAGTTCAACCAGATGGACACTGCTAAAACAGCAAATAAAATATTGTCCCTGTATGAGTGATGTAGAGTCTTTTTCATTCATAAGAAAGCACATAAAACCACTTAAAAACACAACTTTAATAATGCACACACACTCACGGGCTGGTGCACAGACTAATGGAGAGGCATTAGAGGGAGTTGTTTTTTGGAAGTGAAAAATGCCAGGTTTACTTCCAACAGATACCAAAATCACTCCAGAAGACAGAATACAAGGTTAGATGTCTAAAAGATCCGCAGGAGTCCACCAGAATTTGATGATCAAACAAAATTCCATGTCAGCAAAAACATTAATTTTTTCGGGGAATGGGTACAATACTGATTTTTGCAATTGCATTTAGATGCAGCAACCTCCTACTTTTACCAAATTAATGAGAAGCGAACTACTGTACCTGCCAGTATCACCGCAGCCTAAAGGTCTTATGGGCTTGAAGTGATGCAAACCAATCTTTTCACCAGAAGAAGTGATCTTCAAATTCCAAATAGTTATTAGGAAAGATTCCTAAAAGAACCAGCTTAAAGCAATAATATGGCACACAAAACAAACAACTCCACTTTTTGTGGAGCATAAAAAAGATAAGGGTGTTGTGTTGGACAGGCAAACATATGCTAAAGGATACTATGAGAAATGAAAATACACGAGATAAGGTAAAAGTACCTCTGCTTGAGAATATTATAAGGGAGTGATGTCTAAGATGATTTCAGTGCATCCAACATAGGATGTACCAATGCACACAAATGATGGGCAAAATATAGTAGGATGGAAGAGGCAAGGGTAGACGCAAACATACACCAGTAGAAAACAGTAGAAAGATATACTTTTTCAGTTTTTCTTTTGTAGCTCATGGAGGAACTAGCCTAGAACCATGCTATATGGAGACACAGTTCTTTTAGTCAATCCCAACTACTTGGTATCAAGGCTTAGTCAATTGATCATTTATTGAAATAGCAATGAGAGAGTGATATCCATTCTCCTTTATACTTTTGGAAGGAAAGGGGAGGGGGTGTTTAGAGGAGAATATTTACTGCCTGCCTACATGTATAGATCATATGTTTCTGCACACGTCATTGTGGCTGGTTGCCCCTTTCAAAATTTCCTGTAAAATTTTCCATATCGAATGGAATAGAAACACAAAAGAAAGTACCTTTTGTATTGCTAACCAAGAAGGGCTATTCATTTTGTGTGGCCGTGGAAAAACAGGTCGAGAATGAATAGCCCATAGATCTTCTGGTCTCTGTAAATGTTTTACAGCAGGATGTTTTCATGATAATGATCAGTACATTGTTTCTACAAACGTGACATTAGATCAAATTCTAGTGAAAAAATCAAATAAACAAAATGGGAAATTCAGCAAATGCAAATAAATATAAAACATTCTGAAAATCATGATATATATAAAAAAGAATTATATGATAAGCACAAGTCATAGTTTTTGACAAATTACAAGTAATGCTAAAAATGCTTTCCTTGTCAAAACACAAAGCACAATTTTAAACTTTTATGTATCCCCGAATAAATGACATAGGCATGTACTCATACTACATTTTTCAACTCTATAATGGTGTGTGAACCCCCAAGTATATACATGCAATGGGTAGAGAACAGAAGGGAATTAAATTTGACTGAACAAAAAAAAAAGCAACAGTGACTTTCTGGAATGGAGAACTGACTATCAATTGAAATATAAAATTGCAATATGTATCTTCTTTTTGTCTCTCCTTATTCAGAAGTCTCTTTAACAATGAAAATCTGGAATAAATTTTTACTTAGAGGTAGAATTATAATCAACATTTTGAACATAAGTACATAATATTGTTTAATGAATTGACTTAAAACTGATGACCGTTTTAACAGAAAAGAAAAGAGAATACCTTACCAAGTTGGCATCAGGTAATTCTCGAACAGCTCCATCTACATTTTCTGCAGTAGCTTTTACCTATAATAGAAAAGACAAAGTGCCAACGCAACAAATGAGAGTGCAAGATAGCATTTTTCACAAGTAACATAAATTAATCAAGAGTGATTATGGGTCAGATAAAAGGAATCAATAGAGTAATTACAAGAAACGGCTGCTCATACTTAATTAAAGGAAACAATTATTCGGTAAATACTGCATGACTGATTAACTATTTGACCAAATGGCAAAACTCTCAGGCTGCCTAAAGAACCATAAGTTTTAGATTAATAGTTGTTTCTATGTGATTATTAAGGCTCATTTGTTAACTCTCTCCCCCAATCAGATACAAATGGGAAACATAACATGTGATTTGTTGGTCTATGTTTTTAGAAAATGAGGTTATATCTACCACTAGTTAAATGCAAGGTTACACTTTACAGCCTGAACAACCTATCAGAAAAATTAGTGTTTGACAGCATCAGGAAATCTAGACTATTTCAAGAGGAAATCAGGAAATCACCAAAAGAGTAAAGTAGCAATAAAATAGTAAAGGAGAACACAGACCATCTTTGCACTCTGTTGCTCTGTTCGCTCAGAAAGGCGGTTTCTTAACGGTTCAACATGATCACTTCCATCTAATTGGACACCAATGAAGTATTGAAGCTCACCCTAAGGAATACAACCAAATCAGGAGATCAAAGTCACTTTACAAATTTCACATAGGAAAACTTTCAAAATCAGCAACTATTTTGTGCGCGAATCTGTGAAGTTAGGCATCTATTGAGTAAGATTCTTGTAACCACCTTTTGGTCACGCATAGGTTGCAAATGGAATAAATTCCAAAATTTCGTCCCTGCAAGCAGTACAGTCTTAAAATTCAGCAAGCTCGTAGCATAAGTACACATTGTTTATCTATAGTCTTGATGGAGAAAGCTTAAGAAGCTTCAATAAAAATACTGACTACAAATGAACAGTAAATGGCATATTAGAACTCTCAGCTAATGATTTTAACATTTCCAGCATCAAGTAGAAAAATTTTTGGAGCAGTTTTTGTGCATTTCTGTCATCAGAAAATCATCATGATTAGGAAACAAACCACTCTTGGTGTAGTTTATGAGCTGCACAGTAATTTCTCTTTGTTCTCTAATGGCATCTCGTATCTTTTGAACGGTTGCTTGATCTGTTTCTGGTCCTTGAAGAAACCTGGATTGCGAACGTTTCGAATAGAAAAGGTAAATCACCATGTCATGTGTGATTTATTTGCCTATGGTATAAAAATTTATAGCTGATTTTCCACTATTTATGACAAACCACAGATTCTTACAAGAAATTATGAAAAAGGTGAATGAGGGAGTGAAATGTATTGACATTATAAGTTAGAAACCTCATTAAATGAACTCTATATGGATTTTGCACGAATTATCCAGGTAAAGTGTCAACCTTTGAAGGAAAACTGGGCCAATTAGTATTACAATTTGAACAATTTTCATCAACTCTGAGTATCCATGTTTCCAATGCCTAAAGTTTAAAAGTTACAATCTCATGTTGATCTAGCTTAGAGGGAGAAAAAGCTTACGACTTGCGAGAATTACAGTCCAATAAACATCTCGACTAAACACTATAAGGTACAGAGTGAGTCAACATCCATATGTAACAAGTAGTGGCAGCTAAGCACACTGGAGAAAAAGAATTAAGAGAAACAAGACAGAAATTTGACATCAACAGGAAAAGACCCATGCATATTTCCTATATGAAAATATGACTCGTAACCAGTATTCTGGGACTCAAAACTCACATAAAAATAAATACAAGCACAAAATGCTGCAGACAACTAGCACTAGAGATTATTTGAAGTTTGAAGTTCATACCTACAGTTTCTTCCCAATATTTCTTCACGACTAAATTCTGTCAATTCAAGAAAGCTATCTGAAGCAAATATCTGCACAAAATTTTCACACTTACTCCACCAACTTGATGTAGCACAGCAAAATATTCAATTCATGTGACTTGTTCCCAACTATTGAATTTTTTCCTTTTAAGTAGGGGTTGCTAGATTCTGTGAATGGTAAGACATAAAATTAAAACCTTGCAGCCAAACAGAGGCCAGCAGGAAACAGTACCCATGCAAAATGCCTCAGAACTTTTTATCAAATGGTCATCATAGTTTTATATCTTAATCCCGCATCACATTGAGGTCAGTCAGATAAAGTTCATTGTATAAATAAGCTAATAAAAGCCATTGAAACTGCAAACCCATGCAAAATCAAAATGACAGCGTCCCTCCGTGACACAACCTTCTTATGAGGGAACAATGGAATGAAATTTCAAAACAGTCATCATGAAACGTAGTTGCCACTTGCATAGGTATCATGGGAAGGTGATAAGTGAGAATTGATATTATAGTCATGTTCCGTCACTAGATTGATATTCTGAAATCAACAATATTGAACATGGAACATGACATTAAAATCTATTAGACTCATCTTACATTCTAAATGGATGTATTAGGACAACCAATGAAAGTTATTAAGATATCAGTCTTACAATAGGATTATCAGGAAGTCTTGGATCCGTTATCACAAAATTCTTTTCAATGCGCTCCAATGTGGTTGCTAGATCAATTCCTTGACGTATATCCCTTTCTCTTTCAGAACGATCCCAACTGTCAGTACGTTCTATATCTTTAGTCATCAGGACCTCTGGTTCAATAATTGCCTTGTTTTCATGCTTTTCAACAGAGCTGGATGATCTGCCTCTAAACCTGCAAAATAATAGATATTATCTTCCTGAAAGAACAATTTCATAGTTGGAAGACTGCTACCACATGAATGCAGAATATAAACCGAAACAAGCTTGTGTAACTTTATTCATATTCTAGATCCAACACCTCGGGAAATAAACAGAATTTCCAGGAAAAAAAATGAGCAAACGGTAGACTCCTGGCACTACTTATTCCTAGGTTGTAGTCCATGATGGTTCACATTTTTATCTTTTGGAAAAAAAAAAAAAGGAAGAAAAAAAATAAACAAGCTGTGCATGTTAAACTAGGGAAGACTAACCCCATCAAGGAAATGCGTCCTGATATTCTAGATTTCTTCATTGGCTCCGGCTGAAAAGTTGCAGCACCTAGTTCAGCTAAAGGTGTGCTGAAATTCTCAGTTTCAGCAGACTTAGGAAGCTCATAGTCGAGGCTGAAATTATCCTGCTCCGGAATCCTGCCAGAAGCATCAGAACTGGCTGTCCGTACATGAGATTTCGGACGCTTCAACGTTTGGACCACCTCTGTGATGGAACCCAGAGCCTTCTCCTTCTGACGAGCTGATCCCCCAACACATCAGATAAATAAAAAATGAAGAAGAAAAGAAAATCAACAGAAAAAAGAAGAAATAACAACGAAGCAACTCTTTAAGCTACCATCATAACGAATTAGGGATTTCGGCAACCCGTTAGGCCGCAAGGCCTTGTCATTGACGCCTTCCGTGAACTTGCTGACCTCAACCTGCATCCTGCACGGTCAAGACCAAAAAATTATAATGGAATTTCAATTGGAATATAGTCTCTGCTGCAACAAAAATGGAAAACCATCGCTATTGGAATCAGAATCCTCGGGTTTTGAGCCGTATTAATCGACGGAGCTAAAGGAGAAGGGATAAAAGAGAGAGAACGAACCCAATGAACTTGATGGTGTTGCCATTGTCGTCCTTGATGGGAGTGACGGTGAGAAGGTTCCAGAAGGGGGTGCCGTCCTTCTTGTAGTTGAGCAGTCGGCCGCAGTAGCTTCTTCCATCCTTCACCGCCTCTCTGATCTTCGCTACCTCGTTGACGTCAGTTTCTGGCCCCTGAAGAAATCGGCTGCAACAGAAAGGAAACCATAAATCCCCGCTTCCGGCCTCAGATTGCTTCGTTGCCACATTGCTTTGTTAAGCTCCAACGGCCATGGCGCCACAAATTTAAGTGGAGGTTACACAGGATAAATAAGACTTCTTGTCTATTTAGCATTTTCCTTCCGTTAACAGCCACAGGCAGCTTATATCAGGATTAAAATCATTGTGACCAGCTCAACATTCAAATTCGCGATTATTTTGATTTTGCTCATGCACAGTTACTTTGGTATTGCATTCTACCTCGTTAAATTTAACATAGTCTAAGAATTTTATTAAAATTTCTCGTACTAGATAATGTGACAAGTAATAATTTGAAATAAAACTATGTGCAAGATGAGTTTGAATTTAATTGCCTCTGCCATGTTATTCACTGAGAAAAAGTCCAAGTATAGTTTTAATATATTATCCATTAAAACACACAAGATAAGTGTAAAACTTGTTTAAAGGATCTTATTTTATTGATATACAGATTAGTTTTTTATAGTCCCTAATTAAGACATGACTATAAATCTACATAAAGTAATGTTTTGTGCATTATAATGTATTTGTATGAGATTTCTGCCTATGTATGTTGCCCTTTTGTCCATAAAACATGAATCTTAAAATAAGATGAGTTTGTTGGGCATCCCCTACCATCCCTTCCTCTTGATGGGTCATTTGACGGGTACAAAAATTGATGTAGCTTTGAACCTGAACTTTTTTAATTACCCAATAAGGGAAAAAAAAAACGGAGTAAAAGAAACTGTGGTTACTAGATTTTGGCCCCAAAAAGAAAACAAGTTCTAGTATTACCAGTTTCTTCCAATAACCTCGCTTGAGGAGTAGCCAGTCATGCTAAAGAAGCCACTGCTAGCATACATTATAGGGCAATCTGGCTTGGTTGCATCAGAGACAACAAAAGTTTGCCGCAGTGTTGCCAAGGCAGCCTTGACCTCCTCTGACGCCCTCGGAAAGGCACCCGAATCCCCAAAACTTGATTCCTCCGACGTCCTTGCAGAGTCCACGGCAAGTCTCTCTGACGAAACCTTGCTCCGGTCTCCCTCCCCCGGTGTCTTACTCGACCTAGAAACAGCCTTGAAGCGGCCCTCCCCAACATCTGATCTCACAAGAATACCCCATTCTGCTGTCCTCTCAGCTATGCTAGCTCCTGTTAGAATCTGATCCGATGACTTGCCGCCTGTTTCTTGCAAAGCAAGCTTCTTGTCCCCCAGGTCAGTTTTCTTGGAATTGGAATTGCTGTTGCCTTTAAGGCTAGAATTAGAGGTAGGCTCCACCCCAAATGCCATCCATTTGTTCACTTGCTCCCTGGAGGAAGGACTAGAACTAGACTCAGCTCTTGATGCACCTTCCACTTGAACTCGCCTCAATTGCGCAACATCCGGTTTAGTTTTCGGCTCAAAAACATCAATCGATCTCCGTTCCATCTCCGGCAAAACACCAGCCTCAAGCTCGAGCAGTGAAGAGAACAAGTGGGCATATATAGTCTCAAGGACAGGTGTAGAACATGATAATGCTCCTAGATACAGACACATGTTAAGTTCAACTGTAGTCATAATTCAAGAACCCCCACTCAGAGGAGCCAATTTCCATTCTCATGTCAGACTCGGTTGACAAGGAATTAAATTACCTATTAACACATTAAAGTAGAGTAACCCATTTGAGTGGTTGCAAATTCCCGGCCCGGCATTGTTTGAGGATAGATTTCGCTTTCCATTTTAATGATTTTCCGTTGAGACCCTTCTGATATAAATGTGAAGAATTGTCATAAAATGGGACAGCAGAATGTAGCAGGACCACAAATGTGTGTCAATAATGGTACGGTCTTGTTTGGTTCCACGTTGAATACATGGGGATCGAGTGATGGGTCATGGGTCTATGTTATGTTTCATGAAGCTTCAAACAGTAGGTTTTAACTGTAAAAGCATTACGGAACGGTAACATCTTGTTTGCAAAATTACGTTTTTTTTTTTTTGGGTGCAGTCATGTCCTTTAATTTTGCAAACTTTTTGTGGTATGTCGCTCGAATTTTCGTTTATTATGGGTTGCGGAATATGATACAAAAGTTTTTGCAAATTTATTATTTTATAGTACAAAATGTCATGGTATTTCTGCTGAATTTTTATGAATACTTTATCTGTTTACCATGATATACCATAGTATTTTGTGTGGTTTGTACCTTCGTATGTGGTTTGCTGTGGTACATGGATGAGATAATTTTTTTTTATTTCTTATTAAATACTATATATAAATATATAAAATGATAAAATTTAATTAATACATATATTTTGACATGAATATTAATTTTATTTTCTATTTACAAACAAAATTTAATTAGTATTTAGAACATGCAAGTTAGGCATTAGAAGTAAGAATGTTACTTTTGTAGAATAAGCTACAATGGAAGCATCATAGCTTGAGTTACCTAAAAACTCAATATGGTATTTGAAACTGTATTGTTACTATTAGAGTATTTTTTTTTCTTTTTTCTCATATATCAATAATTTGTTCACTAAATAATATTTATTTTATTCTATATATTCTATTTTTTATGTTTCTTTTTTTTTAAAAAAGTATTGCCTTTCATATACATTTTATCCATATTTTTTAAAATTATGATGAAAATGACTCGAATGCATATGAAAAAGTGAAAAAAGTATATTTAATATATTTTATCTTAAAATAATATTTTAATTTATTTTTCATGAAATCGATAATGGTATTTGGCTTGGTATACTGTACAATATACCTATAATTTACGAGGTGCATCATACCAAACGATAGCAATATTTAATACCTTAGGTACATTTGTTATTAAGGCCATTTCCCTAATAGCATATTGCTTCTATAAAAGCCTCATGGAGATTGTTTTCTACTATACCCTCCGATTAAAGGTATTGTTAGGTGCTAGAGTGAAAGGCTCTTCTAAATGAGCATTTTCACAAACATAAGATCATATGATCAAACTCAAAATCTCTTATTAAAGGTGTCACTTAGACCTCTTATAATGAAATCTAGTATTATGTTGTGAATAAAATAGTTTGTAGATGTAAAATAGTTTATGGTGAAACCAAAAATAGATTATTTAGGGTTCATCTTATGTTAATTTGTGGACTTCAGTTTTTTTTTCTTTTATTGTGTGTCTCAATCTTATATTAATTTAAAAGAAATTTGATTGCTAATGCCTATGGCGAATCAGAGAGTTAGATCCTAAGTTACAAAAAATGCCAGAAACAAGAGTAGGGAGTGGAAACAAGAGCGGGAAAATATCATTTTCTTTAACTTAAATAAGTAAAAATGTCATAAAATTAAGCATGAGAACGGAAGTTGTAAACAGGAGCAAAAGCACAAGAGCAGTAGTAATGACTTAAAATAAAAAAATTATGTAACATACATTAGAGCTAACTCACTAATCTTTTTGGTGGAGATTTTTTATGAAACTGGGTTTGTGCAATCAGAGCCACAGGCAAGCAGATAGGCCAAGAGATGTGTGTTCCACTTTCAGCTGGGGCTATCGTTTTTCGTGGTTCCTGCTTGTCTCAACTCTCACCTCACCATGTATATTCAGTTACCTTTTTCTTTCAAGTTACAATTTTTTTAATTTGAAGATTTGGTCGTACTGACATTTACAAAAATTTGAAGTGTGAAAGCTGAAAAATTTTAAATTACAAAACCGAGCCTTTAAAGAAAGCAAACAAAATAGAGCCTTGAAAGACATTATCTAGTATTCAGATATAAGTTTGTACAGTATATCTACGTCTCATCTAAAAAAAGAAATCTGAAAAAACGAAACTATAAAATCAATCTTAAATCGAAAAAAGAGAATGTCAGTTATTATATGAAACATCACATGTGGACCTTGTAGTGGGCTAAGCCCATGCTTTGATCAGTCCAGTCACTTGCATCGGGTTTGCACAATCCCTTGATTCTTAGAAAAAGCTCGTCAATAAGTCCATATTGGGGAGCCCGTTGAACAGAAGCCCACATATAGAACTTGTCTTAGCTGAACAAAATAAGGCCGAACTACACAATTTGTCCCCAAACTTTGCCAACTCGAGCGAGTTGGTCCAAAACGCATAACTCACTAAAATTGGCCCCTGAACTTTGAAAAGCTATGTAAGTCCAATTACTACAGTAACAAACAAACGTCATCTAGGGGGAGGGTGATGTGGCAATAGACTGAATTGAAAACGGACTGTATAAATTTAAGTGATTAATTGTTTAAAATATTATATGGGGGACTGCATTGAAAAGGGGGAAAAGAGTTTAATAACTTTTTAGTAGTTGATCCTGAAGCTTATCTTCTTCCTCAAAGAAAAAAGAGAAATAGAGGTACCATCGGACGACTTCTCCTCTTCCTGGGGCTCATTTACGTTTTAGCCGGGGGGGCAAAGAAACGAAGAGAGTGGTTCGAGTTTCTGGCTATGGGGAAGAGGTGTTGTTCAACCCAAAAGATTTGCTCCTGCAAGTCTTGGGATGAATGGCCAGACCCGGGTTGAGCTTATTCATCCAGCTCAGTGACCTAACAACCAATCCGCCAAACCCACCATGGATTTCTCCTTCAAACCCGACCTCCGATGTCAAAACCCTCCGATTCAACAGCCCTCAACTAAATCGGTGGTCTCGGGCCCAGGCTCTATGATCGGGCTAAAAATTGAAGAAGCCAAGTTGCTGCATCGGCGCTCTTGAACTGAACTTGCCTGTCTCCAAGAGTACATGGAGTGTCTCAGAGGTTCGGAATCTTCATTTTGAAGACGAAGATGACTTGTATGCGGCTAGTGGGAAGTCCATTTACATGGGCTTAGACGGAATCAGTTGGACAGCGGAGCATTCCGTTGATGCCACTTACTCCACCTCAACCATCCATTACCACATCACCCTCACCATAAAACGCCGCCCATTAGTTACTGTAGTAATTAGACTGACTTGCATAATTTTTCAAAATTTAGGGGTCAAATTTTAGTGAGTGGTGAGTTTTGGACTAACTCACTCAAGCTTGCAAAGTTTGGGTTGTTAATAGTATAGTTAGGTAAATGAAATAACAAAATAAATATTTTGTTATGTTTTCTTGAGTACGTTTTATATACGCTAGCATTTCATTTGTCCAAAAAAAAAAATGCAACATATTTTATTTTTGGTCATTCTAAAATTTACAATATTTATGTATTTAGTAAATTATTTTACCATATTATCTTTCAAATTATTATTTTAGTATCCACTTTTTTTTTCATTTTTCTTGATTTACAATAAAAAGTGAAGAGTAAAAGTGGAAATACTACAAACTTTTTTACGTTTCCTTAACTTTTATGTCAAACCCAAATGCTTCATCTAAAATGGGACAAAGAGAAAATAATTTTTTACAATTCAATTTAGGACAAAAAAATGATTTCCCAACTCCCAAGTGAATTCAGTACCAATTAACCTGTAATTTATTAACAATGCTTGAAATTGTAGCATATAATAATATTTATTGTATGCAAATGCTTCTGGTGATAGATTTTTTTTATTCTTTGACCATCTTTATGGGGACTAGGCCTACCACAATGATAGGCTAAGCTCACTCTGCTTGCCTTAGTTTTAGTCAAATTTAAAAAACATTTCAAATTCAATGCACAAATTCAAATAACATGTCGATTTACCTATTACTTAGTTTAGTTTTATTTTTTTCTTGATTTAAGTGAATAGCTCAAGCTCGACGATTTGAAGCTCATGCACATCTTGTTTATTTCTTTTTAGTCCAAATATGAATAAAGTATCAAATTTGATAAACATATCAAGCCAAATATAATTAGCTTACTGCTCACCTCACCTCGGGTCAGCTTATTTTTAGCTCTATTTATAGAGATCAAATTTTTTATGTGACTGATCACAAAAATTCTTATTGTAAATTATTTAATTCCCAAAAAGCTATTTCAATTAAAGAAAATATAACTTTAACCATGACTTTGTGTTAATTACCCTTAACCAAATCCAATTATGAGTATTAGTTAAAAACTAACTAAATAATAATGTAGAATGTAAATGAAATGGAATAACTAATTAAAAGCTAGTTGAAAAAGAAAACATAAATACAGGAACAACCGTGAGCCAAGTATCGAAACTTCAATGGTTTATTTAACAGTGCAGATGTTGTGGTCCATAAAACATAAGAGATCTAATGGGTGAAAATGGGTTGGGCATCGTGACACTGACACTACAGTATAAAAGGCATTTTCCACTCTACCATCGAAAATACTAGAGAAATTAGACAGAAGACATCCTGGTCATGAGCTCAGTTGAAGTCAAAGCGAACCAAGATCAACTCTTGGATCTGAACATTAATATGGCAGTTGAACTAGCTCTAGCAGCCTAGTTGTTGATCTAGAGGTCAACAAGCTCATGCTTTACAACATGACACATCTTAGGACTTAGCTGATCCTTTAGCAATCGAGAAACCAATAGGACACACCCAAGATCCTTGCTCTACACTAAGGCTACAGAACACTGTCATCCAGGAGTATCTCTATCACTATAACTTGACTCATTTGAGAATAGCCTGACCCAGTGGCTTAGCATGGAACTCCTATCCTTTGCAACCTTCTTTAACCATCTTCTCAAGCTTATTGGCCTTAATACCAACAGCTAGTTCAGCCGCCATAATGCCTGGATCCAACCAAAGTCACAATGAGGATGATCCGGTCTTCCAATAATTTTTGAACTATGGTGGGGTCCATTGAAAGCACCATAAAATTCAATGGGTTGGGTTGGGTTGGGATGCATGGCAGTCGTGAAAGGGACTGCGCTAGAGGTAAAGGCTGGAAAGTTTTGGAGTTGGCCAGAGCTAGAGCTAAGATAACTTTAGAGGTGCAGATTTTAATGTATGATGACACTAAGCAATCTAACTCTCCAACACCAAAGTCTCAGCCCCATCGAACCTTTCCTTTATTTGTCATAAGTAGACCTTATTAACACCACATGTATGGCTCATGTTCTACAAATAAGTTCTCAATGCACCATAGAGTCTAACCTTTCCACCTTCTCCTAACTCCTCTCAAGTTTATCACAAAACAACTTCTCCCAAAACATGTGGGACACGACAAGACAACAAGCTCAATATCTTCATATGTATTCATGCTTCTCAGTCCCACTTCTATATACCCCTTTCCTTTCTTCCAAATTAAAATAGTCTCATAATAGACAACCCTTGGCCTAGTTTTAGAATTGATTTCATCATCAACTTGAGTTCCTTTGCATCTTATGACTAGACAGTAACATAATATATTTCCTTACTTAGAAACACTAAATTCCCCATCAAAGTTAACAAACAATATACCTTGTTAGCCGAAAGATGTATCACCATAAATCTATCATGCTCATCACAATTTCCTCACCATCAGCTTCTCTGTTCTTAAAGGCCCTACCAATATAAGGGATTCAATTAGATATTCTTGACAAATATAAAGTATGCCTACAAAGCACCTTAAATTCCGACAGCCATAGTCCATTGGAAAATTTAACAAATAGAGCCATCAGAATCTTGCTTCAAGTAGTGGCTTGACATTCTAATTGGAGCCATTAGAGAATTTTTTTTTTATGATTCCAAAACAGCTATTCATTGGAAATCGCTATCAAAATTGATTTTTTTCTAGTAGTGTATTAGTTATTCCCTAGATTTCATCACTCCAATAGTTTGAGCGTCAATTTACCTTTTTTGTGGAAAAAGTCCAAAAGATGCATTTTTCATAAAGAATCCTGATTTCCAATGATTTAGAAGGATTCTAGTCTCATTACAACAAAAATTTAATGGGGAGTTCAATTCCCATTAATCAAATTAATGGGTCAAATGGATTAGGATGGTCAAAATGGTGTAATTAGGCTGGGGATAAGGGGGACATGGTGAAAATTGCAGGTTTTTATGACCCATTAGTGATGGGTCAACAGATTTCTTTCTCCCCTTATTCTTCTTTCTCAGCTGGCCAGAATAGATAAGCTCGCTTGTCTCATCCTCACTTTTAGAAACAAAGTGACTCACGTCCTCATCTCTTAATCTCATTGCCTCTAGTCTCTATTATTAGGCTGGGAAGCCAACGGAGGGTCAATCTGTAACAGAGTACATGATCCAATAGGGTAGGCAGCTAGAGCTCTATTTTCATCGAGTAGGCAGCAGGCCGATGATGTGGCGAGGGTGGGAGTCAGCCACGTGATTTGGAAATGGTTCAATTAATGAATCCAAGGCCGGGGGTCAACCGCAAGACCTGGTTATGCATCGGCTGGTGAAAGTGAGGCATTTATAGTGAGGATTACTTTTGTGGTACTAGAGTAGAGAGAAACTTAAGGAGGATGGCACAATTTGTAAATACAATTGAAAATCATGGCCAATTTCAACAGATTATCTTGGCTTGTGTCCAAACCTGACCCAACCCGCTAATAATGAGAACTATTTGATGCAAATTAAACTTAAACAAATTGCCTGTAAAACAGTGACTAATAAGAGTGTTGCTTTTCATTGGCAAACATGACGATGGCCAAAAAGATTTAGGAGATTTATGGTGACCATCTATAATTGATCACCAAGATGGCCACTAGGACAGTTGCCATGGGCAACCATCTGAGCCACTGTTTCAGAGAAGTCCACATTTTGGTTGCTAGACGGTCGTCCAAATGAAAAAACAGTCAACGAATTAATTGTAAGTTGTTTAAATAAAAATGAATATTTTGGAACTATGAAAACTAATTTGACAGGCACTATAAAGAATTGGGTAAATTTAAAACATGGAAACAAGTTAGAGGACCAAGGGTGTACATTAGCTATATGAATTGTATAAAACAACTAACTTTTTTTCTTTTTTTTTTCTCTTTCTCACGTGACATTTTCTAGCCAATACATTTCTCTTTTGCCTCTCTTATCCAGCATAACGCCCGTCATCACTACCGCCTAAGAGCTATTTTCGACTGTCATCCACGGTATCTCTCAAGGATGCATCTACGTGGTTTGATTCCAATTTTCCTTCTTTTTAACTTTTCCTAAATTCTTCAAGTTTCATGTGGATTTTGCTAGATCTTAAGTTAAAGTTTAATTCCTAATGTTTTTTTTTTTGTGTTTTTGGGTTATAAGTTGGTTTCTTAGTCATAATCTTTTGGAGGAAATTATTCATGAGGTGGAAAAGAGTTGATTCCTTTATTTGGTGGCAGTAGCTCCATTGGTGATGGCCTTACCAAAGTGATTTTTGGCAACTATCCATGACTGCCCTCAAGTAGGTGATTACATGGTTTGCCTCTAATTTTCCTCCTCTTTAACTTTTTCTAAAAACTCAATCCTCTAACTGATTCTTTTACATTTTTTGGTTTTAGATTGGTTTTCTAGATATGGTCCTTCAAATGAAGCTGCTCACAGGGTGGAAAGAAGTTGACAGTCTCTTTAGGCGACAGTGGCTTCACCGGCTAACACTGCCACTGTTGATGGCAAAAGAGCCAAATGCCTTCTGAAAAAATAGAATAAATTTCAATATATTTGAATTAATGAGTAAATTTAAATTGTGGGTTTGAATTTAAATTATGACTTGAGATTTTTTTAAAATTTCAATTTAGGTTTTGTTGACTGATGGTCGCGAGCTACTGACTATTCCTAGCAGTTGCCTTTTGCGATCGTTTGGGCGATTGCTTACTTTGGTTTTCAATTTAGTTGCTAGATGGTGGCCATCCCTTGGTGACTGGGCTTTTGACCACTATTCAGCCACTGTCTTTTCAGTTGCCCAAAAGTCAATTTGGCAACAATTGTTCACTAAAAAGTCGATCACTTCAAATGAATTTTGTTGTAGTGTATGGGAGTGCGATAACCACAGTGAGTTAAAGGGGACTTTAGCAGCGAAGTGCACCACCTGAAGGAGTGTGGAGTGAAAGGGAAGTTTTCCAGAGCTCTATTTCTCTCCTGTTTTTTTATTCTAGTGGTTTCCCAAACTTCTCGAAGCTCCCTATGACTTGCTCGACCTCTTGCATTTCTCAGATTTTGTTTCTTTTTTAATGAAGAAGGCAAACTTTGCAGTTTGTTTGAATTGATAAATAATTATCTTCTTTCTCGTATTTGGTTAAATAAAAAATAAAAGGAAAAATAATGAAAGACCACTTTCATCCCTCCACATGTCTCATTATGTTCATTTTATAATCTTCTCAAATTGAGAGGATGATGAGTGTCCTTCTATTTTCATGCTTCAGTTTCTCTTTTTCTTCCTTATAATTACTTTTTTGTGTTAATTTTAACTTGAAGTTTCCTTTAATATAATCATCTACATGACAGTTTGGGACCCACCATGGGAATAACAAGTGTCACTTAGACAATTTTTATTCAAAATAATGTCTGAACTAATGGTAAGGATAAAAATGAGACATACTAGTTGAGTTGGAGAAATTTAATGGACATTTTTACAGTTAAGAAACAATTTAAGGATGAAAGCAAATCTGGATTTCATGGATCTGTTTAATTCCTTAATTAAAGCCTCGCCGGCGTCGTTCCGGGCTCCAACTGCTGTGCATCTTCCCCAAAATTCGCTCACCTCTCTCATTCACTTTACTCTTTCGCTAAAACTAATTCGTACGTTTTAAGTTTAAGTTAGCCTCTAAGGGGCCCAACACCAGAAACATTCTCTCACTCACTCTAGTCTCTAGCCCAACCGTCTTGGTGGCGTGTGGTGTGGCAACATTTTCCAACCGTAAACCCTTGTTCATGTACACCCTAGGCACTTGATTCCGGCCAGCTACTCGGTTAATTTTTTTTACATTTATTCCAATTAAACTGCTTATAATTATTAATTTTAATATGCAACAAATTTTTGAACAAGAAACAATTGGAAATATTTGATTGTACTACATATAGTTTCCAATGGCCACCTTTTTTTTTTTCCTTTTTTTCTGTGATGACGCTTTAAATAGGAAAAATTCATAAAAGAAAAACTAAAATGGAACTAATTAAAAAGCAGTTAAATTTTCAAAAATATAAAATTTCAAGCTGCTCATTTACATTCAATTAGAAGCTACATGTGAAAAAGAGTCACAACACAACAAAGGAAAAAAGTTAAATGGGAAGCATTGAAACATAAATGGTTTTATTTAACAACGTAGAACATAACTTATGACCCAGCAAACATAAGAAATAAATCCAAGAGGTAGAATAGAAATGGGGGTGTAAGATGTCATTATTTCCCCAGAGTTTATTTCTTCAAGTTAAGAGTACTGGTAGTCGCAAGAAGAGAGCTAGCATTAGGCAAGAGAAAGGTGGGCTTGTTCGACAAGTGATGAAACACAATCATCAAACATCTCTTCTATGGACTTGAATTTGAACCCTAAGCTCTTCAACTTGGAAGCGTCCAAATCATAAGTTGGTCTGCCTAACTGCTCAAAGCTGCGTATTATATATTATGACAATCAAGCAAGCGCAAAAATAAATTAACTGCAACTAATGAATATTCTAATAAATAGTAATATGATAATGAAATGAGCTATATATATATAGAGAAAGTGGATGGGGAATTGAACCTGTTGGGGTTGGGGATGGGGAGGGAGGGGTAGCGGGAGGACAAGAGGGCAACCAACTCATGGTTGTCAAGGACGACGGAGCTGCAGAGGTAGCGGCCGTGAGCACCTTCATGCTCGTACACCAAAATGTGGCACAACGCAATGTCATCTATGTGCACGTACCCCATCCGCCCATGCCACTTGAATTGCTCTGTTTCCCCTGTTAATTTTAACTAGGTACATTATATACTAAACCTTGATTTCATTAATTTTCTCAACTTGCAAATTGCAACCCAATTAATTACCTTTCAGCAAGGCTAGCACATCGGAAGCTGTGGCACAAAGGTCAGGTGGCAAGCTCGGCCCAATGGCGAATGAGGGCAGAACCGTAATTAGATCGATCCCATTGGTGTTGCAGAATTCCCATGCGGCCTTCTCCGCCATCGTCTTTGATAGAGGATACCAAATCTACCATTATATATCACAAAAATTAAATTAATGTAAGTATTAATTATTAATTACTCAAATAATCTTTCAATAGTGTAGTGTAGCTAGATAGATGGGATAATATTAAATCAATTATGACCTTAAGCCTGTGACAGAGGTCCTGGGAGCTCCAGGAGGATTCGTCCAATGGTATGTTGGGGTCGATACTCTCCCGGACTCTCACAGCCGAGGAAGATGAGGTGAGAACCACGCGCCTAAGACATGGATTCCTCTTGCATGAACCCAGGACGTTCAATGTCCCCTTCACTGCTGGCTCCAAGATTTCTGTCTGATCGATATATAAAGTTTTAAATAAAATTCGATCAGGTGGAATTAATTAATTAAATAACTTATTAACTTTTCAAGTACTAGCTAGCTATTATATGTATGCCTTGGGATCAGAAGAAGGTTTGAGGACGGGGGAGGCGATGTGGAAGACGCCATGGCAGCCCATGATTGCGGCGTCGAAGCTTCCTTCTTCCATCAGGTCCGCCCTCACAATTTGGAGCCTCTCCTTTGCTCCCTCTAGTCTCCACAGGTGCCCTACTTTCTCCACCTTCCCAGGATCTCTCACCGTCCCCACCACATGGTAGCCGCAAAGGAGAAGGCGCTTTACCACCCAGGACGCCAAGAAACCGGAAGCACCAGTCACACAAACTTTCCCACCTCTCACTTGATCATGATCCATATCATATATGTATATATTTTTTTATATATTAATTCCGATCCAAGTGCAGATGAAATATAATGACGTACGTACGATCGATCCAATATTAGTTGTTCCTGGCCTGGCTTGGTATATATATATATATATATATCAACTGGCTAGCCACCTCTCTCTTCTCCTGCTGCCTAACTACTGTTGTGGATCAAGACGAAGAAAGTAGGTAAACCATCAGTTCCATGCCTCTTTTAGTTTAGGAATACATGAGATGAGAGTTGCCTCGCCCCACAGCCCACAAACGATTCTTTTTTTCTTTGCCTAATTAAATCATGCGAAACTGCAGTAGCGTATGTACGTACATCATTTATGAAAATACAACATGCACGGTAAATGCGATGAATATATAAAATTAATTTATTGGTGTCAGCCAGTTTTGGAATATTAATTAGGAACACACCTCCCGTCCAATGATGGCATTTTCCATGGGCTCTGTGGTTTTTTTGGATTAATTTAAGAAAAATAAAAGTAAATATCTAGATATAATTTAATATTTTTTTATTAATTTTTCCTTTTCAGTAAATGAAGATCTGAACGTTTTTCTCCAGAAAATTTATTGTTCTCTTTTTATCTTTTTTTTTTGTAAACAAAAACAGTACTATTGAGAAATATTGCCCAAAAAGCCAAGTGAGGTTTTTTTTTTTATTTTGGGCAACTAGGCATTTGGAGATGCCAACTAAGGATCCTTTAGTCACCACCTTAGATGGTAATTAATGGTCATAACGACCTTCTCAAATTTGGGATGCTAATTCTTATATGATTTGTGCTATAGTTTACTGATAGTGGAGTATAATTTAGAGGTATCTAATTGGGATTGATGGGCTTGGTCCGCTTGGAAGATGGTGGAGGCTTGGATGGCTAGTGAAACCTATGTCAAAGATAATGTTAAGGACTCTGGAGTTATGTGTCCAACTGCGACAAAGTCTTTATGGGATTTTTAGAAGTAGTACCAATATTTCTAAGATTTTCCACGAGTTCTTGTTTATAAGACTGGTCTAGTACCTTGTTATATAAGGTGAAGGTTTCCTTTTGATCCAAATTCCTACAAATACGGGATTTCATTTCCTATTTAGCCTCAAGCTCTTTTAATGTATCTGTGAGCTAATCTGCAGTAAACCTATGAGCTTAACTCCAATGGGTATGAACAATGGAACTAAACCTAACATGGTATCAACGAAGCCCTTTCTTTTAGTGAAATGAAGTGAAATGAGTATCCTACATTTTAAATTATTAAATGTGAATGGTGTTTTTTTATTTAAGGCATGATACACATGGCCATTCAATGGAACTAAACCTAACATGGTATCAACGAAGCCCTTTCTTTTAGTGAAATGAAGTGAAATGAGTATCCTACATTTTAAATTATTAAATGTGAATGGTGTTTTTTTATTTAAGGCATGATACACTTGGCCATTCCTGGAATGGCCATGTGTATCATGCCTTAAATAAAAAAACACCATTCACATTAACGCATGACTTCGTTTTGGGAGAAAGACTTTTGAAAGCTCAGTTCAGTTAAAAATCAAACTCTTCACATTCTCCACTTCCGTTATTTGACTCCTAAAAAAATACTCCTCATCGTTTGTGGTTCTCATTGTCATGTTAGGACTAATTTTTCCAGATCTCTAGTTGATCAATGCCAAAAAAGGTATAGATATTGGATTTTGTTTTTTATTTCATTTTGTAAAGAGTGAGTTGTCGACTCCTTTCACTAGTGGTGGGGTTGCCTTTTTTTTTTTTTTTTTCTTTTTTTCAATTTCTTGCTTTACATAGTGTGCTCACAAATGTCAAATGCCAAGGAAAAGGGACAGTCAGGATTGTGGAGGATCTCAGGGCCTTCAACTTTAGGGATGTAAAAAACTAGAGAGTAATCCAAACCTCTGGACCTTCAACAATCTCCTAAAAAAAGTCTTCATCCTTTTTTCCCTATACATGGTCAACCCGAGGGTAAAAGAGATAACTAATGAACCTAGGAAGGACCAGTTAGCCATTCATGCCAACTAAGCTAAGGCGAGACAAGTTCCCCCTTCATCACCAATGTCATAACTTTGCAATTATTATGGGATTCCTCTTTCTCAGTTGGCTCCCAACTCTTCCTTGCACATAAAGACTTCATCTAGTTTGTCATAAGGTAGGAACCAAATTCTAACTTGAATCCCTTCTCATATTCTATCCTAATAGAGATCAATTCCCATTTCTTCAATTTAAAACCCAACTTCTTTGGGCAAAACCTAGCTTTTTGCATTTGTTATCACCTTTAAGAGCTAGAAGAAGTGGAAAGAAAAATTCTTCTTTTTGCCTTCTAACCCCAGTTGGGACTTTCCTTATGAGGGGATTGATAACCTTGTCCATGAGATGATTAATCTTCCCACTTAGAGGCAAAGTCTAACGTTTTTGAAGCTACCAAGAAGATTGTAGCATATCTTCATGGTATCGAGAGGGATAGTAGGAAGGATAAATTGTTCCCCTTCCCTTAATTGTATCTAGATGAGATCACACTAAGGGCATCAGGGGAAGCCAAACTTGATCTTTTGCACTCAGGGATGAGGGGGAATTGATAGATGCCCTTAATGGCCTAGTCATCTTAGAAGGTGAGCTAATCAGTGTACTTATGTATTTTTCTCTTGTAATGAATTTTATCATACTAACCTCAATTTTTACTGTGTATGTAGATTTGGAGAACAAATCTATGAAGGCTTTAAAAAAGATGCTAGACTGTGCTTGGGGCTCTTCAAGTAGCCAAAAAGTCTCTAAAGGAGATTGAAAAGAAAGAACTCTCTAAAGCCTTTGATGATGATATTGAGGTTATCCTGCTTGTTCTTGTGCATTGAAACAAACACCAGAGACCTCCTAGTGCCACCAAACTCCAAAGGTGGTAGACGTGACAGGCAATTGCCCTCTAGCCAAGTATAAAGAGATGACCAATGTGCGATCACCCTAACAGTCCCATTTCAGGGGAACCTTCAAATGTATCGTTATTTTTGCCTAGTCATACTAATCTTTTGAGTATAATGTTGTTACTATGGACATGCATATATACATGAAATTATATAAGAACCCGGGTGTTAATCTTCCAATTATGTTGCAGGTAAAGTCCCTATCACATCTCCCCTTCTCTGGCAAAAAGTGACATCAAGAAAAGATGCACCTGCCTATGTAGATGTTGGCAATGGTTGGGAGAAGGTTAGTGAAACCACCGGTTAGGATACTAGTCTTGAAGCTTTGAGTACTTCAAGATGGAGTGCTTGGAAGATTCTTGATCTTTCTGACATATATGCTCAAACTTGAGTTTCTGGAGGAGATGCAAAGGAAGCAGAAGAGAGGCTTACTTTACCATCTATGGAGAACCCCACTTCCTGGTGGCAAAGGAAAAGTCCTTCCTGGAGGATAAGCCTTCACTCTTTCAGGTACTAGATAGACTTGCACTTCCCTATGACCTCCATAACCTCGAGCATGAGACATACCCTTATACAAAAAATGTGAAGGTCACAATAACACACCATGTTCACATATGTTTCTAAGATCTCTTTCTCCCCCCCCCCCCCACACACTATTTCTAATAAGCATGATTATGCTCTTTCTTTGTTTTAGACTTCCATCATTCTAAATAGCATCTCGACGAGGCTGGCGAAGATGGAAGAGGTGAACAAGGATCTATAGTCCAATAGACAAGCTCTCAATGAAGAAAGGATTCTAAACCGGGTGCCACTGCTACCTCATTTGCTTCAGCGACCCATCGCCCACATCTTCAAACCTGTCCATACAAGTAGATGAAGGCAAATCAATGGTTGGGGTTGGGGTTGGCATGAAGCTCGAAAGAGTAGAGGAGTATATTGATTAGGGTGGGCAACATTGGAAAAGGGGAAAATGAGGACCGCGCAAGGGAGCGATGAAAGGACAAAGCCGAGAACAATGAAGGAGTGAGAGCGGCATGTTATCAAAGATTGAGTGACAAAACTATAAATAAATACAAAATAGGAATGTAAAGCCTGAGGTAAATGTAGGTTATCTATAGGGTATTGTAATTTGATCATTTTTGGCATATTTTACATTACCACCTTGCCAAAGAAGTAATGATCTATAACTGATTTGGATAAATATGAGAGATGGAGTTATCTATTCCACCCTGAGCCCCTAAAGCAACACTATTCGCTTAGAAAGATGGGCATTTGTTCAAGTAAAACGCATTCGAATTTTGTTTGACATACCTATATAATCGGCGTGACATTCCGCCAAAGCTCCGACCTTTCCCTCTCTTCCATCGCCCTCACAATCACATTTGCCCCCTCCTTCTCTTCCAATCCCCCCTCTTCCAAAGTTCCAATAAAACAAGCCCCTCACTCTGAGATCGAATGACTGTCCTTTTGTTGGTCGAGATCGGTTCACAGCAACTTGTGACTAGAACGACCCTCTGTCGCGCAGCTGACGTAGCTCTTGTAATTCGCTGAAATTCTATAAATCAGGTAGGTCACAGCCTCCAGGTCGAGGGCCAACTAGGCCCCCCCTCCCAGCTTGTTTCAAATTTTCGTCTTCGTGGTTTGCTCCCACTTTTATGTTGTCATATGTTGTCAAATTTTCGTCTTGTGTTCTGTTTCTTGTTGGAATTTTGAAGGTTAAACTTTTGTTGGTTTAATGGAGAGCTCAGGTTTGCTTGTGAGCGAAATAAGTCCTGTAAATTAGGTTATGGCAGGTCCTTTTTTCCCCGGAAAGAAAAAATATTTTCTTTCGTGGTAAATTATCTTTTTGTTTGGGAGAGAAAGTAACCAGTCGGTTAGTATCATCTGTGGTATATATTTCTGAAATTTAATGGTTCTGTAGGCAAATATATTAAGATTGTTAAATTGTAGCACGAGAAAGAAGAAAGTGAGAGATGGACACTGGTGGAGGCAATTCCCTGCCGTCAGGAGCTGATGGTGTGAAGAGAAAGGTGTGTTATTTCTATGACCCCGAGGTGGGCAACTACTACTATGGTCAAGGTCACCCCATGAAGCCTCATCGTATTCGAATGACTCATGCTCTTCTAGCCCACTACGGCCTGCTTCAGCATATGCAGGTCCTTAAACCCTTTCCTGCAAGAGATAAAGATCTATGCCGCTTCCATGCTGATGATTATGTGGCCTTCCTTCGTAATATAACCCCTGAAACACAGCAGGATCAGCTCAGACAGCTCAAGCGCTTTAATGTTGGCGAAGATTGTCCTGTCTTTGATGGTCTCTACTCCTTCTGTCAGACTTATGCTGGTGGTTCTGTTGGCGGTGCTGTCAAACTGAATCACGGTCCTTGTGATATCGCCATTAATTGGGCTGGTGGCCTGCATCATGCTAAGAAGTGTGAGGCGTCAGGGTTTTGCTATGTCAATGATATTGTCCTTGCTATTTTGGAACTTCTAAAGCAACATGAGGTATATCATCTTTGATATTACGATGCTTACGTGTGTTATACTTTTGACTATGCAACATTTTTGCTTGAAGAAATTATTGTTATTTAACTGGTTTTCCTGTGTTAAGGTATGGTCTCTTTACTTATCCTAATGTCAGGGTTCATTAGTCCATGCCAGTTAAAAATGGAGTAACTCATACCAGAATGGTTTCAATGCTTTCCATTGTTGTGATAAAGTTCTACTCATTAACTTATTTAATGCTTAAATACATCATATTTACATAGTTTTGGTGCCAGAAACAAAATGTCCTATGAGTCATTTTTGTCAAAATGTGCCTCTGTCACGTCATTCATCATCTGCTATTCAATGACTCCCTGTTGATAGTTTCTTTTCATTGTTTTCTAAATCAATGTCTTTAATGGCAGTACTTGAACATACAACAAGCAATCCTTGTTCGTTGTGGTAAATGTTGTGTACCAGTAGTTACCTTTCTATCATTTTTGGACTTTAGAGCCTCTTTCTAAGTGTTAACCCTTTCCATATGATAGGAATATTTTTTTGAAAGCTAATCATTAAACACTCTCTATTGTGCTTGCACTTTTATGTTATACATTACGGAGTTCATTTATTTTAAGTGATTGCATTTCCTTTTAATTCTTTTTTTAGTCCAATCTCTGAAGTAGTAGATTTTTTTTTTGGGGGGGGGGGGGGGGGGGCGCTCAATCCATCTTGAATGTCTATATCAAGTGCTTTTAAGCATGTTTTTTTACTGGAATATAGCCCTCTACACTGATGGTTTTAGCATCTTTTGACCGCTGACCTACATTTTCTAAACTGGAAACTGGAACTCAATTTAGTCTTCAATTCAGAAAATAGTCTCCCAATATTTATGGCTCTTGTAAACCTACAATATTTAGACACGAACTTTCAAGGAACTTCACTTATTTTCAAAGTGACCTATGAAATTTATTTGCTGAAAGTGCAGATTTTTCAATAAGAAGGTTTTCACAGTGACCTATGAAACTTACTTAAGAAGTGTTAAACTAACTCAAATGGTAGAGAAAGGTGGTTGATACATTGAATGAAACGTAAATTTGTGATGCATTTTTCGCAAACTTGAACCCCAATTAGTCATGAAAACAGGTTTCTGTTTGGGTTGACTCTTAGTTGACTTGAGTTGTGAAACAAGTTTTTCATGGTTAGCTTGTAAATTTTTTAGGCATTATTTACAGCTACATGCTTAATTCATTTGGTTACTTTGATCTATTTTGGGCCATTTAATTAGATGACCTTGTAACGGAATGTCCACAATTGTTTTCTTTGCAGCGTGTTCTTTATGTTGACATCGATATCCACCATGGAGATGGTGTTGAGGAGGCATTTTACACCACTGACCGTGTCATGACAGTTTCATTCCATAAATTTGGAGATTATTTTCCTGGTACAGGGGATGTTCGTGATGTTGGATTTTCAAAGGGGAAATACTACTCACTCAATGTACCATTAGATGATGGAATTGATGATGAGAGCTATCATTTTTTGTTTAAACCGATTATTGGGAAAGTAATGGAAGTTTTCAGACCTGGTGCTGTGGTCCTTCAGTGTGGTGCTGATTCATTATCTGGTGATAGGTTAGGATGCTTTAATCTTTCGATCAAGGGTCATGCAGAGTGTGTCAGATTTATGAGATCTTTCAATGTTCCATTATTACTGGTGGGAGGTGGTGGTTATACAATCAGAAATGTTGCTCGTTGTTGGTGCTATGAGGTAAACACTTGGTTAGCATTCACAGCATAAATTTGAATTGTACGGTCATCCTTTGTGGTGGAGGTGTTTTTATCAGAAACTGAGAATGATTAGCTTGTGCTGAATTATTATGCCTTTGTTTTTTCGTGTATGCATTTAAGTTGGATAAGTTCCAATTGCTTATTATCTCTTGTCTTTACTTTCCTGATATAGGAGTTAAAACAAGATACTGTTAGTAGGTTGATTCATCAACTTGGCTTCAGGATAGGAGTTAAAACGAAGACATTGTTAGTGGATGAGAAGAGTGAGTTTTTGGGTAGCATGCATGTTAATATGTTTCATTTCAGTATCTAGTTTAACAGTGTTTTGTTGTTTGAGATTCATAATAAAGTGAACTTTTGGATTGTGAAGCAGGGCTACTAGTTTAAGTGGAGAAATAATGGGTCTGCATCTTCAGCTAGCTACATTAGTTGAATTATGGTCCTCTTTGGAAGGCAATTTTTATTTCTGAGAGTTAAACAATAATGACATGGTTTAGATGAGGAGCAGGCACTCTTGCTTTCTCACCCTCTGGTTGTTCTACTCTCTCATCGGTTCCAAAATTCAAAACTTGCCACTTTTGGATTTGCTTTTACGTGCTTCCTTATATAGATACTACTTTGATTTCATGCACGAGACAGACAGGAGTTGCTCTTGGAGTTGAAGTAGATGACAAGATGCCTCAACATGAGTATTATGAATATTTTGGCCCAGACTATACACTTCATGTAGCCCCCAGTAACATGGAAAACAAGAATAGTCGACAATTACTTGAGGAAATACGTAATAGGCTCCTTGATAATCTGTCAAAGCTACAACATGCACCCAGTGTCCAATTGCAAGAAAGACCACCTGACACCGAACTTCCTGAGGTATGTTTTTCAGCTTCTACTTTGCTTTACTCCCTCCCTCAGCATATATGGGCTCACTCTGCAACCTGGATGGACTTAAAGTTATGCTTCAAAAAGCTTGGAAAGCTGTAAAAGACTTTTCTTTCAATCCTGTCTATTCCTTCCAGTGGCTTTTCAAAAGTGCAACAGAAAAATGCCTTGCCTATATATAAATTAGAAATAACCATCTGGCTGACTCTTGAGTCATTATTATTCACAAAAGATGCTACTAATATGTTCTGTCAATTTGGTTTGCAAACACAATAGTCTGGCTGTACGTGATGTAATTTTTTAAATGTTGAAATGATGGATAATAACCGTGATGATTTTCATACAAAAAAAAAACTGGGCCAGTGTCATATCAATATTTATCTACTTGGGTTTTGGTATTGACATCTCATGAAATAACCCCCTCACCACCCCCCCCCCCCCCCCCCCCCCAAAAAAAAAAAAAAAAAAAAAAGAGAGAGAGACAAGAGTAGTTAGTTTTTGTGAAGCCTCAAGGGCAGGTGTAAGTCCCTCTGAAATCAAAAGAAGGAAGAGTTGATGCAAATTAAAAATACAATCTCATCCCTTAAATAGAGAAATGAAGGTTACGTGAAGCCCAACTGGGCCTGCCCCTGGCTAAATGGTTAGAGCTTGGCAATTGTTTTGCCAGACTGAAAAGAAAAATAAAAAAACTTGTGCATGTCATTAGCTGAGTTTCAAATGCTGCATTCATCCTCAATGTTTCAACCATACCACAATCCCAAATTAAGTCTAAATCTTGGGGTTGAAATTTAACTTTCCAGTTTTCAAGATTATCAAATGTTTTACATTTTACTCGGTTCATTTTCACATGAATATCTGCTCTCTGGAGCTCGGCGTCCTAAATTCAGCTCTATGATTGATAATTTGCAGCCTGATGAAGATCATGATGATGGGGATGAGAGATGGGATCCAGATTCTGAAATGGAAGCTGAAAATGAGCGGTAACTTTCTTTGCCTGGCACTTAGTTGAAGCTCTTTCAAAAACTCTTTTGCAATTTACTAATTGGTTCATCCTTCAGTAAGCCAATCCCAGGTAGAGTTAAGAGAGAAGCTGAACCTGAGACTAAGGATCCGGTAAGCAATGCTGCATTCTTTGTATTGTTTTTTTTTTCCTTCAAGAGGTGTCTCTTCTAGTGATTAGTTCTTATTATTCTGGACCGATGTAAATTGATATGTTGCTGATACTTGATAGTAGCATGACTACTAGCTGTATTTGCGCATTGTTAGGACATCACTAAAGTTTTGTCATTGTTTTTTGTTCATTTTTCTTCACATGAAGCCTTAATTGTTGTGGCTTTCCTGTAGCAGAGACAGAAAACAAATGTTGAGCCAGACAGAATCTTGGATGCACTAAAAGACGAGGCCTCAAATGCAAAGGTGAAGTCCTTGGGTTAAGAACCAAGTTTGGAAAACCCGATACATGTTGTAAATTAAGAGATCATATTCCTGGACACGTATAGATTAGACTAGTTCTTCGTAAATTGCAGAGGAATTCCTAACTGATATGCAGAAGTGATAATTTTTCTCATGACTTTCAGGCCACAGACACAAGTAGTCCAATGGCAATTGACGCATCAAGCCTGAAAGTTGACCACGAAAGCATCAGCAGTGCAGCTGGTCAGATATTCCCAAAATCCTAAAACAATGTTCAGATAGCAACTTTCTTCTCTCTAGATAGAATTTTGTTGAGCATTATGGACAACCACACATTTTTAATCCAACTTCCACAGGTAATTAGTCATTAAATGACTGAGGTTTGAAGCGTTGCTTCCTATGCTTTATGCCAGAGACTCTTCAATGTTTGTGTTTTGCCAACAGGAGAAATGAAATAATTCAGAATATTTTGGCATTTAATTCTTTGCAGATTTGACAATTAAGGCACAATGCCAACCGTTCTTTGTGGTTTATACCCTGGTGTAATTGCTCAGATAAGAATTATTGCTCACATGTAAAGATTATAAGTCTTAAGAATAACATGTTCTTTTCTTCTATAAAAGAACCAACGAACATGGTGATAAATACAGAACAAACTTGTCTTGCTGCACAAGTAAAACTATCCCTGTGATTTTCCAAGTTCAACATCCCTTACTCCAGGCTCACCTTCTTGGTCCTTCAATGGTCTTCTATCTTCCTCTGACTGAGATGCTTTGACAAATGGAGTGGCCCTAGAAGCTGTTTTCTTGTCAGCTTCTACTGCCCAACTGTACACTACCATTCCGACAATTGCAAGGCACATTCCGAGAATGTTTTTGAATGTCATCACTGAATCAAATAAGAGCCAACCCAATAGCAAAACGCAAACAGTTTTCATGTGGCCAAGAACTTGGAATGAGACAGCTGAAAAACGCCCTATGCAGAGATACTGGCTAATGTTGCAGAACACAGCTAGTAAGCATGACAGTAGAATGAAGAACTGCAATATGTTTTTCTTTTGCGGTCAGCCATTCATCAGTCGTACTGGTAGTTTTAGTTTGTTGCATAGATAACAAATAGGGAAATTTTGAATCAAGAAGCATCGGGTTTGAAACTTGAAAAGAGAGAATACTCACAATAGCACCAAAAGATAGCTGATAATCTGTTATCAGTTTACCACCGAGAGAGTAATCAACGAATGGACCTAACAACACAAGGGAGATGGCTTGTATTGGAGCTGTCTTGCTAAGCAATTCAAAAGACCCTATCGAGTACTTCTTCTGCAAGGATCCAATTGACTGTCCACAAACATGATTGATAAAATAATCAGAATGCTTCCGATCTAGATGTCTAGACAGAAGTACTGAAAAGTGATGGTAGATCATTTATGGCAGCCCCATAAACCCAATCTTTACTCTAGTGATAAAAGTTAGCAGTTCATACTCTCTAAGCAAGAGGGAAGCATTACTAAGAGTATAGAAGGGTGCATTTCTTTCTCCTATGGTTTTTCAAGCAAAAACATTCTGGCAGACATGTGACTAAAATTTAGGCAGCATCAGCATTGGTCTATCTGTTTAGGTTTTTGTTTGCCGTTGAAGTGTGAATTAGCAAGATTTTCATACAGACAAGAACACAGCGAAAACAAAAAAGAAATGAATTAGCAGTAATGAGAATTTGCATTATAGCATAAAGAGTTTCGTGAGAAGGATAGGCATATTCACTCTTAAATACGTAACACTTCAACACACACCATTTCCTAGTTCTTGAGTTGCTTTGATAAAAGATTGCAGACTAACTGCTAGGACCATAATGGTCTTGAATATCGGTAACACCAATCAGACTAAGGGGAAAAGATACTTACGATTTGTTGTAAAGATGTGCACATTACTGCCACACAGGCACAAAGAAATCCTTGCATGTTAAACTTCACATCAGTCACCGTACAGACACCCACACCTACAACCACCACAGCAACCGCCAGCTTGACTCTGCTGGAGTAGTGTTTGCCGTTGAGAATCCATTCCAGGATACAAACAACTGGAATCATGCTTAATTTCGAAATCTAAGCACCAAGACAAACAACGAAACACCAACGGATCCAAAGTAAATCAGACAGGGTATCCCAAAAACAAAAGGCTAACAACCGGGACCATAGCGTGATTCATTACCTGATAAAACCCGACTGAATTGAGCATGAGACTTAAGTTCATAGCAGTGATTGAGGAATTGGCAACAATGGAGAACCAGAGAAGCTCCCACATAGGAACATGTTTGGATTCAGAAAGACCAGCAGCATTTGACACGAAACCAACCAAAGCGGTGACAGAGAAGTGGAATCCGGTTAAAGTGGTAGCTGCAGAGCAAGAGGCAACTTGAAAGTTTTGACCTTTTTACACAATTCATGCAACCCAATTCTGAGCCACAAAGCCAAAACAAGAAAACAATAACACTAACTAAACCAAACGACTGTATCATCAGTGCTAGCTTCCTGGGGAACGATTAGAGATCCCAAAATTGGGAAACGGACAGGAGCTCGGCAGATCAAGCAACAAGCCAGAAGGCGGAAAATGCCAAGTAGAAACAAGGAGAGGATAGAGGGAACGAACCAAAGCGGAAGGCGAAGCCACTGGGGGACATGAGCTCCTTGTTGGCCATGATAATGCCGACGGAGCTGACGATGTTCATGGCCCAAGCACCGACGTCGGAGACGGAGGAGGTGGGTTTCTTGGGGGCCTCCATGGCTGATCGGGGAGGGGGGAAATCGGAGGAATGGCAGTTGGCAAATGGTGTGTGGAAGGAGATAGAGAATTGAGGTCAAGACAGAAAAGGAGGGATTTTCATAGGGTTGGGAGGATTGGATTTGGATTCGGAATCAAGGGGAGGAAAATATTTTCACCAGATGGATGGACTGGGACTGGGACTGGGACTAGAAGGTTGACCGTTCTTGTTGACGAAACAATGCCATGGCCTTTTACTTTTCTTCTCCTTTCTTTTATTTTGCCACGCCTTCAACTTTGAATCGAACACGCCAAAATTTCGCTTCTTCTTAGAAGTTGGAGCTGCCCTTTCTTTTTCTGACTTCATTTTTTTAAAATTATCTGTCTAAATTATAAGGGTGAATTTGTTTTGAATCTTTAAAAACAGGTTAAGATTAATTTTTTATATATAGTAATTATTTTCTAAAATTGTATACTTATATATAGAAAGTACTATAGCACTTTTAAAAATATGCTTATAAAAAATGAATCCTTTTTTTTTTTGGTAAATTACAAAAGCTTCTATGTTATTTGATCTAACCTACACTTTGTCTTCTCTATTTTTAAAAACTTACACTTTACCTCATTCTAACATACATTTTATCTTCTCTATTTTTAAAAACCTACATTTTACCTCATACTTCCTTTTTAGTGTTTGACAGTAACTTCTGAAACCTTAAATTAAACTGTCTAATAACCATATTCCAGTAATTTTAAGATTTTTTATATTTTTTATACCTAACCTACTTTTAAAAAATACTGATATACATTTACAGGAAGAAAAAATGCATTTACAGAAAAAAATTTAAAATTTAAAATTTCTATTAACTATAAAAAAATATTGAAGAAACCGTTATTATTGGAAGATGACTATCGTCAATCAGCCATCAGTCAAAATTACAATTAATCTCCTTGAATTTAGTTTAGTTTACAATTATACCCAAAGTTTTAAAAATCTACAATTTTTCAAGATTGCCCTTCCCTTCCTCATCTCTCCACTTTCATTCTCCGTCACCTCCGCATCGATTTTATCCATCTTCGCCGCCTTTTTGCATCCTTATATGACTTCTCCTTCTGCTCTAATATCATTTGCTCCGACCCCTTATCCAGTGCTCCTTAGGTCTTCATTGATGACCTTGCGATTGTTGCATTGAGACTTGCCTAGGCCAAAGCCATCGACTCGGGATCCCTCATCTCCACTCTCTTCGCCAACACCTCCTCCGTTGCCTCCCAGCTTTTAGCCACCAATAATGAGTTCAACTCCGATTCTTAAAATGCCGCCGTAGAGAATGTCAATGCAGTGGCTAACGCCATATGACAATGCAAATATGAAGCCCAGGGGTTGGCCTTGATTAAGCTCAACTCTACCTTCCTTAAGCTTTGAAAATTTTGCTTTGTTTTTGCCAAATTTTTTTGTCTCGAAGATTTGAATTTGCTTTTTGAATAAGAGCTATATAGATCATCTATGTAAGCTATTATTATTATTATTATTATTATTATTATTATTATTATTATTATTATTATTATTATTATTATTTTGCTAATGCATAATATAATTATTTTTTATAAAAAAGTTGAGAATTCACACCTATCTTATTCGGTCATACAAAAGTAAGAAACAAAAATGTATTATGTTCTCAAATCTTACCAGGGAAGAGATCCATTCATATATAAAAGTAATAAAAAAAACACCTAATAATGATATCAATATAAAAAATTGTAAAGTTCATCAAATTATATAGAACTTTGCAAAACACTCCCACCCATATGTTAATTATCTACAATATAATATTTAGTTCCAATTATTTGCCTCCAATTTTAAATGGAGTTTATGGAATAAAATATTTTATTTGACTCATCATTTTATTTTTAAATATAATATATGCTTCTAAGTTTTTGCCTTAAATTTCAATTATAGTTATTGGGGACAAATGCACTATTTGCCCCATTATTTGTCTCAAAAACTAGTTCCTCATGTATTGAATTAAAAATAAAATAAAAAGAAAAAAAAAATAAAATGAGAAATGTCAGAAAAATAATTTATTTAAAAAATACGAGGTAAAACAACATTACTACATGTTTGACAATGATTCTTAAAAATGAGTTATTAGTAATTATTTTGATATATAGAGATTATTCACTCAACTTGATTAATATCAATTGAAACTTTATATTTAAAAAAGGTTGAAAAATATTTTTTAACACTTTTTAGAAAATCTTGGTATTTTCACATAAAATGAGTATTACACTTTATCCCTTTTATTTTATAAATATACACTTTGCTTTATAACTTTTTTAACATTATCTATCAATAAAATTTAAAATATTAGTTTAAACTATACGGTAGTAAACTTTCAACATATATGGTACTTTTTTTAAAGTTAATGGATATTTTAAATTATAATTATTTTCTTTTTACAAATATAGAATAATTTCTTTTAAAAGTAATGATGAAGTGTAAGATAAGAAATAAAGTGTATATTTCTAAAATTTAAAAAAATAAAAAAAGTGTAATGTCACATAAACCTCAAGGAGCAAATTATAACTAACTCCTTGAAAATTGCATGAGATACGGGTGTAGCAGTGAAACTCCATTTGTAATTAGTCCCCTACTATAGCTTGAATTACGTCAGAAGATTCGAGATTGCTAAGCACTCTTGTTAATTTAATTTAATTTAATTTTTATTTTTATTTGAAAGGGGGGGGGGGGGGTTTGCTTCCTCAATCAGGACACCTTCGTTCTTATTTTATTATTATTATTATTTTTTATAATGGAAATCTGGACTCCTTCGTTGATGAGCTACAAATAAACGTTTTCCATGCCCCAGAAAAATTGACCTCGAATTCTATCGTAATTAATTATTTATAACAACAGAAGTTACACAATCACATCACTAAAAAATTGAGTTTTTATAGCAATTTCTCTCTCGATCTATTTATATACTTGAGCACCGAAAAAACGAGAGAGATTTTTTCACGACACTTAATCAGTGTGATGAGTTTAGCATTCAGATTTTTATGAGTCTTAAACTCCATACCATACAGAATATCAGGAGTACCTCAACATTAACGCTAATTAACAATTTAATTTTTATTTGACATTTGTTAGCCATACTGTTAACTTGTTATTGTTGTATGCAACACTTAATTGGTAATTAAATATTGTTTCTTAAGTTGTAACTAGTTTAAATACCCAGCATGCCACAAGATAAAAAAAAAATATAATATAAAATAATGTAATAATTAGTTAAGAAAATACTTCATCCGTCCCATATTTTTTACACCATTTGACTTTTTTACATAATTTGACTTGAATGTATTCATATTAGTACTTGTTAGAAAAAAATTAAAAAATATATATTTGGAAATTATATGTCTTGATTTATTATTTTTATATAAAATTTCTTCATTTATATACTAAAATGTTGAAAATAAAAATTATAAATTAATTGCTGAAAAGTGAATAGTGCAAAGAATATGAGATGAAGGGAGTAATTGATAAGGATATTGTTCACCCTAGTAAATGCTAAACATGTAAATTGAAATAGTCTAAATACCTGTGTGCACCTTTTCTTATGAAAGATACTTTATTCCAATTAATGGTTAACCAAATGGTATCTTACAATCCCACAATGACACAGGTCTTTAAAGAACAACAGGAAGATAAAAACTGACCACTAAAAAAATTACTCGTTCCTGTAACACCAAATGAAAGGAAGTGAATTGGATTGAGCCAAACCCTCCATATAAGTTAGAATAAATTTGGAATAGATAACTTATAAATAACTGAAACAAAACCCAAATAGAGTATGATCAAATAGCAAAAAAATAAATAGTAGACGATCCAATCAAATAAAAGGTTAATTAACCCCTAATAGTAGATCAACTAACATAAAATGTAATATAATGAATAGATAAAAAATATTTGATGCTATCACTCAATTCATTATTCGAAAATACCTTATTATCAATGTCTGTTGTTTTTCAACCCTTGGCCTCTGCCTGACCCACTAACAGTGAAAACAGATCATCCAAATCTGTTTGTCATAAAGCATCATAAAAATCAGACAATGCTCCTGCTAATGGTGATAAAATACATGTATACGCCTTTCGACCAAAATATTAAGAGTAAAAATAACTTATGAAATAAGTTTAAAATATATGAAAACATGAATTATATAAACAAAAAGTCATTTGATGAATCTTTATCAATTTTATAGAACTTGTGAAATTATTATATCTGACTAAATAGAAATAGTGTATTTGCAACCCTAATTGGCCAGGTGGCTTCTTTATTATCACATTCCAAGGGTCAAATACCACTGGCCGGAAAACTTCGCAAAACAGGAAATAATTTCATCCTACTTTGATGAGAGTACATGTAGGGGATGTTGGAAAAACAGCAATGCCATGCTCATTCACCTCTACTCTTGTAAAGACTTATGCCCTATCCAAACCTATTCAAGCCCTCCTCAATTAGCAATGCTTATATTTTAAAAAGATTAAATATCAAGAAATGATATTATTATTATTACGAGCCAGTAGACCATTTTTCGCTTCGAGCGTGGGTAACAATGGCAATACCAAAATTCTGTGCATTAAAAATATTCAGGTAACAATGGATAAAAGGCAAGTGGGAACCAAGGAAAAGACCAACCAGATAAAAAAATGCAGAAATGCAAGGGAAGCTCAATACTTAGCGAGAGCGGAATGGTGGGTCTTCCATTGCTTGTACCGGTACAAAGCTTGAAGGCAGGCAAGTTTGAGGAGGGCAATTAACTGGAAGATCAATTCAAAACGGTATCCTAGCTAGGGTGGCAACCCAAAATACATCATCCTTTCTTTACCAAGCAACATGTTTTTAACTGCTCCTGCTGCAACTGATTTGGACTCCCTACTTCACCTCCCCTTAAAGCAGTTCATTGTAGATAATGAACACCAAAGGACGTATTCTTTCTTTATCTCAACATAAGAACAAAAAGAACAAATAAGTTGCACCTTAATCTCCACAAAAAATGAAAGTCTAATCATGTGCTATATATAGATAGAAACATGATGTCTGCTAAAAATAATAAAAAACATTTGGTAATTATATATCCTAAGACTGTGTGTGTGTGTGCGTATTCTACTCCTACTAATCACCTTACAACTTCTCTACAAACACATACCTTGAGAAACAACTGCTTACTTTGTCAACAGAAACACCTCTACTCATAATTGTATTGTTATTAATTCTTTGGTAAAAGGGACAATTTTGTCACTAAAGTGTGGGGTTCATAGTAGTTTTGACTAAAATTCTATTCCGGAAAAATTTACAACTAACGTTTTCAAAATTATCATATTTGGCACTGTCGTTAGTGACATGTCAAAACATGCTGACAAAGTGATGATGTGGCAGTATTTTGTAAACGTGGAGCACACGTGGAAATGGTATAAAGAAAAATTTGTTATATAGTCACTCAAGTTATTTTTTTTTCCTACTTTTCACCTCAATCTCTCATCTCTAACACTAAAACCATAATCTTTAACTTATCTTTCTTAACCCGCTGGAAATGAAAAGCTAGAGAAGTGCACTAATAAATTCTTTCACCATGATTTTCCTTCAAATAGCTCACGTAATTGCAGCACTTTAAACCCTAGCCTCAGCCCTAACCTTAGCAACCCAAATTCATGAATTTGCTCAACTCCAACGGTATTAATTATTGGACAATTGTTGCTTGCCCACCATGATTGCCGGCCAATTGTTGCTTGTCATGTCTCGTGCGTGATCTGCTGTTATTGGACAACCCTCCACTTCATTTGCCTGTCCTGAATGTCACCACCATCACTGGTATCAAAACTTGATGGCAAATATACATGTTTCGAAAACATTAATGACAAAACTGGTCGTTTCGAAAACATTGATAACAAATATGTCACATATTGGCTGATGTAATTATGGGCTATCTATCTCACCCCCACTCTGACGGAATATTCTTTGTGATAACATAATATTCTTACTGTTAACTGTCATAGTGGTAAATATCTTCCTATTCCCAAACATTGATGACAAATATGTCAATTTTGAAAACATTAGTAACAAATTTCTCCGGAATAAAACTTTAGTGGCAAAACTACTCTGGACCCTATATGTCACGCCCCAAATTGCCCCTGGCCCATCTGGGCCCGATTATCAGATTAATGCAGCGGAAGTTATTCATACTGAAGGGGCTTTATTAGCTAGTTATGAGCACCTACGGCGTGACTCCAGGATCTATTCTGGTACTAGCTTGTTACTTAAATACTTTCAATGTGTTGTCAGGGTGCTCTCCAGGAACGAGCTAATACCTATGTGGAATTCTAGTGTTCCATTTATGGACTTTACCACTTAGCCGGTTACACACACAAGTCTTTAGATGCCATTTCAACAAAATCCAATAAATCCAGATTCACTGGAAGTCTTCCCTTAGTTACACACATAATCAGCAAATCATACTTGCAATTCAAGCAAAGCATACACTTAATCCATTAAGTGCATAGGATGTGTGTCCATCAAGTGTACTAATCCAATGCATGGCAACAAAGAAGCCCATCTCATTTTCAACTTTGAAAACCACATTTATATATCCATGAGCATCAGCCAAGTCTAGTACACATAACATGAATATCCATCATGGCATTTCATCAAAATTCATCCTAAGATAATCATGATCACAAAGTGCATCTAACAAGCATCTCCTACTTGGAAAACATACCAAGGATGCTATATGTCCATAACTAGTTAAGTTTAGGTTTTACAGACCAAGTTCTTATGCCTACCCAAACTTTAACTCATAACCTGGAACTCATTCCAGCTTAATAGACCTTGTTCCCACAACTTCTAAACTCCACAAGCCTGCACAAGGAAGTCCAAACCATTAGCTTGTTCCGCAAGTAAAATATACCACATAAGTCACTTAGAGTCAAATGAATATATTAAGCAACACTAAACTCATACCCAACCCTTTAGCAAAACATAACGAGTACTCTAGTACTCCCTACTTGATCTATCAAGCCATCCAATCCACTTCCTGAAAAAAGTAAAGAAGGGCGGGTGAGTTATAAAACTCAGTAAGGATCCAGGTGTGAGGTAAGTAACTCATGACTTTCATAGTCATATCCGGCTTAAAAAGCCAAAATTGTGCCAAGAACGTAATGGCAATGCCAAATCAGAATGAGGTAATCTCTCGTGACTTTTGTAGTCACATATGGCTTCCAAAGCCTATTCTTAAGCCAAGAATGTCATGGCAATTAAATCCAATGCCAAGAATATCATGGCAAATAATCCTGTTCCTGCAAAGGAAAACACTAAAACAAAGAAAACACAAGATACAGCACAATAGCAGCATCAACAATAATAATAATAATTTGGGTCAGCATGCACAAACAACAACGGTTCAGAGAAGCACACAACACACGCACTCAACCACAAGTTTTCCTGGGCAATCACTACTGCCACCCACTACTGGCACTCCTGGCCAGACTGGCAGTACTGGCACCAATGGCACCCCTGGCACCACTGGCACCCCTGGCAAGTGTCCAAGGCTTTAAACCTCAATTCTCCTTCTTAATCATACCACCCGTTCCCCTAGAGCTCCGAGTTACATAGTAAGTTGGCCATTCTTACTATAAACTCTAACACTTGCCTTTATATTGATTAGCTAATCAAACCATATATATCCACAATTGCCCATTATTCATATCCATAGTTGCCGAAGCAACAATCCTCGTCCAATATGCACTTACGTGCCCAAAGTTGCCGAAGCAACGATACCTCATCAATTATGCACTTACGTGCCCAATTATTAAACTAAGAAAGTAACATGAGCCCTCACACAAAGAACAACTAACCCGCTGCACACCTATGGTCACTTGGTTCTATGACCATCACATAGGGGCATTTATACTCACAAACAATATCATGGAAGTATACCATGCAATAAGTGAGTAAAGGACCCTTACCACCATTGGTGTAACCTTTTGCTTATTGCCTTTGCTTTGCTTTGTTTGTTGTTGGAACTTTGCCATTTCCTTAATGGACCTCACTTAAGGAGGTAAAGGCCCACTTAGCCTTTTTGTGAACTGAGGCCCATATTAACCTTTTCAGGACTTGGGCCTATATTAACCTTTTCAGGATTTAGCCCATTTTCCAATAATGCCATTACGGCCCAAAATAGCCCATTTCATAATTTATGGACCAAGAACACTTGGTTTTCATGCCTCCAAATGCCATGTATACTCATGGCCGAAACCTCCATCCTTGCTTTCCATGGCTTAAAAGTGCCATGCATATAAAGAGCTCTTGAGTTGAGCTCAAGAACAACAATATCCTTCCATGGCCGAAATATCCACTTGATTTCCTTGCAAAAATCCAACATGGCCAAGTCATTAGAGAGTAGCATCTAGCTCAAAATACATGAAACTACCAAGAAAAACTTGGTTCACTTACAACCTTTAAATGGCCGAAACTTGAGCTTCACTTTCTTGGAGTTCGTCTTCATCTTCTTGCTCTTCATGGCTTAGAAATGCCATGCATGTAAGGAGCTCTTGAGGTGAGCTCAAGAACACCATTTTATCCATATGGCCGAAACTTCACAAGCATTTCTTCATGGGTTTTCTTTGATTTCTCACTTTGTTCTTGGTCTAGATGGGTTTAGGAGCTTGAAAGCTTCAAGAAAATGTGTTTGCATGTGCAAGAACATGCATTTCTAGCTATGGCCGAATCTTAGATGAAGAAAGAAGGAGATGGAGTTTGAAGAACACCATGGCTGGAACTTAGAGAGAAGGGAGAGCTTTTGGTGCTAGAGAGAGAGTGGAAATGAAAATGAAATGAAAGTGGGAGTGATGGCTGGTTATGCACTTGCAAATGAAAGAGAAATGAAACTCAAATGCATTCTAAATGTGCATTAAACGTATATTCAAAGAAGGTGGGTGGTCATGGTGCTAAATGAAGTGAAATGCACCCAAAATGCATATCAAATGCATAATTTGGAGGTATGGACGAATTTTGAATGAAAAAGGTAGGAGAATAAGTAAAAAATGATGGGCCAATATTTTAATGTAAGTGGGAGACAATGTAAGTGGGTGATTAAAATATGGTGAGTGGGATTTGTAGTGGGAGACAAGGCATGGGTAATAGAATAGTCAAATTGGGAAAGTGGGGGACAAAAGTAGGTGGGGTAATATTTAATTGGTGAGTGGAGGATGTAGTGGAGGGATTAAATAATTATGAGTGGAATGTGTAGTAGGCCAATTTTAAATTGATAACATGGGGTGGCTGGCCATGCATATATTTTTCATGAAAAATGGCCAAATTACTCACTTGGTCCTCCATCTTTCTCCAACTTTGCAATTGAGTCCCTCAACTTCCAAACTTGCCATTTTTTTATCACCCAAACTTTTGGCCTTAGCCAAGCATAATTCTTAGAGTGTCCAACACTCATTAATGCCCATTCCATAAATAATTCAAAGTCTCTACAAATAATTTTGCTAAGTTTCCAAATTAGGAAACTATTTATGCCACTAATCCACTTAACCCGGTAATTAATCATTCATCACTTTCCGGGTGTAACAACACTCCCCACCTTAAGAAATTTGGTCCTCCAAATTTCCTAGGAGTCCAAAATCTCATACTCAGGTAATCTGTAGTTCATTACCAGAACACTGGTGGACTACCTTAATTATCAAGCAGCCTCCTTCTTGGCCATATAAGTACTCATCTCCCCCTTTTGTTTCAACTCTCTCTTTTAACTCCAGATTATATGCTGGATAGCTCTCCTCATAAAGTCTTATTTGCCTTGATTCACAAGTCATAGCCTGTTTCCCCTTTTTCATAAGACTCATCCCAACCCATCAATAATTAACTAATATTTTTTTAGTAATATCTGGTGAAACCAGTATTGGGCTGCAGTCAATCTGTTCTCCAGCTCCTCATAATCAAAGGTTTCTTCCATTCCAAGATAATCAAAGGATTTCAACTTCCTTAGCCCATAATTGGCACTTAGTTTGCCATACAACTGTTATTCCTTTTCAGGCTGGGCACCACTCTTGGGTGCTCTTTCTTGATTCTCAGCTGGAAATATCCAGATTCGAGGTTTAGTTTCCTCCATTATAGAGGTATAGATGCCTTCCAGGTAACTATACCTGGCCAATGATTTCTCAAGGCCAATTTACCCCGATACTTACTTAGCTCCATAACTTCAGGAATAACTATCCTGTAAGGAGTAATATGTGCTGGTGCAGCTCCTGGCACCAATGTCTGTGATTACTCTACTAGTGCTAAGCATGCCAATTTTCTCCTCATCTATTATTCATAAATTTCATTCCTGATAGCTCTATCCATGCATGCTTCGTATCATATTTCCAGTTCATCCTTTAACTACCATAGATGCACTAGTATTAAAATTGGTAATTTAATACTGTCAAGTAAAAAAATACCTGTCAGGATTTATTTGAAAGACCCTGACCTGGCCCATTTCTTTATCAACATCTTCACATAAGCTTTTTCCTCTGCTTGATTATCTAGTAATTACTCAACTGGCCTTCATGTGCTGGCCTTTTGCCAGGCTTTCTTCTATTTCTTCTATTTTCACTTCAACAACTTAATCATAAGGAGGAAAAGTCTTTCATTGGGCTAGGACTTTTTCCTTGCATTGGTCTTGGCCTCTAGCCAAGTCTTCCATGCCTTTTATCAATCAGGACATATTGCCCTGCAATATTTCCTTTTAGGCTTTCCTTGTACCCTCAATCTGGAATACTCTTCCAGTATACTAAATTTTCCTTTCCTGCTCCAGAATATACTATGGTGAATCCATAATTCATATTTTAGTCCTGATCCACCTGCTACAATCCCTCATGGGGTCTTCTGTCTTTCTAGGCAGTACAATCTTCTATCTAGTAATTCTGGATGCACTCAAGTAATTCTGGACATTGTCCTCATGAACTTCTGGACACTGTACTTAAGATTACTGCCCATGATCATATAGCATGGCCTTTGGCCAAAAAATCTTCCTCTAGTCTCGCCTGAGAATTCATAATAATTGCCTTCCTTTTCTCTGTTGCCATCTTTTTTCTTGGCTCACGTGCCAAGTTTTAACCATCTATTCCTCTTGATACCTTTTTCATCTTGCTGGTACTCTCGAGGTCTCTCAGAATTTATCATGTGGACTACTTTATTACTCATTCTTGGTTCATATACCAAGTATCTTCTGCTTCATTTCTTAGATGGTTTCTGCATCTTGCTAGCCTTTCATGGCTTATTTCTGGAGTTCTTGCTCCAGGGTCATAGTCTTTAATTTCAACATGTCCAGTTCCTTTGCTTCTGAACTCTCTTCTTTCATCATCATTATCATAATCACCAGTTCCACTAGTTTCATCTCGTAGCATATATTCTCTTTCTATTCTTTTCCTCATTGTTAGCTCTCTTTATTGCCCAGCAATTTCTGGGACTCATACTTGACAAAAGGTCTGGTATGCTCAATGGTTATCATAACCATTGACACTGCTTCCAATATTCCTTTTCTTAGGGCTTCAAGGTCTGTTACTAGGACTCAACTTGGTCCTCTGGCACAAAGCCAGTACAATCCCCTTTCCTTGGCATAAAGCCAGTGTATCCACTTTCATTGGCACAAAGCCAGTATTCTCACTTTCATTGGCATAAAGCCAGTATTCTTATTTTCATTGGCACAAAGCCAGTATTCTCACTTTCATTGGCACAAAGCCAGTATTCTCATTTTCATTGGCACAAAGCCAGTATTCTCACTTTCATTGGCACAAAGCCAGTATTCTCATTTTCATTGGCACAAAGCCAGTATTCTCATTTTCATTGGGCCTCTTGTTCACATCATTGGTTCTCATCCTGTTCACAACAACAAAGCAAAGCACGATACACATATATGCTCAATACTCATAAGTGACTCAACCTAATGGACTTCCTATGTGGGAACAAGTCTATACTATAACCATCAACGACCAGAACACTGGTCCTCCAAAGCAAATCCATGCTCTGATTTAGATTTGTGCTAAGTTCCAGAACCCTTTATCATTTAGATTTGTTCCATACTTTCCGGTCTAGCGATACCTATAGACTAATGATTAAATTCAAGTTGCAAATTGATGACTGAGTTCAAATATGAGAATAAGAGGTCAGAGAGAAAAAGAGAAAGAGAGAGAAGGATTAATAACCTCCTGACTCCTTCAAATCTGGAACTGTTTTAACAATGATGTATATGTAACGGCAGGCTAATCCGGTGAGATGGATTACTGCCCATAATGAAGACTTTTTCTAATCTATATTGTGGATGACTAGAGTCATTGTTGCAAATGGAGTTACAAAAATCAGTGACAAGTGCTGAAGAAGACCCAATAGCCAACAAAAAGCACAAGAAAAAGGCCACTGGACCCATTTCCATCCTGTCCCTCCATTGTCAGAAGACTCAGAATCAGTGTAAACATCTGCTCTTCATGACCTTCAGAACCTTATCAGCAGACAAAACTTGCTTGTCACCTGTGTAGTAAAAACAACATTAAAAATACGAAGATATTTGGGTGGTAAGTCAATGATGAAGACGGGGAGGCCGGGTGGTACCATGCATGGAAGAGATTTGGGTGAGGGTTTTGAAAGTGAGTGATTGACAGGGAAATAGTGTCACATGCATGATGAAAGCCAAATGTTTCCGAAATACGCTAGTGGTATAGACTATAATGAAACGAACTCTTTCATTAAAGTTTTTAACACCGTACGTTTTAAATTTCATCTACGCTTTGAAGAGTAGCTCTCAGCTAGAATAGTATCTTATTTTATCTTATCTTATATTATAAAAAGTACCAAGATATATAAATATTGAACGACTTTTTGTCCTTCTGTTATAAGATGTTTTATTTTCTTAATGAAACCCAATTTTGTCATTATCTACTTAAGTCGAGTTGTATTAGTACTTGAACAAAAAAAAAACTCTTAAGTTGTTACTAAATTTTATTTTTTGCTACAAACTTACCCACCCTTAATTCTATATTATATAATTACGTATTATATACAATTATTTTTTGTGTTAATCTTACCTAAAACGCTTAAATTGCCATTAATTTTTTTTTTGCTTCAAACATATCACCCTTGGTTCTATATTACTATCAAATTATACCTCAAGCACATATTTTACAAAACTTAAAATTTCAACTTATCATTCCAAAAACTTTCATAGCCAAATCTTTTATTTAAGTAAAAGACTTAAATGTAAAACTCATGCTAAAGTTTGTATAACTAAATATTTTATAAAATTTAAAATTTCAACTTAGCATTTTAAAAACCTTCATAAATAAATTTTTTATTTGAATAAAAAATTAAATATATGGTAAATATCAAACTAAAATTTGTATTGTTGTAAAAGGTACCTTGGAACATAATTTTTTTGTCAATTAAGGTTTTTTGGTTTTGTAACTTGAATGAGTATATACTGTGAAAGTTTATTATGCGGTAAAACTCATGCTAAAGTTTTACATGAAAATCTATAAGTGTTGCATATTAAAAAATAATTGTAGGTATAAAAAGTATATATTAAAAAATTATATAAGTGAACACTTTATAATAGTTCACATATAGTTTTTCCTTTATCCTAAAATTATAAGTTCTTTTACTCTTTTAATGATAAAGAAAAAATTTATATTGTCTATTTAATTGGAGTTGTGTTAGTATTAGGGCTTTAAAAAGAGGGAAAGAAAAGAATCCACTTACAGAGATCTAAATATATAGTTTTCTATTTAATTATATATTTAGTAGTATTAAAATACTAAAAATATAATAAGAGAGGGAAAAAATGTAAAGTGGGATGCATTTAGCCTTTGGTTTTTGGGAAATTTACTATTTTGAGTACTAAACTTACTTTGACCACTAAACTTAGTTAACTTTAACAAATATGGCCTAAGTTTATTCTACTATAAAAAATATCTTTGAATATAAAATTTTTGTCAATTGAGTTTTCTTTTCTCTACTTGGATGAATATATACTTTGAAAGCTTAGGTATTTGGTCCATATTAGAGCAATTATATAATTTACATATAACTCAAGCACATACTATGAAAAAAAATAAAAGAATTATTATTGTAGCAAAGGTCATTGTGAAAAATTTTAGAAAAAAAAAATTCTTAACTCCTAGAATTAGTTGCTTATATGATAGCAAAGAGAAATTTTAGTAGCAACTCTTTTTTTACATTTTGCCAATATTTTAAAATATTGGAAAAATTATAATAATTATTTTTTCCTACATGGTCATTGTTTTGAATGTTGGAACATAAATTTTTATTCTTAGCAACTAACTCTTTCCCTATACTAAATAATATTAATGTATTTTTATTTTTATATTTTTTTAGAGCCAATTAATCAAATCTTATGAGTTGTTTCAAAGTAGCATTATGCATATATTGTTTTTAGGCTTTAATTTTTGAAAAAATCATTACTTAACCACAAATTTAGTTAAATTGGACAAATGCGCCCTAAATTTTTTATAAATGCTTTTGAATGTTAGTTTTAGGGCAATTTATTTTCTTTTTCCTTTGCTTGCCATTCAAACTACTATTTTCATCTCAAGTTCTTTACATCATTTTAGTTTTTTTTACTTAAGTTTGACTTAAATTTATTTATATTAATATTAGCTAAAAAAATTTTAAAAAAAATTCTTTAAAAATTAAAATTTTATAATTTCCAAATGTAATTTTTTTATTTTTTTTTCTATAAAATATTAAAATAAATTAATTTAAGTCAAAAACCTGAAATGTTACAAATAAATTATGACAGAGGGAGTATAATAATAATAATACTTAAAACATAAAACTTTTCATCGATAATTATTTATACATTAAAAAAATAATAACAATATATTAAATTTTAAATTCTATTTACAAACAGAAAAATAAAATTTTTAATAAGAGTTTTTTTACACTATGAGGCCTTATATGAGTTTAAACTCTCAGCTTCATCTATACCAATTGAGGCCCCATACTCTATGCGGTTGACTTGACCTACTTATTAGAGAGTTATAGAAATTTATGAATGCTTTAATATGAAGGTTTGGGGTTTAAATCATACATTTGGAAAAGAAAAAAAAGAAGACAATTGTTTGAAGTTGATTATCCAAAATAATTTATTTTTATTTTTATAGGATTTTTCATCTGAAACTAATATCATTTGAAAACTAATTATACATACATATATATATCTATAATAATTTATTAAATAAAATTTTTATAGTAATTGTTATAAATTTTTTAATTATTCAAGCTAAAAAATTAATTAAAAATAATTTCAATTTCAGACAAAAAAAAGCCATATAAACATATTTGGATTAATTTGACTTAATGCTAAATAAATTAGATCTTTATCTTAGTGGTTAGGTTCAAGCTTTTTTGGCTTGATGTTCTATACTTTGGTTCACTTCTCACATGTTGGTTTTATATACCAAAGAATCATTTGACATATACTGAGAGTATAGTTAAGGCTTTTCTTACTTAATTATAAATATTTTTCATCCTAACACTACTATCTACCTAGAAAAAAATAAATAAATTCTTATGATGTATATTGAGAGAGTATAAAGCATTTATTGTACCAAACTACTAATTTTACCACAAAGAGAATAAAGAGTTAAAATTTTTATTTTACATGCACGTAATTGTTCAAAAGTTATAATGATTTTAATTTTATTATAAAGATTATACTTTCATGCAACGTAGTGTTCTATCATCAATATTAGAAAAATTATAACAGTGACAAAAATTTATCTACTTTTATACTCTTAATCTATGGGTGTTTTATTTTTCTAATGAGACCCAAATTAATTTGGTGTTGTATATTTATTATAAGTATAATTAGCACTAACAATCTAAAAAGGAAAGAGAGAAAAAAAATCAAAGTCTCATATGTGCAGTTTTTAAAAAACAAAAAAGAGGAATTCGTATGTCTTTTCTTAGCTTTGATACAATTACTTAAATTTATATATTAAGTGTAAATTTTGATGGCAAAAAAACATCTTAAATAGCCATAATAAGTTAAACTTTTGTAACAAATATGTCCTTAATTAAATTATATATATTTTTTGGGCATGGCCTTAAACATAAAATTTTATCAATTTTTTGTACTCTTAAACTTGAATGAAGTATTTTAATTGGAACTTAAAAGTTTCAACAACCTTTTAATTATGTCTATTTTAATATTTAAATATAATAAAACTCATAAAAGGTATGAATATATCAAATGTTGGACCTTTTTATCCCTAAGTTTTATTTTATTTTCCTTTTTTAATGATAGATTTTTTTAATTCCATTATAAACATTATACTTTCATGCAACGTAGTGTTCTATTATTAGTATTAGGAAAAGTATGAAAGTGGCAAAATTTTTATCAATTTTTATACCCTTAACGTATGTGGTATTTTATTTTTTTAATGAGATCCAAAATTAATTTGGTGTTGTATATTTATTAGAGGTATAATTAGCAATAGGAATTTAAAATTAAAAAAAAATAGAAGTCCCATATTTATTTTCTAAGAAACAAAAGAGAGGAATCTGCATGTCCTTTTTTTTCTTTAGTACGTTTTCTTAAATTTATATATTAAGTATAACTTTTAATGGCAACAAAAATCTTAAATAGCCATAATAAGTTAAAATTTTATAACAAATATGCCCTTAATTAAATTATATATTTTTGGGACATGTCCTTAAACATAAGTTATCAATTTTTTGTATCCTTAAACTTGAATGAAGTATTTTAATTGGTATTTAAAAGTTTCAAAACCTCATAATAATATCTATTTGAATCAATGATAGAAATCCTAAATATGTAAAAAATGTTGGATGACCTTTTTAACCTTAATTTTTATGTTATTTCTCATTTAATGATACTCAAAATTGTCATTTCCTATTTATTAGATTTTAAAAAAATTATGGAAAGGAAGAAAAAAATAGAACAAAGTGATGACAAGCTCTTAGGCTTTATATTAGGAAAATAAGATTAGTATTTGAAAAGGAAAAATAGAAAAAAGAATTATTGACTGTTTTGTATGTTTTCTATAATTTTTTTTATGGAAAAAAACTGAAAAATGACACTAAATTTAAAATTTTGTAACATACATGTGTTTGATTTATATGATCTTAAACATGCCTAAAAACATAGTGTTTATCAATTGATTTACTTTTTAAACTTAGAATGTATTCATCAGAACTTAAAAATGCAACTGAAACACCCTCATATCTTATATCCCACATCGGCAAAATGTGGGAAGCCTTATGTAGATATATAAGCTTAAGTTACAGATGACAAGCACCTAATGCTTATCTTTTTCACAAAGGATAGCTTATGTGATGTGTGCAGGTGTTCCGTTGACTGGTTCTAAACTTGAGTCGTTATAAATGGTATCAGATCTGACCCGAGATCGCGATGGTGTGACATAATGAGTGTGCACATGTATCGTCTATTAGGATTGATCCTAAATTAAAGAGATTACTTTACCAGGGGTGAAGTAGTTCGATTAGAGAGAATATTGGTCCAAACGACCAAGTAATCCGAGTTACCCCAACGAGGATGTTGGGTACATAAAAGGGGGGGAGTTTTTAACACCTCATATCCTACATGAGTAAAATGTTGAAAGCCTTATGTGGATATATAGAGTCAAGTTCTATAGCACAATCACCTAGCGCTTATCCTTTTCATAAATGATAGCCGATTTGGTGTAAGCAGGTATTTCGTTAACCAGTTCTAGACTTGGGTTGTTACAACAACTTAATATCCATATATATTTATATGTAATAAAAAGTGCAAATATATATAAAATGACTAAACCTTAAATTATAAGTTTGTAATTTTCCTTTTAAGTAATAAGATTCTATTCTACTTTAATAATTGTATTGTCCTATGGTTGACTAATTATATTATAAGAACAATGGGTATGACAATGTTTTCAAACTTTAGTAATGTAAGCATAATTTCTAAATCAATGTGTAAGCATTAATTATCCAAAAATATAAAAAACTATACAAGATTTTACCTCAATCTTTGGAACAATCACATTGAATCAGCCATAAAATATAAAGTAAGTGTAGATTTTGAAACCTTGGAGGTGAATGTATTTTGATAAAAAAATAAAAGAGTAAAGTTATTAAGCTTTTTGAGTAATATATAGTTACCTATAGTTACATGTCTTTGAAAAAACTCAATGTTTACTTGCTAAGTTTATACTTTAGCATCGTGGCCGATATTTGTGTCACACTTCTTAAAAGAAATTTATTTTTACTTGAGTTTTTTATTGAATGTCCCATCTATATTATGTCCTTTGCAATTTTAAATATAACATCAAAAATACAACATCAATTTTATTGAATGTCCCATCTATATTATGTCTCTTTAAAAATTCAAAGTTATGATAACACATTAATGGTAAATTTATTTAATTATTTCAGCCAAGTAATATATATAGAATCTCCATTTTAATAATTAGATTTTTGAATCTAAAGCATAGTACTTAAGATAAAATTTACTAACTTAACTTTTAATAAAAATTATAAATACATAATACTATTAAGGTATTAAATTAAGACCTTTTCTTAATAGATTAAATATCATTTTTAAATTTTACACTAATAAAAGAAATTTTGACATCTTTGATTAGATTTTAAAAATATCAGGAAGTAATTTTATAAGTACTCTACCATCACAAATAAAAAAACTTATATCAATTTTTTTATAACAAATATTACTTATAGCGTATTCTACATTATATTATTATTATTGTTGTTGTTTATATAAAATAGAAATCTAATACAATGAGCTATCTGTTATCATGAATTACACAAATGATGATAGTTATGATAAAATATTATAATAAAAAACTACTATATAAGAGACAAAAAAATTAATAAGAAATATATCTAAACTAAAAAAATTAAAATCATTATTACAATTATTTATTTTGGATAAAATAATAAGAATTATAGTTATTAGAGTGAAAAATAATTTAGTATTTAATTCACATGCAACGCACGTGTGTAGTTACTAGTGTTGCGAAAAGAATAAAATAAGCCACATGGCAGCTAAACAGAAACTGAATTAAGAAAATTACCTACAACTCCTTTAAATATGTCCTACTTTATATATATATATATATATATATATATATATATATATAATTAGATGGAAATTTAATTAGTTGAATGGACCCATCATCAATTGTTGCCAAAACAATAGAATATTATGGCTGCCCCTGCCTGCTTTTATGTCATGCTTTATAAACTCAGATCAGTCAATGAAGCATCTGCCGGCTATAATTAAATTTTTATCCCAAAAAATATGAATCAAATATAAAATTTGAGATTAAGAGAATAAGAAGAGAACAAACATAAGGAAATTAAGGCTGGAATGCTATTTTTATTTAGCAACAAAGTTTGAACCTGCAAATCTAAAAAACCAGCTGACAACTTTGCTAAAGATCTGTTAATAAGAATCAATAATATCAGGTTATTTGTTGATTAAAACAACAAAAACAGCTTGTTTGACTGATTTTAATCTACTGCAACAACTTCATGATCACATTAGCTAGCAGCTTCTTAGTCATATATATTGAGTCCACATCAGCAGCTCGATCTATAATATGAAATCAACATTATTCCTGCTTGACTTAATTTGGAACACTACATACTCCATGCTTCCCATTAGATAATTCAAAACAAGGAGCTCTCGGTTGTGCTTCTGTGAATATATTAATTAGCGTTTTGGTCTTTAATTTTGCAATAATTAAATAAGGTGCATTTAATTTCTCCTTCTTTTTACACTTTCTTTTAAAAAAATAGAGTTTGACCTTGAAATACTTTGTCTTAATTGTCATGGAATACCAGATTCCTAGTAATCAAAGTTGCAGCTTGGCTGCCCATAAAAATCTTTGTAACTTAATTGTTCAATTCATGCTTCATCGATCTACAAGTCAACCATGAGTTTCCTGATCCACGGAGCATGATTTGTTGTAGCAGTAGCTGCTAAATATTCTGCCTAACTAATCTATATGTGACTTCTTGCTTCTTAGAACACCAGGACCAAAAAAAAAAAAAAAAAAAGTCAGAACCGAAATTAACTATTTGAAAAACCACAAAATGCACCTCATATCATCAATGCATCTAGCCCAATTAACTATTTGAAAAACCTTGAAGCCTGAAATCCTTGACTCGACTGAATTTTTAGCATAATTAACTTGCCTTTGACATATTTAACAATTCCTTTAATTTTGCTGCTTGTAAATGATTATTGCTAGCACAGGGCATGTACCTTGACAAAAGACTTACGACTTAGTTATAGTTAGCGACAAACTATTAGGCTTCTGTATAGTGTTTCATCAATCTTCTTAGCTCCATCTTTTTTGCAAAAGTTTTCCTTCAGATTTATAGGAGTAATAGTTCGCTGTCACCCATATATTTTGAATTTTTATTTTGGGTAATAATGCAACTGTAATTTATATGGAAATTTTTCAAAAAAACCCCTAAGGTTTGATGAAAAATTTCACTTACTACCTCTTGTTTGGTAATCCTTCACTTTCCCCCATGATGTTCAATAAATCCCTCACTTAACCCCTCCCATAATAGTGAAAACTGAAAATATCCTTTCCTTGTATCCGTACATAGGCTGAATTGACCATAATGGCCCTAGGAGGCAATAAAACTTTGGTAGATTAACTAAAACTTGTACAAATTTATGTGACAAAATCATTTTTTCAATTATCGATAAAACTTTGTTGGTCAAACTTAGTATATACTCTCTCCGTCTCCTATTTTTTGCATCATTCACTTTTCAGCAATTAATCTATAATTTTTTATTTTTAACATTTTAGTATATAAATGAAAAAATTTTATATAAAAATGATAAATCAAGGCATATAGCTTCTAAATATATTTTTTTAAAAATTTTTTTGAACAAATACTAATATGAATAAATTCAAGTCAAACTAAGTAAAAAAACCAAATAGTGCAAAGAATATGGGACGGAGGGAGTATAACACTATTTTTTAAAAATTACATCTCAATTTTAGCATTTGAAATATAGTAGCTAAACACATTATGTAGTTAAATGTAAAATATGTTTGACAAATAAACAATTAAATCTATATTTTTAATAATAAAAAGTATTTGCCAAAATAGTTGTGAGTGGGAAGTAAATTATTCATTAAGGGCATAGTAGTAGTAGTAGTAGTAGCAGTAGTAATCTAAACCAATTCAATAAAAACAAGAACAAATAATTTTTTTTAAGATTTTAATGAAAAATGAGTTATAGAATATAAAAAGATGGATGTGATCAGATGAATGTAATGTGTCTGTCATGATGATATGTCATACACTAACATTAGCAAACCCCTTTTTTATATTTCATAACTTATTTTTATTGAAATATTAGAAATTTTTTCTATGTTCTTATTTTGTTTGTTGAATTGGTTTATATTATTATTATTGTTGTTATTGTTGTTGTTGTTGTTGTTGTTGTTGTTGTTATTATTATTATTATTATCATCATCATCATCATCATCATCACGGTGCTCTTAGTGAACGATTTACTTCCACTTAATGGAACAATCATTTTGCCAAACACTTTTAGTTATTTAAAAAATATATTTAATTGTTATTTATTAAACATATTTCACATTCAATTACATATTGTATCTAGCTATTACATTTCAAATGCTACAATTGAGATGCAATTCTCAAAGAGTAGTATTATATATTAAGTTTTACTAACAAAGTTTTAATGATAATTGAAAAAAATGATTTTTGTCACATATAATTTGGTATAAGAAATGACATTTTTTAGTTCTAACAATTATGTTCATTAAACCTCAAGGGGTTTTTGAAAATTTTTCTAATAATTTAAAGGAAATTACATATTTTTATTGGTTAAAAAGTTAATAGATCACGATATGTTGAGTGAAATCTAAAATTAATAATACAATTTATTTGTATTTTAATATGAGTCAAATTTTTTATATACAATAGTCAATCGGGTAGATGGATAATTCTATATTGGGAAATTTTTTATGATTGAGGAATCGGTTGTCAAAAAAAATTGGAGAACCAAAAATTTTTTTGTTTGGGATGGAGCTATTTGTTTTGTGGTCAAAATATAAGAGGCATGGTGTCTCAATCTCAAGTTAAGATATATATTTATATATATATATAGTTTGCTTAATTTTGAAAGGTCAAGGGTTTGGATGAAATTAGAACACTTTTAATGGAAATCAATTGAGGCTAATTTGCCGAGATTTCCATGTCAATTATGAGATAGGATAAATTCGGCCAAAACTTACGTGGAAAGAAGTTATATGGCCTTCTAAATTAAATGCATACGTCGAAACTTGGTAGATAAGTAACGGTTGCATGGTCAAAATTGAGTTAATAAATTAAGGGGTAAAATTAAGATTTTATTTAAAAGTTTGAGGTGACACTTAATTAATCTATCGATTAACACTGCAATTACTAAATATTCTACTTCATAATATATATACAATAGTTGCATTGATATAAAAGGAAAAAAATATATAAATTCTTAAATACCCAATGTGGCAACGTGCGGGTCTTTTTTTTCGGGAGTCGCCACCAATCGGTTTTCGCTCAGGTCGATTGATCACCTTAAAATTGGTCTGCGAGAGTTCGGGGATCGAGAGTACGGTTACGCTAAAACAACTTTATTATAGCGCCCAAAATTGGCACCTTAGTTGATTTTAATTTTGTTTTGCTTTGCTTTTAAATAATTTTAAGTTAATTTTCAAAATTAGAACTTTTAACTGAATTATTTAGTCGGATGTTGATTTTTGGTAATTAATTTGTATAAAATTTGATATTTCCGAACCATAGACTCTGCCGAGTCATTTGGACACAGAAGTTTTGATTTCGAACCATGGACTTTGCCGAGTCATTTGGACACGGAATTTGACAAAATTTTAATCCATATCGTGAATATGGATTTTTATCTTTGTATTTTTATTTAATTAAAAACTTGATACTTTCCAAACCGTAGATCATGCCGGATCATCCGGATATGGAAATTATTTTAATTTATAGTTAATTATTTAATTTTTATTTTTATTATTTTATGGAATTAATTACTAGTTTAATTACTAAATGGTAATTCTTTTTGTTTATGAAATTTTTTAGATTTTTGTCAATGATTTTTAATGTTAACCAAAAAAATTTATTTTGTTTATTTTTTTATATTTTTACTTCTTTTCTTTCTTTCTTTTTATTTTCTTTATTCTTTTCTTTTATTTGTTTTTTTTTTTACTTTTACTTTTCTTTTACTTTCTTTTCTTTCTCATTTTTTCTTATTTTTTTTTTACTTTCTTGTTTAATGAAAAATTTTGATTATCTATTTTTCTTAAATAATGGCTTAATTTATAAAGGAATCAAAAAAAATAATTTTTAATGATCTAATATTAAGATTCTTTATTTGATGAAGAAATTAAAGAGTTAAAAAAAAATTAACATTTATTTTATGTTTATTCTATTTATTTGATAAAAAGAAGAACCAAAAAGAAATTATTTAATTAAAGTTTTATTCAAAGAAACTAAGGATTTATATGTATAAAGAAAATAAAAGAAAAATTTATATAATTTTATGTTATGTTTTTATTTTTTTATTTAATAAAAGATGAACTAAAAAGTAATCATTTAATCAAGATTTTATTCATTTAACAAAGAAACCAAAAAAAAAAAATTATATGTATAAAGAAAAGTCTTAATATTTTATTTGATAAGAAAAAGTAATTATTTCATAATGAAACCAAAAGTTTATGTGTACATTTCAAAAATAAAAGAAAAGATCTTAATATTTATTTGTTTTATTTTTGAACAAAGATTAACCAAAAAGTGATTATTTAATAAAGAAACCAAAAATTTATATGTATATTTTAAAATAAAAGTCTTGATATTTATATTTCATTTTTTTTATAAAAGATTAACCAAAAAATAATTATTTAATAAAGAAATCAAAGATTTATATGTATATTTTAAAAATAAAGAAAAGTCTTAATATTTATATATATATATATATATATATATATATATATATATATATATATATATATATATATATATATATATATATATTTTGATAAAAGATTAAAGAAATGAAAGAGTTATATGTATGTTTTAAAATAAAGAAAAGTTTTGATATTTATATGATTTTTTATGTTCTTTTTGTTTGATAAAAGTTTTCTTTAAATAATTTTCTAATTTATAAGTCTAAAACTACATCTAATTAATAAGTCTAAAATATTTAAGAGAAATTCAATTCTTCTTTTTTTATTTTTCTTATTTTTTTGAAATCATTTGACTAAGATTTTTTTATTTTTTTTAATAAAGGAAACAAAAAGTTATATCTTTTTATTATTTTAAAAGAAATAAGTAAAATATTACTGGATAAAGAAATAAAATATTAACCCAAAAATTTTTACTCTTTTATTCTTTTTATTAATAAAGAAATTAAAAAGTTATATTTTATTATTTTAATAAATAATTAATATATTGTTAGATAAAGAGATAAGCAAAAATATTAGTCCAAAGTTTTTATTTTTTTATTTTTTAATAATAAAGAAAAATTTATTTATATACTTTATTTTAAAACAAATATTTTATATACTTTAAAAATTTTCCAAGCCATGGATCCTGGCGGATCATTTGGACATGGAATTTAATTTAAGTTTTTTTTTAATTATTTATTTATTTAATTAATTATTAATTTTAATCATAATTTTTGTTGGATTTTTTTTTATTATTTTTTCTTATTTTTCTTGAATTTTTAATTATTATTTTAAAAATATATTCAAAAACAGAATTGATTTTTGTTGTATTTTTAGAATTATTTAATTATGATTTTTATTAATTTTTAACAAAAGGAATAAAAAGTTAACTTTTTGTTATCTTTAAAGAAATAATAAAAACATGTATTCCAAAATAACAAAAGATAATTGGCTTTTAAAAAATGATTTTTATTAGCCTTAATAATTATTCACATAAAATTCTTCTTTCTTTTTTTTTTTATTTTTGTTTTGATAATAATTTGTTATTATTATTATTTTTTTATAAAAATGAAAAGTGAAATAAATTTAATCACAAAAGAAAATAGACAATTAATAATAATAAAGTGGGGCTTTTTGGCCATCCATTTTAATAACACAATAATAATAGCAACAATAATAAAAATTAGCAAAGTTAGTAAAGTTAGTTGTTAATAACAATAATAACAATAAAAGGTTAGTAAGTTAGTAAGTTAGTAACAATTATAGCAATAATAAAAGGTTAGTAAGTTAGTAACAATTATAACAATAATAAAAGGTTAGTAAGGTTAGTAAGTTAGTAACAATTATAACAATAATAAAAGGTTAGTAAGGTTAGTAAGTTAGTGAGGTTAGTTGAATTAGTAAGTAAGTTAATTAATAACAACAATAAAAAAAAGTTAGTAATAATAATAACAATAATAAATAAACAAGTAAAGATAAAAGGGTTGGTAATTAATTCTGCAAGAACAAAATAAAAGGTTAGTGACCAAAGAGAAAGAAATTGAAAAGATGAAGGAGTAAATCAAGGTTTTACCTTTGAGATCAAATTTTGAATTTGCTGGGAACGTGAAACAGAGCACACGCGAGGGGGGGGGGCGACGGAGGCGTGGGGCGGCGAGGGCGGTGGACGACGCGACAGCCAAGGGAGAGAGGACGCGACCGGGAAGAAGGGAGGAGATCGTCGCAACGGCGGCGCGGCGTGGGCGACGGCGGTGGCTGGACGACGGCGACGTCGACGGGATGACGGCGTGACGGAGACAGGAAGGAGTGACGGCACGCAAAGGCAAACGGAAGTGTGAAAGGGGGGAGTTAAACGGCAGACAGGAAAAATTTCTAGTGTTCTGGGAATCAGAAAGAGAGGCCAGGGATTAAGGCTGAATATTTTCTTTTTTTTTAAAACAGAGCTCTAAGCTTTCTTTCTATTTTTCATCTCTCTTTTCGTGTTAACACACAGATTTGGACCCTATTTATAGGGTAAGGGGTGCTGGACTGTTCATAATTAAAAATTAATTAAATTCAAACTTATCTTTTAATTTGGTAAAATGACAGTTTCAGTCCTTTACGTCTCTCAGACTCTGGATAAGTTCCTGAAGCTTCTGATTTTGACAATTTTGTCGTTTTCTGTTAATTTGGGCCAGAACCGTTATGCTGGCCCCAAATTGATGTGACAAACTACCAAATGCTCCTGGAACTTTCAAATTTTGTCAATTGTTCCCGAAACTTCTCAATTTTGTCATTTTTACCTCAAACTTTTTAATTTTGTCATTTTTATGGAGTTTTCTTTTTTCTTTCAAACATACACATATACACACATATATCATTTTAAATCAAATCTTCACAAAACAAAACAAAAAAAAATGTATTTTAAACTAATTAAAAAATTTTAGTAATAATAATAATCGTAATAATAATATTTTTTTTTAATTAATTTTTTATTTAATTTTTTTTAAAATTTTTTAATGGCCGGACGAAATTGGGTGTCAACACCCAAGATAACTAAACTCATTGGAAGATCGTCTGAATATTAAAAGCATCTCCAACAGCTTTCTCATTTTACAGTTTTTCTACATTTTTAGAGAATATGAAGCCGTTTTTTACTCCAACAGTTTCCCCATCCTATTCTCTAAAATGAGGAATGAGATGAAAGAGAAGGTCTCATTCCCTATTTCTACAGAAACTCCAAAAAAATTTTGGGAATGAAAAATAACATTCTCTTTTTCTCGTAAATGTTTTCCCATTTATTATTCACAACAATTAATTCATAATTTTATTTGTTTCAAAATTTCTTATAGAAATATAAAATTTTTATATGAAAATGGTATCTTAAAGGCTCTATTTTATAAATTTAATTTTTTTAAAAAAAATTATAATACAAATTAATATGAATATTTTTAAGTTAGACTTTAGTTAAAAAAGTTAAAATAGTCATTTTTTGTGAAACAAAGGTAGTAAATTTTTATATTTTGCACAATATTTAATTATACAACAATTATTTCTTTTTTTTTTCAAAATTTCTTGTAGAATTATAATTTTTTTTATGAAAATTGAACCTAAAGACTCTATTTTATGAACATAATTTTTAAAATTTGTTATAATATAAATTAATATAAATATATTTAAGTCAAATTTTAGTAAAAAAGGTAAAAGAGTCATTCTTTGTTAAACGGAAGGAATAGCTTTTTTACATTTTTAATAATATTTAATTATATAATAATTAAACTAGTCATTAATTTGAATTTACTTTAAATCTATAATATTTAATTGCTATGTAATAAATACAAAATTTTACAAAATAGGGAAGCTGTTAGAATTTGAGCAAAAAAATTATAGAGATTTTACTTTTTACCTCGCTATCTTGTAAAAATTTTGAGGAAGTTGTTGGAGATGCTCTAACATCAAGAAATATGTAAAACAAAGACGAAGAAGAAGAAGAAGAAGAAAAATGAATGATATGGAAGGTAAGATTCTCTCTCTTTCGAATATTCTTTAATCGATAAAAGAAAATATTTCCCCTTTATAAAGTTTAAACCCATACAATAACCCCCGCTTTTTAAAGTATAACCATCATGATAACCCAAAGCCCGATCCCCTTCCTTAACCGTTCACAAATCAAGCTCAACAGATGCAGTTTATGACACTTTTTGCGGGACAAGTAAGAAACATCTTAACACATACGACATGTGAAACTTCTGATCCATGTTGTAACATTATTTAAACTATTTCGTTTTCACTTTAAGCGGTTTCTTGAATCTTGGCCTTAAATCTCGAGGTATTTCTCGTAGCTTTAAAAGGAAACCCCCTTTTCCGAAATACGTTGTTTTCTCCCGAGGTTTGCTGATAATAAACTATTAAACTTTCTGGCTCTCATAATTACAGGGCAAATTACGTAAATTTTGGAGACGTTTGCTTATAAAAATACTCTTTCGCTGGTGTCTGAAGACTAGGGTAAAATCTAAATTTGGTCCATTAACTATTTTTTTAACCCTAAGATGGTCCCCTATATCTAAAAATGACTATTAAGGTCCCTTAACTCAAGCAATGAATTCAATTTGAGTCCCATCTATTATTTCTAGTGTTATTTCTAACGGTAAATGCATATGTGGCATTTAATATCTCTACTTGGTCCCACAAATGTCACTTGGCATGACAATAAGTGACAAGATTGGGAGAATAATAAATCTTAGACTCGAGTTGACAAAAAATATAATTTTAAGTACTTAAAAAAAATTAAATAACTCAATTTTCCTCAATTCCAACCCAAAGCTCCCGATCTGCCTTCTCCTCTAGCCAACGATCACAATCAGCCCTCTAGTCAAACGGCCTTCATCTAACTGGCAGCAAAGTGCTTTGGATACCAAGCAAACTCGCGACCAGTTAGAGACGGTGATGGACAGGATAAAGGTGGACAACAGGAGGAGGAAGAAAAGCAAAGACAGAGGCAGAAATGGATGGAGGAGCAAATCGACAGAAATCAACGAAGACGAATGGATAAAAATCAATGGAAATTGACGGAAATTGAAGGAAATCGACAAGTCATCTTGCTGCTGCCCAACAAAATCAAATGAGAAACCAAGGCGAGTCCGAGCGAAAGGTATAATCGCGTTCATCGGCGATTCTAGCAGTGGGTTAGGGATTCGAGCGGCGATTCGATGGCGGGGGAAGACCACAATGATTCCTTCCACCCCTCCGTTGATTTTCATCACCTTTCAATGCATTCGATCTCTATCTTCGATCTCCATTGGTTTTCATCTCGAATCGGCAGCTAGAATCCCTCATTTGTCATCGATCTTCGTCATTTTCTGTCCCTATTGATTTCCTCCTCCGTACTCGATCTCCTCCTCTAGTCGTCCTTCTCCGCCACCATATCAATTCATTCATCTCCAACCTGTCGGTCTCCAGCTCCGTTCACCGTCTCTAGTCATTCGACTCCACCATATGCTTTTGACAATTAGGATTTATCTATATTTTAGGTCCCATGATTTTGTGTTTGTGTCAATCTATGTTTAAATTTTCATATCTGTATAAAATGATCACCTGTTTTAGTTAAAGGGAAAGCAATGGAAAGCCATGTGGCATTATGGGTGCCACATAGGCAGGTTCCATCCAAATAATGGCTTAATTGAACGATGAGACTTGAATTGAACGCACTGCTTGAGTTAAGGGACCTTAATAGTCATCTTTAGAGTTAGGGGTCATTTTAGGACAAACCAAATAGTTAAGGGACTAAACTTGGATTTTACCCCTGAAGACTGCCTACACTATTTCGCCTCCATGAGCCTGAACTGGGAATCTACAGTATCTCCCTGCGTCATTGCCCTTTTTTCGACCTTTTACTTTTTGAGGGACCCTCAGAGTCGGAGAATCCGAGAAGCGCTCGGCCAGCCGCGGAGTGGAGACCCCTCGCTCCATTTAATATAAGTGTTCAAAACCACAGTAGTAACTATTTAATATTTCCTGTGTGTGTCAGAAACGACAAGCTAATAATGTTGGGTTAGAGCAAACTTTCAGTTTGGGACGCACAAGCACAACTCAAGTTATCCCTTTCGTTTTTGTTCTCCGTCTGGCCAAAACAAGTTCAAGTTGCGCAAGAGAAAGAACCAAATAACCGATGAAGGGTAAAGAGAACAAAGGATGATACTTGGGCTCTCAAAGAATTATGTGGCCGCGGTGCTAATATGAAACATATGAGCCCCTGCCCAGCAAAGGCAATTGGCAATCCACAACTTTACCATAAAAATGTGATGACAACAAAGGGGGCGTGTGTCAAATACTGACTCAAATCAAATCCAAAAGAAGGAAATTTGGTATTTTCGGCTTAAAAGAAAAAACTTGTAAGACGTAGCATTCAGACAAGACAACACATAACGCATCAAGCTGTAAACAGCACAACATGATGGTCTTAAATTTTGTCGAATAACACAGGACTAACATTGCCCGCAGTAGACCAGGAATTCACATGCTCCATAATGATGATACTACAAGCTTCGTTTTACAGGAAAGCATCCTTTTCGAGCAACTTTAGTACCTCTTGTTGATTATTGAGCTTCGCCACATCGATGGGAGTCTTTCCATCCATGTTCTGAAGGGTGCTGCGGTAATGCAAAGCATAGATGAGGAAAAACAAGACAGGAGAGGGAAGCCGTTAAGAATTATGTGAAGTACGAGAAAAAATAAGTCGATTCTCTCTCTCTCTCACATACAAGCACATATAATACGTAAAAAGTGTAACAATTTTACTTACACGGCAGCACCATTCTCTAGTAGAAGTGCTACACATTCCTTCCTTCCATATCCAGCTGCATAATGAAGTGCGGTATTCTTGTTCTTATCCAAAGCATCCACAGTTGCTCCGGCCTCTAGAAGGATTTGTGCACACTTCACCTGAAAAGAAAAAACATGCAATTCTTGAGTGCCATATGTTACGAAGGAGGAGAAGAAAAAAATAGAAACTATTACCAGCTGACAACAAACAGGTAAACAATTTGTGAACATTCATTTTCACATCAATGGGGAGAGAAACTTGACCATGCTAAACAATCCAATAATCAGGGGGAGATGAAGCATTTGAACTCCCATAATCACGTGTGCATGTACCCATGTATGTATGAAGAGCAATCGAGTCTTCATCAAATTATATAGATTCACAATCCAGTCACTTTGTAAGTCCATTGAACATATCCATACTTGAATCAACCTTTAGACAAAGCCCATAATTAAGTAAAGAATACAAATTTGCAGTTGATTCATAGAATCTGGCTTTAAAAAGTATTACAATTCTACCTTCCCAAAGCACCATATCATAACAATCATAGGTGTTTTCTTCTATGATTTTTTTTGTTTTTTTTTGAAAGAGTAAAGCATTAGACCAAGATTCACTCCCTGTCTGGGTACCAAAATCAAGTGGCAAGCAGACAACTCACATTCTCTCAACAGACCGAATAGGCCCGCCATGGGAGAAATCATTTTTCATTAAATATTTTGTTATTAATATTGCTATCAAAATTATTATCATGTAATTATCGCTATCCCAGTATCACTAATATTATCATAACTCTAACAAGAGGGGGGAAAAAAGAGGTTCAAGAACTTAGTTACCAATATGCTCGTGATTTATTAAACAAGTAATCATGCACACTAGACACTTTCATTGCAGAACTATCAACTCTTAATTGACAATCCAGGAAAAGATAAACAGAAGACTATTTGTTATCAAAATAATAAAGAAACAGAATTTCAATCAATACTCCATTCTTAATGAATAAAGGCATACCTTCTGTCAAGTGATTCTCATTCCTGAGGTGGAAAATAAAAGAAAGATAAAAAACGAGGTGGCAAAAGGTTTCATTTAGTTTGTGACCATCATACCTCACCATATCCACAGGCAAAATGCAACGCTGTCCTTCCTTCAGAATCTTCTTCATCCTTGTCAGCACCAGAAGCCAGTGCATTTTTCAAACCCTAATTTAAGAAAGGAGTATCCCCTATTAGCATATTGTTAGCAGAGTACTATATAAATTAACATGAAATGCAAAACCGTAATATTTCTTTAAACATTAACATGAAAAATCATCTGGGGAAAGAAATAAACATAATATTTTAGGAGGTATACAGCATGACAAATCAAATGCTAGCAAATCCAACATCAAAGTTTTAACAATTGAGTGAACGCAGAACCTTAATATGAGAATGAAAAATTACTTGAGATATCACACAGTTTTTGTAGTCAACCAGAATCATTCATTGTTTTGAGTATAAAATTGAAGGATATGAGAGAGTTATGTCATACATAAAGAACTGCAGGGCAAAGGGAAAAGGGCCACAAAAGGCACACAAGTATAAAATCAAAGGATATGAGAGAGTTATGTCATACATCAACATCACCAGCGCTGGCACATTGATGGACAATTGATTCATCTTCACTTCCTTCCTCTGCTTCATCTGTTCCAGCAGTTACACCAGAAGTGGTACCATCTACTCCAGTTGGAAGACCCATTGCTTGTCCAAACTTTTGCAGAACCTCCTTATCATTCCAGTACCTATATAGGCAATACTTTTATATTTGAACGAATCATTAAATAAAAAAGGGGTTTACAATAAGAATCCTAAGTATTTGACTAAAAATCTGTAGTCCTGAAAGCTATCAATCACAACTTTGATCCTAAAACGTTTAAACGTAGAGCCAATTAGTCCCAAGTGTTTGACCAAATGTTTGAACAGATCCTAAATGTTCGATCAAATCTTCATCTGGTGAAAAATTGCTAAGTAGGAATTCCTTAACCCCATGTTCAACAACATAAAGTACAGGTCCAATTGGTCATTTTAAAGTGTTTTAGAACGTAACATATGGTCCATAACTTCTTCAATCCAAATGAATGTTGGATTTTGAAGACTTGGGAATTTTCGTGTATTGTTCACCAAAAAAATAACCCAGCATGTGATCCTTATCACTGACCTCATTATGGCAGCAGCGCCATCAGTCTCTAGTTCTTCTAGTATAGGCTTCAATGATGGATCCTCTTTGATCCGTGCCATTCTTTCCTCAATCTCTTCTCTGTGTTGTGGATTGGTGAAATTATCAAGCATGTGAGACATAGCAGGATCCTAGGGAAAGAAAAGGTCGAAAAGCTTAAAAATCAATGAATAAAAAGTTTCTACAATTGAACTAAATCAGACTGAGAGGAGAAACCAACCTGCATTAATGCATTACCAAGGCGCTCAGCCATGGTCACAAACTGAGGATTCTGCATGACCTGTTGCACAGTAGAAAAGTACTGTTGCGGATCAAACTGAGGTGCACTGCTTTCAGCTGCTGCGCCTTGCAGGTTTTTTGTCAACTGCTCTGCCATCTGGTTGAATGAAGGATCTTTTGCTATCTGCTCCGCTAATTCCTTGATACTTGGGTCCTATAGATACAACATATTATGAATATAGGATATAAAACAAGATACATCAATAAATTGACTCAACACTAACAGATCACCAGTATAAACAAATAACCACTGTCATGATCATGTTTGTTGACTGGGAAAAAGAGGGAAGACCCAAAAAAGCAGGGGGCAAAAACATCCTCACCAGTCTGCACAATCGACCACCCAACTCAGACTTCACCTGACTTAACTCGTACTAGTCATACTGAAAGCATCGCACGACATCCCAATTTTCACCTCTATGACACTTGAAGAGGCAACTTGATCACTACTTCAATTGGAGTCATGAAAGTTTAACACAGTGAACGTATGACCCAAACCTGATACTAAGTTTTGCAAACTCACACCAATGAAATGGCGAAATATGCAATGCCAGAAAAGGGACAAAAAACAAAAAGAAATCCAAGTCAGGGAATAATACATTAAGTATGCTAGACATGGCTGACAAATCAAAAGGGTTGGGCAATTCAGCTGCTTGATCTGCTGCGGGGATTCTCCTTTGTCCGGATTGTGAATCACCCGAAGATGCTTCTGTTTTACTGCTCTCCTTCACAGTAGCTTTATTCTCTTCCTTTACAGTAGCTTTAGTCTTATCGTCTAGAACCAAGCAGAAGCCAATAAACACGAAATCAAATCGAAGTAACAATAACAATCTACTAAACAAGACAAAGCATAAATGGATTGATAGATCTCAGAAGAATCTGAGAACCGAACATAATTAGATTCAAGGATTCAAGCTCACCAGCTACCGACTCCTTGGAAGCCATGAGAGCAGCTCAATTACTCTGCCGATTAAAAACCACAAAATTATTAGAAGAATTAAGCACAATTCGAGTTTCCAAATCGCAATTTATATGAAAAAAGAACTGGAAAAAAATAAAAAGAGAAATGCAACCTGATTTGGTTTGTTTGGTGAGAAAGAACAGGGGAGAAAAAAATTGGATACCCAAACCCTCCTTAGGAACGAGGACCAACCAAGTTTATAGTGAAAACAAATTGGGGATGGCTTTGGTGGGCCCTTCACTCCTATCTTCGAACTTTTGTCCCATTCCACTGCTCGACTGGATCAGAAACGATGTTGTTCGAGCCCAATCCAAGGTTTTCGGCCCAATACCAAATGGCCCGATTTTTAGCCCTACACCTGTTATAACTTAGCATGCATTGGTTACTGGTAAGCGACCTGCACTTCATTTATTGGAACCAAGTAGTAAAAATGTCCAATTTCAAAATTTGAGAATAAAAAGATATCAATATAAATAGAGGATATGTTACATAACTGGATATCCCCTGGCTTGATAACAAGCCAGGCTTCAGCCAGAAAAAGGAGCACTATAGCAAGTATGAGTAATGTTGAGTGAGAAAAATACCTAACTTTAAAATTTGAGGACTAAAATATATCATATGAGACAACAAAAAACCTATTACATGATTTGACTAGTTTTTATTCTAGGCATCATCTAGTTTGGGAAGAAAAGTTAGGCTTTAGAAAAAAAAAATTTAAAAAGGAAATATTGCAGTAAGGGTGGGTACTATTGAGTGGCAAACTTTTTTTATTTTAATGTTTGATGACTAAAAGATATCATATGAGACATAAAGGACATATTTCATAATTTGATTTTCTTTTTATTCTGGATATTGTCTGACCAAAGAAAAAGAAGCCCGAAATTTTGATACTGTAGCAAGCATGTAGTATTCCTAATGTCATTATCAAGCCTTAAGCTTTTATATATATAATTTTGATCTTTATCCAATTATTATTACCCGTTTATTTTATGTGAATGGAACATGTTTTCGTTAACTAGAGTGAATGTTATCCCTTCCTTTCCTGCAATCCTCCTTATATGCTACTCCCTCCGTCTTAAAATCTTTGCTCCATTTGACTTTTTGTTGTATTTTGATTTGATTTTATTCATATTATTGTTTGTTAGAAAAAATTAAAAAATATATATTTAGAAACTACATGTCTTGATTTATCATTTGTATGCAAAGATTTTTCATTTATATATTAAAATGTTGAAAATAAAAAATCCTAGATTAATTGCTGAAAACAAATGGAGTAAAGATTTTGAGACGGATGGAGTATAAACTTAAGGTACCATACATAACTAGTGGAGAACCCGTGCTACGCTACGGGGAGTTTTTTGCTTGAAGCGTAAGGAAATTATAATGGAGTCCATTAATATGTCATTTATTGGATTTCACATTTTCAAAATGGGACAGTATTTTACACTATTTTTTGTTTGGTAAAAGTACTACAGTGGTTCATTATGTATTTATATAGTTAAGGTCATATAAATAAAAGATAGGTCTTTTATGCTCTGTTACTGATTTCCTTCATTGAAATGGTTTCATTGTTGTGGTTTTGTTGCATGTTCAGTTCACCTTTCACTGTTGTGATTTTGTTGCCTATTTAGTTCATCCACTAGTTGGGCCGCCAGGATTTTTGATAAAAGAGATGAACGTGGAGTAAATATTAGATTAATAGTGGAAGTATGTACATGTAAAAAGGAATGAGGGGATGATGAGAGATGGATTGAAAAATGTTGAACTTACAATTTTCATTTGATGCATTTTGGGTCTTAGTCAACCTCTTGTCAATCTGTTGAGGAGGTGTCTGATGTCTCAGCATTGACCATCGCATTTTTTCTTTTTGTAACTTATGCATTTCTCATGTTCCTAATTGTTTGCACTAACCGAAGTTTTATTGCTCAGCAACAACTCTTATAAATCGGCATCTTGTGGTTATGTTTGTTTGCTACATATGGCACTATGGATGAAATTATTCACACAAAAACCTTTTGATCCTAAAGTTGTCATGGGCTTTGGCATATTAAATGGAATATCCATCTGACTTTTGAATCTTAGCTTTTGCTAGCTTTTATCAGATATAAATGCCTTATTGATTCATTTTTTTCCCTCCATAAAACCAGTTATGATCATTCTGGGTAACAATTTAAAATGTATCTCAGTATAACTATTGAATCACGTTTAATGAAACCAAGAACTAATTATAACATCCTCAACACAATAGCAATAGATAGACAAAAACAGAGTAGCGCGAGAAACAAGGAGACAATAACACTGACGTATGATGTACTAAATTGAATATAAGATGTGCAATAATTGAACCAACAATAAAGGGAGAACAAAGCAACTGAATGAGGAATAATTGTCAAAAGTGCAGGACACAAAAGCGCAGAACAACTAACTCCCAATGCTCAAAGGATATGCGAAGATAACAGGTAAGTAGAGAAGGTGAACAAAACAACTGTGCTGCCTCCCCTTCCAACCAATGGAACCCATACAAATACCACAATTCCAGAGAAATGGACAAAAACAGGAAAAAAACACATGCTCAAAGTCCTAATTGTATAATGTGCAGGTGGTGATAGATGCCACCAGGCACAGGAGGGAATCCCCTCCCCTCATGCAAGTTATCACAGCCCATACACGTACTTTATGACAGTTTGCACATGAGGCAAGTGGCACTTAGCGTGAGGTGCAAATAGACAAATGCAAGGAAATGGTGATTACCAATTGTTAATAATAAATAGATTGCAATAATTACAATATATATAAGGATGTGTATGAAGGAAAAATCAAACACCTGTAAAGATTTTATTAAAGGAGGAAAACGGAAATGGAGGAAAAATTAATTGTTCGATAATATAATATTTTCTCTATGACCATTTAATCACATATATAAGTCAGATAGTACGATAGATGAGGAGATTCAGTGAGAGAATAGGGTATTAAATTCTAACAATGCAATAGCATTACAGGCACTCGGTTGACAAAACCAAGGAAAGAGAACGCAACACATCATTATCCCAGTAGACACATGACATTCGGTTACATATTTTGATATTTTTTAAATTTTTATTTACAAACATATAAAATGATATAATAATAGTGGTCAAGAGATTTGTTAGACATTTTGATTTTTTTTATATTATAATTTGGAAGAGAGCATGAGGAACGGCATTCGAACAACTGGAAGACAATACACCCAAACGGTTAACAAATGCAAACACAAAGTACCAAACCCATCATTATCCCACTACAGACATGGTACGTGGACCACCGGTTTACTAACATATAAATCACATAATAATCAAAGTCAAGAGATTTGTCAGACATTTTGATTTTTTTTAGAGTAAATTGCATAAATGGTCCTTAACCTTTAATCGTCATTTTCATTTAGTCTCTAACTTATTAAATGTTCTATTTTTATCCTAAATATGTTACAATTGTTTTATTTTTGTCCCTTACCAGATGAAATTCATTAACTCAGAATAATTGTCTGAATTTTTTTTTTGAAATCCTAATTTAAATATTTGGTAACTATCTTCCAATAAATTTAAATAGTTTAATATTTTTTAACAGTAAATAGAAAATTTAAATAAATAATTTTTTCTTTCTAAATAAAATAAGTTCAGTTTACAAAGAGAAAAAAATGTGATTTGAATTTTTTATTAACTGTAAAAAAATTATTATACAGATTAAATTTATTGTAAGACAGTTACTAGATAGTTTAAATTATTATCTAAAAAGTTGTTATTAGATAAACACTTTGAGTTAACAAATTTCATTAATTTGGGACCAAAATAAAATGTTTTCAATAAATTTAGAACTAAAACAAAACATTTTAATAAGTTTAGAACTAAAATAGAACATTCAATAGGTTAAAGACTAAAAGGAAACAATGAATAAAGGTTATGAACTATTTATAAAATTTACTCTTTTTTATATTATAATTTGGCAAAAAGAGTGACCTCTTCCACTTTAATGTATAATATAGATGTTAAATACTATGGTATACCATACGGTATACAGTTTACCATAGATATGTAGTATGAAGTACAAATATTTTCACATTTTGTCATTTTACCTCATGGTATACCGTGGTATTTCACGGTATACCGCATACAGTTCACTTTTTGTATATATTTTGTCAAAAAACCACGGTATACCGTAAAAACTGCGTCGTACGTACCGCGATATTTTATTTTTCATAGCTATTTTTTTTCATTTTACATAAAAAATATCATAAATATATAAAACATTAAAATATAATAATACACATATTATAAAATAAACATTTAATTTTAGTTTTTTGTTACTTTTTTAATTAATATAAAAATTTAATAGATGATAGCAGCTTAGCTTAAAAGTCTCTGTAATGTTGAATAATATTCCCTAATTGGATTTTTAGTGCATGTTACCTTAACTGAATATCTTCTGTCATATATATTTTATTTATATTTAATAAATTATGATGAAAAAATTAGAATACATAAAAAATGTGTAAAAATAAATTATTAAACAATTATGTCATCTTAAAATAATATTCTAACATTTTTTTTTTGCGAAAACGGTAACAGTATGCAACATGGCATACCATGCGGTATACCTTAAAAATTCGGGGTGCGGTATACCTAGCGGTAACGGTATTTAACATCTTGGTACTATATCAAGCAACCCATAGTATTAAGTACCATGGTAGACCGCACAGTATGTTATTTACCGCGGGTTTGTGGTACAAATATTTTCGCGTTTTGTCATTTTACCACGCGATATACCGCCATATTTTTCAGTATACCACATACCGCTAGCCTTTTATATGCATTTTGTCAAAAAAACTGCGGTATACTGCAAATACCGCGTGGTATGTACCACGGTATTTTATTTTTTGCTGCTATTTTTTTTAATTTTACATAAAAAAATATCATAAATATATAAAAATATTAAAATATAAATAATACGTAGATCATAAAATAAATATTTACTTTTATTTTTTTGTTGCTTTTCTTAATTAATATAACAATTTAATGGATAGTATCAACTTAAAAGTTCTTGTGGTGTTGAATAATATCCCCCAATTAAATTTCTGATGCATACTACCCCAACTGAATATCTTCTATTGTATATATTTTATTTTATTTGAAAAATTATGATAAGAAAAATTAGAATACATATAAAATGTGTAAAAATAAATTATTAAAAAAATTATGTCATTCTAAAATTATATTCTAACATTTATCCTTTTGTGAAAATGATAATGATATATTACGTGGTATACCATGCAGTATACCTTAAAAATTTAAGATACGATATACTTAACGGTAACAGTATTTAACACTTTGAGCAAACCATCATATGTAGGAATTTGAAGACTTTCAACTCATAAGTTTGAGGCTCTGCCCTGGAGGCAGTGGCTAGTTTTTTAGGGCTGTTGCCCCCCACCTCATCAGCTGACGGAGTCGATTATTGCTGGCCGCGTGACCCTTCGCCCATCGGACAACAGCCCTCAATTAATTACACACAACCCCCCCCCCCTGACTACTTGAGGAATGGATTGCTTACTACTACGACTACTTGCTTTTCGTTTTGTTTTGAGAATCCATTCTCCCTCTCTCATCCATTCCAAGTACCAATATATGTATATATGTGTGTGTGTGTGTGTGTAGGAATTTGAAAAAAGAAAATAAATCAAAATTTTGCCCCACCAAACGGACACATTAATAAAGTCTGAACTAGTGACTTTAAAATGCAAATGTGTTCTTGTAGACAGGGGGCGCAGTACAAATGTTTAACTAGTGAGTCCATTTCTTTGCTAGCGAAGAGATACTAGCAACTGCTGACTTCAATAATATATACTCTTGCGAGTTTCGAATCACTAGTGAGGTGATTAGTACAAGTGCACAACATCAAAGCACAAACTTACAACAGAATAGTGAGCCAAACCAAGGGAGCAACAATAATTAAATGGCAATGCCGTCTGCAAGACCAGTGAGCCAGGGAAGCAACTTGTCATGCACAAGCTCAGGTCTATCGTCATGGGGGCAATGACCAACACCACCTAATAAGTGAAAGCTTACGTTTGCAGATCGAGAGGGGAGGGAGGAGAAGAACTTGCCAACTGGTCCATCGATGGGGGTGAAGGGATCTTGATCACCCCACAAGACCAAGACCGGAGTGTCAATGTTAGGCATCAGCTTTACAGGGTTGGGACCTGGAGGGCCGGTAATGATGGAAACAAAAGCATGGAGAGCACCTTCATCCTCTGCAGGTTCACGAATGATCTACATTAATGTATTTCCAAGTAAGATTGGTTGTAACTTAATTGCAAGGCATATATATTATACATATAGTTATATGATCTATATGCTAAAATTAAGAAGAGAATTGCATAATTAGTTAAGCAATATATATATATTGTAGGTATACCTCGACCAGTTCATCATCCACTGCTTCCTTATTCCCGTATACAGACGATAGAAGCTTCTTAAGATTATCCCTGCATTACCAATGCCAAGCAGTCAAGCATTCAGGATATATTCAGGAACATTGATATATTGAACATGATCTTGATCTTGATCCTGATCATCGTCGATCATCTAGTTGAAATTATACCAACCTACCTGCCAACCTACCTGTCTTTGATTCGTTTGAAAAGGGTTGCAGCAATTGCTTCTTGTTTGAGTAAGAGATCAAACAACCAAAGTAAAGGCAGCAGGAGCTTGATCCTCCAATCATCAACGATAGCCTTGTTGTTCATCCCACCAGCACAATTTAACAGCACGAGGCCATGAACAAGCTTATGGCGTGACTCTTGTTGGGCACAATCATTTGGAGAGATCAGGTCTAATTAACTTTAAGGCTACCTATTTAGTTAATTGTTTCACAACATTAACATAACACAGGTAAATTAACAAGAATTGAATCACTAGCTAGCTCATGCAAGACTGGAGAGATATATATAGTTTCTTTGACAGCTACCTGAGCCTGAGGCAGCGATCACACAAGCAAGACTGCCAACAGAGTTTCCAATCAAAACAGCAGGTTTCTGAACTACTTGGTTCAAGAAATCCAATATCAACTAGTATACAGCAAATAAAGGGGTTATTTATACGATATTTATATATAAATATATAGTTATAGCTAGCTAGCTAGCTCGTGTTACTGAATATATATATATATACATATACCTCCGCCCATCCCTCCATGGTATACTGATACCCTTTAGGCTTATCTGAAGCTCCGAAGCCAAGGAGATCGATGGCATACACCGTGTGATCTTCAGCCAAGGTGCAAATATTCCTGATAAAACCTTAATTTCTGATCAATGCTCCAGCACTCCACTTAGCTACTAGCTAGTGACTCATGAATTATAATGAACTACTGGGAAAACAGAAAAACAAACGTTTCTTATTTCTCTTAATTCCTATGAAAAGGGAGCAGTAATTAACTAAAAGTTCATAATTATTTATTGCCAATTGGGCACTGTAACTAAGCTAGAGCTTAGTTGGCAACTTGAAATTCAGCAAGAGTCATGAAAAGACTCAAAAGAGGCTGCTTGCTTATGTGTTCCTTTTCCCTTTACAACAAATATTTATTGGGAACGTAGTTATACTTAAAATGCCATGATATTTTGTGATTAGAATTCGCTTCTTTTTCCTTAAATTCTGGAAAACCAGAATCATCATGAAAGTAGCGCAGCTAAATCTAACAAATAGTATAGTATTTACCAAGCACTGTTTTCCCCCCCTCTTTAAGAAATTTTGCAGAAAACCAATGAATCAGCCCCTTAAAAAAAAAAATCATCCTACGACAGAAAAATGTGTCAAGTCTCTAAGCTTAATGTGTGGCCCAAAAACGGGGAGCAGATGTTACTGATAATGGCCGAGAATACGGCTTACGATAGCGAAGGCTAACCTGCGCCAGTGAGGAATAGAGGCGCCGAAGCCATGAACCAGAAGCAGCGGAGGCTTGGATTCTAAGCCCGATGATGAAGAAGACGCAAAATAGTTGATGGAGTACTGGCCTTTCCATGCCCACTTCTTGCATCGTTCCCTCAGCTCTCTCACTCCCAAAACGACGCCGACAGGCTCCGGAAAGCGGGTCCCGACGTTGCTGTCACTATCACTGTAGCCCACAACCAACGCCGGCGGCTTGTGACTGCGAAGAGGCCGATGGGATGCGACTCTTCTCTTCTCCTCCGGCCGCCGAAGATAAGCCCCGGGACGCGCCTTTTCGTAGCAAACTGCTGCTCCCGTTCCTGCTGCCGCCACCGACATTTCTTCACTTCCCGATTCACTGGCAACTTTGTACAATGCCACGTTAACTTTCTGCCTCCAAAAATTATGCCTGCATCTGGTGACGACACTTATCACCCCACATTCTGAAAATATACAGCCGGTTCTAGGGTGAGCATGGGTTGGTTTGGACCGGTGTTTTGGTATAACTAAACCAATTTGAAATAAGCTTGATTTTAAAATTTTTTTACCCAATCTAAGAATTAAGAATTGAAAAGAACCAGAATAATGGTTCTGGATTTTTTTGTTATGATTATCAAGTTTTTCAGTTTATATCATATACCTACAACAATATTTAAATTTAATTAAATTACATTCAAAACTAGTTTATAAAATATTTAATATAATACACAATTAAATTCATATTTAAATACACATGTTCTTAATAATATTTAAAGAGTTTCAAATGCTGTTACGTAATATAACAATAAGGTAAATGTATCTAGTTGTATGCGATTTCATAAAATATCTTTACAAATTCTATAAGATCACTGATCAGATACTTTATATCATTTCTTTTATCTGTACAAAGAAAACAATATTCAATCTAATACATATCTGCTTGTTAGTTAAACCAAACTAATCACTATGTCATTGTAATTTTTTATAATATAAAAACGTAAACAATTTCCTATTCTTTGTTCCAATTTAGATTCAAGATTAGGAATATTAGTTTTAGGATTTAATATAAAAAACTAAAACACCCTCACAATTCTTTATTTTTTCAATACATAAATGTATGGATAATTTAGTAATATTATAACTTCAGTTCAGTTCCATCTCGGGTTGGTTCCATGTGGAACCAGAACTAATCCAAAAACTGTCGGTTTTCACTTATGTGAAACCCACCCACGAACTATGATCAATTTTTACTCAATCCAACTCAACCCAACGCAGCCAATAAAAGTGGTTCGAGTTGGATTTCAGTTTTACCCAACCCATGCTCACCCATAGCTGGTTCATTTCAATTTAACATGTTATTTACATAAATTTTTTCAACTAAATTACAAAAGCTCCATAAGTTGCCCATATTTACAATTATATCTTATCTTACTCCTACGCATACTCTTTTCACTTGATTCTCGGGCTGCTGTCGCTGCTTCACCTACATCCTACTCCACCGCGGTTGCAATTGCCAAAGGCAATGCAGAAGCCACCGCAACCGCTACAATCATTGAAGGCAATGCAGAAGCCAAACTTGTTTTCCAAAGGGGCGACTTCGAATCGAGTACAGCTTTCAGGTGTTGCTTGCCGACAATATCTCCATCACTGTCAAATGGATCGATGACCAGGTAAAGCGAGGAGATGAAGAGTTTAGATCAGAGGTTTCAGCGATCATTAAGCAAGAAATTGTTCCCCATTGTAACCTTGCCCAATTTCCCCATTAAGCGTCTAGCTTTGGTGAAAACCAACGATCAGAATGCCTCAACCGCCTTAATCATAGACTTGATCTCACTTGTATCTGAGCACTCGGTATCGCTGCAACACCATTTACGTCTTCTAACGATGGGAACGATGACAACGGCTTAGACTCCTTCACTGCGAAGTTGCTCTTGCCCGGCTCTGACACATGAATGGTACTGATCTAAGTACGAGGCCTTGAGGACCAGTTGGTGGGTTAGGTAGATCTGAGCAGAATGGTGAGACATTTGAAGGATTGAAAGGAGTTGAAGATTGAAAGAATATCAATGGAAGGGTAGAGAAAGAAGGACCAGTGGCATTGACCAATGGTATGACTGTAAATATGGGTAATTTGGTGGGTTTTTGGAATATATTTGAGAATGTTTGTGTAAATAACATGTTAACCCAAACCAATTAACTAGAACTGGTTCTTAGGTTCTTTCGGTTTATCTCATATACATATAAAATCCAATAAAATTCCATAAAAAATAACAATCAAAAGCAAAAATAACTAAATTCATTGACTCTCACTACAATAAGAATTATTTAACACAATTGACTACTACATTCAACTTTATATCCATATTTAATTAATACAATTTAGAAAAATAGCACATTAAGTTACAAAATCAATTTAGGAGATTCTCATCATATGTTTTAGATAAATGAATATATGGGAAAATATTTAATGTCATAAATGTTATAATATATTAAACATATATTTGTTCAATTTTTGTAAAGTTTATGAAAAATTCAAATGAACTTTTTTTTTCTCTGTAAATTGAACTGATTTCATTCAGAAAGAAAAAATTATTAATTTAAATTATCTATTTACTATAAAAAAATGTTAAACTGTTTAAATTTGCTGGAAAACAGTTATCGAATATTTGAATTAAAATTTTAAAAGTTTTTGTCAGATAATTATTTTGAGTTAGTGAATTTCATCTGGTGAGGGACCAAAATGAAACAATTTTGATAGGTTTAGGATCAAAACAGAATATTCAATAGGTTAGGGACTAAAAGAAAACAAAAATTAAAGATTAGGGACCATTTGTGCAATTTACTCATAATAAATTAGTATTGTTAAACCATGACTACATCATTGTTTATAGAACCGGCCGGAAAGTAGTATAAATATATCTGTACCTTTTTGGTACTTGTAGCATGCGACAATAATTAGGAAGAGATCAGCTATCAACAAAAGATCCGTGAAAGCAAAAGAAAAGCTTTGACTTGATTCATTTCTTCCATGGATCATCTTCCATGTTCATGTAGCTGCTTCTTTATGATCCTCCATTTAGTGTTGCTATTTCTCAGCTTCTCTGCTGTAGATGGGACGGCTCCAAGAGATTTCATTAAACTGCAGGATTTTTCCAGCAATAGAGGAAGGAAGTTAGCTGATAATGGCCTCGCACTCTCTCCCCAGATGGGGTATATATATATATATATGAAATCCTTTTCTATTTCACTGTTTTTTTTTTTAAAAAAAAGACTCACATCAGTTAAGAAGGTCTCATGTAGCGTTACGTTAGATAGATTATGGTGAGAAGTCTTCAGATCAGTTGATTTTTTGTTGGATGGTTTCTACAGGAGCGTAGACTTGACAGATCTAAGCTAGTAATTTTAATGCAGTTCCTCTGGTGTTTTGGGTTTAAGAGATTTTTAATTAACATGTTACTCCTTTGTGTTGTGATTTGATTAGATGGAACAGCTGGAACCATTTCCACTGCCACATCAATGAGACATTGATAAAGGAAACTGGTATGTACTGAATCTGTAGGTGGTTTTTCCTTGAATGTGAAGGCAAGCCTTAATTTGTTGATGAGATAATGAAATGAAGCTCAACTCATGAATTATTGCCACAGCTGATGCAATGGTCTCAACTGGTTTGTCTGCTGTTGGATACAGCTATGTAAACTTAGGTCAAGTGCCAACTCACCATATTTATTCTTCCAACTACTTTCAATTTAATTGCTCATTATTTTTCTTGGCTAAGGTTTGTGCCCCTTTTTCAGATGATTGTTGGGCTGAACTCAATAGAGATTCTGAGGCAAGATGCATTTTTTTTTTTTTTTCTTTTTACTTTGCTCGCTGCTTACTGGAACAAGGACTTGGGGATTGTTGGTGATCTGTGTGGTCTATGGCAGGGAATTTTGGTTGCCCGGGCATCAACCTTTCCTTCAGGCATCAAAGCTCTAGCAGACTATGTCCATGGCAAGGGGCTTAAACTTGGGATTTACTCAGATGCAGGGTATTAATTCAATTCTCATCCCAACCACACTTGATTCATCTGTTATCACTGAATCCATGTTGATAGGAAATGACTAGTTCTTTCCTGGGGAATCCAAACTGTTTTCTATAGGACACAGACTTGCAGCAAGACAATGCCAGGATCATTAGGATATGAGGAACAGGATGCAAAAACTTTTGCCTCATGGGTCTGTTTGTTTGCTCACTCCTTTCCCCAGGAATATTTTGTAACCATAATTACTTTATTTTTCTCCTCAACCTTGTATTTTCCAGGGAATTGATTACTTGAAGTATGACAACTGTAACAACAATGGCGTAAACACCAAGGAAAGGTAATTCATATCATCTTCAGTCTGATGAACCTGCAAGAGTAGAGTAATATTTAAAACCATTGCTTATGATATTGTGCTTCATAAATATCATGGTACTTAGGTACCGGAAGATGAGCAAAGCTTTACTCAACTCTGGAAGAAAGACACTTTTCTCCATGTGTGAGTGGTAAGTGAATGAGAGCTTTTCTCACCTCACCCTAACAGAAAGAGACATTTCTGTTTCAATGAACCATGGCCAGTTAAGACGGACCAAGACTTGACTGAAGAGTTAAAGCCCATGGTTGGTAGTAATAGTATAAGGTCCGAGGTTCAAATCTTTTGATTTGCGTTGTAGGGGGCAAGAAGACCCAGCAACTTGGGCTCCAAGCATCGCCAATAGCTGGAGAACGACTGGAGATATTCGAGACACCTGGGAAAGGTACAAGGGAAAACCAGTAATTAATTTGCTGCGCAACATCTGAACTGAAGCTTTAATTTAATTTCTGTGCTTGATGATGTTGTGGATTATATATATGTATCAGTATGACATCTATAGCAGATGAGAATGATAAATGGGCATCTTATGCTCAACCCGGTGCTTGGAATGGTGAGAATTCCCATTGCTCCTCTGCTTTCTTCAATACTCCATTAATTTCTGTAAAACTAACTTACTGATTGATGAATGATGAATGATGAATGATGGAATTAAATCTGATTGAATTTGTCATGAATCAGATCCAGACATGCTTGAAGTAGGGAACGGGGGCATGACAACCGAAGAGTATCGTTGTCATTTTAGCATTTGGTCATTAGTTAAAGTATGGATTGAACACCGTAAGCAGAGAATCCTTTTCCATTGCAGAGCATATAATGACGACATGTACATGTGCAGGCTCCTCTTTTGATTGGGTGCGATATCCGGTCTATGGATGATGTGACGTTCGGATTGCTAAGCAACAAAAAGGTTATTGCAGTAAATCAAGGTAAAAAGAATTAATCAGGATGAGATTTGAAGAGAGTCGATCGTATAATTAACAAATCAGATTCACCTAACACTAACAAACAAGTTATCACGAGCAGATAAGCTTGGAGTGCAAGGGAAAAAGGCCAAGAAAGATGGGGATCTTGAGGTAAGTTTTTTAAGATTAACTAATTGATTGATTGGTTGGTTTAGCTAAGAGTGATAACTAATTTGGTCTAATTAACATATATATACGCAGGTGTGGGCTGGTCCTTTAATTGACAAGAGAGTGGCTGTGGTGTTGTTGAATAGAGGACCCTCTACTGCCAACATTACTGCCACCTGGTCTGATATAGGCCTTGCTCCTTCGACTACTGCTGTGGCCACAGATTTATGGCTGGTGAGCTTCTTCTCTAACTAAACTCAGATCTAGTTGCATGTCTTCTCTAATATAATCCTTTTTCTCTCAACTAATTAATGATGACCACATATATATATGCAGAATTCGAGGCAAACATTGGTTAAGGGAAAGATTTCTGCCCAACTTCATCCTCATGCCTGTAAAATGTACACCCTCACTCCAAGTTACGATATCTAGGCCTTGGCCGATTGAAATCAGGCCCACATATATATGTGTGTGTACGCGCACGAGTGCTGATTGGTGGGGAGGCTTCACTTGCTTTCTTCCTTCACATACAACAGTATCTTGTAAAACTTTTCAATAAACCATAAGAATAAATCTATGATTGTCCTCATTATTTTCGTGCTACACTTGAATAAACCAATTAGTTTGGCAACAAGTCCACAATGACATCAATGATTAGAAATACTATTGGCACTACAAATTAAACCCAAAACAAAGTGATGGTCTTCTATGTTGGAATTTTAAATAATAAACACAACCATTTCATGAGGGAAAATTAATGGAATTCCAAAAAGCATTATTTCAATAAGTATTAATTTCAAACTTATGTGAAAAAAATATTTAGACGGTGGCCAAGTAAAGATAGCTACTATAGCTTACTTCATTGTGAAACCAGCAACATATTATATTGCGACCCACACTTTTGTTACAGAACACCTATGAAGATATAAATTTTTCATGCTGATTATATTTATAGAAGAAAAGTACTAAAAAGTTCATAAATTCAATAATAAGTTATGATCAATTCAAAAAATGTAAGAAAATTAAAATGTCTAAAAGCTATTGGTAACAAATTTAGAAACATACAGCGTACAACCAACCTAGTGAATTTAGGGTCTCAAGACAAATTTGGGGCCTTAGGTATCACTTGCAAGTTCAAGGGCCTAAAACACAGAAATTAATTGTTTAGGAAAAATTGATAAAAATGTCTACTTCCAAAGTTTGATGATAGAAGACATCAGCTTAGATAAAAAGATGACCAATTACGTAATTTATAATCTACTATTCCCCTCCCCCCCCCCCCCCCCCAAAACAAGAAAAAGAAAAAGAAAAAAGATCCGGCCCAAAAAAGAAATTTTGGCCGAAAAGAACGGTAAAAGAGATTAAAAAAATGCTTACTTTCAAAATTTGAGAATCAGAAGACATCAATGTCAATAAATAGGGAACCAATTATGTAACTTACCCTTTCGACCTAACAAAAGAACAGCCCATTAAAGAAAAAGCTATTGCAGCAAAAATGAATGGCCAACACTATAGCCCGGCAGTATTCATAAGAATAATGCGCTGCCTTATGTATTTACTACATCCAAAAAAAGATAAAATAAAATTTATTCTTTTTTTTTTGTCCCAAAAAGGATAAAGTATTTTTATTTTTTCAAAAACTTTTAACAGGAATTTACCTTATTAATCTCATTTAAATTATATAAACTTCAAAAGAATCTTTTTTTTTAATATTCATTAAAACCCTCACTACTAGAAAACTTTTTTTTTTAATCACGATTTAAACTCTCAATACACATAATAATAAAAAAAATAATTTTAATTACAGAGACAAAAATGAAAAAAAAATCATAAACAACACGTATCTTAATTACTCTCAGTGTTAAAAAAAATTCATCACTCTGCAGATGGAATATATATAATATAATATGGAATAAGATATAAGAATTTAGAATTGCGTCATGTAAACAAACGGGTTGGAAGAGAGAGAGAGAGAGAGAGAGAGAGAGAGAGAAGATAGAGCTTGACTGTATTGCAACTTAAGGTTTAGTTTAGCGATTATGCTCGGCCATTTGGTATTAAAAGACACGCATCATTGGCCGGCCGGCCCTGGTGATCTTCAACGAAATTACTAATTAGACTTGTAGCTAACGGTGTTTACGAAAAAATGAAAACATATCGCTAAAGAAGAAAACAAAAGTAAAAAAAAAAAGAAAAAAAAAAGGTTTTTCTGTACGTGGAAAACAACACGATCTATCACCTTTCTTGGCCACCCCTACCATAAGAACAACACGATCCATCCGAAGAAGCATACGTCTATTTTTGATAGTAGTAAATCTTTATAATATTTTTATATTTATTAACGGTTCTATCATACTACCCTTTAAATTATTATTTTAATACTTAATTTTTTAAAATTTTTTTAATTTACATGTAAAAAATTAAGATAAAAGTAAAAATAATGCATAAATTTTTTATTCTTTCTTAATTTTGGTGTTAGGCCAAATGATTCATTAGTTATGGGATATGGAGGAAGTAATGTTTATGTATCTAAAAAATTTCAGCATTCGAAAGCAAGAATTCGCAAGCAAAATTACTTGGCGTATCATCAATCGATACATATACAAATATATATTAATGTTGTCTTGTACAATAAAGTTAGTCACAATAACTAAACTCTTGGCCTATTAGGACACATGGCCCTTATCAGGAGGTTCAATGTTCTCTCATTCGTAACGGTCTCCTCCTGATCATGTACCAATAAAAAGAAGAAGTTAATCCTCATCAAATTAAAGCTTCAGATCCCTCGTCTGTTTCGTTATTGTTGCTCAAAGGTAATTGGCGACTTGTTGTCACAATCGTCTCACAAAGGTTCTCAGCTTTTACAGTCACGCCGCCGCCGGCGCCGCTAAATATTTTTTCCCCTTCTTCTATATCCACACTAGGTTGTAGGTTGTTTTCTCTTTCCCGGCCGTCTTAATTATTCTTCTTGTTTTCCATTTGAATTTGCAGAGCACTATCCCACTCGTGTGTGGCTGCATGCTTCCACTACATAAGAGGAGATCGACCAGAGAATGGGTCAGCGATCTAATTTGGCGACAGTGGTTGGAAATTTATCTCCCCTTTTTCCATCTAAGAAAGAGAGGCTAGTCGTTGTACATCTCAAACTAAATCACTGATATATATCAAACCAATCATCAGGTGTAGGCTTGTAAAGGCGGTTATTCATTACTACTACTAATGACTGGTAGTGGCAGTGGCACAATCTCATGATCAAGCTTATTGGCCACCACCCACCATGGCACCATTCATTCTTCTTCTATTTCTTTATCCAAATCCACGCTGTCGCTGTGTTCTATTTTCCTCTCTACCATCTTAATCTTCTTCTTAGCTCTTCCATTCCTTCTAGTGAGCTGCTACTACTTCCTCCATGCGGCTGAAGTAAATATAGGCATAGTGGCAAGACCAGTAGGGAAGCATGAGATCGATGGACCCTGTTACGAGATGTTGGTTATATGCATGATTTGTTTTGCTTATCCAAGAAGCAACCATCGGAGACTTCATGACAAGCAAGGAACTAGTAGATATGATAGCTTTTATCTTCTCTTTGTAATTAGGATAATTTTTGTTCTTAGTTGTACTTGTCATCACATGTAAATACTTACTGTATAAGTTGAGTAGTTTTACTCCTAGATATTCAATGAAACAAACTTACAAAGAAACTTGATTTTTACATGGTATCAGAATAGTGATCCAACACAAATGAAAATGTCGACAAACTCTTCAACCTCTTTAACCATTGTCACGAGTTCTACCTCAACCGTGAACCTTTTCCAAGATCCCACTTCACCCTTCTTCCTCACCTCCGTAGATTACACCACAGCATTTCTTGTTCCCACACTGCTAGATGAAACCAACTATCCCCGATAGAGGAGATCTGTCTTGAATGTCTTGCGCAACAAGAATAAAGTCGAATTCATGGATGGAACACTACTGAAGTCGGAAGGAAATGCCATTGAACTACTGGTATGGAATAAGTGTGACGAGCTGGTTTTTACGTGGCTTATCAATTCTATTAGCGCTAGGCTCCGTGACTCAATAGCATACCATAATTCAGCATTTGAATTATGGCGTGACTTGGAAAAAAGATTTGGCCATTCGAATGAGCCAAGGGCTTATGAACTGAGAAGGAACATGGCCTTGGCAAGCCAAGAATCGATGAGCGTGGCAACCTATTATACGAAGTTAAATGGATATTGGGATGAGCTCGGCATGTACTCATCGATGCCCAACTGTACGTGTGATGTAGTAAAGGGCTGGATGATGGAGAATGAGAATTAGCGAACACACCAATTCCTCATGGGCTTGGACCAGAAGTTCAAGATAATTCGCTTTCAGATTCTCACTATAGAGCCACTTCCTTCCCTCAACAAGATCTATGCTATGGTAGTTGCTAAAGAGAAACAACTCAACATCACGCAAGAAGCTAAACTGGACTAGGCAGGAAACTTTGTGGCACAGACAAAGCTGAGCAAGCCGCAAAGATGTGACAATCAACCTGTCCCAAGATGCCAACATTGCAACAAGTTGGGACACGAATAAGAGGCATGCTGGGAGATAATTAGGTATCCAAAAAATTGGCAACTGAAAGGAAAGAAGAAAAAAAACAAGGTCAACACCAATGCATGTGCAAAAGGAAAACAGAAGCATAGCCATGGAGGTACTACTTCTTCATCCTTAGTTAGCCTAACTATTGAAAAATACGAGGAACTTCTAAAGCTGTTAGGCAAAGATAATGGACAAAACACAGTCACTTATGCAAGTAAGAAAACAAACCCTAATGTTAACACTTCCTGGATTTTAGATACTGGCACCACCAATCACATTACATCAAACCACTCTTACCTTCGAACAAAACCCATGCATGGTCATGATGTATGTTTACTCGATGGGACTGTGAAACCATAAAAAAGTCTGGTACATTTTTTTTATCAGATTACGTTGTCCTTCATAATACACTACATGTACCTGATTTCAAATAAGACTTAGTCTCAATCAGCAAACTGGCTCGAGATAATAACTATATAGCCATCTTCTTTCCAAACTTTTGTGTCTTACATGATCACACCTCGAGGAGGCTGATTGGAGTGGGTAACCAAGAAATAGGTCTTTATTTTCTCAAGTTAAGTAATGAAAAGGCACACACAGCAAGAATAAATGGAGATGCACCAGCACTGTGGCATCAAAAATTGGGTCATCCATCACAGGAAAGAATTGTTAGAATCAGTAGTTTATCACATTTGGATTTCTAAGATATCTATAAGAACTGTGCTATTTGTCCTTTAACAAAGGCAACGAAATTACCTTTTCCTTCCAGTTTTGAGAGATCAAATAATCCTTTTGATTTAATTCATATAGATGCTTCTGGGCCATATCGCACACCTTCCATGTGTGGAGCTAACCTTTTCCTCACAATAGTTTATGACTTTTCTAGGTTCACATAGAGTTATCCCATGAAACACAGGAATAAAGTCATAAAGATAATTGAGACAAGAGTCAAGAAAGTAAGAAACGACAATGCTCTAGAATTAGTTAATGGAGCCATGAAACGATTTTACAAGGAGAAAGGAATCATTAGTCAAACAAGTTGTGTAGGAACCCCTTAGCAAAACGAAGTGGTCAAGAGGAAGCATCGAGATACTTTCAATATAGCAAGGGTATTGAGATTCCAGGCAAACCTGCCAATTTCTTTTTGGGGGGAAAGTGTCCTTACCGCAATTCATTTTATAAACAAGTTGCCTTCTGCAAGCATAAACAACAAATCACCATATGAGACATTATTTAATTGGCCTCCAAACTATGATCATCTAAAGCCTTTTGGATGCCTCTGTTATGCAATCAACCATTTGTTTGCCAAAAAAACAAGTTCCAACCCCATGACCAAACATGCATCTTCATTGGCTATCCACAAAACCAAAAGGGCTATAGAGTATATAACCTGGAAACCCACAGAACCTTTTGTTTCTCGAGATGTAACCTTCCATGAGACAATGTTTCCCTTCAAGATGAAGGAATCGGACCTAGTTGAAAAGAATAATCAGTGAACCTATGCTTGAGAACCAAGATACTATTCTTGAACCACAAGTTGAAGTCAATACTTGAGTAGAACTCGAGAACAGTTAAATAGAGGAAAATGTGTTTTTTGAGTCCGAACGTGACTAAAAAGAGGACCAAGTACCTTAAGTGGAAATGCCAGCAAGAATGAGCACAAGAAGTCGCCAGGTTCCCACATATTTGGAAGACTACAAGTATGACCTTCCTGGTACTCACACTCACTCCAACATGGCCTCCTCAACTACGTCATACCCATTGTCCACTTGTTTTAAAAATAAACCGTTTTCCCAAGAATACCAAAGCTTTCTTGCAACTATATTGACTCAAGTTGAGCCCAAGTCTTACTTAATGGCCAAAGAAGACTAGTCTTAGCAACAAACTATGTGAGCCAAGTATAATGCTTTGGAGGCTAACCAAACCTAGGATCTCTGAACGCTACCCATAGGAAAAAGGGTAGTTGGATGCAGGTGGGTCTACAAAATTAAACAAAAGTCAGATGGAACAATCAAGGGATACAAAGTAAGGCTAATTGCGAAAGGTTATACCAAAGTAGAAGGACTCGACTACACCAAAACGTTCGCCCCAATAACAAAATTAACGATGATAAGGTGCATACTTGCAATAATGGTTGCCAAGAAATGAGATTTACAGCAATTAGATGTGCATAACACCTTTCTCCATAGTGACTTTCACGGAGACATCTACATGACACCTTCTTCAGGATATCTTGAGCTGGGAGACAAAAAAGTTTGTAAGCTCAAGAGGTATTTATATGCATTTGTAAGCTTAAGAGGTCCTTATATGGGCTTAAGCAAGTATCACATGAATGGTTTGCTAAACTCTCTACAGCTTTTAAAGCTTATGGTTTCATTCAGTCAAAAACAAACACGTCTTTGTTTACTAAAAGGACTAATGGTTCTTTCCTTGCTATTTTAGTATATGTCGATGACATGGTGGTGGCAAGTGATAACCCCTATGAATGAAAGAAGGTAAAGAAGTTTCTTCATGCTCACTTCTATTTCAAAGACTTGGGACATCTATGACATTTCCTTGGAATTGAAGTAGCTCATAGCTCGCAAGGGATATTTACGAGCCAAATGAAGTATGCTCTAAAAGTACTTGCTAATGCAGGGCTTATAGGAGCAAAACCCAGCAAGGTGCCCATGCAACAACAATACAATCTTGGACAGTCCAGTAGTGAGTTTCTTTAGGACCTATCACCATATCGAAGATTGGTTGGAAGGCTACTATATTTGTCTGTCACAAGGCCAAATATAACCTATGTCATAAATGTACTCAGTCAATACATGCAAGAACCAAGAATCAACCATTTTAATGCTGCCCTTCGAGTGCTGCGATACATAAAAGCATCTCCTGGACAAGGTCTACTATTTCCTCAAGAAAACAATCTCCAGCTAATCGAGTATTGCGATGTAGATTGGGATGCAAGCCCACAAACTAGACAATCCATTACAGGTTATTTTGTTAAGTTAAGCAAAGCGCCAATTTCTTGGAGAATGAAAAAGTAGGCCACCGTAGGCAGGTCATCTGCAAAAGCTGAGTATAGGTCAATGGCATCGACCATAAGTGAACTTCTTTGGCTACAAGCCTTGTTGCGTGATCTCACAGTCTCGCATCTGCAGCCTATGCAATTATTCTATGATAATCAAGCTGCATTACACATTACTACGAACCTTGTATTCCACAAGTGTACCAAGCACATTAAAATGGACTATCATTTTGTGAGCGATTGAATACAATCAAAGGAGCTGGAAACAAGCTATATTCCTTGCAAGTTACAACTTGCTGACGTTTTTACAAAAGCTTTTGGCATGGATTTGTTCCTCACACTCACACACAAGCTTTGAGTATCACAGCTCCACACTCCAGCTTGAGGGGGCTATTACGAAATGTTGGTTATGTGCATGATTTGTTTTGCTTATCCAAGAAGCAAACATCGGAGACTCCATGACAAGCAGGGAACTAGTAGATATAACAACTTTTATCTTCTCTTTGTAATTAGGATAATTTTTGTTCTTAGTTGTACTCGTCATCACATGTAAACACTTATTGTATAAGTTAAGTAGTTTTGCTCATGGATATTCAATGAAACAGACTTACACAGAAACTTGATTTTTATAGACCCAAAGTGGCCCAACCATTCCCACAATTGTAGTTCTATGGTACCGGGTGGCAAGTTACTGTTGCCATTGCCGACCCAGAGTTTTTTGCTCGCCCACAATGTTGATGACGGAGAAAACATAGAGAAGGGAGCAATAACATTGGGTGAGCAATTCGGAGAGATACAATTATGGAAAGAAATATAGTCCGCACAAATTAAGCAGATCATTAAGGTTATATTTATATATTAATAGAGTTAAATAAACTTAAGGCGCAAGTAACAAGTAATTAGTATTAGGGTTTCTCTAAGTCTAATTAACTAGAATAGAACTCCGGCTATTTAGGGTGTTTAGGGATAATGATGGGTAATTAATGCGATTTGGGTATTTGAAATTTAGGGTAAGTTTGTTTTAACTTAATCCAAAATAATTTTTTTTATTTTTATATCTTTTTTATCTGAAATTAATTTTATTTAAAATAAAATATTATATAGGTGCAATAATTCATTAAAAATATAATGTTCATAATCTTACTAAATTTTTATGAATTTTTCTAACTTTAGGTATTAAAAAATCATAAAAATTTAATAACATCATGAAAATTTGCTTTCAAATGGATTATTGTATCTACATAATATTGGTTTTAAGATAAATTTGATTTAAGGCAAGAAAGATGTAAAAATAAAAATTAATTATTTCAAATTAGGTTGACTTAAATTAAAATAAATTGACTATAATTGAAGAGACATACACATGTAAGTCGTACATTCTTATATATATATATATATAAAAAATCTAATCTACACTAGCTAGCGCTAACCTACAGCTTCTCACTAAATCGGCCACGACACTATTAATCTAATATATATATATAACATGACATATGTAAGGGAGGATATGGCCTTTTCCTTAATTAGGTTCATAAGAAAATGCCATGTGGCATTTTTACTGTTCAACTAATGCATTGAAAAAAAGGAATAAAAATTAAAGTCTAGAATGCCCTTAAGAAAATAGACGGAAAAAATTAACACCGTTAATTTTAATGAAATGATTCGTTTCACGTTTCACGCATGCCTTGGTTAACCATTTTGAAAACGGAAACTTTGACTTAATTTCCTTTCCATGTTAACAAATTGAATTCTAATTATTTTCCAAAACTGTATCCGAAAACTCCTCCATCTCTTCGCTCCCGCTCAAAGCTTCTGCTCGCTTCTCCATCCTAACTTTCCTGAAGCCATGGCTATAGAAGTAACGATTGTCTCAGTGCTCACTGTCAATCTCAATCCCTGCCACAACCAAGATGTTTCTTTGCATAAACACCAAAGTCAAGAATTCTTTAATTCTTTATCATCTAAGGCTCCGACGTAAAAAAGCACCAGAAAGTCCAAGGAAACTAGCGAAAAATTGGTCAAATGAAATTCCAAAATCCAAATCGATGTTGTTGATCAATAAATCCAAATAAGAAGAACGATGTTAAGACGCTCACCATTGGGAAATAAGAAGAAAAATAAACCCAAATCAATGACCAAGGCCTGAGGAGCTGCCAAAGAGATAAGGGTTCTGAACACTGCAAAAGAGGCAGAGGACACGAAGGAGATGGCGATATTAGAGCGGAAGCAAAGGGAGCTAGATATGGCAAATAAGGTTGTTGATCGATACTCTTAAGACCCAACTTTCAGTTTCTTGCACGAGCGAGTGTCTGACCACTTTGTCAATTGCCTGAAGGAGATGGCTTTTCTAAACGAGGGCAAACCAAACAAGGTAAACCTCGCGGCTAAGTGGTGCCCATCTCTGGATTCATCCTATGATCTTTCCACTCATCCTTCAACGCAACAATTTAATTTTTCTTTGCTTTCTTTTTCTGTAAAGATTCAAGAAGGGATCGAACATTGATGTTTTGTATTTGATTGATTTAGCAGTCTTAGTAGTAGTTACATTTATAGTCTTTCTTGACAGTTAAGCCAAGCAGACTTGTAGCTAAAGTTAAACACTAATTCTGGCTAAAGAGATAAGTATACATGCGTAAACAAGCAGTAAGAGTTCTACACAAACTCAACATGCATATTCCCGCCACTTATGCTTCTACACTCCCCTTCAAGTTGATACATGCAAGCTTTTAATGTTCAACTTGCTAGTGAGCTGCTGGAACTGCTTGACACTGAGAGCCTTAGTTAACAAATCCGCAAGCTGAGAGTTGCTTGGCACGTGATGTGTGGTAATGTCTCCAGATTTCAACTTCTCTCTAACGAAATGACAATTTATTTCAATGTGCTTGGTTCTTTCGTGATACACTGGATTGGCAACAATGTGAAGAGCTGCTTGATTTGTTGGAATTCTTGGCGCACCAAGATCCTTTTAAGATAGGATTTGAGCTCATTGAGCTAACTCTAGCTTGAATAGCTATCTAAGGCAGCTAGAAGTAGCTCCCTGTAGCTCAAGTTAACTCACTTCAGCTATAAGTAGCTCAAAGCAGCTGGACTTCAGCTCAAGTCAGCTCACTTCAGCTTCTAGTAGTTGAATGTAGTTAGACTTCAGCTCAAGTCAGCTTACTTCAGCTATAAGTAGCTCAAAGTAGTAGGACTTCAGCTCAAGTTAGCTCAAGTCAGCTTAAGTCGGCTCACTTCAGCTTTTGGTAGCTGAGTGTAGCTGGACTTCAGTTCACTTCAGTTGATAGCAGCTAACTCCAGCTCTAAGTCAGTTCTAGGAGCTGGACCTCAGTTCATGGTGCTTGGTTGGAGCTCAAAGGAGCTCAATGGTGCATAAGTAGTATAGTGAGCTAGCTTTGTGACAGCTCACCTTGCTTTTAGCTCAAAACCACCAAGAGACACATCTTTTGTGTAAAGGTATGTCTCTTCATCAAAAGAGATGACTATTGACTAAAAGAACACGTCCTTTCATCCAAATGAAGTGTTCCTTGAGTGAATAGACATGTATATTCGCCCATGAGATGGTTGGGGTGGTTATTGCACCAAGAATGATGTCTTTTGACATCAAGAGACATGTATTTTCGCCCATAAGGTAGTTATGGGGTGGTTATAGGCCAAAGGAAGTGTTCCTTGGCTAAAAGACATGTATTTTCGCCACCATACATGACCCTTAGCCAAAGGAAGTGTTCTTTGGCTTAAAAGACACCTTTCTTGGTGTAAAGGTGTGCCTTTTGGTCATCTATAAATAGCCTTTAGTGGCTGGCCATTTAAAGCACGAATTTGGCACTCCATTTGCTCCATTTTCTTGAGAGAAAATTATTCTCCTCCTATTTCCTTTATAGGCCGAAATATTAAACACCTTTTGAGAACATTGTGGGTGGATTTACAATGAGATTGTTCATCTCAATTCAAGAATCAAGGTGCTCCTCCAAGATCAAATTCTTCCTCTTTTCTTCACACATAACAAAGAAGGAAGATACACATTCTTTCTTGATTTAGTAGCATGCTAGGATTCATTCATTATTTACATGAATGTTCTTAGTAGCATGCTAGGATTTGTTTACCACAATATGTATGTAAAACTAACATGCTATATCAAATGCATAAAATATGTTAAACAAATTAGAATGATGCATGCTTGTATTCATGTTGAACTCAAATGATCAAAAATGCATGTGGCATGTACATGAGTAGATAACATAAAGATATGTTATCATGAGATCCTGAAATTTTCATGATTGTCACAGAAGAGCTGTATTGGTGATGAGTGATCAACAGTCAAGTCACGGAGTAGACACTTCAACCAAATGAGTACACTGGTAGTTGAAGCCATAGCGCGATATTCAGCTTCAGCTGAAGATCTGGAAACTGTAGGCTGTTTTTTGGATTTCCAAGAGACAGGTGTGCCCCCAAGTAAGATTACATAGCCTGTAGTTGATCTCCTAGTGATAGAACAACTTGCCCAGTCAGCATCACAATAACCATGTAGTTGTGGAGAACCTTCTAAAGAGAAAAATAGCCCATGTCCTGGTGTTCCTTTAAGATATCGTCGTACATGCATTGCTCCTTACTAATGAGCGATGGTTGGTGACTGCATGAACTAACTGAGAAGATTGACTGAATATGTGAAATCAGGTCTTGTGATGGTGAGGTAGATTAACTTACCAATCAATCATCGGTAAGGACCAGGGTTTGAAAGTTTCTTATCAATTTTGGAAGCAAGCTGGTGCTGTTGTTGAAATGGCACCTTTGCGGGTTTGCAGCCTAGCATGCCAACTTCTTTTAGGATGTCCAAAGAATACTTTCGTTGGGAGAGGAAGATACCACTTGGTGATCTTTCAGATTCAAGACCAAGAAAATACTTGAGCTTTCCCAAGTCCTTAATGTGAAAATGTTCATCAAGATATGTTTTAAGCTTCTGTATTTCCTCACTGTTATTGCCAGCTATAATCATGTCGTCCACGTACAGGAGAATTGCTGTGAATGTTTTGTTTCGCTTCAATGTGAACAATGAGTAGTCTGCCTTGGACTGAGTAAATCCAAATTGGAGCAACTGATTCGAAAACTTTTCGAACCATTGTCTGGGCGGCTGTTTCAGTCCGTATAAAGACTTTTTCAACTTACAAACCCTATGATCTCCTTCTTGAAGGAATCCTGGAGGTGGCAACATGTAAATTTCTTCATTTAAATCGCCTTGTAGAAAAGCATTGTGGACATCCATTTGGTGTAGTTCCTAGTGCTTCAAAGCAGCCATAGAGAGTAAGCATCTCACTGTAGTGAGTTTTGCAACATGAGCATATGTTTCAGTATAGTCTACGCCTTCAATCTGACTATATCCCTTAGCCAATAATCTTGCTTTATATCTCTCTATATTGCCGTTGGATTTATATTTGATTCCGTAAACCTATCTTGATCCTACAGCCTTATTTCCTGTAGGTAAAGGTTCTAAGACCCAGGTGTTGTTTCTTTGGAGTGCATCTGTTTCATCTTTCATCGCCTTTCTCTAATTTGAATCCTTCACAGCTTGCTCATAATTTTGAGGCTCCATGTGAGCAAAAATAGCTGCAACAAAGGCTTTGTGCTTCGGAGTGAGATGAGCAGAAGAAAGATAAGAGAAATTGGATAAGGCTTACCCGAGCTTACTGAGTTGGCACCTGGTGTAGATTGGGATGAGTTGCTTGCTTTTGGGAACTCACAAACATACTCTTGAAGGTAAGAGGGGATTCGTCTGTGCCTGTGAGGTCTGGTTTGTGGGGGGCTTTGTTCTTGTAGGTTTTCCTGAACTCTCGGGTCTTCAGCTTCATTATCTGTGTGGGTGATCTCCATGTTTTGGGTTGTTTCACATTCATTATGGAAAATTGGAGGAGCAAGGATTTCAGCTTGTGGTGTTTGAGGTATGGGATCTTGTAACGAAGATTTGTAGGGAAATATGTTATCATAGAATATAACGTCTTGAGAAATATACAACTTTTGTAGTTCTAAATCCCATACTTTGTATCCTTTCTGGCCAAGGGGATATCCAAGAAAGAGACAAGGTTTTGATCTGGCATCAAATTTTTCTGAAGTTTTATGGTGAACGTAGCACAAGCATCCAAAGACTCACAAATGGTCAAGAGCAATAATTTTTGAAAAGATAAGTTCATATGGACTTTTACCGGAAAGCTTGGATGAGGGTGTGTGGTTGATGAGATAGGCAGCTGTTTGAACAGATTTCCCCCAAAACTTAATTGGAAGGTTTGCTTGGAAACGGAGAGCTCTTGCAACTTCAAGCAAGTGTCTGTGTTTCTTCTCGACAATTCCATTTGCTGAGAGGTATCAATACAGGAAGTCTGTAACATGATACCTTTTGTATGAAAGAAATGTGATAAGGCACCAGCAGTGAATTCTAGAGCGTTATCACTTCTAACAAGTTGTATTTGTTTGTGAAATTGCCTTTCAATCATAAAGAAAAAGGATTTGAAGCATTCATGCACAGCAGACTTTCGTTTTAGGAAGTAAATCCAAGTGCAACGACTATAGTCATCAACTAATGTAAGAAAGTAATGGGCATTAGACAAAGAAGGAGTTTTATATGGCCCCCAAACATCCATATGAACCAAATAAAATGAAGATTCAGATTGACTAGTTTATCAAAGGGAACATGACCGAGCCGTTGATGCCAGACTTCAGGACTGGTTTTGGCCTTAGTTGCTGCTATCAAGGGAATGGTGAGTTCCTCAAAGTAGTACAACCCATCTTCTATCTTACCCTTGCCAATCAGTTTCCTCGTAGTTAGGCCCTATATCACACAAAAGGAAAGGAAGAAGGTGACTGAGCAATTTAGTTGGCTTGTAAGTTTACTAATGGATGCAAGATTGCAAGTGAAGGCAGGAACAAAAAGAGCATTTTGTAGTTGTATTTTCGATTTCAACATTGCATCTCCACATGAGTTCACAGGGAGTACTACACCATTTGGCAGTTTGATAGTTGAGGCATTTGAGTTTGGCTTGGCATTGTGCAGAAGTTCTTTCCTGCAAACCAGGTGTTCAGAGGCACCGCTGTCCAAAATCCAACATGAAGAATTCTTACCTACGTAGCTGGCAAAAGGGTCTTGTTTTTTATTAGAGATCAAGTCCAAGATCTTATCAATTTGCTCCTGAGAGAACGGCAAGGTACTGCTTTGCTCAAGCTTGGTGTTGTCTGAAGTGTTTTTGCTGACGGTAGCATTGTGTGCCATAAGGCCTTTTTTATTTCAAAGGAGTTTGGTCTTTCCTGGCCACCATTCAGGATAACCAATTACCTCAAAGCATTTTTCCTCCTCATGCCCAGTTTTTCCACAGTGCTTGCAAATGCTCTTCATATCCTTGTCTGTGTTTCTACTATGGGCTGAGTTTTGTTGTTTCCTTGCAGCAAATGCAGCTCCTTCTACCAAAGGTGTTCTCTGTATGGCTATGTTTTGTTGTTTTTCTTCATTGACTATGAGAGCATATGCCTTGTTGAGTGTAGGCAAAGGCTCCATATTCAAGATTTGGGATCGTATTGCACTATACTGCTGGTTGAGTCCCATGAGAAACTGATGTAACTTCTCATTCTCTTTTTCAGCGAGTATCTCTTTTGCCACCCCACAAGTGCACTGTGGTATGTCATTGTAAGTTGCAAGTTCATCCCACAGTTCCTTTAATTTGGTGTAGTAGGCCACGACAGTCAGTTCTTCTTGTTGCATAAGAAAGATATGTCTCTTAATTTCATGCATGCGTGGCGCGTTGCCTTGGGAAAATCTGTCTTGCAGTTCAATCCACATCTCTCGTGTAGTATCTGCATAGGCTACGCTACCGTAAAGTTCAGGAGAAAGGGAATTGAAAAGCCATGAGATTACCATGGAATTGCATTTGTCCCATGCACTGGATTGTAGACTATCATCTGCAGGTTTCTCAAGGGAACCATCCACAAAGGCTACCTTGTTCTTTGCCCGCAAAGCATTTAGGATTGCTCGTCTCTATGTCGGATAGTTTTCCCCTTTCAGCAGACATGCCACCAAAGTGATTCCTGGACTGTCTGAGCCATTGAGATAGTAAGGCGATTGTGGGTCGTTTGGTGCAGGTTGCGAAGAGCCTTCAGCATTGGTTGTTTTGTTGTTTGGTCATGGTGTTTGGGGTTTTGGTTGAGGAGCCGTTCACTGCTCTGATACCATGTAAAGATTCAAGAAGGGATCGAACATTGATGTTTTGTATTTGATTGATTTAGCAGTCTCAGCAGTAGTTACATTTATAGTCTTTCTTGACAATTAAGCCAAACAGACTTGTAGCTAAAGTTAAACACTAATTCTGGCTAAAGAGATAAGTATACATGCATAAACAAGTAGTAAGAGTTCTACACAAACTCAACATGCATATTCCCGCCACTTATGCTTCTACATTTTCCAAAGAGGAAATTACTGGATTCATTGATCAAGAGGTTTAGGGAAATCAACTTATTAAAATTCAGTGTTGAGCTATACGTATGCTTTTTATTTTCTATTTTTTTCTTGTGCAGTCACCTACATTGTTTTCAAATGGCATAATGGTAGTAACATTTGATTGGTTGATGTCTAGATTTCATGCCTTTTTCTTGGTTCTATAAACAATTAGCTATGAGATTTTTATTTTTATGTACCATTGTAAGTCATAGCATTGTTCTATACTGGTTTCAAAGCTAGGTTACTGAAGAATTTCTCTACGTTTCTTTATCCCACTCCCAAAAAGCCCCAGTGACTTCAAGTATTACCTTGAGGCTAGCTTTATCTGGAAATTCATTAAGTGCTAGTTCACAAGCCACAAGGTATCCTCACCGTGTATATTTTGGTGGTCTTCCTCTCTTGCCAAATGAACTAGTATTTATTGGTTAATGGTTCTCATTATAAGTATGACTTGCCATTGTATTTTTAAATTATTTCATGGTGGTTGATTGGTGTGAGATTTATTGCCACACAAGGCAAAATTTTATGTTTTTTTTTTTTTTTATGAAGGCAATTTTGATCCTTGATGGATGGACTAGACAACAATTGACACAAGTAGACCAATATGAGGTATATGTAACTAATTTCTGACAACACTAGATGATATGTCTTTGATAGGCCTATGAAAATTGATTCTTATTTTTAATTTTATTTTTGGAGTTTTTGGCTATTCTAGGGTTTAAACTAATATATATATATATATATAGGTGTCACTTTCTATTTTTTCTACATCTAAACTATTCTTCATAAGTATTTAGAGGAATTGAGTGCTTTAATTTAAGATGAGCATGTTGACTTAGTAGTGCTTTTGTTTCCCATCCTATTTTTTATTTTTTCTTTGGGATTGTAGGATTTAAGTTGAAAAAGAAAATAGATAAGGGGCGTGAAATTATATTTTTTAAAAATTATATATTTTTTTAGATTTTATAATATTTTTCATAAATATTTGAAGAGATTGATGCTTTAATTTGGGATAAGCATGTAAAATTGATGGTGTTTCTTTATTTTTCATCCTATTTTTTTGGTTATTTTGGCTATCGTCAAATTCTATTCTTTTAGTAACTATAATATTTTCCATAATTATTTGAATATATTGGATGCTCTAATTTGGTACGGACATGTAAAATTGTTAGTGTTTTTTATTTTTCATTCTATTTTTAGTTTTTCTTTTTACTTATTTTGGGGTTTAAGTTGAAAAAAATAGATAAGGGCATCGAACTATATTTTTTTGGCATCTATAATATTCTCCATAATTATTTAAAGGGATTGGACGGGCATGTAAAATTGGTGGTTTTTTTAATTTTTCATTTCATTTTTTTTTTGCTATTATTGGGGTTTTTTTTTCTATTTGAGGGCTTATGTGTCCTTAGTTTATGTTCAGGAGATTTTGTATTTTTTTTGCTCAAGTTTATGGGCTCATTTTAGGTTTGGCCTCAAATTTCCGTTAACATTGATGAAGCGGTTTTTCTATAAAATTTTACTTTAATCCTACATTTGCAACGTTTAATAGTTCAAGAGTAAATATGCAGGATAAGCTATAGTTTAAGGGCAAGTCATGTAATTTAGCCTATAGAATTCTATCTATTTGTAAATATATGTGTAGTTCTTTGTTTATTAGAATTTGAACATAAAGTTACAAGTTAGAGTCTTTAGACCACCTCATTTATTATTTAATAAATCCTTTTACAATGACCACACATGATGTTCACTATTTAGATAGGTACAATACATTTTTGTGTCTTTATAATCAAATGATGTAGATTATACTCCTTTTATCTCATACTCTTTGCACTACTCTTCTTTTTGGCCGTCCAAAATTTTTTGCACTATTTTCCCCATTTGGTAAGTTTTACTAACCTAAATGACAAAATGGCCACTCTTTCCAATTCTCGAAAAAAATCCCAAATTCCATTCCAACTTCTTAACATCACCGATTAGGTTGTAGGCTGGGAGATTGAGGAACTTAGGAGAACGGTGGCAATTGAGCTTGGAGGTGATTGAGGACGGTAATGGAATGAAGAGGTGATGGTGGGATCAGGAATGGCGGGGGTGGGTTGGTTTGATCAAACGATTCGTGGTGTAGGTTGCTTTGATAGAGCGATTCGCACTGTAGGTTGCTTCGATCGAACGGTTCGTGATGGTTGCTCCACTTGAGTAATTTGCAACTCCAGTTGCTCAGATCGAGTGATGCACGTAGTGGGTTACTCTGATCGAGCAATTTGTGACAGGGTTCTCGAGCAAGCACAAATCGAAAGCGAGGATAGAGGCGATGAGTGGAAGCAGAGACAAAGGTGGCATAGGGTAAGAACAAAGGCGGAAGTTGGGAAATGAAAAGCTGAAATGGTTGCTTTGATGTGATTGGCCAGATGGTTCCAAGAGTAAAATGTGGAACAATAGCAAAAGAATGGAACTCCTAAAACTTTGTGCTAAAACAAAGTGGAGCAAACAAATCAAGACGGAGAAAGTAATACATGACTTTTATTTTTTATCATAGTTCTATGCTCTTAATGAATCTAAATTAGATAAAGAATGATTCTGAACATGTCCCAATAGAGATTGAATAATTATCAATTTAGTTCCACAACTAACTATTGTTATGGATTTGAAAAGACTATACAATATATTATTAAATGATTTTTTATGGATTGGCACGAGTCTAAATATCATGAACTTCCATCTTTACTTTCTTATTTTGCAATTGTAGGATTTATAAGGATTTTCTTAATGTGAAGGAATTATTGATCGTTTTGCCCTTAACTGTTTTTGGATCCTGTGGCAAGATCGGGTATTTAAACTAGTTATATATATATAAAGCAAGACATTTTTAGAAGAGTTGTTTGTCTTTTCCTTACTAGTGTTTCTAGCAACACGACATGTGGCACTTTTTTTTTATTCGACTGCCATTCATATAGTAAAAAAGTGATATTCCACAAATAACCTTCATTAAAACTAACTGTGTTGTAAATGGTGTTACATTTTATTTACTTGAAATGGTGTGCCTTATCAATGTTCTCTTTGCATCAGCATCCACTGCCTCATCATTGCAATTTGCGCTAAGAATTGCCATCATTTTAAATCTTTCATAGTTAACACAATTAAATAAATATCCAATTACAGTTTAACCAAAATTAAGAAAGAGATGGGGCTGAAAATTAGCCTAAATCCCTTAATTACGGAAACTAAATGAATAAAAGTGTCAAACAAGCGAAATATTGTAAATCCATTAAATAGGTAAACGCATCTGACTTTAAATTACCATGTCTCGCAACTTAAATTGTTGCTCAAATGTTTCGGACCAATAAAAAAGGGAAATGTTAAACCAAATGTCAAAACAATTACATACTATCCATTTAAAAATGGAGTACAATTAACGAACAATTTTAGCAAAATTAAGGAACAAATGGTGCAATAAAATAAAGAGTTACCATTCATATACACCACATAGCTACAATATAAATCCATTGTGCATTTGCTTTTTCCATGCTTTATATTCATTTTTCACTTTTTTGAGTCTCTCTGGAAAAAATTCTCACACATTAGATGGATTAATATAATACTTCTTGGAAATTCAAGTGGAAGTTTTTCAGAAGCACTTCACAGACCACAGTACTTTGCACATACTTGTATTATAATAATATCTAACTATTTTCTTTACACATTTTGGCTGTAGAATAGCATGCACATCAATAGAAGAATAATTACTAAAGGACTCTCATACAGTTCAACGGGGTTTCTCCATTGGAAAAGGTCAGTTTGTCTAATATACCATTTTATTATTCTACACCAATTATAGTATATATTACTCCCTTCATCCCAAAACTTTTATACAATTTTTCCTTTTGGGATGTCCCAAAACTATTGTAACATTTGCTTTTTTTTTTACAATTTTATAGTAACTTTATCATATTATCTTTATTCTGCCTTTTACATTAAATTTTATCATATCCCTAATTTCATATTCTCTAACTTGTAGGAACTAGAAATTAATGAGATTCTAGTGTGGTTGATGGTCTTAATTCCGGCGCAATTGACGAAAGACGAGACGATTTTGGCACGATCGATGGAGGAGAATGTGATTCACGAAGGACAGGGCTATCGATAGAGGATGAAATCAATGAAGCACGTGCATTGATTCCTATAAACAATAAAAGTAATGTCAGAATAATTTTTATGGTCAATCTACCATACATAGTCAATAATAGATAACAGAGAATACTTATCTAAATTTTTTTCAGTTGCTTCTCAGTAAATTGTAAGGCATGCATTAGTTTGATCCAGAATGGTAGACATCCTGTTGTAAATAAGAAATGGTTATATTAGTTAATCATGTTTCTGATTTGCAAAACTTAAAATCAATATCTTGAAATGAAAAAACCAAGGTTACAATTAGAAACATGAACAACATGGCTACCCAAAATTCTTTAAGAGTAAACACTTGTGTGTAATGGCATTTATGTAATTACTTAATCAGATCTGTTAGTATATACAATAAATCTGTTTTAGTTCTTTATGTCGAAGAATTTCTTATATAGCTAAAAAAGATCTGGTATCTATTATCAAATCCAATACCTTTATAACTTGGTAAAAAAAAAAACATCACATTCGATATAAACCAATAAGAGATAAAATGACCAAGAATAAAACAAGTCCAAGTCCAGATTTGATCAGATTTACACTCAATTTATCTTAACTTAAGTCATTTGACTTCAAAATTACCTATTTTTGTCTTTTTTACCTAAAAATAATTTTAATTAAAAGCCAATATTATATAGGTGCAATCATCCATTGAAAAAATATATATTTTTTTAATCTTACTAAATTTTTATGAATTTTTCTAATTTAAGGTATTAAAAAATAAAACTTTATAAAAAATTAACAGTATCGTGAAAATTTACTTTCTAATAGATTATTACATCTACATAATACTGTCTTTCAAATAAAATTGGTTTCAGACAAAAAAAGGTAAAAGTAAAAATAAGTTGGTTGACTTAAGTTAAAATAAATTAGCTCATAGATTTAGTAAGCAGTAAAACATCTTATGCGCTACAGAAACAAAAAATTCATAAGTTCATTTCATGTATCTACAATTGATGGATCACCCTAAAATGCAAGATTTCACCATATATACAATTTTCAAGCATTAACTCAACAAAACTTTGAAAACATAACAGAAAATGTTGAATACAAAAGAAACGAACTAGTCAGAAGGCAAGATCTGGTGAATACGTAGGGATAAGTTGAAAAAAATAACAAAGAAATTGTTAGTAAATAAATGAATAAGTTGAAAGAAACTTTGGATTTCAACAGATCTGTAAATATCAAAAGGCCAGATCTGGGGCCACAAAAAATTTAAAAAATTAACAGTTTTTTTTTAAATAAGAAAGTTGGGAAAAAAAAGTTCCTATTTCAGCAAATTTGCCGTTCTGGCTTCCCATAACCACAAACATTAAAAAAAATGAGAATGTTGAAAAGAATAGACAGCAACAAACATGGAAAAATATTAACATACAACTTTGGTAGAAACAAATAATCAAACAAATGAAATAATATCATACCTAACCGGTTAATGCCAGAAAAATGTCGGCTAAAATAACTCATTTTAGGTTTAGCCTTGAATTTCCAACAACGCTAGCAGAAAATGTAAACAAGGGGTAATTTTACTACAAAATGTTACTTTAATAATACTTTTGTAATGTTCGATAGTTCATGAATAGATATGTGAGATAGGGTATAATTTAATGGCAAATTGTGTAAATTAGCCCAAAAAATATTAGTTATTTATAAATATACTTATTATTCCCTGTTAATGAGCATTTTAACATGAATCTACAAGTTAAGACGTCAGATCACCACTTTATCATTTGACAAATCCTTCCGCGACTATTATACCCCTGATAGGTACAAAACATTTTTGCATTTTTATAATTTAATGAAGTAAATTCCAACACATAACTTCTATTTGTTATTGCAGTTCTATGCCCTTGGTGAATCCGAACTCGATAAAGAATGATTATGAACATGTCTTGATAGAGACTGAATAATCATCAGTTAATTTCATAAGTAGTCGTTGTTATATATTGACAAGACTGTATAATATATTATTACCTCATTTTTTATGGACTAGTATGAGTCTAGATATCATAAGCTTCCATATTGACCTTCTTATTTTACAATTACAGAATTTTATAAAATTCTTCTTAACATAAAAGAATTATTGATTTTTTTTCTTGATTACTTTTTTATCCTAGGACAACGACGAGTATTTAAACTAGTTATATATATTGATGATAAAATGGAAATTAAAACAGAGAGAGGTAGAGCGCAACAATGGCTGACTGACACAAACAAAATAAAGGCTAATTAAGTGATGGGAAACAAATATTAAGCAGATGTCCACACTACTTGAGGCGCAAGTAACAAGTTATTGGGCTGGCTGGCTGGCTCTCAATGCTAAGTAAACCACAATTCCCAAGTGGAACAGGGCATGTTTAATTGTGAGGGATTATTAATTAACGTGGTCGGACTTAATCGTGTTAGATGGACAGGTGTGGAAAATGATAAGTATTTACAGTTGCTCACTAAGCGTTTCTGCATCCCGTGATCTCTTCATCGTTGTGATTCTCAGATTTACACCGGAAATCAGTTTATCGTCAGCTAGGTTTTTCACGACGAAAGTTTAGCGGCTAGGGTAGAGATTCTGTCTGGCGTTTCAACGGAAAACGGAGTTGAATGGCTGAATGCAAGTATGCAACAATGCGTTGACGACGGAACAGAAGCTTCTTGGAGAAGTTGAATTGTTTCGGGTTTCGCGCTACAGATATTTGTTGGATGGCATAAGATGTAATTTCAAAAGTTTTGGACGCAGTGGCACGCTCGTAATTTCATAGAAATCGTAGCGCGTCTGCCGGATAATAATTTTTAATAGGTAGAAGTTGAAGTGATAGTAGTTATATAGTAGAAGAAAGACTTATGGCATAAGCTAGGTTTATGCAATCAGTACTCTTTCGCTTGTCCCAAAATGGTCGGATTCGAAATCAAATGGGTCCCCAATCCCACTTCTCCCGAACTGCCAATTCTGGCATGTATGTTAATGTTAGGTACCCAAAAAAAAAAATTATGTATTTAATTACCCAAGTGATTCAGCACTAGTAATCGCTTTATTTGAGAATTTAATTTACTTGAGTTGATCGAGTTATGCATAAAACCCTAATTGCTTAATTTGCTTCAATTTTTATCAACTACATACGTACGTGTATTGAGTGAACTAAAGCTTATCCCATATATATGTATATATATATGTTAAATTTTCAATCATAGATATTCAAATGATTTTCCTCACTTAATTAATTACATAATTATGCGTGAATGTTTAATATAAATTTTTAATTAGGCAATGCAGTACTCATAAATAATGATATATTTAGACCTCCAAACTTTTAAAGGATAATTTGCTGATTAATTAATTAGCCTTAATTTAAACTAAAGTTGGTTTCATAATTTTTCTTCCCTAGCTCTTGAGGTCATGTAGGGATGTAAACATACAGAACGTTCGGTAAACCGTTCGTAAATGATTTGATGGGGAGTTCATTTATGTTCGTTTATTTAGTTAAAAGAACGAACACGAACAGATTTTTATATTCGTTTAGTTAAATGAACGAACACGAACAAAGTGTTGTTCATTTATTTAGGTTCGTGAACTGTTCGATTAGTGTTCGTTTATATTCTTTTATTTACTCGTTCGTTTGTGTTCATTTGTTTGTTTATCTATATACTATTATACATTTATTGTTATATATATTTTATATATCGTATATTATATATTTATGGCTTAAATACCTATTGCTCCCCTGAACTATGATGACTCAGACAGTTTACCTCCTGAACTATAAAGTGGATCAGTTCGAACCTTGAACTTTAGAAAATCAGACACTTTAGTCCTTTGACCCAGAAACTTAACGTTTGTGATAAGGTCTGTCCATTAATAAAAAGGAAAATTTATGTAATAGTCACACAAAATCATATTTTCTCATTTTTCCCACCCTAAACTTTCATGCCCAACACTCAAACCACCATCTCCAACACCCAATCGGGCGTTCCTCCGTGGTTTTCCTAAACTTTCATACCCATCTCCACTCTCGCCATCATGACCACCGAACGGCGTCCCTCTGTAGTTCTCCTTCCTCCTCCAATCAAACAGTTGCCTCACAATCATTGGCTCCACAAGAATATATGGCTGATGAAGCAAGTGGTCGTCTTCCACACCCATGCCGTTGCCGACGGCCTCGGTGGCATCCTCATCGGATTCTTCGTAGTCCTCAAGCTCAGCTGCATCTTCTACCTCATCGATGACTGCTACACTACATTGGCCTTGCCTACAACCTCCAAGGTCATATTGTCGGAGAGAGGTTCACCATCTGTGTCAACATGAAGATTTGTAATTTGATCAAACAGTGGTGAATGTGGTGGGAGTGAGGCTGTCTCTGCCGTTTCGATAGCTCTGCAAATGGGGTTCGATGGCCATGATGGCAAGAGTAAAGATAGGTATAAAGGGATGGAATTGAACGCCCGATAAGTGGAATTGAGTGTTGGAGATGGTGGTTTGAGTGTTGGGTATGAAAGTTTAGGGTGGGGAAAAGATAAAATATAATTTTGCGTGACTATTACATAATTTTTTTTCTTTTTATTAATGGATAGACGTTATCACAAACGTTAGGTTTTTGAGTCAAAGGACTAAAGTGTTTGATTTTTCAAAGTTTAAGGTTTGAACTGGTCCACTTTATAGTTCAAGGGGCAAACTGTCCGAGTCACTATAGTTCAGGGTAGCAATAGGTATTTAGGCCTATATTTATTATAACTTACCCTACGTACACCCTACACACCAAATTAGCACCCAAATTAGTAGTTGTGATCATTTACCTTCGTTTAAGTAGCTCATGAATGCTTTAGACTGATTGTTTTTATTTGTGTTCATTTATGTTGTTCGTGAATAGTTTCATTCATATTCACGAACGTGTTCATTCATTTATGGTCTATTTATATTCACGAACGTGTTCGTTTTCTTATGTTCGTTTGTGTTCATTTAAGCTCATATAAACAAACGAACACAAATGAACACGAACACATACTAAAACTAAATGAACGAACACGAACAAGGAAAATGTGTTCGTTTATTGTTCGTATTCGTGTTGGTCTTTGTCTTCGTTAAACGCTAAATGAACGAACACGAACAGGACTCGTTCGTGTTTGTTTGATTCATTTATAGCTCTAAAGTCATGAATAGCAACAATCGTTTCCAATGATTGATAGGACTCACGTGGCTTGTAGCAAAAAAACAAATACCTGACTATATATCTGAAAATCTAATCTCTAAAGCTATTGAATACAGATTCGAGCTGCAGCATATAATAAAGCTTATGGTCGGGCCGGTAGGCTGTGACCTGTGAGCTGCCTGAAATCCCTTTTAGAGCATCATCATTTATGGCTAGCCACTCAAAAGGATTAATTGGGTACAAAATTAAAAGTCCAATGAGCATTTGGACCACCAACACCACCCACCCAATAAGTTCCCGAGTAACAAGTGCTGTATAAGTAATAAAGGTTGAACACATTAAACAAACAAACAAACAACAAAATCAAATACTTCCACCATCACAAAATATAATTATCAGATTTTGATGTTTGAGATTAGTTAATTTAAACCTGATATATTTCTTCATAAAAAAATACATACATGACTTTTTTGTTAACAATTAGTTTGAGATTAGTTTCTAAAAGCTATTTTCAGATTTATTTCTGTTAAAAAATAGTGTCTGAAAATGGATTCCTGGGTAATTTTAAGAGGTTAAAGACAATACTGGTGACGTAAAAGATGAAATAATCTTTTTCTGTAAGTTTACCATAACGAAACTTTACGTATCATTTTAGCACTCTCAAAGATATCCTAAGAAAAGGTTACCCCTTTTACAACAGGAGATTCTAGCGTCCGAATGCCCGGGACCTATGCAAACAATTGCTAATTTGGTCAAATGATATAGGATTTTATTTTCTTTTTTTTAATTCCACATTTAATACGAAGAAAGTCATACTATTTATTACTCCTCCGACTCATGTTTTTTTATACATTTCACTTTTTTATTTAAGTTTGGCTTGAATTTTTTATATTATTATTTGTAAGAAAAAATTAAAAAAAATTTTATTTAAAAACTACAAATCTTAATGTATCATTAATATAAAAATTTTGTATTTATATAATAAAATGATGAAGATAAAAAAATCATAGAAACAAAAATGCAAAATATGATGTCTAGTTCTACTATTTTCGTGTCTATTTATGGTCTTAACATTGTCTAACCATATTAGCAGATGTTCAAGACAACTAGAATTCAACTTTAGATATTCTCTTACCAAATTTAGACACTTAACTTAAGATATTATACATTCAACAACCACAATCAAACACTTGAACACCATAAACACTAATTTACCAAATTTAGATACTTAACCTATCATATTAGACATTAACTCAATAACCATAATTGAATACTTGGATACCACAAACACTTATTCAGCAAATATAAACACTTAACTAATTATATTAGATATTCAGCAACCACAATCAGACACTCGGACACACAATCATACAATTGGACACAATACAAACCTAAAACATATGCTCAAACATATAGACAAGATAATTTATTACTAGATGTAGACATTCGACCACCATAATTGAACACTTGAACGCTATAGAAACCTAGAACATACGAGACATTCAAACATCACAATCAGACATTTGGACATCACAAACATATACATGAGATATTTCCTTAATAGATTTAGATACTCAACCTACCATGCTAGACATTTAACCAACACAATCAAACACTTAGATACCACAAAAATGTAGACTTAACACTCTCTTATCATATTTAGACATCAATCTATCATATTAAACATTCAACCACTACAAACATGGGAAATGTTTCACATCTAATACAGTATAATAAACAGTAAATAATTTGTATTACCAATAGATAGGAATTGATAAAACTATTAAGTCATTTCTTAGCAAAATATCCTCAAAAATAGCATGTTTATGTCCCAATTAAATGTAAAATTTATATAAAAAACCTAATCTGCACCACTTACAAAAAAACCTTATAGACACTCAGATACTAAAAAAGCAGACACAAAACACCAGATGCAAACACTTAACCATCAAAAGTAGACACTCTCTACTTAGTATCAAATGAAATAATCACTTTCAATTTAGTGTAAAACATTGGTGCTAATGGCATTAAGCGTTTCATTCTAGCGAATGTCCACTAAAACGAATGATATTACATCTCCCTTGCAACTGGGAGTGATTGGACGAATCTTGCTCCGAACACTTTATATTAAATCGAGCAAAGTACATAGAATTTGACTTAATGGATATGAGTAGTTTTGAGGCACCAACAGTTAAAAAACAAAAAAAAAGTGAAGTGACTTTCCGTGATTACTATTAGTCATAAAAGACCTCAATCAAACAACAGTATCCCTAAATCACGTGACCGACCAATCAAAGGTCTAACACATCAGCTAGTCATCAAGGTCCAAGCTAAAACAGCTCTCCAACTGCAACAATATTGATTCCTTTTGTCAATCAATAAAATCACAACTTGGTACCTTCTCAAATATACACTTATTCTCACATTCGTAACATTATAACATTTTTAGGTCACCGCATATCTTTGCAACATTTTCATATTTAATAAATTATTTTATCATATTAGTCAATTTTAACATTAACTTTTTTCCATATTGATTCCGTCCAAAAAGTGAAAGACAAAAGAATCAACAATACACAATTTTTTCTTACTTAATTTCTATATCAAGCCTAAATGTTTCAAATAAGCCGGAACTGAAGAAGTATTTCTAATTCCCTACGAAGACCAGCAAATGATTAAGAGGGGTAAACAAGAACATGAAGAAGTGAAGACAATACCGAAACACTATATGATAATAAAATAACATAAAAAGAAAATGCCTCAACGCACATTTCACCATGCCCCGTAGCAGCCAAGCAAGTCCAGCAAACAACATCTTGGATGTTTCACTCTCTCTGCCCCTCCAAATTACAGATGACAATATTCGGACGAATGTTACATATACCCTCATCTTCACCTGGCTTCACTTACAAGAAGTAGGGGACTCCTGTCCTCGGTCCTCTCATTTGGTTATTTTCCTCTGTTTCTGTGAAGAACTTCACTTCTCTTTCCTGAGGAAATACAAAAGCGAACTAATTTCTTTGCAGAAAGCTTATGTATTGTTGAACAGTGACCATTAAAGAGGTCCTAGAGAAAACCAAAGCGTGGAAAGCTTGTAAATGAAAAATACTAGTCAAATGACTTGGTGCAGGTAAGTAGGAGACAGACTCTGAGAAACTTTAGTCTTGTTACGGAATGTATAGCTATTATATATTGTATAGCTTAATTATAGGAATTGATTAGGATTCTAATTAGTCTTCCTTCTTAGTATAGAATTCCCTCCTAATATAGGATTGATACTTTTGTATATAAAAATACCCTGGAATGTCGTATAAAGACATAAGAAAATATTTTCTCCTCTTGAATTTGAGACCGCCAAATCTCAGATCCTCTCTAGTTCAGTTATCTCCTCCTTACAAGACATATACAGTAGGATACTTTGCACAGAGTAATTCTATTGCTGATACAGGTAAACCAAAGGCATGTCTTATTTCCTCATCATCCAAATGGGTTATTGATTCTGGTGCCACATATCATCTGACAGGTAATTCTAGTCTCTTTTCTACCTTTTAGTCACATACATCAACCTCTAATGTTACCTTGGGCCCTTGGCCAACGGATCATCATCTTCTTGGGTCTGGCAAAATTACCCCAACCCCCTTGCTTTCCTTGTCATTTGTTCTACATTTACCTCAATTATCCTTTAATTTGATTTCTGCCAGCCAACTTACTAACTGCCTTAACTGCAGCATCACATTTTTTTTCCTGATTATTGCTTATTTCAAGATCTTATGACAAAGAAGATTATTGGTAAAGGACATTAATCTAGAGAACTCTACATTCTTAACCCACAGATACCCAAATCCATTGCTTGTTCTAGTGTCACTTCTCCATTTTAAGCGCGTTGTTGGTTGAGCCATCCCTTTGTTCCCCTGCTCAAAAAGCTTTGTTCACAATTTAGTAAGTTGTCTTCATTAAATTGTGAGTCATGTCATTTTGCTAAACACCATCGTCTTAGTTCTAGTGTAAGAGTCAATAAAAGAGCCAGTTTTCCTTTTGAATTAATTCATTCTGATGTTTAGGGTCCTTATCCAGCTTCGTCTAAAACTAGATTCAAGTATTTTGTTACTTTTGTTGATGATTATTCTCGTGTGACTTGGTTATATTTAATAAAAAATTGTTCCAAGTTGTTTCTCATTTTCGTGCTTTTTGTGCTAAGATTAAAACTCAATTTGATCTAGTGGAGTCATAATGCCAAAGAATATTTGTCAGCATCTTTTCAAACTTACATGATTCAACATGGCATCCGTCATCAAACTTCTTGTATTGATACACCATCTCAAAATGGAATTGCAGAATGAAAGAACAAACACCTTCTTTAAATTGCAAGACCCCTTTCATTCCAAATGAATGTTCCTAAAACGTTTTGGGCCGATGCAGTTTCAACAACATGTTTTCTTATTAATCACATACCATCATCTATTTTCAAGGTGAGTCCCCGTACAATATCCTTTTTCCCAATTAGTCATTGTTTCCTATTGAACCTAAAATATTTGGAAGCACTTGTTTTGTTTGCGATGTTCATCCACAAGTCACCAAATTCGATCCAAAATCTTTGAAGTGTATCTTCCTTGGTTATTCTCATCTTCAAAAAGGGTATAGATGTTATTGTCCTAGTTTGAATAAATATCGGGTCTCTGTTGATGTTACTTTCTTCGAAGACACTCCGTATTTTCCAACATCTATGTCTGTATCTCAAAGGGGGGATGATGATTTGTCAGTCTACACTATCACATCCTCTGAACCAGCTCCTATTAAGCCTCCCATTCATCATGTTTATTCTCGATGACAGAACCCTCTTGATGCATGTCCTATGCCAGCTCCCTCGTCATCAAATCCAATTCCACGTGATGATTTTCCTATTGACTTCATAAAGGTAAACGTCAGTGTACACACCCTATTTCTTCTTTCAGGTCTTATAATCACTTGTCATCATCTTTTTATTCTTTTATTGCATCCCTTGATTCTATTTATCTTCCAAAATTTTTCATGAAGCCCTACCTTATCCTCGATGGCGTAGTGCAATGATAGAGAAGATGAATGCTTGAGATGACAATGGTATTTGGAACTTGGTACACTTACCTGCAGGAAAGAAGGCTATTGGGTGTAAATGGGTGTTTGCGGTTAAAGTAAATCCTGATGGGTTAGTGGCTCAATTGAAAGCCCATCTAGTTGCTAAGGGCTATGCTCAAATTTATGGTGTGGATTACTTTGACAATTTTTCTCCAATTGCTAGATTAACATCAGTCAGGTTACTAATTTCCATGGCAGCCACCTACAATTGGCCTCTTCATCAGCTAGATATAAAAAATGCCTTCCTTCATGGGGATCTTCTAGAAGAAGTGTGCATGGAGCAACCTCTTGATTTTGTTGCTTAGGGGGAGCATGGGAAGGTTTGTCGTCTTCATAAGTCTTTGTATGGTTTGAAACAAAGTCCTTGTGTGTGGTTTGAAAAGCTTAGTCAAGCGGTTGATAAATTTAGGATGAAGATAAGCAAATCCGATCACTCTGTCTTCTACAAAAAGTTTGAAGCTGGCATCATTATGTTAGTCATGTATGTAGATGATATTGCCATTACTGGGAGTGATGCTGCAGGTATTTCATCTCTAAAATCCTTTCTTCATGTTCAGTTTTACACAAAAGATTATGTTTAATTATTTCTTAGGAGTTGAGGTAACAAGAAGTAAGAAAGAAATCTTCTTGTCTCAAAGGAAATATGTGTTTGACTTATTGTCTAAGGCAGGGAAATTAAGGGCTAAACCATGTAGCACTCCAATGACCCCTAATTTGCAGCTTACAAAAAATGGTGAATTGTTTGAAGATCCTGAGAGATATAGAAGATTGGTTGGGAAGTTGAATTATCTTTGTGTAACTCATCCAGATATTGCATATTCAGGTAGTGTTGTGAGCCAATACATGCGTTCTCCAATAGTTGATCATTGGGCAGCAGTAGAACATATTCTGTGCTATTTGAAAGGTGCTCCTAGATGCGATATTTTGTATGAAAATCACGGTAAGACCAAAATTGAGTTTCTTGGATGCTGATGGCAGGATCTAAGGAAGATAGAAGATCTACTTCAGGCTATTGTGTCTTTGTTGGAGGAAATCTGGTCTCACGGACAAGCAAGAAGCAAAATGTTGTGTCTCGATCAAGTATTAAGTCAAAGTATAGAGCTATGGCACAATCTGCATGTGAAGTAATCTAGATATATCAGCTTTTGAATGAAGTAGGCCTTAACGCCTCAATACCAACCAAATTGTGGTGTGCTAACCAAGCTGGCTCTTTATATAGCTTCTATTCCTATATTGCATGAACGAACTAAGCATATAGAAATTGACTGCCATTCAATTCATGAGAAAATACAGCATGGCTTGATTTCTACTGGATATGTAAGAATGGAAGGACAACCGGGAGATATTTTCACGAAGGCTCTAAACGAGGCTCTGGTTGATTATCTTTGTAACAAGCTAGCCATGATTAACATCTATACTTCACCTTAAGGGGGAGTGTTATAGAATGTATAGCTATTATATACTGTATAGCTTAATTATAGAAATTGATTAGGATTCTAATTAGTCTTCCTTCTTAGTATAGAATTCCTTCCTAACATAGGATTGATACTTTTGTACATAAATATACCCTAGAATGTTGAATAAAGACATAAGAAAATATTTTCTCCCTCAATTCTGATTTCACGTCTAACATGGTTTAAGAGTAGTTTCAACTAGCGATCAGAAATGGCAGCAAAATATTCATAGAACAAATTCATCTTACCATAGTTTCATCGAAGCTCAATATAGAAGCAACATTCCCACAACGGTAACAGTAGTTTGGAGCAGACCATACCTACAGTCATCAAGAACCATGTAAACTTAGCTGACATATGATAAGCAAAAGATTATGCCAGACATGTCCTGGAATCTCACAGTCACAAGGCCTTTATCTTGAAACATGTACTTGAGACCTTCCTGCACAAGTTGGTGGGCTCTACAAACTAGATCAAGTTTATTTATCTGGTTGAACTGCACTAGATTAAAAAATAAAGTTAAACAAAACGAAAATTGTTATTTCAGCAACCTCCAAGAGAGACAGACTTTCTTACTTCAGAGGTGACCCTGGAACCAAATAGCCACCCTGCTCCACGCGGACTAACTGCCCATGTTTCAATTTCTTCAGGATCACTCCACATGAGGTCACAGAATGGCCCTTCATGAGGGATTTCACAGTTCCTATCAATCACTCTCATCTGCCATAACAGAGTACAGTAAATGAAATCAGCACTATGAAATCAAATCACAACCAATGGACAAATTTGTATCTAAAAGACCACAGTTATTCTGGCACACCTCCAATGGAGTATCATGAAAGAAATTTATACAAACAATTACCACTGTAATGCAATTTTATGCCAATTTGTTGGGGTAGTGAAATGAGATTCCTAAAGTCAAATAATTTGTTTGCATCATAAAGGTATATCTAAAGAGTCCTGCAAATTCTACCAAATAAATGAGGTCTACTCATTTCTCAAAATGCAGCCATCTAATGAAGCAGAACGACTAAGGAGAGCTGTATTTGTGGCTTAAAAATTGTAACAAAACGACAATACAAATAGAAAATATACTCAATAGCTGGTGATGTATTGCTTCCATGAAAGTTCAGCTTCCAATTTAGTTTTCCAAGGGTTTGATTAAGCATGTCATCATTGTCATTACCTGTAGCCAAATACTGCTGCTACTAACATTAAAAATAATCCAAATGCCATATAAAACAAGAGCCAAGGGAACAGAAACAAATAACCTGATCAATTGTTCTAACATCAGGAGAAAGGCCTCCATGTACACAAAGAACCTGCAGATAGACGATAGTAAATATCCCATCCAGGCATACATGGGCAGACAAAATGTTAACACATAGTTAAAGTAGCTTACAGTCCCATCTATAATAGCTGAAAGTGTTAAGTAGTCGAAAACATCTGTACAATACCGCCACGCATTAGCATTTCCATATTTTCTCTGGCACTCATCATAGAAACCATAAACCTGAAATAAGAAACATATTAGAAAAAAGAACAACTGAATATATCATTGACAAGATTCTGCCTGGAGCATAAGATATCAAAACAAAGACGTCAGCTGACTTAACATAAATATATCGCATAAAGGATACCTGAGTTAATTGTCTGCTTTCATGATTCCCACGAAGCAGAGTGATGTTCGCAGGGTACCTGCAAGGATAATAAACAACAAATATAGGTATTTTTTCTCTAAGCCTCCTCAGAAGGAAAAGCAATCAGTGCAAGTCCATGACATTGTGGATTTCTTAAATAAAAGAAATCCATGAAGTAATACGCTGATATACACCATACTTGAGCTAACATTGCCATTACTATTCCTTGATGATAGGATAGTAATTTTTAATCTGTATTGATCGGATAGTACTTTTAATTCTATAAAAGAAAGAAAATAAGCAACTAATCATATTCTGCAGACAGCCTGGCAACAATTGCTGTAAGAAAACAGAGCAAGAAAAACTCATTTAGCACTCAAACCTTGCACAAATATTCAGAAATGCACTCTTTGAACAAGGAACAAGTTGAACTGTGAAAGATGGTATATGCCAACATATACATTGGTAAAAGGCAAATACAGATACCTTGAGGATGCCTGAAGGGGCCATACCTTGCTTTGAGAAGTAAAAGAATCGTAAATACTTCAAGACTATTGTAGCCTCTATCAACAAAGTCTCCCTGCCCAAGTTAAACCCAACATTAAAATGAAAAAACAATTGTAGCATATCAAGACATACTACTAATAGTGGGTCAAAACGTAAATAATATCAAGATATAATGAAACACTTATAATATCTTGCAAGAAGGGTTTAACAACTTGTACCATGAAAATGTAATTTGTCTCTGGAACATGACCTCCTGTTTGAAAAAGTTTCATTAGATCATGAAACTGGCCATGAATATCGCCACATACAGTTACAGGACTGTTGACAGGTTGCACATTTGACTCCTCAATTAAGATCTCTTTTACCTATGACATTAACATTGAAGAGCATGTAAGAATGATAGATTAATTGAAGCATTTCTTTAAGTCATTACCAGGTTATTTTGTCTTTCAATGTTAGAGCACAAAAGAAAAAAGAAAAAGAACAACATAATAGCAAGGTGTATCACCTTAGTAGAATAAATGAGCTAGCCGTTTCCACATAGTCAAAAAATCACATCATTAGACAATTGTCCTACATAAAAGACAGTTTGCCGTCTTTCATAACATTGAAATATGGTAACAGGCTTGCTTCTTTATGGGCTACACTCACTAGTGGTTTTTTTCCGGGGCTCTTCCTAGTTCCTACCAATCTTCAAAGATATTGTGCAGCTGCAGTTACACAATTCTAGGAGGACTTCCGGTCCATTCTCTTGTAACTGAATTACAAAGATTTTCCAATCTAGCAGCACAATGCAGGAGTGGTTTAATCCAGGTGATGGGGAAGGAACTTTTTTTACCACCAACCGACATAAGGAAAGCACACCAGATTGTTTGGACATGACAATAATCACTGTAACCCAGATACTGGATTCATTGTCCATGGATTCAAAACTTGACAGCCTAATGAACTCAACCATCTGGTGAATTAATAACGTAATTGCTCCACATTTCGGTGCTTAAACCCGAAAACAACATATACAGTAAGTGACCTCTCATTGTCTAGGAATGTTCTCAGCAGAGAACTAGTAACAGAAGAAAATAGAACCAGAACCACAAAGATAGAACAGAAAACAAATAGCCCAGAAAGGGGGCAAAATTTCCAAAGAAACCCTAGCTATTCCACCGAGCATCATAAGACCTACAAAAGACGAGCTTAAGGGGGAAAGAATGGAAGGGGCATACATATTCGCAAAGTAGCTGAAGCTCGTCTTCCAGAAGATGCTGCCCTTCTTTGACTTTAGTTATCCACCGATCCAAATCCATGATTGTTTGGCTCCGAAATCCGAATTCTTGATTCGTGAGCAGCAAAGTCGAATGAAAATGCCAAAGAATCTAGGGTTTGAACCAGGAGGAGTTGCGGAAACAAGGGAATTGGAGCAACAACAAGAATCCAAGACAATAGCAGAAAACCAGTGCAGATCTACGACTGCTTGCTTGGCCCCTTGAATTTTCCAAAAAGGCGAGAATAACTGTGAGTCCTTCGATAGATCACCTTAGTGTATGGGGTATGCTTGAAAAAATCACCTCACTACATATCACCCTTGAAATCTTCTATTTTGGAGCACGCTTATACCCGCTCTCGATTGTCATTTTTATTTTTTATTTTTCTTACATTTTCACTTAAAAGTTACATGTTTTTTGTTTCCGTCGCCAATGCTATGTAGCTAGTTGTGTTACATCGTTTTATGGATTCAGTTGCCTCTCATACATGCAACTTCACTAACATTACAAGTAAAAAAGAAATATTACACTGAGAATGGTAATACGGCCTTCTTTAGCAATCCACAACCATCACAAACGACGGTAAAAAATCTCAACAATTAAAGTCTATGCAGCACCAAAATAAATATTATCTGAGAAAACTTTACTTGTATATCATGAAATCAAATGTTTAAATGTCTACCAATTATATGATTGCCCTAACGACAACAGAGAATCAGTATATCGGAGGCAGAAAATAGAGTCAGGGTCATTTGAATTTTTTGATGGATTTAAACTAACCCGAAATAGTTATGGCTCAAAAAAATTTCAACCCAACCCATTAACTAAAAACTGAACAAAAGCCTTACCATGGGTCTGGGTATTTTAGTTTTCAAGTTTTTTAGGTTCTTGAGATGAGATGAAATTATATGCTCTTTGAAGCTGCAATCACACCGTGAACAGCATTGCCGGACTAACCTAGACAGGGAATTGGAATGTTTGCTAGGTAACGATAAAAATTATCCTCCTTGGAAGGCTTTGTGGCCAATACCCGAGCTGGTGGCTTCATCGCTCACATCTGATGAAGCACCTGAGACCAATGGTTGATTCTCCAATCATAGATCTAGGGTCTCATAGAATTTGAAGAGAAAAGATGAGGTGAAGAAAGTGAGAAAAGAGAGGAAGCATAGGTGGTGGGAAGTGGACAACAAAGGATGATGGCATAGGGAGGAAATTGTGGTGGATACCATGTTGTAGCAATTGATAGTTTTGGGACAAATCTGCAATGCACAACTTCGGGACTATTCATGCACTTTACCTTATATTAATATATATAGGTTTGGTCCTTAATTCCACATCAAGTTGGTTCCATATGAAATTGAACCAACTCTAAAACCAATGATTTTTTCCAATGATGAAGCCAACTCGTGACCAATCATTAATTTTTAACCAACCCAACCCATCCCTATTGGTAAAATCATGGTTCTACCTAACTTACGCTCACCCTTACCTGTTTTGATGCTTTCTTTCTTCTTTGACATGTATTGGCCTTAATGTTTTCTACTCTTTATTATTTGTCAGGATGTATGAGAAAAATTATAAGAGTCATTCTTCGATATATCACCTTACCATATGCTTAAATAAAATCACCTTACTATATATCACCATTGAATTCTTCTTTTTTGGAGTACTCTTATTTTTATAACATTTTCACTCATTTAAATTTAAATTTTAAAACTTTCTCACTTCTATCATCAATTTGCAATGTCGTAGGCACCTAGATTTTCATACTACAATTTAATTGTTTGCCAGAGAAAATCACTTTTATAAGAATTATCTTATAGAAGTGTATGGTACTAGTACCATTTTGCATAAGGAATAGAAGTCTTTCTTGTATATATTACCTTTTTACTTATAATATTAGTAAAGTTACATTTATGAGAAGTAATTCAATCGATAAAACCATACAACACAACCAGCTCTACACATTTATCAAACGGACAAAAGTATCATGTCAAAATGTTATTGGTCCTGTTTAGCATTAGCGTTACAATTTTGAAAAAAACTATCCAATGGTAGTTTTTAGTTTTTAACTTTAGCATTTTCATCCCAACTGTTAAATAAGTTATCCAAAATTCTAACGTTGATGACAAAAGTTATTCCCAAACGGGGTCATTATCTACTTCCTCTATCTTATAAATGATAATATATTTTTCCTGGCATAGAGATTAAGATATCTGTAATTTATAATAATTTTTTTAATTTTTCCCTTGAAACTAAAATTAAAAAATATATATATATATATTAGAAATTTTTATAATGAGAGGTTAAATTATTATTAAAAAATTAATAAAATTTGTTTTTGGGTTTATGTAATGAGAGTTTAAATAAAAATTAATGAAAGAAATGATCTATTTTAAGGTTTTATATAGTAAGAGTTTAAATGAGGATAGTTGAGGAAATTGGATGTTAAAAACTTTTTTAAAAAAAATAAATATTTCAACCTTTTATAGATAAGAAAAAAAGAAATATATTTCATCTTTTTTGTGATGGAAGGAGTATTATAAAAATTGATAATCCCTTTGTCTTAAAAAAAATGCACTGTTTTCCTTTTTGGGTCGTCATAAAAAGAATGAAATGTTTTCTTCTTTAGTAACCTTTTACACTTAATTTACTATTTTACCATTATAACCTCTTACATGCCTCTGTTCTCCCTTTCTCTCACACACATCTAAAATTCCCCATCTCCGTCCTCTCTCCTGTATAGCCACTGCCACCATCGCCTATAAAATCACCTCTATCTTCATCGACAAGGTTGTCACAATCACCTTCACCATAATTACCCTCTACGCTTGTACAATCAATTCCACCGTTAGCGCTACATGTTTTCTCCCTACTGCCTCTACCTTTGTCGCATTGTGTTGTTGATGGGCAATCAACACCTCTGCCAAAGCCTTAAACATTGCGCGCTCCTATCCTCTGTACAGCCATCATCCTTTCTTCTTTTAGCCTTGCAAGATGAGATGCGAAAGAAGGAAATCGTGGTGGGTAAAATAGGTCAAATCATGGGTGATGGTCTGCTCAAATGGGTGTCTCATTAAAGTGGTTCAAATCGATCTTCAACCTCAAATCAATTCAAATTGGCTAAAGCCAAATGATTTTTAGCATACCTAAAAACAAATTTTCAATATTCTTTCTATTCTTGCCTCATTTTTCTTTCATTGTGATGGTTGATAAAGCATTTGTGGCTGCCATGGTGATGGTTTTCTGAAATCGAGGATTTTATTTTATTTTATTTTTTAAATTTTTTCTATTCTAAATTTGTCATTTTGACAAATATTTCAAGAAAAATTGCTTTAAAAGTGAAACACTACTACCAGTACAGAATTTATTAATTTTAAAGCCAAATGATACTTACATAAGTTAAAACGGGCCTGGCATGAGTCAATAACAAAACGTTTAAAAAAATTAAACTTAAAAGTAAATCTAGGATATGTGCACAACAACATAATCAAATCAAATGCAAACTATGAAGATAAAGGGCAAACCTAAGATCTATACATCTACCTCATCTAGGTTTTTATCGTCGGAGCTCTTTTGGAAATGATTAAGAAAGTGATTAAAAAAATATCAAGAAAATATGCTTGAAAGCTTGAAGAAAATGAGAGAGAATTTATTAGATGAAGAGAAGAGATTGTTGAAATTGGTGTGAAAAAGTGTTGCAAATGGCCTCTCTATTTATAGGAGAGAGTCATTTTTTTTAACCAAACAGCCCTCCAAATATAGTTGTTGGGGGTAAAAGGGGAATTTTGAGGGGCAAAATAAATGTGCAAATTGTTGAAGGGACCTAATATGTCATTTCTCTTTTTTTTTTTCTCAAAAAAATGTGTTGACCACTAGGCTCCCAACCATCGAGACCGAACTTGCCTAGCCGCGGCCCTAGGCCAAGTCGGGCCCAGTCCCATTCCTGTGAGCCAAGCTGTGCCAGGGCCAAAATGTGAATTTGGTTGTGCCGGTCCTAGACTTATCCCCCTTTTTCCTAAGACCCATACCTACCCCTCCATGTCCCATGCCTTATCTGAGCCCTAGCCAGGCTTTGACCAATCTTGAGCCGGGTTTGACCAAAGTCAGTCCTAAGTTGGATTGGGCCCAACCTGCCCTTGTATGATACTAGTATTTAAAAAAAAATTCATAAAAATTTAATAACGTGATAAAAATTTTATTTCAAATGGATTATTACATCTATATAATATTATTTTTCAAATGAAATTGGTTCTAAGTAGAAAAAATGTTTAAAAAATAATCTATTTTAAATTAGGTTGATTTAAGTTAAAAATAAACCATCTTAGTTTTGTCCAATGTCATTTCCTCTAAGCTGCTTGATTTTAGTTTGAGTGTTTTTGCCCTTAACCATAGACCACGACCTTTATAAGCCCACTTTGGAAAAAGGCGACAATCTTAGGCATCATTGCATGGTGATCAATCAAGCATGTTTGGTTTATGGCTATTATGATGAGTCATTAAGAGGTAGTTTATTTCAGCTTAATTGGATTGATAGGATGGAATTATTCTTTGGGTCAAAGGTTGGTTAAAGTAAAACTAGGAAAAGGGTCATGATCTTTTCAGTTATTTACAAACTTTGCCACGAGGTAAATAGACTAACAATTCATTGTCAATAGTTCATCTCTATTGTCTCTTGGCTAAGATCGGAGGCTAGACGAGTGAGTGAATTGGTTCTTCATCCAACCTAGTTTGGTATTTGCTCTTCCAGCTCCACAGATGAACTATAACTTACTATACGATGAGAAGCCACAGTGATTCACCTATAACGAAAGACGCGTTCTTTTGCCAGCCTTTTCACCTACGCGGTGAGATACAATGACCTCAATCTTTAGCATAATATCCTAGATTTATGAAAAAGAAACTATAATTCGTGGCATTAGGATTCACTATATGCCATGGGACTTATTCTTGATGCATTAGTCTTAGTGGATTTAGCTTAGATAGATCTGTTTGGGCAAACTTCAAACGAAAGGATCTAGTCGAATAGATCAGGTATGGTGGTGAGACTAGGTAGGGTGAAAGGCAGCTAAAGGCTTTGCTTAGGGAAAGCTAGTTGAGCGTGGAAGTGGATTTGAGAGCTAAATTCATCCAGAGGAAAATGGATCAATTTTTGACCTACGTTTCCACCCAACCTAACGCATTAATCAGGTCCAATTAAACTAAAATGAACCACCCCTAGTATTATATACACACACAACACACTTTAATGCCCATTGTCTCAACATGATATGGTGTACATATTGGTGTTTTAAATTTAAGAGGTTATCACTTGCCAAAAACAAAACGGTTATCAATTATAAATTATGATAGGGCCACAACATTAATCTTTTCAGAAATTGTTTTAGGTTGCAACTATGCAAAATTATACAATCCTGGAAATTCAACAAGCTTTAAACTAGAAATTCTATTGTCGCAAGATTTAGGGTTTTTGTGCCTTAATACGATTAAAGACCGAAGACTTATGTGTATTTATAATTTCCAGCCTAGTTTTAAGTTCGAAGATTTAGGTGACTACAGAGTACAAGTCAAAAACAAAAACAACAAGGAGTAAATGGTACGTGGGCCGAGTTAATAGGCCCAAGGGGTAATACATAAACATCCCACTAAGGGTGAGCATGGGTCGACTAAAGTCATAGGTTTACCCAACCCAATAGGGGTAGGTAGAGTTGGGTTGGATAAGAATTTTTCATAGTTTGTGGGTTAGTTTCATTTGTTAAAAAAATTATTAGTTTTCAAGTTGGTTTCAATTCCATATGGAATTAACCCGAAATAGAAATGAACCAAGGTATATTAATACATTTTAGAATTTATAAGTTATATATTATATATTATATAATAGTAAATATGAAATAGTAGATTAAGTAGAGGGATCTTAATGGTCCTAATTGGCTATTCCTAATTTGCAAGTGAGTTTAGGTTTCTCACTTGCTCTTTCTCGATTGAAACAGACAATGACAAAGGGTGAGGGTTTAAATTATGTATTATATTGAATGTTTTATAAACTTTGAAAGAATATGTGTAACAAACTTTGAATTTAATTAAGTACATTTGTATTTAAATTTGGATTTAATTATATATTATATTGGATGCTTTATAAACTTGTTGTGGATGAAATTTTAATTGATTTTGATGTTGTGGTAGTGTTTATGTTGGAACCGACAAATTAGAAAACTAAGAATCGAAAAATTCATAACCATGGTTTTGGTTTTGTTTGGTTCTCAATTCTCGAGTTGGGTAGGAATTTTGAGGAATTGAGAATATTTCAGTTTGGTTTGGTTCTGCCCTTAACCCACACCAAACCGACCTGTGATCAATCCTACATCCCACAATTCAATGGCGGTGGCAAAATCTATGGTTCCAGGACTGGATTGGTTCGTGTCAAAGTTCAGGAACGAACCTCTCCGATTCAACGAAGTTTGAGAGTGCAAAATGAATTTTGACCTTGTTCAGCCGGACTCAACTCATCAAGGCCCATAACTACTCTAACCGACCCGTCATATATAATATTTCGTTCTTCTCCAGGGACGCAGGAATTTTCTCATTGATTTCCTCTTTGGGGAGGGGACAAGCCATGGGGGAGCAGGCGACGAATTCAAGGACGCCGGGGGCAGCAATAGATTCTTCAAACATCGGCTTCAAGGTACGTGAGATTATCGCGACACCCAGTGGGTTATAGTTATTGATTGAAGAGCGTATGCGATTTCCTGTGAAGGTTTTCGGATCTTGTGTCGCTAATTTATTCGGATTGGTACGTGTTATTGCAGCTTCTAAAGAAGCAGGGCTGGAAGGAAGGCACTGGTCTTGGCGTTTCTGAGCAGGTATTTCGCTATCGAAGAATATTCAAATCCCTTATCTGATCTTTCAGGGTCTAAGTATGGAGAACGTAAATTAATGGTTAGTTTGTGAAAAGAGCTGGCTATTAGCCTAGGGTCTAGGAAAGCGATCTTGCAGTAGCTTCAGCAATTGGAAGAGATAAGTTTCTGGAGTTAAATAAGTTTTCCACAACTCTTATGGCAATTATGAACCTTATTGTCAAATGGTACCGAATTAGACTTAGCTCTTAATTCAGATGGTTTAAGTTATAGTTTTCTTATTGCTGCCTGGACGTTATAAGCTGAAAAATATCCTGTTAATTCTGTGCTTGGATGGAGTTGATTCTTAGTGGTCAAGAATAGTTTAAACTTTCCTGCCAATTTGTTACTAGGACATGGACCCTGGTTCAACGTTTTTAAATGTGATTGAATTTAGAAGGCCTATGAAAAATTTGAAATGGTTAAAGGAAGTTCTGACATATATTTGTCCTTAAAGATAAAGACTGGGCACAAGATACTTTGTTAGAATTTGGGAAGGCTGCTGGTGCTTGGTGGGAGCACCCACACTTCCAAATACGTTGCTCTGTTGCTTTGGTGTCTGTTTCTTGTTAACAGAGTGGAATTTGCTTGGTCTACCATCTCCATAGTGCAATTTATGCTTGCTTTTGTTTGGAAAATTAGTTGTCCTTTTAGTTGCTTGCTACATTGTTTGTTACTTGCTCTATGGCTAGTTAAGGTCAAGACTAGGCTTTCTGTTGGCATTCTACTACTGTATCCCAAAAAATACATTTTTGTGATGTCATGACCTCTCAAGTAAATCACACTACGATTTTTAGTATGGATTTTTTCAAGGTGAATATTGAAACGGAAAACTTGATTTTGGTAATCATCTAAAATTGAAGATCTTGTGAAGGTATGAAGACATGCTATGGAACACTGGAATGTGATTGTAGATGCTGAGGAATGTATATAAGTTGCCTTGTCTATGTAAGGTTTCAGCTCTTCTTTTACTTCCATGTTGTGGTATCATCTTTCATCACTGTCATTTAAGAGCTTGGTGTTTATAACTTTTCTTGTGTGTTTAACCCTGTGATAGATATTTTCTGAGCGTTAAACTTTTATGCATTCTTTCCTGTTTCTTGGACGGAATTTCTTTAATTGACTGGGCCTCATGGAGCATAAATTTATGAGGTCAACTTGTTATTTAATTAGGGTAGATTAGATCCTGTACAAGCACAGTGGAAGAATGATAAAAGGGGGCTTGGATTAGAGACCAAGAAGAAGAAGAACCCGAAGTCCAGTGGGAATTGTGATTCTAAGGAAATGAATGATCAGGTAGCTCCCATCTCCTCTGTCAAGAGCTACTTTTGCTTGTTTGGCCACGCTAAGAAAATAAGCTTTGTACCTTTTCTTCAACCATTTCATATCATTTGAGACGTTATGGTTTTATTTTTCTCAAAAGCACTTATTCATTTTAAAATTTTTCTCGCTCCTGCTTTTTGAAAAATTGCATTTAAAAAGTTAAATTGGGTGATACTGAAGTATATAGGTTCCTACGAACAATGGGCCTCGTTTTACCTATTTGAGTTGCTTATTTATGGTGATACAATGGCTATAACTTTCAGGAAGATTTGCCTTCAAATAAATCCAAGAGGAAAACAAAAACAATGTCCAAGAAGATGCGGAAGATGAAGGAATTAGAAAAGCGTTTAGAAGAAAAAGAATTTGAGCGGGCCTTCTTTCGGGAGTTTTGGCCTGATAATGTTTGAAGGTGGGTTTTTCATTTTCCCCTTGAGTTCATATCCATGCGAATATACTCAGAAACTTGTGGACTTTTGTTCAATAAGTCTCCAAAGTTAAATAGCTAATATACACAAAAGTGTTGCTGCTAGGTTTCACTGAACTTTATATAAGCTTTTTTCACTCGATTAGATTATCAGTTGCTCTAATCCTTTACAGCTTGTTTGGATTGAAAAAAATAAAAAAATGAGGGAAGGGAGAGGAATGGGAGCTACGTTTAGTTTCCGTTGCTAGTTTGGCTAGAAAAAATAATCAAGGGAAAGTAACAAAAGGGATGCCAATTCTCCTCTCATTTGCCTCAGAAGATCTTTTTTTTTTTCATCCCACCAATTTGGACGGAATTGAAGGGAAACCAAAACAAATTAAGATTCATTTTTTCCCTCTTCCAAAAACAACCTTGTAATAGCCACAATGCATCATTAATTTATAAGCCAATCTCCTCGCAGCCCATGCCAAGGCCTTGCAGCTATTTTGTTGCCCTCCAAAGGCCACTTGGTTACGGTTGTTTCAAAGGAGCGCCCACACAACCACAAAAAATGAAGTCTCGTGACGGTTAGGGCTGGAGCGAATTAAGTTGTCAAAATCACATCAAGACTGGCCTTTGGTTTATAAGGGTATTATTGTAAAACAAACAATTATTGCTTATCTTCCTATCCTCTTCCTTATCGCTCTTCTTCCCCTCCCTTTCCTTTTTTTATTTTTTCCATGAATGAATGCAATCCAAACATAGTGTTAATGAATCCCTATGGGACAGATGGAGTGTTTGTTTAAAACGTGATTGATCAAGGCTCTGGATCTTTTGAACAATTTGTAAGTAATGAAAGTTGGCTCAGATGATCTATAGAGTTATTTTCGTGTTTGTGATTATTTTGAGTTGAATTGACATAAGAAGGGTTGAGTTTCTCTTGCCTTTGTATTCAAGAATGGTCGACAATGTATTCTTGCGGAGTTGCCTGCTTGCTTTGAGCCTTGAGGGAGGGGTTGGGTTAAAGATTTTGTTGGAATTGGCCCCAACAAGTGAGACTGACTCCCTGTCCCTTGTGACTCTCATACATATGCTGCCTCGTCAAGATATTACTTGGAAAGCGTCACTGGGTTTCAACAAGGATATAATGGTCAGAAAATCGCAAAATGGTTACCTTCAAAACCGAACGGCATCCTTTCAGAATTTGGAATTAATACTTATAGTTGTATTAACAATGTGCTTACAAACCTAAAGAATTCTTTATACAATGTAAGAAAAGCTTCGATAAAGGTAAACAATGACTTGCCAAAGTGGCAGAAAATTCTATGGATGTAATGGTGCATGGTAGAGGCTAGCATGGGTTGAGTCGGGTCTGGTGTAACTAAATCAACTCGAAATATCCTTAGTTCCTCCAACTCAACCGGAAAACTAAAAGAAAGCAAAATTATTGGTATGGTTTTCTCACTTTTAGTTTTTGGTTCTTTTTGGTTTTTGCATCATATACTTGTAATGACTACAAAGTCAAATAAAATTTTATCTGAAAAAATAGTTGAAGAGTATAAATAACTGGACTAATCAACATTCATCAAATTAAGAAATACACAACACAATTTAGAAGAGTAGCACATTAAGTTACAAAATTCATTGAGGAAACGATTTTCATACGTTTTAACTTACAAAAACATCCCCATGAGATAGTTTTAAACAAATGAATACACGAGTATGTAATGTCATAAATCTTACAATGTATTTAAACGTATATTTTCACTTTGATTATACTTTAGGTTGATTCCACATGGAATTGGAACTAACCTGATAATCGTTTGATTTTTCAATAGTAAAACTAACCTGTAACCCATCGTCAATTTTTATTCATTCCAAACCAAGATAATAATGGTGGTTTGTATTGGATATCAGTTATGTCCAACAAATCCTCACTTCTAGTGCAAATGAAGGAGTTATATTATTGGCCTAAAGCTGTTTTTGCCCCTTAAACTCGGATGACCTAGATAGTTAACTCCCTGAATATTAACTCAGTCCAACTCATCTCCTAAACTTGAAAAATTGGTACACTTTAGCTCATTTGCCCTTATGCTCCTCATATGACCTTTATTTTCTTAAAGTCGCTTACTCACATTAGTCTGAATAGATGGAGGTGTCTGTTGTTCATGAATCACAAGAAGAGGTTGAAGACAGTAAGATTAACAAGATATTGCAAATCAAAAAGGATTTCACCTGATATGAGGTTAGAGATCGATCGAGAGATTGGAGATTGGTACAGTTGAAGAGGTAAGGGGTGATGGAGCCTGGAGAGAGAAATTAGTGAGAATGTATGGTCAACTCAACCTTCTCCCTTTTCTCCACGTGACCTACAATCCCCTCCTGCCCTCCCTCGCTACACTTCCAAGTGTTCTACCTCCAAAACTGTTGTTGAAGGCACAACCCCTCCTATAAAGAAAAGGTCCTCAGTTGGTAGTAAGGAAGGCACTGCTAGAGTGTTCTTCGTCATTCTGTCTAAGGGCTTTGTCCTTCTTTCCAGGTGCTCCCCTTGCCATGATAACAAGCTAGACTCCTTCTTCATCTATAATTTTATTTTTGGCAACTTCATGATTGCAAGCCCTAGTTTGATAAGGTCAAGATTATGGATGAGTTGAATCAAGATTTGGGTTTTCTTGGGTTTGTGGGTCAATCACCATATAAATTGAGATAATTCTCACACCTTCATGTGAGAAGAAGTAACATTAATTTTTACATCCATCACGTGATGGGCATGAGGGCAAAGAGGGCTAAGTTCACCATTTCTTTGTGTTTAATAGGCAAGTTGGACCGAGCTGAAGTTCATGGGGTAAACTATGCGGGTCACCCGAGTTCAAAGGCCAAAATTTGCTTTAAGCCTATATTATACTATACATTTCACCTGAGTTCAGGGACCAAAATTTGTTTTAAGCCTATATTATACTATACATTTTCTAGCTTCTATCTCAATACTCGTTTGTGAGGCTAGGCTTAGATAGAAAGGCTTTAACTTGAGAGGTGATTATTTTCAAGGCCTGTTGTGGTAGAATATTTTAGAATCTTAATTAAAATAAAAGTATTGAAAATCAAGGTTTTTCAAAAAGCATAAATCTTGCATGCACCAAGGTCACCTGTGCACCTGGACACACATAAATACTTATACATTAATTTGCAGCCTGATACAAACCTACGTGCTTGGCGGAATGGTTATATGGCTGGCTGGATGGGAAAGAAGCATAAGTTCGATTTACATCTATCACGCCTTGTTTTGTTGTTTTCTCTCGTTCCTGACTCATCTCTCTGCCTCTTCCGTGTTTGCTTTTATTTTTTGCCACATTTTGTTTTGTTCTGTTTTTCCCTTCCTATTATTTCTTCTTTCTTGTTTTTCTTTTACTTCCTCTGCTAGCACCTTTTTTTTCCCCTTTCTTTCTTTTTTTTTCTTTCATTTTCTTTTTTTCTTTTTATGTTTCTTTCTTACTTCTTTTTTTTTTGTTTATTTTTTATTTTTTCTTGGCTGACATATTTATTTATTTGAAAGAATAAATACATGCTAATAAAAAAAAACAGAAAAAAATAGAAGAACTGATAATTTTTTTTGTTCTTTTATCAGTTCTTATTTATTGTTTTGTCAATTTTATCTATTCTATTATCAGTTCTTATTTATTCTTAGTTCAATAATAGAACTTATAGATGCTAATAAAATAATAGAAAGAAAATAAAAGAACTCATAGTGTTTATTTGTTCTTTTACTAGTTTTTATTTATTATTTTTTCAATTTTATCTATTATATTATTAGTTCTTATTTATTCTTAGTTCAATTTGTTCTTTTATAAGCTCTTTTTTTATTAGTTTTATAAGTTTTTTTATCAATTTTATATGTTCTTGTACCAGCTCTTATTTGTTCTTTTATCAAATCATATTTATTCTTTTATAAATTTTACATGTTATTTTTTTCAATTTTATATGTTCTTCTATCAGTTCTTTTATAAAAACACATGGAAATTGGAACAAAAAAAAAAAGAATAAACAATAATGAATAAAAGAACATATAGTAATTGAGAAAAGAACAAAAAGAAAAAAACATATTACAATTGAAAAAGAACAAACAATAATTCATAAAAGAACATATTCAATATGTTTTATTTCAAAAAAGAACAAACAGTAAGATCTTGTTTTTATATTTTTTAATTTTTCTACATTTTTTATTACTTTTTATTTCATTTTTATTTTTTTAATATTATTATTCCTTGTAAAGATTGTCTTTTAAAAAAAATTGTCAACAAATAAATGGACAAACATGTTGTTGAGCCAAAAGAACAAATAGATACTAGTGAAATAACATTTAGTTCTTCTAAATAAATATTGATAAAAGAATAACTATTTTATATCTATTTTTTATTAGTCATTTTTATTCAATTATCGGTTTTATTTGTTAAAAGAACAAACAACTATTGATAAAAAAAAAATAACAACTAATAAAAGAATTGACAACAAATTAGAGTATATTAGGGTATTAGAGAGTTGCCAAGGAAAATTAAAGAGAAATATGTCTACTTCTTGAAACCTGGAGAGCGTTAAACCACAAATTAGTAAAGAGTAATGCACAATGCACTCGGTACGAATTAAATCCCATTGAGAGGGGGGCGTCCAAGCACACTGCTAACTGGGATGCGTGTTGCAGACTTTTGAGGTTCTTGTTTTGTCGTACATTTAGTTGGTTTTTTTGTTTTTGTTTTAAATACACTTGGTGCATATGCTCCAATTAGGATTCCGTTTGTGGCTATTAATTTCGGATAAAGTAATAAAATCAAGGTCAACATGTCGAGATAAGATTATAGATTTTTTGCTTGATTTTGTAAATTTCTTTTGAAAAAAATATGGTAATTATAAAAAAATATTTTTAAAATGATAAACATGGTAATTATAAATAATGATAGTAGTAGCTCCTTTTTTTAATAATCATGTTTGAGTAGTTTTCGTTGGAACTCCGTGAAAGGTTCAATTTTTTTTTTAAAAGAAAGGTTCAGTTTTATACAATAGAAACCAAGTTTCATTATGTAAGAATTTGGTTTCAAACAATAAGAACCTTGTTTGATGCAATAAAAACTCCATTTAATAATTGAAATCCAATTTTATATATCAACATATCAAGTCGTATAAGATCTTAGTTTTGTACATCGACATTCAAATTTCATTTAATGGGATTGCCACATTTTTATAAGATAAATTTAATTCCTTACAATAGAACTCAATTTCATATACAACATAGCAATTTCGTTTAATAGGAACTCAATTGCATGTATGAATTATCTTCAGACTCTGTTTTTTACAAACTGAAAGACTAAGGGTTAATTCATTTTAACTTAAGTCAATTAACTTATTTTTACTTTTATATTTTTTTATCTGAAACCAATTTCATTTAAAAGCTAATATTATATAGATGCATGCAATAATCCATTTGAAAGTAAGTTTTTATGATGGTATTAAATTTTTGTGAATTTTTTTCCTTTTTAATTCCTTAAACTAGAAAAATTAATAAAAATTTAAGAAAATTACAAAATCTGTATTTTCAATAGATTACCATAGCTACATAATATTATGTTTCAATTAAAATTAGTTCAAGATAAAAAATACTTAAAAATAAAAATAAGTCATTTTAAAGTAAATTGACTTAAGTTAAAACAAACTAGGTATAAATGTATCATCACGTTTCATTATTATATATACATATCATATTCTAAAAACAGAATACTCCGTTTCACATAAATAGCTCTTAGCTTCAAACGAGAAACATATTATAGGAAACCCTATAAATGTTTCTAACATCTATTAGATGGTGTATATACATCATATGAACACTCTCAAATCCTATAAGGTTGAATCTTATTTAACCTCTGAGTTATTAATTGTTTGGTATAATAGTAAGTTTGAAAGTAGTTTCTCCATTGTGATCTTCTACAGTTGCATTTAGCTTGAACCTAAATGTGTTAGTTAATAGTAATCATTGTTTATGGGATAGTTACAAGATGGTACGGTATATAGCGGGATGTTAATACATAAGAGATTGGAAATTGGTTTGAAGTCTATTGAATGGGATGGGGACAGGAGAGGTTATGAAATGATGCATCTAGATGGTTACCTTGTTGTCTTTTTTTTTTTTTTTTTTGTGGTACTCAAAATACAATATAATATAAGGCATTATAACGATTAAGAAATGGGAATTGAGGATTAGGTGAGTTTTTCACGTCTGGAGAGGCTTGAACTCTAGCCGTCAGGCCAAGGGCAACCTTCGTGCACTTTGTTGTCTTGTGGTTTGAGATTAAGTAACTCGGTTTTGTTGCCATTTGTTGCTCCCGAATATGCATTTAGGGAGTGAATTGTGTCAACGGAAGTGCATAATTATGTGATACGCAGAAGTCATATTAATTACTCCAACTGTCAAAGCCATGTTAACTTCCGAAGTAGTATTAAAAGATAACAGGGCCAGACAACTACCATTTACAAACCTGAGGGATTTGTAAATCAAAGCATGAATAAAAAAAATTCAAGTTACTCTAGCAACTAGAATAAGACCTGGTAACCACATTAAAATCCGACTGATTCAAATTATGTCAAAATTTTAAAAGATAAATAGCTACTGATAATTAAATCTTTATATGAAATTAATTTAGGAAAATAACAATAGCAGAGAAAAACCAATTCTGCAACACCAGAAAAAAAAAAAAAAAAAAGAGAGAGAGAGAGAGAGAGAGAGAGAATGATTTTCGTTAGTACTCCAAAAGCCAACCCACATGATTAAGTTTTTTTTTTTTCTTTTCAGGCTTTACTTATACTTGGAATTTGGTTTGTTAATGACTTTTTTTTTTCTTCTTCTTCTTCTTTTTTTTTTTTTTTTTTTTTGCTGTGTGTGTGTGTGTGCATGTTTTATACGACGTTCCCGTTCTCAATATCTTTTAAGTTGGATGATTTCCTGCTCTCGCTCCCATAATCACTTTGTCTGACTTAAGATAATATACTATGTCGGTTCACTTGGGGTAGATTGGAGCATGTTGGAGCACTGTGGCAGGAAAGCAGAAGGGCTTGGGAGCAGAAAAGCCAAAGTATAATGAACCTTCTGAGAAATAGATCTACCTGCTGTGCAAGTGATTGTGATTAGCTTTTTACAACTAGACGAGTTCCTTTATATGGACAAACTCAAGCTAGAGGGGTTGGTGATGAGAAACACGAAGGCTTGTTTCTCAGGACCGAAAAAAAAAAAAGGTTCCAGTAAACGGAATTGACTCACAGTCAAATATCATCTTCTATAACCGGCCTCTCAGTATTTTTCATTTCTTTTTCTTGTCATCCGCTCGGATGACTTGAACTGGTGCGGCAGGTATCCTAACCCACCATTCTCTTAACCGTCTCCTCCACCGGTCACTGCTTTCTTTCCGGTAGGGCATCTCCCCGGTAAAAGCCTCTAGGAAAACCAATGCGAGTATATATCTGGAAGGCACAATAACTATTACTCCAGCCACAATGACCAGCATGATGGCAACCTTGACAGTGGCCTGGCATAAGGTACATGACAACATTCAGGGTTAGTCGATAGTACCATTTGAAATGCAGGATTAAAGTACAAGCATAGAGTTCTCAGATCAGCTTTATACTGTAGAAGCAATTTAACAATGCGAAGGTGATAAAGGACTATATTAGGATATAAACTTATAATTGACGCATTCAGCTTTGCCATGTGATTGGGGTGTGGTAAACTTGTGCACCTGTGGTAGTATTGCAAGTAAGAGAGCTCTTATCTTGAGAAGAACAACATTTCCAGATTGGATTAGTGCCTCCACTTGGCTGATGGATTCCTGCAATATAATAAGCTGCTCAACTGCATTTTTGTTTGGTGGGGTCGTGATTCTGAAGGCTGCTACAGGCTTCCCTTGGTTAAAATGCCCACGCCATAGCATGAGAATTGCAAGATATAACAAAGACAATGACAATAATAACCTGATCCAACCCCTGTGCATCATAAGTATTGCTCCCTCAGATTTTCAGATCATCCAAGCCATCATAAGGGGCTTAAGACTACATTTTCCAAAACATGAATAAAGATAACACATCATAACACATGTACGCTTAGGATGCAAGTGCTCTGCGGAAATGTGAGAGAAAGAGAGGCCATAACATATTTGATTCGAGAATGCATGTCATCCAACTATCGTGAAGTAACAGCAGATAGGATGTCCAACGAAAAGAAATTGGTTTGCAATGTCACATGCCAATAAGTTCACAACTAGCACAACTACGTAATTCTTTTCTCATATGTTTGGACCATAATGGGGTGAAATTATTTCTCATGAATTCGCACTAGGCCCTCATTCATAATCGCGTCAGCACTTTAACCACTTTCAGAATTAGAGCTATAATTGAATGTTTATTTAGACTATAAAAACACAAACAAAACAAAAATAAATCTCTCATGCTAATTAACAGCTAAATAAATACTATCGCACAATAATAACCCCACTAAAATTCGCATCATCTTTCAGCCAGCATTACTCTAAATAGTTTCACTTTGAATACAATAGATACAGGGGGTTCACCATTAGGAAGTCCACAAACAAAAATCCGATATATCAGATGCTCCTGATAACAATTTAATAACATTATTTTTCACTATGACTTCCAAAAGTTTGATTGATTAGGACCAAAACTTCCAGCAAATAGGTGAATTCATTTCCATTACAGTCCTTATTAACAATTTGAAAGGAACAGCAGAAGGCAAGAGACAGGAACATGCATTTGACAATTTTTTACATGTCCTCCGTAGCACATCAAGTCAAGCTTCATCGTCAAACATGGTGTTACTCTTTCTATATGATCAACAATCCACCATCATCCCACTCCCGTTTTGTACCCATATGGCCCTTTAGCTACTGGCTAACCGTGCAATTAAGTTTTCAACCATGTTTGCATGAAAGCAGTAAAAGCACGCAGATGAATAAAGATTTGCAATGTGCATTCATTGGACACAACTTATTTTCTCATCTAGTTGCAGAGAGATGACATATTTCAAGGCTCTTAAATTGATTTTGCTATGAGAATTATGTTGAATAAATTTAGTAATTTTTGTGCCAAGTAAATGAAGCAAAAAGAATAATTAAAGCATCTTACCAAAGAAAAACGTAGCACATAACTACTGAAAAGAGTATCGACTTAAATGGACTTTTCCAATAAGCCAAATGCTGTAAATGAGTTCCTAGCTGAATAGCAGGAAATAGAAGTGCCTAAAAAACAGAAGCAGGAAATGAAAAAGACAACAAATTATTACTTGAGCAAGCCAATTCAAGTCCATGTCAATGAAACTCGGAAGACTAGAACAATATCTATGTGTGTTTCTTTGATAAGGAAAATTTAATTAAAAAAAAGACTGTCAAAGACCATTAATTTCTGCTCTTGTTGGCTGCAGCTGCATGGGCATATAGACAGTCCCCACAAAGATGGCAAACAGAAGAAGAAGAAGAAGAAGAAGAAGAATTGCATAGAAAAGATGAAAATCGACTATTAACTTGCTGAAAATAATTTTTTATTGACATATGTGACTTAGAGATTCATTAGCTGTCCAAAATCAAGTCCCAACCATGCTGTGGAAAACATCTGGTCATATGATGATAACGCACATTGAGAAAATATGCTAATCAGACTAAAAAATTATGCGAAGGTTACATATCAAATATTCATTACCCAACCAAGAACTAACTCATATCAAATACTCATTACCCAACCAAGAATTAACTCACTGAGCCCCACAACTAAGTGGAATATAAGTGCATATAGTTGATGAATGAGGCAAACAGACCTTCATTGCCGCAAAATTTGTGTCAATGCCTTCCACTTTTACTTGTTCTACTGTTGCCTGTGCAGCTTCTGCACTTTCTTTATCTGATATTGACTTTTTTAATGCTATTTCCAACGGATTTATCCCCCCAACAGATATATCTTCAACAAGTACCACCTCCCCACCAGGGTCTACATCTTTCTGTAACATGAACCCAAGTCGGCTAAGTGTTAGAAGGAAAACTGGGGATAATGCTGGTGGTGCTTTTGCTTCACTTGGGGATGAAATGGGATTCAAAAATGCCATACGACCAGAAAGAGTTTCCAAAATCCTATCTCCCCGAGGAAGACTTTCAGCTAGGTAGAAAGAAAGAAGGGTTTTATACTGGGATGGGAGGAAGTGGAAGGCTTCTCTAACTGCCTGATAACGAAATATGCCTAATATGGCTCTTGAAAGTGCTTCTGATTTCTGAGTCTCCGTCAAGTTATACTTTCTTACAAATCTGTGCGCATACAGGATCTCCAGGCATATTTCCAACCAATAGTCTCGACGTGAATTGCCCTTAAATTCAGGAAATTCAAAATACACAGGCTCTGCTCTGCAATTATATGAGTATAACATAAGTAGAACAAACCAACTTTGTTCAAACTCAAGGTGAGAATGTTGTGAACAACATACAGTGCCATTGATTTGTACATAACAGCTTTATCAAAGAGACGAGCACCAAGCGGTCCAGTCAATTCGGGCTTTATCACCTGCTTCATTTCTAGTGCAAGATCATATCTAACATATCTGTCTACACCAACTCCCAAAGACTCAAAGTACAGAGCAAAGTTTGTTAGCATCAAGCGTCCTGCATAATGAGAAATATGATGAATCTGATACAGTGGAGATTGGAATTGCACATCAAATGGAGACTGAATTGAGGTAGTCTCCAATGAATGTTACTCCCTCCATCCCATAATATTTGTCACCCTAAATCTTTTTACGAATGATGCATAAATGTCAAAACTAATATGCAAAATTTTCAACATCAATCAATATGGGGAAAAAAATCCAGTCAAACTCAAATCTAAAGAGTCAAAAACTGACAATAAAAAAGTCAAATTTTATGGATGGAGGGAGTAATTCATATCAAATATTGAAAAAAATCACATCGGAATGTTCCAATAAAATTCTATTGCTCAGTTAAGTCCATGACAACTGATAAAGTGGTACCTGGCCAAGCTGACATTCCAATATGCTGAAGAACTGGTTGAGTGGGAACTATGCCATCAACATCTAAAACTATCTCCCCCTCTGCTAGTGGAAGATTAGAAAGTGAAGATCCCATTGCGCTTTTTGCAGATTTAACTGCCCTGCATATTTCAAAGATCCGTGATAAATATACCTCCAGCAGTACCCCTGTTGACGTTCTACAATTTCAGCCTCAACATGGTTAGTTAAGAAGAAACACTAAAGGTGATCATGTTTTGATACATTGAACCTGGGGCAACCAAAAATTGAGCCTAAATCTTCTACACTGTTACCTCGTGATTACACATACATTTCTCCACTGCAGTAAACCCCCTCAACTTCACTAATTAAGAAAATGATAGAAATAACTCACAGTACTTTTTATAGTTTGGACTCCATAGTATAAACCAGAAGCTGTTCTAAACAGTGTCAGAAAACAATTCATATGGCAAAAGATGATCAGTAGAAGGTGGGAAGGGGGTTCTTCAACTTAACATAATTTACTGCATAAAATGACCGAAAAGAATGGAGCACCTTACACGAAAATGGGAATGGTCATCCAAACTGTCAAGTAAGTGTACTCTGGATTTTAGACTATTACAAACCGGGAACAACTGTTTGTGGGAAAAGGGGGAAGGGGATGGATAATCAAAATATGAAAAAAAGTGACTCTACATTTGATCACACAACTGAAACCTTGGTTGAGCAACTAAAGCCCTTAGAGAATGTTGCCATAACTTGATTCTTTTGAGCTTCTAAAAGAGCAAGAAACAATATTTCTTTTTTTTGAAGAAAAATTACATTTTTGACTAACCGCATGGGACTTACACAAATCATACTCAGCAGTAGCTCTAAACATATTCTTCTCCAACTCATCTCTGCCACCATTTCCAGTTTCCTTTACCTTCAACGCAATAGAACATTTCCAACCCATCCACCAAAAAAAAAAAAAATGCAAAATCACTATGAAAACTTTAGTAAAGCACTGGAAATCCTAGATTCACATTAATTTGGCTGTACAGCTTGCTCAAGAAAGAAGTTAAATTCGTAAATAATAACAATCAGCTAACGTACTTGTCAAGATTACGCAGGTATTTGTCATAAATGAGAAAATGGAGTTGATGGCCAGATGAGCTAGTGAGTGCATCAAAATGATTATAAGCAGTTATGACATCTGCTACTGCTGCAGTAAGTGGAGCTATTCTCACAAAAGCCTCTCGAGAAACAGTTTTCTTGTCATCAACCTGAAAGGAAGCACATGTAGATCATTATTATAACCCACATGAATTCCAGTTAGTTTTTCCGAGGAAAACCTGAATTCCAGTTAAGCTGGTGCTGGTGGCATGAAAAATAATATCATCAACTAAGTTCTTGCTGGGTAAGGATCATATTGCCATTATATATTCATGCAAAAGAACGACGTGAACGTTCTTAGCCAAATGTTCTTGTTGATGCTACCCCTATGTTAAGGACTAATGAGACGATGTTTGAAAGTTTTCATCATCACATGCTTTTTTCTGCTTATATAGAAAATTATAGTCAGACAACAAGAAGATAGCATGGTTGTGTTCTTTGCCTCGTTCACCTCTCACAAGACTAGTAATGTGAACTAGATTGAATATCACACTTAGCCAAGACTTTCCACCTGCCAACAACACTTCAACCCTCCACTCCTCTCATTCTGCCTTTCATCTACCAAAAAAACAGAAAAAAAAAAAGGTGAACTCATCTTTGGCAAATGGTCAATGTTTTCCAAATCTAACATATATGTCTATGGCATAGCCGCATAAGACTAAAGAAAGCAAGCAATATACCAATCCCAATCAGAGAAACAACTTGCAATTAAAGAAATTTGGGAGTAGAAGCTATAAAGACGACCTGAACAGCCATATTTGTGGGACTTGAATAGAACAGTGAGCCTCCCTCCTCCTCTTCTCCCTCTTGATTGCTGGAGAAAGGTGATTCCTGTGAGTGACAACAGATCAAAACATTAGTACAATGTACCACGAAGAGAAAGCAAGATCCAAAAGATAACCATTTGTGATTAAGTGGAGCAAAATAAAACTCTAATCATTAAGTGCTGCACGTCTTACTAGCTAAATTTCAATATGGGAAAACAATACATGCAGTCCCTCACATTTTTTTGTGGTTCACTCTCGATGCTGGGTGCTTCCCATGCAAGCATCATATCATATGTTAAACGCCGAAAATCCGGGTCACTTAAGTAATCAGAACGTCCAGTTAGTTGATTGAGTGCTTGACATGAACAGAACTCCAAAAAATTCCTGGAATAAGTGAACATTTGCTGAACATCCTCGGCTAGCTCAATGTCAAAACGATGCTGCAAGTCTTGAGGAGAAACTCTAAGAACTCTGCATGCAAGTGAAAAGAACTGAATTAAGGACAAAACAGAAAGAGATCCCGCTTCACCACCACGGAGCAAGAGGATTCGTAATGCCTGCCTGCGTCTGTTCATCAAAGGTTATAACTTTATTAAAAACCAAACCAAAACCCATTTCACGAATTGTGTGCGAAGCTTATAAACTGGGAACAAAAAAGGTCAGAGAATATGCAACGTCAAAATTCACGGAGGGGGGCGAGACGAGCCGAGAAATACTTAGCGCAGCGAAGGACGACGGAATTAGCGAGAAGAGAAAGCTGAGGGATAGGTCGCAGGGAAGCGGCCGAGGAATCGTTGTCGGTGAACGAAGATTTCCGGCGCTGGAAAAGGGATTTCAAGGAATTCTGATGGTTCCACACGAAACTCTCCCACGTCTTCATCTTACCGGCGACGCCTTCATTCTTAACGTTTCCGTCCATCTTTCTCCTTAATGTTGATGATCCCCGATCGCCGGTGAGCTACAGAGCCTGGAGAGAGATTCGATGAAGATGAAGATAAGACATTTTAATTCTGCTCCGAGGCCTCGCAGCCCGTTTGTTTGGAGTGTCTTTCACATTTTAAAAAATTCAATTCAGTTGTTCGCACCGCACGGATCATTTCTGATTCATTCCACCAAGGGCGGGCTAGAGATGAATGATAATGAGCTAGAAATAGTCCTTAGACTTTTGTTTTTAGACCAATTAGTCCCCTACACTAGAATTTGGAAACATTAACCCCAAAGGAGAGGGCGCGAAATATCTATCTTAGTACTTCACATCTTGTTCTTATAAACAATCAATAATTCATTTTTAGCGTAAGTTCCTTTTATAAGAATTACAATCAATACGTTAATTGTTGAGTATATAAAACAATAAGGGCCAGCTCGTTATAGACTAACAAGGTCCAATTATCATGTTTTTACACTTGGATTGGGTCATACCCATAACCTGGTATAAAAAAAGACCAAATCATCCCTAACCAATCCAATCTGCTTTTGCCTTTAACTCAGTTGAGCAAACCCAGATGAAATCGTCCGCTTTTGCAATTAAAGGAACAACAAACCCTGTTTGCTATTGTAATTAACCATGCCACGATCTTTGCCTTTTCTAAAAAGTAAAAGTTTCAAATTTGATGGAATCGTTAAGAGTTCCTGCTCATGGAGGAGATGGGTCTTAAGGGATTCAAAAGTAGAGGAAGATGAAAGTGGGCGTTAGGGTTGTGGGCCTTTGATTTTTCATCTTTTCCATACAAAGACTTGGTAAGGGAGCTCTCTGGGCATGATAAAGAAAGATCAGAAGATGGCTGTGGATGATGCGAAAGACGAGTTGAAACAAGCATGTATTTGGGGGAACAGTACAAAAAAGAGAATATGGAAAAGACGAGGTGGTATGACAGTGATTGGATGGTGTCCGATCAAATTGGTTTGATCAATGCTCATTGAAGATCATAGGACGTGGATTAAGTTAGGAGGCTGCCATTTAGCGAAGCAAGGCGGTGATGATTGACGAGTTAACAAAGGAGACACATGAATGACACAGTTCGTAATTTCATATAATTTCAGGGCCAAACACAATCGCTTAGAAACCGGGCCTACTTCAATAATTTCAAAAACGTGTTAACAGAGCCGATTTAACAGAAAACGAACAACCTGTAAATTTGAATCGATCAACAAGCCTAAACTATAGGGCTAGGACAAGGGCGAGGACTAAAAAGTTACTCACCTCAATCAAATTTTATGGGAAGACGAACATGATGAACAAAGAAAAAAACAAAAGGAATTCTGGCTAAATGATAGTATTAAACCCCCCTCTTTTTTTGGGGGTGGAGTTTTGAAAACAATAGTGGAGGGAGGGATTAATTGCTTTGAGAAAGATAGTTTAGGGCTGCTAGTGCTGTTATGTGATGTCTTCTTAATTTAGGGATGAATATGGGTTAGATAAATTCAAAATCTAACTCGAGCCATTATCATTGGGTTGGGTTGGGGGAAAAATGGACTATAATTCACAGGTTGGTTCTACATATAGGAGAATCTATGATTTTTGGATTAGTTCTGGTTTCATATGAAACCAACCTGAGGTGAAACTGAACTTGAAGTATATATATATATTTATATAATAAAAAAATATAGTATTATAAATATATCCATATATATATGTATATGTATGTATTTCTTTGAAGAATTATGATGATTATCTTGTATTTTTATATTAAACCCTTAAACTGATGTCTCAAAGTGAAACAATACGAAAGTTGTGATATCATTCATAAAATTTCTCCATATTCACTTAAAACACTTTACTTCCTAAACCAACTACTTCTCATTTTGCTTTCGATCTCTCTACTCCAGACCACTCTTTACAACACAATCTTCATATTGTTTTTATCTATGAGCCATGTAAAACTAGAAATTCATGGCATTAACACATTTTGGGTTTTGATACTGAAAAATTTTATCTTAGAAGCTCAGTTTTCCATATTGAATGTTGTGACAGTGTTGAAATCTCTCTACTCCAGACCACTCTTTATAGCACAATCTTCATGTTATTTTCATTTATGAGCCATGTGAAACTAGAAATTTATGGCATTAACACATTTTGGGTTTTGACACTGAAAAAAGTTATCTTAAAGGCTCAATTTTCCATATTGAATATTGTGCTAATGTTGGAATTACTTAAAGATAGTAAACTAGTTGAAATGGAAGATACTACTACATAAACAACTTTTTTAAACTATTTTGGGTAATAGTATGTTAAACTCTTTTGAATGCGTCTAAGTACATATATTTAAATATTGATTTAATTTTATATTATTTTAAATATTTTATAAACTGGTTATGAATATAATTCTATTGAATTTTGGTGTTGTTATAGATATATAGTATAAACCAAAAAATCTGAGAATCAGAACCAATAAACCTAAAACCATAGTTTTGGTTCTGTTCGGTTCTCAATTCTTGGATTGGATAGAAAAATTTTAAAACTAAAACTATTTGGGTTAGTTTGGTTCCACTGTAGAACTGAATTAACCCGAACCATGCTCCCCTAATTTTCTTATGATTTGGTGCTTATTTCGAATTCCTGGGGGAAAAAAAAACATTTTTCGCGGAATCAGATTTGAGTCATTTAACTGCCCATAAGAGTGGTTGAATTCATTACTGGGTAGACGCGAAACAAAAAGATGGGTCAAGTTGTAAGTGAAGCAGCTACTGCCCAAACGGCTGATGATCAAACACAAGGGCCACAAGTTTCTTCTACTTCCATGGAAACTCTGCTTGCAGGTTTGATCCATTTCTCGCTGTTTTTTTTTCTTTTCTTTTGTCGCCTTGATGCCGGAAAAGGCATGCGCAATTGTAACACACTTGGCCATGTCTCAGTTCTCGCCTTCTCATTAGGAAACATCATTCCTTTTAACTGTTTGTAAAATTGCCTGACAGAAATTCAGGTTGCTAAAATTGGCAAGTTTTGCGTTTTTTAAGACAAGTAGACCATGTTTTCTGTTTTTTAAGACAAGTAATAAGTACAATTCAATTATGTTATTGGACTGGTGAAGTCAAATTTAATGCCTTTATCCGTTGATTTCTACAGAGGCTGCAGCTTATGGCAATGATGAAAATGAGGTCGGGGAGCATAATTTTTCTTTCATCTCTCTCTCTCTCTCGCTTGTCTCGTTCACTAAACAAGTTGGTCTTTTTCTTTTTTCATATATACTGCAGTCTCTTGATGCTCAAGCTCAGAAAGCTCTAGAATGCCCCTGCATAGCTGATCTCAGAAAAGGTCCATGTGGGGAGCAATTTTCTGAGGCATTTGTTTGTTTTCTGAAAAGTACTGCCGAGGAAAAGGTAATGCTGGATGACTGCAGGTGCTAGTGGCCTGCTTTAAATGTTGGTGTTATTTCATGTCTCCTATTGTCATTCCCATCAATCTATTTAGCATATTCTGAACATTCAATAATGGATTCAAGTTCAAGAGTTGGTTCAAAGGTAGCCAAGGAAAGAAATTATGTGTGAATGACATATACTGTGCACCCACTAGAATGTTGTGCTGTCGAAGAAAATTTTGTGCATGGAACTGATTTTACCTATCTTACTTCCCAAAAAAAATGAGAAGAATGAAGAAAAGATTGTCATAATTTGTAACCATTTGCAAAGTGTCCTGTTCTGGTTATTGTCCTTACCCTCTTGAATTGATTGATTTCTAGCTCCTGGGATCATGTATCTTGATATCTTTGTTTATGTGTCAGCATGGATTTTGGCTAGAATTAGATACAATTGGAGAGGAGGAGGATTTTCGGATTTGAATGACTGATATTATCTACTGTTTGGGGAAAGTTTATTGAACAAATATCTAGCTGAAAGATGTTTAGAGTCTGAAACTTTAGGGTAGTGGGATGGCTAGTTCTTGCCGTTGTTCATTCAATTCTGATCTAACACCCTTCTGAATGTTTGGAGTGGCAGTAACTTGTGAAACTCTCCTTTTTGTAGGGTTCAGATTGTGTGCATCCATTTGTGGCATTGCAGAACTGTATCAAGGCTTACCCACATGCTTTCTCTAAAGAAATCTTAGAAGAGGATGCCAAAGAAGAGGAAAAGCCAGCTGAAGAGTACAAAATAATTCCTCCTATATGGTCCAAGGAATCTCAAAGTCAGAAGTCAAAGCTTTAAGAGAAGTTCCAGACTTGTCAAAATGAAAGAATTACAAAGTCTTCAAGCAGGAGGTGAAGAACATTGATTCTCTTGATTTTGCCACTGTTGGTGTTTGATTGAGATTTAGGATGAAGTCCAAGTATCTTTTGTTTTCATATGTATTGGAAATGGAACCATACTTTTTTTTCAAAGGAAAACATTGTTGATTTAAGTTATAGAATTCCAATTATTGCATAACATTCTGAAAGGTTGAAAGTTGTTAGTGTTACAACTTGCAAGCTATATATTTCTCTTTTGTCTGTTTGTTTGGCATGGTTTGGTTGCTAATGTTTGGATGACCCGAAATCAACAGTTTTGAATGATAAATTCAACACAATAACAAAAAACAAGTATGGGCATGGATATGACAGAATAACATACCACATATGTCCCAGCAAGCTTGTTCCGTATATTACAGGCTGCGGTATGGTTTACTTGATGAGCAAGAACTTTATAGTCTGCGAATATTACATATCTGACATTCTGTTTTGTCTTGTTTGTTTCTCTGTGATGATTTTGAGGATGAAGATTGGAATGTTAAGCAGTGTGGGGTGTAGCATTTTCTTTTCAGTGTGGGGTGTAACATTTTCTTTTTGCTTTCATCTCGCTTTGCTGATGGAAGTTCTGTGGCAAAAGAAATTGGGGAGAGGAGGAATCACGACTCTTTGGATAAGTTAGATGATGGAAGGAACTCTGTTCACCTCACTCACTCACTTGCTCAGATATCGATTATTATTAAGCTAGGCTGTTGTCACCTCTAATGCCTCTGTGCTTTCTTGATTCTTCTTTCCCTTTTTTTTTTTTCTCAAAAGCATTTTTATGACCTCATATCATATTTTTCTTGTTTGGGACGTATACAATTTCCTTTAAATTTTGGATTTCATTTCCAAGATTTGGTTTTTTTCTCTTTCCACACACCAAATTGCAACCTTTATGTGTGTGTGTGTGTGTTTTTTGCGATGTCACTTAAAACAAATTTGAAACATTTTACTATTAAGAAATACTAATCCAGACAATGAAAGGAAAACTAAATCTTAATATGATGGTTAGGGCTGAGCATGGTTCAATTTGGTGTAGGGTTAAGGGCAGAACCAAACCAAACCAAATTGAATACACTTAGTTCCTCAAAGTCACAACCCAACCTAAGAACCAAGAACCGAAAAGAACCAAAACAATGGTTCTGGGTTTTTTAGTTCTTGGTTCTCAGGTTTGTCCGTTCCAACTTCCAATATATACATTATCACACCACCAAAGTCCAGATTCATTGCATCCATAACAAATTTATAAAGCATTCAAATCTAGATTTAAATATAAAAGTACTTAGTAAATTCAAAGTTTGCTATACATATTCTTCACTAGCATTAGCATTTTCAAACTCTTCACCTGCATGCAATTTCACTTGCAACTTCACCAGCAATTTCACTTGCAACTTCACCAGTACATGCAATTTAACTCCCGTCCTAACTCCTAAACAATTGGCCTTAATGTTTATTTAATTAACATTACATGTTTCCCTACATTAAGCAATAATTTCATTCTCCGTTACTATCATCATATCATTGAGCAAAAGTAGAAGGCATTGAACAAAGGTAAAAGGTATTGAATAAAGAAGTATACAGATACACTTACTCGTGCAGTTGAACCTAACTTGCAAGATTAGCCTCTATTGTGATACCAGATTCCATGTTCAAATCACACTAATCTAAGAGACAAAAAAATCATCAATCAAAATAAGACCATACAAAAAAATGAATCAATAAATTAGTAGTATTAAAACAAATACATAACACATATATAACAATTTTATATTAGAACATTGAACTAAAACAAACCAGCATAAACAAACAACAAGCACCAATAATAATAAGATTATGCTCCCTCAATACCCACCGAACATGAAGATACAGAATTTGATATTTCCATCATGGTACAATAATAGAACACATTGAAAATCCTAACTTCCACCAAAATCAAATATTACTGATATATGATTAATGGAAAATTCATTTTCATCGGGTTGTGAGTTCAGCACCTATCAGCGAATTCATCAACATTTTTTTGTCAATAAAATAAAATGGAATAAGGAATAACTAAGAACCAATGATACAGAGGGGGAAGAGATTGATTACCTGGAAATTGGGAATCAAAACAAGTTGAAGAAACTCTACTTCTATAGTTGCGAAACAAATATGGCCAACACCAGAAACGGAATGGGCAAATCCGAATCAGGAATAGGCTGCGAAACAAAAAAGAATAACAAAAGAAATCAAAACAAAACTCTGAAATGTCAAAATAGGAATAGTAAATCGGCAATTGGTCCAATTCAAAATGAAACAAAAGGTCGGAACACTGAATAAAAAAGGTACAAACTCGTATCTATTATATATATATATATATATACATATATATATATATATAGCATGATACAATTAAGGAGTAAATGAACTTTTCACTTAACAGACGCGATATGGTGATAACATGTGACAGATTTGCTATCTTAAATAAGGATTTTGAAAAAAATTTCACCTAAATTCTGAAACTACCCCATTTGTATTCATTTACTTTTAACCCTTTAAGTTGGAAGGCTTGATGCTTCGTAATTGCTTCCTTTTATTTTCCTTAATTGAATTCTCTCACTTTAAAAATAGCACTTTCAATTCGTAACCACCTAAACCCTACCGTTCCACTTCTCTCTCGCTTCTTTTGTAGCTTCCATCTCCCTTCAACCACCAAGTACAATTCTAGGAAGCCACTGTCAAAGGACTCAGCTTTTTGCTTTTGTCTACTGTCTATGAATTTGTGTCTAAATAAACTGATGGGGAGGAGAGGAAATCAAAATCGACATCTCGGCACAAGACGAATCAAGAAGGAAAAAAAAAAAGAAAAATGATTTGTGTGATCAGGGGTTAATTAGTGTGGAATTTGTCCTTCGTCTTCACGATGCTTACCCAGTAACCCTCTGACCTTAACTCTTCCACAATTTGATTGAATTAAGTCTTTTTTTTTTTTTATCCAAATAGCATGTAATATTGAAAGGAAACCTCAAGGAGGGTCAAAGTTTACATCTATCAACTGTTGACGGGCATAAACTGAAGAGGGAAACATTGTCCAATACATTCTCTTCTGGTCAATCGCCCATTTAGCTATGCACAAGGCACACTTATTGGCTGTTTTAGCCACTTTCTGGATAGTACAACCCTGGATTTGATGCCTTAGGAATTTTCAAGAAAAGACTGATTCTTTCCTGCAATGTAGTAGGGTATTAGGGCTAAAGAAAATAGCAGATTTTTCAAAGTTTATACATTGACCAGAAGCCTGACAATACTGTAAAAGAACCTGCTGTAAGTTGTGACCATTTCTGACACTAGCCTTAACAAAGAATAATGAATCATTTGCAAACAACATATGAGTTAGCGTGGGGCAATACTTATTCAGTTTAACACCTTCTATAAAGTTTTGATCTGCTGCATTTGTCAACATTTGTGATAAAGCTTCAATTACCATAATAAAAAGATAAGGAGACAGAGGATCTCCCTGTCTTAACCCCCTAGAAGGCGTAAATGTTTCAGTTTCCTTGCCATTAACTAAAAGAGTATAAGAAACTGTGGTAACAGTAGCCATAACCCAAGTAATCCACCTAGAAGGAAATCCCATTTTGTGCATGATACCTTCCAGAAAAGACCACTCCACACGATCATACGCTTTTTGCATATCAACTTTTATAGCCATATTCCAGTCTAATCCTTTCTTTTTTGTATTTAGCATGTGAAAGTATTCATGAGCTACTAAAATGTTATCCTGAATTTGTCTACCTTTCACAAAATCATTTTGTGAGTGAGAGATGATATCATTCATATGAGACTTAAGCCTATTAACAAGGACCCTAGAGATAATTTTATAGCAGTAGTTACACAAACTAATAGGCATATACTGAGTGACTTTTTCAGGATGGGGGACTTTAGGAATAAGAACAATAGCTATTTTGTTTAGGCTAGGATTTAGAATACCTTGATTAAAGAAAGCTTGGACAGCTTTGATGACACTTTCTCCAACTTCATCTCAGTATTTTTGGAAGAAGATTCCAGGAAATCCATCAGGCCCAGGGGCTTTTAGGGGAGCCATTTGAAAGGCTGCAGATTTGATTTCTTCTGCTGTCACTTCCCTCTGCAGATTCTCCTTCAGCTCTTTTTGAACAACTGGTTTTATATGAGCCAGAACCTCATTTATGCCTATGGATCCTTCAGAACAGAACAACTTTTCATAGTGTTGTTTAAAGGTGGCTGTAATGTTCTCCTCCTTGTCAATCCACACACCCTTCTCATTTTGAATCCTTAAAATTTTGTTTGAAGCTCTTCGCTGAACTGTGACATTATGGAAAAATGCAGTGTTCCTATCCCCCAATCTTAGCCAGTCCACTCTACTACGTTGCTGCCAGTACATCTCTTCCCTAGTCCAATACTCCTCAATTTGTTTAATAACAGGGCTTTCGTTTTCTGCCTCTGATATATCAGACCTATTTTGCAGCTCCCCCAGCTTCGAAGTCAGAGCCTCAATTGCCTTTCTGTTATTAGGATAATAGGCCATACTCCACTTAGTCAAAGCTCTACTACACCCCTTCAGATTTTTTTGAAGAGCAAAAGTGTCATTCCCTGCATATACATTCCAAGCGTGCTTAATGACATCCTTGCAGGCTGGTTCTCGAGTCCACATATGCTCAAATCTAAACTTCCATCTTTTAGTCACTTTTTGAGCCTCTGAGGTAAGAATTATAGGGCAGTGATCAGAGCCTATTTGAGGACAGTGGTATACCTGAGTGTCAGGGTAAAGGAGCCTCCAAGAACTACTGACCAGAGCTCTATCAATTCTCTCTTTAACTAGACCATCTTTTCTGCCATTTGACCAAGTAAACTGTTGCCCCTGAAACCCAGCATCCTGCAGTTGTGTTTTTAACATCATTTCCTGAAATACCATGATTTGGTCTTGAGCTTTTAATCTGCCTCCTTCTTTCTCATGTTGGGCTGCTATGTCATTCCAATCCCCTATGCATAGCCAAGGTAATGATCTTTGTAAGGCAAGTTGCTGTAACTCTTCCCAATTTTTCCTCCTATTAGGGAATTTTGGATCTGCATAAATCCAAGTGATTCTGCTGGTATTCCCCATATTATCTGTTACTCTTGTATCGATGAAGTTCTGAGATTTTAGATCAACACACACTTGCACCTCTTCAGTCCACCACAGCGCCAGTCCCCCAAATAAACCAACAGGATTTACATAACAGGCATTTTTAAACTGAAATTTCTTTCTCTTCTTCTCCAAGTTATCCATTTTATTCCTTGTTTCCATTAGGAAACATAGCTGAGGTTTATACCTCTTTTGGAGCCACTTGAGGTGCTGAACTGTCAGGGTTGGCTCCATACCCTGACAGTTCCAACTTATGAGAATCATAATGCCTGGGTGGCTGAAGGGCAGCCACCAGACCCTTTCTCTGATATAACATCCTTTCTGGCTCTTTTACCAGAATTTTCAACTAACCCTGTCTCCTGTTCAGTATTTTTCCGCTTGGGTGGTCTCCTTCTCCTTCTGCCCCCTTTTTGTGTCACAGCATCATATATCTCTTCCTCTTCTGCTCCAGTATTATCAGACTCAATTGAGTTCAGAGCCAAACTTGGAGATATAGTATCAGGATTGGTATGATCCAAGGCTGGTAGCTGTTTCTGCACCTGCTGGCTAGTTTGACAATCAGGGGATTCAGATGGTGATACTAGATTTTGCCCTGATATGAGCTGATCAAGGTGTTCATTTGATGTGTTGTCAACCTCAGGTGACTCATTGGAGAATTTATTCTGTCTTGTACGCCCTACTAGAGTTCCAGGCAATAACTGATCAGGTCTTGGTGGTAGAGATTTTGCATTGTCATCAACCATTTTTGGCACAGGTGCTCTTAACCAAGGGCCATACATCTGTTGTCCAGTGCTTAGGAGAACTGGCTGTGTAGTTGATTTGCAGCTTATATCAGAGTGGCCTAATCTTCCACATGCATAACAGAGATCCCCTAACCTTTCATACTTTGCTGCAATCCATTTCTTACATCCATGGGGTTTAGGTTGCCAAAACCCAGCCTTGATAGGGTTCTTGACATTCAGTTTGATCTTAATTCTGAGATAACCCCTACACAATTCCCCCATATTACCTGGGTCCTCAACCTCCACAACTTCTCCAAATTGTTTCCCAATAATTCCACCATTTGCTTTGGTCATTAGGTTAAGTGCTAAACCATGTATCTGCACCCAAAAAGGAACTTCTGTAAAATTCAGGTCCTGTAGTGCTTGAGCTGGCAACCATTTTTGGAGAGAAAGTATGCATCCCATGATGTTCCATGGACCATCAGAAAGTACACGTTCAACCTTATCACACTCCATAAACACATAGTGGACTGTTTTATCATCCAAAAAATTAACCGCTTGAACCCCGTAATTCTTCCAAATCTTCAGAAGGATATTCGCAATCCCTTTCTGGTTCAATCTCTTATCAGCTATGATCCTTCCAACCAGAGATTTTATGTGCTCACCAGTTTCCAACTCTGGCTGTAAGTCAAGCACCAGCTCCTCCTGAACATCTGATCCAATATTGGAAGAGGTGTCACCCTCCGATAGCCCATCCATCTTGATTAGTAGCGAGTGAGGGCACCTATAGAAAACCTGATAGCAAAATAGAACCATATCACGCAAATCACCTGCATATCGCATATCAAACCTATCCAGAGCGACAAACATACTACCTATGACCAATATATTCCTTATACCTACCAATCGCACAGAGTTAAACACACTCAAGAAACTAGTTCTAAACTCAAGAATTAGTAATGAAATGAATCGAGCAACCTCTTGCATTAGAGTCCCAAATGTGATAGTCTTTCCCAAGCTTATCAATCAGGTCTTATCAATAAGAACTTATCAATCAGAACAAGTCCTCTTTCTCAATCAGAACTTATCAAGAAGGTTAGTCTTACTGCCTTTGGATCCCTATCTCAACCAATCTCACACAGTAATGCAATACATCCGGAAGATTTATTAATGCAATCGCACACAGTAATCTCAATCAAGAATCCAGTACTAAGATCAGGATTTAGAGATGAAATCGCACACAGTAAACTCAATCAAGAATCCAGAACTAAGATCAATATTTAGTAATGCAATGCATCTGGAAGAAATGGAAGTAAATGGAAACCTCTGCAAGCAACAGATCCTCTTTCGCAATCAGAGCGCACAAGCAATGCCGACTCACAGAACCTCCTTCTGCCTTCTCTAATGTGGAATCTTTAGTTCTTCGATTCCGTACCGAGCAGGGGCTTCAGAAATCCAATAATCCGCTAACTAGCGTAGCGAGGTTGATCTGAACCAATTTCAGGGAAACTCTCATTCCGAGAGGGAAAACTCTCACGCGGAGAGGGAAAAATCATTTTAAACCACAGAGATTTGATTGAATTAAGTCTATAGTGATTTTATCTTATACAATTAAGTATCTTTTTAATCACATTAATTTCTTTTCTTTTCTTAAACGTTCTTAGTGAATCAGATGCGAAGCGATTGTTTTTTTCTCACCGTCATTGTCGTCTTTTAGTTGTTATCTTCTCACCATCGTCTTCTCACTAGATTATGTGGTGTGCAATATTCTTTTATGCTTTTCTTTTCCTTTTTGCAAGTTTTAACTCTTCATGAATTTTCCATTCCTAGGATATAAATAAGAAAACGACGTAGAAAGGGGGGGATGCAATTTATTGTTTATTTTTAGTGTGAATTTGCTAAGTTGCTTTGTCTCTGTTGACAGGTGTGAATCATAGTGTCTTGCCAATAACAATGGAAACCTATAAGATGGCCATAGAAATGTTATGTGAGGATTAATTCAAGGGTCTTGATTTTGCAAGTAAGAAAACTCCCATAATCTTCTCCTTTCACAATCATCAGTTCTTAAATATTTTTCGTTTTGGTCAACCTATTTTATATCACAACTACTTGTGCTTGCATCTTTGGACAAGATATTGAATCGATAACTGTAATAGCTAGGTGCTTAGAATTTTATTTGCATTTAAAGTATGACAATTCGAAATAGACCAAAAAAAGTTCAGCATATCATAGCTTAAATTGGTTGATTTTCCCTCACTTTCTGTGACAGAATATTTATGCATTTCTCGTAGAATTTGGTATGTGTCTATATAACAGATTTTATTGCTACAGAAAGAACTAGATATCATCATATTTATAATTTTAATGCTTCTGTTTTCTAGGTAGCTCTTAAATCTATTTTCCTAATCCTTAAAGGGATTGCTTTTCCTTTTTTACTTTTTTGGTTTTTTAATATGGTTTTAATTCGATATAATCCTTTTAATATTATGTTCCTTGCTTAATGTTGAAAGATTTGTCTCTTTTTCTTTTTCAACATGGATCAGGTTGGACTGATGCTTTTAGGAATGCTAGAGTAAATGCATTTAGAATGGTATTAGATCCCTAATTTCTTTAATGAGATGTTAAAGCTTATTGTCCATTTTTTCCTTTTTAGTTTTTGAAACTTGCCTTCTTTGTGATTTGCTAAACATTTTCATCTTATTGATCCATGCTAAGCAAATTCTCAATAAGAGAAGCAACAGCAACAGTTTTGGTATGAACATTTATTATTAATGGAATTTGTTTGACATTTATGTTCTTATATTTGTGTTTGGTTGATGAGCAAAAGTTTCAAGAACATAAAAACCATAATTTTTTGATTATGAGCTTATAAATACTGCAAAGGGTTCATCTAACAGGTAAAATGCCTCCCAACTGACTAGCTTTGGTCTTTTAACAGTTTTCAATAATCTTGCAAAATAATCTTCTACCCCTACCATGTATAGTCCTTTAGAACAACACATGTTGTAACTGGTACTAAGATTCATCATAAGTTTAGCTAATGATTAGCTTTCGTCATTTAGTATGGCTCATTGTCTTGCTACTTGTGGTTGTGGTATTAGGATAATCATTTTTTTCTTTTACTTTAAATGATTATGCCAATCTATTTAGTTGACTCCATAGCTACCTAATGTAGTATGGGTAGAGCATATGCTTTGATTTATGTCTTTAAGATTCTGATGCAAACCATTGTTTTGTAGGCATTGGATCTCCGAAGGGATGCAAATCCAAAAGGATATATTGGGGAAGAGATATAGTATGAGATTGCAAAAAAAAAAAAAAAAAAAAAAAATACCTTCAGTAGAAGTGTGGATTTAAAAAGCAATTTCAAGAATTGCAAACCTTGAAGTATGTCACTCATTGAGTTTGTGTTTTTGATTAACTTAATTAGTTTACTCTACATATTGTTGTTGCACGCATTGCTACCTTGCTTCATATTTGCTTGTTACTATTTCAGGGAGGCGTTTGGAGCTTAGAGTTCCAGTAGAAGTACTCAAAATTGGTGTGTACATGGATGGGGGCTATAGGAGAAAAGAATTTATATTGCTTTATGTCTAATGCATTTTATTTGTTCGGGTTACGTTTGTGTAATTAGTATGGATGGACTAAGATGTATTTCAATCAATAAGAAACAGGTTCGACTATTGGCTAGGATTATTTACTCAGAGTGATTATTTGATCTTAATTTAGTCATTTTATAATGTTTTTTTTAAATTTAAACTGTGTAATGTTTGTTTACCTTTAATTTAGTAAATAATGTGAATTATTAGTTATTCCTATTTGTAATAATATGTTTACGTGAGCTTTTATTTGAACTAACAAACTCTATTGAATAAGATTAATAAGAAATACTTTAGGGAAATTTTTAACCAAAAGAGATTAAGGATAAAAAGGAAATCTAAAGAAATCCGAAGTAATTGCTATGTAGATCCTTGCCAAATTTTCCCACTTCTCTAATTTTATTAGGGTGTTTGCAAAGAAAATTTTAAGTGCGGTTAAAAGTGATTCGAAAAAGGTAAGTTGAACAAAAAATCTTAAATGTTTAATTCGAGTTACAAATTAATCCTTAACTTTTTAGTTTTTGTTTAATGGTGTCCATTAATTATAAAAATATTAAAATAATTTGAATTAATTAGAATATAGTTATTGAACATTTCAAATTTTTTAATTAGCAAAAATATAAATTTGTTTTACTGATTGCTATTGCAGAGAAAAAAACATCAAAAGAAGAATTCAATTCTAATAAATTGAGATAAATATTTTGAATGATTTTAAAATTTTAAACATGGTAAGTAGTAACCTATTGAATTTTAATTAAGATAACTAAATAAAAGATATATTAGTGAGAGAAACAAATGATAACTTTTTCATTAAAATATTTCCACCTATTTGAATTAAGAAATTATCAAACATGGAAAAGTACAATTTTGCCGTTAAATTGAGTTGATATATACCAGTTAACTCGTCCCACATAAGAAAATTTGTTTAAAAAATTGAAAATTAAGGGAAAAAAAAAGCAATTTTATAGATAAAAAATATTTTCAAAAAATCAAGTCAAATTGACAACCATTTAAGTCCATAACCAAGGGAATCAATTCATTTTTTTTTTTTAAAAATTAATATTAGTTTAACACTTATCAGAATAAGTTGACTCCCAATTAGTTATATATATTTGACTTGACCATGAATTCAAAATATTCTTGTCTTTATGAAAACTGAAAGTAACACATTTTAACCACATTATTACCACTATTCTTCAACATTTTTTGACACTGCAAACTAATTTAAAAATTTAATCTTCTAACCATATACATTTTCAAAGGATATTAGGAAAAAATATAAGTTGCATGTATAACCAAAACAAAAAACAGGGTCAACTTTTATCATTACTTACACTATTAAATAAATGTGAAAGGTGTATATTTGTCCTATTACATTAATTTGGATATTAATATTTTAACCATATATATGTACAAACAATATTAGGCAAAAAAAAAAAAAAATCAGACCTCCACGTTAACAAATCTTTTAAATTCCCCTGTTATCTGGTATTATATTTAATCCATCTTGGACTTTAGTATCCTTCCTTTTTAATTTTATTCTCTATTTATATATATGGAAATTTTATCCTATAAAACTCTAGACAAAGGTAACAATCTACACAAAGGTAAAATTCTTTTCCATTTTCTCTTTTTCATTTTGGCCTCCTTTCCATCATATCATATCCTCCATTTATCGTCCCTATTCATTTTATTTTGTATCTATTTTTCATTTGTATGATTTCATCAATACTCCACTTTTAAACTAATAAGGTTATGTTTATGTTCTTTCGTATACTTCTAATTTTTTTTGTTTGTAAATTTCTATATATAAAATTTTTCTTCAATTATCTCTATTATAGGTAAGTTTGAATTTGAATTAAAATTTTAATATTTGATTATTATTACCCATGTTCATATTAATTTTCTTTCTTTATATGAATTTGTTGGATCTTTATCAACTAATTACACTGTTTATGAAAACAATTTTTATCTATTATTTTGCATAAATGTGGTTTCAAATTTAACTTCAATCAATTTATTTACATAGATGGAGATGAATTCAAGTAAAGATTCACAAAAAAATGTAATATACGATGCAAATGTCCTAATTAGTATAACCTAATTTAGTGAAATATTATATTTACCTTTATAAATGATAAAATTACCTTCACTTTTTATAATGATATTTTTATAACAATTAAATATATATAGTTTTTGGAAACCCAACTTAACTTGAAATCTCATGACAACGCCGGATATATAAACTAGTTTACCAAAAATGAAGAACACAAATCTCAATTATTGATCATACAAACTTAGTTCCCATGCTGAATGGCCGATGCCCCTTGTCATTGTCTGTCTTTTAAATTGGTACTTGGACAGGAAACCTAACCTTTGTCTCTCTGTTTCCATGTTTCAATCGAGAAAGAAACAAAAATCGCCTCCTGGAGTAATGAATTAGAATAGCCGATTAGGATAGACCATTAGTTTTTGTCTGGGAAGACATTATATAACATATATGTAAACTTATAAATTTTAAAATGCATTAAATTATTAATATTACCTCATTTTGGTTCTTTTTCAAGTTAATTCCATATGAAACTAGAATTAACCCAAGAATCGATGATTTTTTAATAGATAAAACAAACCTAAAAACTATACTCAATTTTTACACAACTCAATCCTACCCACTTCTATTAGTTAAATAAACTCATTGTTCTACCCGATATTCTCTGCTCACCCCTAATGACACTGTATGGGAAATTTTCAAAAAATTCCTGTAGTTTGATGCAACTTACACTTGCCCCCTCTATATTAAGAAACTTACAATTGCCCCTTTTACCCAAACCCAGTCTATCTCTCTGTTTAGTGAATGGGGAAAAGACTAAAAAAACCCCTAGAAACTCACCCAAATTTGATATGTTGTATTAGAATTTGATAGGACCAAAAAGAATCCATTTGCAACTAAGCTACAGAAAATTCTCTTTTATAAATTACCTGTTGGATTAAATGAGTACTTTTTGTTCATCAAATTTTGATGAAAAAAAAATTAGTAAACATTACCTACTGTCAAATACATCACCTTACAGGCCAAATCCAGAATAAAGCACAACCTTCATCCAGTTAGCATATTTATAAGTGTTACAGTATCCAGAATATATAAAATCCACGGTCGTAGAGAGGCACAATGTTATCCTGAGGAGGAACGAAACCATTATGATGTTCTCCCCTTATTTGGCTGTCTATCCAGAATGATAGGCAACAAAGATCAAAGCAAAAGGTGCATAGAACAACAGATTTTGGAGAGAAGTTGAAAATTGATCATATACGTAAATACTGACAGTAACAAAATCACACCCAAATATACTAAACACACAAACACAGAAGCGGGCCAACATTGAACCTACCATGGCAGAGGACTTTTCTCTTCCAGCACACAAAAACACAGAAGCATTAATCTTGTCGTTTTCTCCACCTCTCCTTCCTCGTCTGCTCTCCAATGACTTTCCCCTCCTTAAAGCTTCAACAAAACCCACCTATTTATACCCAACGCCAATCAATCCATGCCCGTTCAGTTTTTCCTCTCCAGGACACTCCTACAGCAAAGATTTGTTAATCCGCTTTCATTAACATACTGCACAAATTGTCCGTGGTCGGCCGTTATGGTCGCCAAGCATATCAATCGACGGGCGCCCCTCACCAGCGAGGCCTACTCGGGGCTGCTCCCAAATGGGCTTGGTTTTTTGTGGTGTGAGGAAGGGAGGGTGATGGAGGAATTTGTGATGAACCAACCGGTGTCGCCATATCTATTTGCGTTTGCGGTTGGGGACTTGGGGTTCGGGGAGGTCGAGCCCAGGACAACAGTTTACTCAGAGGCGATGAAGCCGCGAGGGAGTTCATTGGAACTAGTTTCATAACCCGTTCAACGGACGGGACAATGCTTCATATTAAAATAGGCCAGCTACTTGATGCATGGAAAACAAAACAAACATTAAATCACAAGCAATAAATCTAATGCATTTGATATTACAAACTGTGTAAAAGGATATAACGAGATCAACTTCATGTAGAAGGTGATGGATACGCTTGCCCCAGCACGTGTTGTCTTCCTCTTTAACTTCATGGATGTATTCAATACTTTGTTTCATATGAAAATGATCAAAAACACTTTTAAAAATAGTAAAGCACTTTGAAACAGGGATTCCATGGACCAATGTTATATAGATAAAGGAGAGTTCATCATCAAACACTCTATACTTGAAATAACAAAAGAGGTCATGAACAAAAGTAGCAATGGGATAAGTGGCATCATTCAAAACCTTGAATCTAGGGGAAGCTAATTTAGGATACCAATTCTACATCACAAATGAGATATTGAATAAAGTGAAAATAGTCGGGATAGTAAAGGTCAATGCGAAAGGGCCATGGATAAAGGCTAAATTCCCAAACTCTCTCAGTCAGTTATAAGGATTTTAGACGGAATAAGAGCAATAATCTCAATGGGTAATTGCGTCATGATAAAGAACTATATATGCACATGTGAGGAATGTAGTAATTGGTCAATGAAAATAATAAATAATTTTTAAAGTAAATTTTCAAATAGTAAATAATGCCACCAAAAGTAATGTATTGAAGTAATTATTAAATATGAAAAATATAATATTTGTAAACACATTACAATGGAGATAAAATTCATGCATAATTTAAATTGAGTTAAATTAAATTACTATTTCACTATTTTCCAATTTTTGTATTTCAATTTTTAAAATTATGTGTAAAATATGAGTGTTTTAATATTAAATATTTGTTGATAATTTTAAGTAAATTGCAATAAAAAATGCTTGAGAAGTAATTAACTCTAATGGAAATTTATGCGTGCGTTGTGAAAAATAGATAATTTTTATACATGGAAAGAATGTGAATAGGTTAAACAACTGGACGAAAGAAAAGCCCTTTGTCTCAAAAACAGTGAAAACAAAAGAAAAACTAAAATGGAAAAAATTACAAAATGGAAGGGGAAAAAGGGAAACAAACATTTGGACCATAATAGGGTTTTACAACAGCCCAAACCAAAATGAACGGTAAGTTTTTGTTACATGCCGAAGAAATAGGTCGAAATTAAATTAAACAATATTGGGCCGAAATCAAATACCAATCATATTGAAAAAATTCTGACAAGCTTTTGAAAATATGAACAGTTAACCGAAACCAAAATATAAGCCCTACAACCAAAATTGAATTTGGCCCAGATGTGTTACAATCAATGGCCGTTATGATTGAGAAAAAAAAAAAGGTTAAAAGCCACGTGAGATGTAAAAGAACAGGTGAGGGAAAACTCAGAATGGCATGAATTAAAGCTTTTGGGGTAACATGGTAGGCGTATAAGAGTAGAAGAACTAATAAATGTAATTTGGTGCAAAAGGCCTATAAATATGAGGGTTTGTCTTTGTCCGAACCTTAGCTGCGTTTTCACACTGCCTCATTTGTTGCCGCCACTAAAAGTTGAAAATCCTCTTTTTGTCGGCTCCATACAGTCCGTCTCTCGGTCACCGGTTGTTACCGTCAATTCCCTTCATCCGGAAACGACGGGACCTATAAGGTGAATAAACTGGCGAGTTTTTTTTTCCCTGTAATCACCTTTTTTTTTTTTTTCCTTTTTCATGTATGTCTTTCTCAACATTTTCCTCAGAAAATAAATCTCTTCTGTAGATCTATATCTTTTTCTTTTTTTTCATGTTGTTCACCTGTTACAGTATGTCACTTATGGTCTGGCTGCCAAGTGTTTCCATTCACCGGCAGTGGGGCAACCTTGTACGACGGAAATAACTCTAAATTTACTTTCGGACACGACTGCTGCCGTCACTTTCATATTACGGTGGCCACAGCACCCTATAGTCCAAAATGAACCTATTTGACTATGGCCTTCCGAGACTTTTGTTTTGTGTAAAAACCAGTTGTTTTTCCATAGATCTACATTTTCCACTTCTTGAAAATGAAGTTGTTTTCCTGTGGATGTACAAACCATTCGTTTCACACAGATCTTGGTATTAATTTTATGCTCTTATGCTCTGTTAACCTCGATCGATACCCCATGCGCTGCCGGCATGTGCTTCTACGAGTTTCCAGTAAAGGAAAACATCAGGACAGTAGCGCAGGTTAAGAAATTGGTTTATAATTTTTTTTATTCTTTATTGCACCAAAAATAAAATCCTACGAAGATAAATTAAAAATTGGAGAATGCAATGTTATAATCAATTGGAAATTTTTAAATGAAGAACATGGTATTCATAAGTAAGGATAACCAGCCAAAGCCTAAAACACTAAATCTTCTTCGGTAAAAAGTAGAAATTGAAACCAACATGTCCTGAGGAATAAACAGTTAAAAACAATCTGATTAAAGGTAAATATTTTGCTTCAAATAATCAGCATGGCCCCTAATGATAAAGGTCATTGTCCGAACTATGCGCTTCCGAAGGATCTGTCTGCACACCTTCCCCCTGCTCCCCTCCAGCGGCCTCTTTTTTCAACGGCAAAACCTTTATGAGATCCATTATAACTAAAAAACTAAACAATAATTAATGGTTAAAATTAAAACCATAAACTTGTTTCTTTTTAAAACAATATTCTAAGATACTTAATAAATGCATTTTTTTTTTATTTTTTAGCCAAATACAACTATTTTGAGTATGCTAACCAAATTGACAAGAAATGTGCATTAGAAAGTGGAAGCCAAAAATCAATCTATTTACGACATACTGATCATTAAAACTTTAAAATAGAACCTGGTATTGGTTGATGGTAATATGGGACCCTTTTCCTTAATGCTTAAATTTCCTGTGGCAAAATAAAGTAAGAATAAGTTTTGAGAACGTAAACATAGTGCTTAACCTAAGATTATTAAAATATAAAATGTAACCTGGTATATCTTGCTGTTAAAAATTCGCTGATTATAAAACTTTGTTCTTTTCCCTTGGTCTATACTAAGGCCTAAAAGCCAGGAATCCTACACTAACGATCATCTAATTAAGACATTATTCATGATACTCACCATTACACACAAAAAGAACATGTCAGTCATCAAACAGGGAAGATAGTAATAGGGAGTATAAACCTGGTGAGTGGATTGAACTGATTGTTGATGTTGTTCCTTCTTGAGCCTAGGTCTTTCCTGTGAATCCAATTACTAAATTAGTAAATGCCATGACTGAAAACATTTAGGGTAATAGGGAAGAAAAATTGGAGTATACAACTGGTGAAAGTACCTTCCTAATGGATAGAAAAACACCAAATAAGCTTTTATCAATTAGATAAAATGAATAGCATGAAAATTGTTGAAAGGAATAGCATAAAACCTGGTTTGCACTCAATATTTTCGTTACTGACGTACTTATGGAAATTTGTTCCTTTCAACAGGTCCAATCTGTTGCTCTCCACAGATGCAATGAGCTCCTCTACACTGGTGCAATTTTGTTGTGTAAAGGGTGAGTATTTAGTGCAGATAATAGTGATATATAAAGTTTGAAATGGAAGAAGAAGAATGTTTTAATTGTGTATTGCTGGTTATACACATACAGTGTAACTGTACGCCTATCCCGTGAAATAGTGGAATTAGGAAAACGGGAGAAAGAGGGAAACATGCGCAACGGTTAGGAGAAAAAGGAAGTAACCAACAAGATTTTTATTTTAGAAAAAAACCGGAATATATATTTTTTGTAAAAATGTACTACATAGATTGTGGCATCAGAAATTAGTATTTTTGAAAAATTAAACTCGAAAATGTTTTTTGGGGATAATGCTCCAGTTTGGATGGGTTTAATGAACTTTAAAATTCAAAATTTAAAATGAACTAATGGGATACGTGGGAAGAAATTGAGCATGCACGGCGGAGCACGTGTCCAATTTCTAAGTTGGGTGTTAAAACTGTAAGTTCTCCTATTATAAGCAAGTGCACGTGTCAAGTTTGAAACTTTGGTGGTAGAAAGGTAAATAGTTAACAAATTGCTTACAGTCAAACAGGCGATAAATCATTTAGGAACACATGTTCTCTCAAAGGGGTGAAAATGGAAATCACCACATGTCATTTTCTGGTTAACTGGGAAGTACAGGTATCAATTTTCAGATTAACCTCGAATTTATAAAAATTGTGAAATGACAACATTGTCAGATTACCTGCTTTCATATGTAGTAGTAGATTGAGGAGATGATAAGGCAAGGGGAGAGGTTGTTCAGATGATATGAGTGGGAGAGGTTTGATTTGCTTGTTCCTCCACCAAGCTTCCTAGAGGAATAGAGAATCTAACTAATTCACTGCCAAGGGAAATGAATCAGGATTGGATTTGCTCTTGCTCAGGAGTCAGGAACGACCAGAACAACCCATCAAATTTTTGTGAGTTTCTGAAGGTTTTTTTAGTCTTTTCCCCATTCACTAAACTGAGAAATAGATGGAGTTTAGGTTGGAGGGGGTAATTGTTGGTTTCTCAAAGTAGTGGGAGGTAAGTGTAAGTTGTATGAAACCATAGGGGGGGTTTTTGAAATTTCCCACATTGTATTTATACCCTGAAAAGACAAAACTAAACTTGATGTTGTACTTGTATCTGTCTTGGACTCGGGCAGAACGGATTGTTGTATCTCCCTCTCTCTCTCTGGTTTTTTTTTTTCCTTTTGGAATGGTCTCTAAGCCCACTACAGAGAACTGGGCTGAGCATAGCGGCCTTATCAACTGGCTCTCTCCAAAAGTGTTCGTCGTAGAAGACTAGACGATTGACGGCAAATCCTTCGCTAGAAGAAAAGAAGCGGTAATGGGGAGCGCGCCGGCACAAATTCCGACGAGTTTTGGCCACGAGCTCCGTGCCTGCCTTCGCTGCCGCCTCGTCAAAACCTACGATCAGGTTCCTTCTCTAATTCTTTTCACCGTTTCCGGTTTTCGATTCTGGTTCTGGGGTTTCAGATTTTGTTTGCTGATTATCGGATGACACTGTGATTCTAGTTTCGAGAATCGGGATGCGAGAACTGCCCATTCTTTAAGATGGATGAGGATCATGAGCGCGTCGTCGATTGCACCACTCCCAACTTCACCGGGTATGTATGTGGTAGAAAGCTAGCTTGTTTTTCCCTTTTTATTGAAATTTCGTGTGCTTCCTATGTTGTTTTTCCTTTATATTTTTTGTTTTTCAGGATAATCTCGGTAATGGATCCTAGTAGAAGTTGGGCTGCTCGCTGGCTAAGAATCGGTATGTTCTTCAATTGTTAATGTGTCAAGTTTTGAGGCATTTCGTTAGGCAGATAGTAGATGGTGATGGAGTCGGAGCTAGCTATTGTGGCCGAGCATGGATTTTCTATTTTTTGGTCGTATCATTAAATGTTTAGCTCCTTTGTCATGTTGGAAGTTTTCAAAACCTGGATGTTGCAGGGAGGTATGTAAAAAGTATCTATAAATTGGAAGATTTGTTATCATGAGAAAGATTAAAATGATGATACTTAGAGATTGCAGTTATTGGAAAAGTATTATTAGAATGTTGGCATTCAAAGATATATAGAGTATCGATCTTGCAAAGTTATTCTAGTTCTTGTAAGCAGTCAGAGCAACCTTGCCGATGTTATAGAAAAAAGGATGCCTGAACATCTTTAGGATGCTATTCTTCGTTTTCAAAAGCTGTTTCTGCTGTGAATTATAGCTCTTTTCTTGCATTCTGAGTATTTTCTTCCTGGTAGGGTTGATCAGTACATGAATTTGAGGTATTTTGCAGGGAGATTTGTTCCAGGATGCTACACTCTTGCAGTTTCGGAGGCACTACCAGAGGACTTGCAGGTTTGTATTCTAATGCAAATAGATTATTGCTTTTGCTTAATTGTCACATATTGGATATTTGATGATAAATTTGTTTTACTTTGAGCTGTCTTCTCTAGGAGCAACTCTAAGAAGAATTGTATAGGATAGAAAAAAAAAACACAAGCAAATGAAGATGCACCTTGTCCATGTTTGGCCATATAAAATGTCAAATAGTTGTGGTTATAGCAGCTTCCTACTTGCCAGTTGCCTCCTATATATCAAACCAGCATTTGAAATTTGATTGGAGCCAAAGATGGGGTACAGTTCTGTGTTGATAAACACTCCATTCAGATATCGGAGCCTTAGGCATATAGTATGGCCAACAGGGTATGGTTGCTAAGATCTTAAGCGTGATGTTGTTAGATGTTGCATATTCTGGGCCTACTGTTTGCTTTCATCCTTGACAGCTACTGTGATTTTGTTCAAAGATAAGAGTCTTATTCCTCAATAGAGTGTGTTTGCGTTTCATGCTATCCGTTTTTCATATGTTTGCGTTTTAAGTCCTTCAAGTTGAAGAGATGGTAATGTTCCTTGCGTTAATACTTTGTATGGTTTATCTTGTTGTAGAATTTATGTGAAGATGAGCGCGTGCAATATGTGCCTCCCAAGCGTGTGTGATTGCGGATGACACTAGCAGATTGCTGGTGGACCAAGAAATGCAATCTGTAATCAAGATGTATTTATTTGAATAGAATAGTGAGCCAAAATTAGCAGTAAATGGTGAGTTTGATTGTTATATTATGTAAGTTATTTGGTACCGTGATGAACTGCAACTGCATAGCTCGGCACAGGCATAGGTGGGAATATAGTGTTGTGAGACAAGACAAAAATAAACGTTGGTATGATTGTAATAGCTTCCGCAGTTTTAAAGTTTTATATGATGGTGAATGTATGATTGTTGATATTTGAGAAAAGCTTTGGCTAAAATACACCTGGCCTACGTTCTACTCTCTCTCATACTTTACTATTATTTACAAGTTTACTCCGCACATTTTTTTCCCTACTTAATTATTAATTGTCGTGCCTTTCATCTTTCTCCACTACACATCTACTTTTTGACTTTTCTCAATTATTCTCCATAAAAATTTTTGTTTTAATATTTCTATTAGATTTTACTCATATATTTGTTTTCGTACAACATTTATTTTTTTCGAGAAACAAGGAAATGATATTTGTCTTCTCAAAGATTGTTTTCCCATTCGCTTATATACTCGTTATGCTTTTTTTTTTTTTTATACAGCCTATATTTTATTAAATGTGTTTATATATTTTAACAAAAAGTAAGAGAACAAGAGAGAAATTATATATATTTTATTTTGAGAGATTATTGTATTATTTCGTCCAGTAAGAAGTATTATTTTATTCAGTAAAAAAAAATATTTATAAATTATGCTATTCTGTTCAGTAAGTAGTGTTGTTCTATTTACACAAATGTAATATTTAGTAATATGTTGTTCATTTCATAAGAAATATTATTCATAAATGTGTTGCTATGTAATATGTTGTTCATTTTGTAATATGTATTACTTGTTAATAATGTTTTGTTCCATAAAAAGTGATGTTTCATTCATACAATTGTGCTTTTTTGTAATATGTTGTTTTATTCAGTAAGAAGTGATGTTCATTTCATAAAATGTATTGTTTAAGTGCAGTAATATTTTTATAAATAATGTGTTGTTTTGTAATATGTTGTTCATTGCGTAAGATGTGTTGTTTGTAAATTTTGCTTTTTTTTTTTCTAATAGAAAGTGTTATTCCATTAATACAAATGTACTATTATGTACAATAGTGTTAATCTAGTAAGATATGTTGTTTCATTTGTATAAATGTGCTGTTCCATTCACTCAAATGTGTTATTCCATTCACTTAAATGTATTGCTCCGTTTAGTAATAATTGTTATTTCATTTAAATAAATGTGTTGTTTTATAATATGTTATTCATTTCATAAAATATGTTATTTGTAATAAGTATTATTCCGTTTAGATACATGAATTGTTTTGTTCTGTAATAATGTTGTTATGTTTATACGAATGTATTATTCTGTAATATGTTGTAGATAATCTGATAATAATAGTGTGAATGTTCTATAATGTCGTGTTATAAATTAGTGTTTAGCTTAGTGTAATATGGTATTTTTTCTAAATGAAAGTGTTATTCAATGTAATGGTGTTCATTTTATAAGATATAATATTTAAGATGTAGTGAACGTCTTGTAATAGTGTGTTTACAGTTTGAAAACATCAATGCATAAATTAGTGTTCAGGGTAATATAATGTCGTATTCTGTCTACCTAAAGATGAGTGGTATTTATTTCTCTATTTTTGCTGTTCAAGACGCGATGATAATTTTGTAAATACTGTGAAAATATGAATGTAGTATTTAGATCAGGTTCATCGTATAGCTACTCTAATCTTTTTATCATCCAAGTTGTTGGTTGCACTCGTCTATAGATTCTACTTTCCTGCTTTTGTTGAAGAATTGAAATAGGCAGCTACACATAAATATTTGTCTTTTTGGTTTTTGGTTTCAAAATACTTTCTTTTTGCTTTAAGAAGCTTCTTCTTCTCCATGAGTCATTTTCATATGGACCTCAAAGTGTTTTTTTTTATAAGTTTGGCAATGTCTCTGCATGTATTTTAATGTGTTTGAGAGAAAGATATGTAATTGGGATAGTATTTTGTGTGAGTAGCTCTTAACATTTTAGATTGTGTTAAAAAATTTATCGTGGACTCAGAGAGGGGGGATATCATGTTAACTTATAGAAGCCCTTGTGAATATTGTTTTGAAGGTTCTCATTTGATGGCGCAGGCATCGCAGAAAAAGTGGATCCAATCCATGGAGTCTGTCCAGATCATTTATCTTATTCTGGTGCACTATGGATTCTCCATTCCATTTCCATCCAGCTCCCCATATGATATGCTGACACCGTTCAAATTCAACTACCGTTTTCATCTCCCTCATTTTCCCTGCCTACCAACACTAAAATCCAGAAATAGATACAAATCCAAGCTCAAGCTTTCACTTTTATTTTATAAGGGTGTCTCCATTCCATTTTCATCCGACACTCCATATGATATGTTAACCTTGTTTAAGTTCAATTGCCGTTTCCATCTCCCTCCCTATCCCTACTTGCCAACACTAAAACCTAGAATTAATACAAATCTAAGCTCAAGCTTTCACTTATATTCTATAAGGGTGTCTCCATCTCAACCTCTCTAGTTCGTAAATTGATTACTGCCGCTTCTAACTACCCTGGCAAGGCAAGTGATTAGAGACTTGAAGTGATAGAGAAACGTGCACCACCCCAGAGCTTAAGGCTGGTTAGAGGAAGTACACGTGTCATGATGTCATAATGGGGAATGAAGTGCAAAATGGGGTAGAGGATAATTCTTATCCATCAGATCGGCGGCTCAACCTCAACCTTAAACTCAGCTCTTTAACTTAAGTTGAACGGTAAAATTTGAGTTAAAAAGAAAAAAAATTAATTAAAAATAGTTCCATTTTTAAAAGAAAGGCCGAATCCTTAAATCACCAACAACTTTGTCTACTCAGGCATTTAACTCCTTCAACTGTAACTCGGGTTAACTTAGTTCTCAAAATTTGTAAAAACTCTAATCACATGATTCCATTCCATAACGGAAATGTTGCATTCCATTTTTCAAGGCCTTGAATGACAATCAAGTTGAACAAGGAGGCCGAACTTGGCGTTTTAACATAGGGTTGTGCCTAAACGAACCAATTTCGACAAGATTTCTTGTTTTATTGGTTTGTCTTAATTTTTGGTTGGACACTCGAATGATATTTCTGATTGCTTGCAATTGGAGATGCTCTTTGGCGATAGAGGTGGTGGCAAAGGCTGCTGCTACTGGTGACCGGGGGAGAGAAAGCTCTTGAATATGGAAGATTATTGCACCGTTGCTACGGTCAGAGGTTGATAACGAAAGGGAGGGACAATGATTTGCTACATAATTAAAAGAAACAAAGAAAGACAGCAAGTTTTTCAGATTCAGGACTAGGATGTCACTGCTAAAGATGAAGCTAGAAGATGGTACTAAGCACAATATTATTAAAGCTTAGAAATGGAGATGTTCGTCAACAAATACTGGTTGAAGGTAATCAAAAGTTGAAAAAATCTAAAATTCAACCGTATACTGTTAAACTGGTATAGTTCACTTATTTCCATCAATATCCACTATGGAAATATTCTACATTCCTAACAATCTAGGAAAGAACTTCATGCTACATCGTTGAACAACCAGAGCTTGGAATTTTAGTTGTTAAATGAATTCAAGGTCAAAGGTTCATCGTAAAATTGGCCACCCATCTTAAATTTATTGCAAAAAATGACACAACAGAAATGAAATTTAGGAACATCATATTGATTTTTTTGGCAAAAAAAAAATATAGAAATAAGATGTTTATTCATAAATGTTGCTGATCTTGTTTTATGATTTATAATTTAATTCAAAGGTGACAACTTCCTTGTTCATCAACTACGCCAGATTACTAAATATTGAAAGCATAATAATAAATGCAATTACATCCAATGCTGAGTACAAAATAATAACGAATGAGATTACTACATATTGAAAGCAAAACTGGTGGAGTACTTGGTCTTTGAAATCTTTAGAAGCGAAAAAAAAATATGAAAGCTAAGCCAACAGAAAGGACCATGGAAGTGATGTTGCTAACATTAGTGGGGACCATCTTGAGGCAAGATGATATAATCCTCAAGGAATTAGGCAATAAGCATTGTTCTCCCCTTCTCCTTTCCTCATCCTTTTGCCACAGTAGTGGCGTTGTAACTGTCCACCTCTGAGTGCTTTATCCCACAATGATCACCGGCAGCAGTAGTCTTCGCTGCCTCCTTCATTGCCAAACCAAGAACCGAGACAAATCAAGAAAATAAGAAATCTCATTAAAGTTGGTTCATTTAGGCACAACGCTATGTTAAAAATAATAAGTTCAACCTCCCTGTTCAATATTATTATCATTTAAGTTCCCATAAAACAAAAAAGGCAACATTTCTTTAATGGAATGGAATTATATTATTAGTGGAGGGGGTTATGTGTCACAGTTTATAAAGTTTGAAGCTAAGTTACCCCGATTTGCAATTTAAGGGGTTAAGTATTCGGGTGGGAAAAGTTTGGGTGATTTACAATTTTAGGCCAATAGGAGAAAGAGAGAAGGAAAATCATGGGAAGAGGCATAGGCAGACATATGTTTAGGGTTGGGCATCTTGTTGGTTCGGTTTAGAATTGATTGGAACATAATGATTTGATTAATTTTTCAATTTTTACAAAATATATCTGAATTGTTCGAATTACTTATCAGAACCGATCTAAATCATTCAAATTATACTTCGGTTTATTTGGTTCTCTTCCTAAAACCTAAACACATGCTAAATGAAAAAATATATATATTAAAAATTTTAACTCTCATACCCAAAATTAAAAAAAGATATACGGCATATTGTCCAAAATTAATAGGAAAAAATTTTATATATAAAGAATTAATATGGATAACGGTAAAAATTAGTAAGAAATAATTTTATATATGTAGTGTCATTATAGATAATAGTAAAATATTTATTACTCCCTCCGTCCCATGATGTTTGCAACATTTCCATTTGGCATGCATACCAAGGTAAGTAATTGTTTGCCCTTTCTTTCCATTTTTACCCTTCATCTCTTCCTCTTTCCATTTGTTAATGTTTCTCTGCCGCCGTAACCTACCCTACTCGCCGGACCTCCTCCGCCCAGCCAGCTCAACTCGCCTCCTTGCCAGACCTCCAAATCACTTGATCTCCACTCGATAATCCATAGTGCCTGCAGATTGACTTAAAATCAAAGGAACTAGAGGCGAGGGGAGAACCTCCCCATTGTCACCGTTCTTGATTTGCAGCCTCCCCGTCCGTCATCCATGATTTGCCGCCACCGTCCATGGTCGCACCATCGCATCCTTGGTCTACCACATTTCTTAATGGCACAATCGCCTTCTTGGTCCACGATTGCACGATTGTCCTTGGTCCACCGCCTCTCCCGATGGCACCATCAATCAATTCGACGCCTATTTTTCCATCGCCCTGGAATCCGTCGATTCGTTGCCCTATCGCATCGATCTGTTGATCCTTTTATTCGTTGCCCTCGTCGATCCGTTCATCTGTCGCCTCAATCCGTCAAACCAGCTGCCCAACTTCACCGGTCCGTCACCTCCTTCCTTCACTCCAGCCATTGTTGTCATTTAGTTACTATTGAGAAAGAAACAAAATAGAGAAATTCAGTAGTAATAGAGGGACAAGGGACTTGAGTGATGTGAGAGAATAGGGATAAAATGGTAAAATTATATGATAAAATTTACTAAAAAAGAAAAATATTGCAAAGAATTTTAGACAATTCAAAATGAAAAGTGTTGCAAAATATATTGGACGGAGAGAGTATTATTCAACCTATTGCTTCTTCAGTTTTAAGTATATGATTCAAAGCTAAATATAAAGTTTAATTTTAATCCAATCCAATTGAACTAAAAAGCAATTAAACCATTTACCTAAATATAATCGACCGTTTCAAATTTTCAATTTTTTTCGAATAATGCATATCTAGACATGCTTGTCAAGACCCGGTTCGAACAACTTCATTGAAATCTCATTCCACATCCACATGTCCCGCGTGTGGTTTTTGTCTCTTGTCTTCGTCCAATCACGTTGATTCGAGATTTTGGCAACGCCACCGCCACCTACTTGTTAAAAAAAAAAAAACAATCTGAAAGAAAGAAAAGAAACCCACAACCCAGCGACCCACGAATACTAGCGCAAGGAGGCTGCTGCTGCTGCTGCTGCTGCTTCTGCTTCTGCTTCTGCCTCTCGGCTTCAATCAGTGCGTTTTCCATTATCTGATTCCTCTATCTGTGTTTTCTCTCTTATGGCTCCTTTCCCAGAACACGATTTCTGGGTTCTCCCATTTTTTTTCTCAAACTTCTTTCTCCTGTTTTCGCAGCAGTTTAGACAGAAATGTCGAGCATAGACATAAACGGGCTCTTGAACGAGTTCCCCCACGAGAACGACGGGCGGGTCCCCAAGACGAAGATCGTCTGCACTTTGGGGCCCGCGTCTAGGTCGGTGCCCATGCTGGAGAAGCTGCTCAGGGCCGGCATGAACGTCGCCCGTTTCAATTTCTCTCACGGCAGCCATGAATATCACCAGGAAACCCTCAACAACCTCCGGACTGCTATGCAGAACACCGGCATCCTCTGCGCCGTCATGCTCGACACCAAGGTCAGTTCCCGTCTGCTGTTTTGATTTTTGGTGGCTTTTCTTGATTTCCGCTATTACTCTGATTCGGAGTGCTCACCCCAGTTGAAGTATGCTTCGGATTTGTTTTATTTCTTAAGTGGGTCTTTCTGGCCTGTCCTTTTCCATAACAGATGGGTTTTTCACTTGTTTTAAGTCTCAGGTATTTGTTTGTTTAGCTCCTGCAACTATTAGGTTTGAAATATGTACAAAAAAAAAAAAAAAGCTTTGGTTGATCGACTGGTAGTTCTTTTTGTCATAAGAGGGAGGAAAGGATGGGTGTAAGATGAAGAAATCTTTCTGGAGATTTTGATATCAGAAATTGGCAACTGTCGGGATGTTTGAGTGTGAATGTTATGGGAATTGCTATGCACAAAGTAAGATGATGTTAAGCACAAGGCTAGGGCCATCTATCATTAGGTACCGCATGCAGAATTCAGCACCCATGTTGTGAACTTCAATTTAGATTGACTAATCAAAGCTGTCTTGAAGGTTATATTGCTGCTAATTATCACCATGATTTTCTCTGCTTTGTTGTTGCAGGGACCTGAGATTCGAACTGGTTTTCTCAAGGATGGGAAACCAGTTCAACTTAAAGAAGGTCAGGAAATTACTGTGACTACAGACTATGACATCAAGGGGGATGGGAACATGATCTCCATGAGCTACAAAAAGTTGGCCGAGGATCTGAGGCCTGGAAATAACATCTTGTGTGCGGATGGTACCATCACGCTCAAGGTCCTCTCCTGTGATCCAAAGTCTGGAACTGTGAGATGTCGATGTGAGAACACGGCAATGATTGGTGAGAGAAAGAATGTCAATCTCCCGGGTATTGTTGTGGACCTTCCCACACTTACTGAGAAGGATAAGGAAGACATCTTAGGATGGGGGGTACCCAACAACATTGATATGATTGCCCTTTCGTTTGTACGTAAAGGTTCAGATCTTGTTAATGTGCGTAAGGTCCTTGGGCCCCATGCAAAGAACATTCAGCTAATGTCAAAGGTATAGATTCCATTTGATATTCGAGTGTTTCCTCACCCAGATAATCTGTAATACCACTTGGTCTTGAGAAATTTGCCAGCAAAGCGATGGTTGCTTTCTGGCAGGCAGGTACATGCCAACATTGAGAGCTAGATACTTGTTTCATTTGCTTTCTTTGTTTTTACATTGCACCATTTCTTGAAATGACTTCTCATGTCCAATATGTTTCATTGCTTTTATTTTTTTGGGCCAGCTACTAACCTTCTTTGTTTTTAGTTTCCTGTCCCCCATGATTATGTTCCTGCTTCATTTCCTTTAATAAGTTTGAAGTTGGTTTAGTGCGATTTGATTATACCGTTTTAATTCTTGGTCTTTAGGTTGAGAACCAAGAGGGTGTCATCAACTTTGATGATATCCTGCGTGAGACGGACTCTTTCATGGTTGCTCGTGGTGATCTTGGAATGGAGATTCCAGTGGAGAAGATTTTCCTGGCGCAAAAGATGATGATTTACAAGTGTAATCTTGCAGGCAAGCCTGTTGTTACTGCCACTCAGATGCTTGAATCTATGATTAAGTCACCTAGGCCAACACGTGCAGAAGCCACTGATGTTGCCAATGCTGTTCTCGATGGCACTGATTGCGTCATGCTTAGTGGTGAGAGTGCAGCTGGGGCCTATCCGGAGCTTGCTGTAAAGATCATGGCTAGGATCTGTATTGAAGCAGAATCCTCTCTTGACTATGGAGCGATCTTTAAAGAGATGATACGTTCTACTCCTCTTCCAATGAGCCCGCTGGAAAGTCTTGCATCCTCAGCTGTTCGAACAGCAAACAAGGCTAGAGCTAAGCTTATTGTTGTGTTGACCCGTGGTGGGACAACAGCCAAGTTGGTGGCCAAGTACAGACCAGCTGTTCCCATCCTATCTGTGGTTGTCCCTGTTTTGACAACCGATTCTTTTGATTGGAACTGCAGTGATGAGAGACCAGCGAGGCATAGTCTAGTACATAGGGGCTTGATTCCAATATTGGCAGAAGGGTCCGCCAAAGCAACTGATACAGAATCTACTGAGGTGATCCTGCAAGCTGCTCTGAAGTCCGCAACACACAAAGGTTTATGCAAGCCTGGTGATGCTGTTGTGGTACTTCACCGAATTGGTGCTGCCTCTGTCATTAAGATCTGCATAGTTAAGTGAATCGGATGAGCTGCATTGCCATTGTCTATGGTCAGTTCCATCGAAGGCAACTCGTATTTGACAGACTTGCTACAGTTATGCTTTGTTTCCTTATGTTCAGGAATCAGGAGATGCTCTTTTCCTTCTTTGCCCAGTGTTGTGGTTCATTTCGATATGAATAAAACTTGTCTGGCTGGTAACGTCTGATATGTACGGCTCTTCTTATGGAGTGAAACAGAAATTTTATGGCTTTCCTCTATCGTGTCTGGACCTCCTCCTCCTTATTCTTTTTCTTTTACCCACACATTTGAAGTTGTGCCACACATTCTTTTACCCACACAGAAATTTTGTCATGCCAAAAGTTGTGCATAAGAATATTGAATTCAGGTGTTGAAAAATAATTGGATGCGTAAAAGATACCTAATCCCACTTGTTTTTTCCGGAGGGTTTAGCTAAACCCAAATCCCTCGTGCCAATTCATTTGATGCTGTATGTTATTTTTCAAGGTTTGTTTGTTTATATTTTTAAAAGGAATTTTATATATAAAAATAATTAATAACAAAAAATTCATAAAACAAATTAATGTATGATTTGAGGCAGTTCAGTTCCAATTAAACTAATTTAATGAGGTCAAATTATTCATGGCCAGGTCGAATCGAGATGTGAGTCATTACAATTTAAATTTTCAAAATATCCACTAGTTTTGCTTTATTTATAATCTCATGTCACTCATCCTATGACTCTCTGTCATTGACATGGTAGAAGCTCGAGCACCATCAACTAACCCGCCAACCGACCCATCGTGCGTGTTGGGATGTGTAAAAACAGAACCAGATCTGCAAGTCCAGCAAATAAATCATAACACAAACAAATCGAATAAATTAAAAACAAAAACCTATAAGCCACAAACAAACAATCATATTATATAAATATGGTCCATTTGGTCAAAAGAGCAAAAGAATAAAATCTGCAAGTCTATGAGAGAACAAGACGAATTAGTGAATGCAGAATAGATAAGTAACAAACAAAAAAAAGTTACTTGACTTGGCTTTTTGCAGCCAAAACTTGACTTCTCATTTTCGTTATAACTCAAACCTTCATGGCTGGTGTGTGTGGATCCGACTGCAAATTGGGTGATCCAACATGTCCAATCATAGGACGGTGCTCAAATGGCCTTGTTTTGGGCAACGGCCGGAGGGAATATTGAGACGTGCCGTGTGTGAAAGTGAGGCCCAAATGAGCGGCTTACATTGATGATGGTGCCTGGCCAGTCAAGTGATGGGTTGTGTTGTGTTGTGAGCGAGAACGTAGAAAAACCTTAGGAAGACTTGTTTTAGTCGAGTGCCAGGACATTGTAAATTTGCTCAAAACTGAAATTATTTTGCCAATGAAAGTGACAAGCTGTCATAACCCGCGTTTGCATCCAACTGACCCACCAATAATCTCAACTCATTAATTCACATTAATTTCATTCCAACTCGTCCTTAATTTTGTATAGAACTCATATTTTAGATATAAGTATACTCACTTGGATTGGTGCAGGTAGTGTTTGGGTAGAATATTAAATTTGTATCCTCCTTAAGGATTTTTGTTTCGAGTCGTGTTTCAGGTTGAGTGGTCGAGTTTGGCCTTTTATGGAGAATAGGGTTAGTTTAGAGAAGTGCAAAAGATTACTTACCAGGTGGGGATAGGCTTAAATCATTTTTTGTTCCTTAAATTTTATCAATTTTCTAAAAAGAGTTCCTAAATTTTCATGTGGTACAGCTTAATCCCCCAACTATAAGCACCGGGCACTTAACCCCTTTGATCTTCACTCTTTTAATTGGCTAATCAAAATAAAAACGCATGCACAGCCACCTAACTTCTTATTTTCTCCTTTTCCTCTACCACCACGTCTCGTCCCCAAATCATCTTACTCTTTTCCACTTATATGCTGCCTATCTCTTTTTTGCCTCATGCTCGCCGTGAGCCTCCTCCAACAATGTCCCTAGTGTCATTCTCTCACTTTTCATGCACCTCATTCTTTTCCTCTTTAATTGGCATCGTCAAAAGGGAATTGAAGCGATCGAAGATGTGGGTCATCTCTAGCATGGGTTCCTAAGCTTTAAGCAGTATGAATAGCAATGTCTAACCTTTAGAAGTGGCTAGACCCAGTGATGAAAATGCAGGACTATGTGGCATTCAAATTTGGGCCTCTTCCTCCCTTTGTTGGCAATTAACAGTGGCTTAAGAGCTTCAACGTTACAATGGTACCTAGGGGACTTCCTCCCAAAAGAGCTTTTTTTTTTTTTTTCAATGATTGGTGTTTTTCTTTAACCCTTTTAGAAAGAAATGGAAATGAGAAGAAAATAAAAAAAAATACTCTAAGACAGTTATTTATTAAATTTTCTTATAAATTACTATTTTTTTATATTAATTGAAATTATATAATTTAAGAAGTCAAAAAATCTATTTTAAATTTTTCAAAAGGAAATAATTTTTGTTTTAAAATTTTCATAAAAACTACTAGTTAATTTGCAAAAAATGAATAATAATAATACTTGACAAGAATGTATAATATTTACTTTTTGTCTTTTGCATTTAATTCTCATCAAGTGCTTCATGTTAATGTATTTTTGTGATTTGGGACAAAGACTTTAAGTATAATCAGGTCAGTAAAGCTTTAGAAATTTGAACCCAAGTTAATTACTTGAGTTAAAAGAATAATCGAATAAGTGTCATAATGTTCATAACTGGGAGAGCCAAATGCCGGAGTCGAAGTTACAAAGCTGATTCAACATGGTTGGAGGAGAAAATTGATTGAGGCCCCGCTACGGGACAGTTTCGATGCAGATGTTTTTTGTCAATAAGCTAACCGACACATCATTTATCTTAACAGTGGAATTTGGCAGAAGGAAAAAAAAAAATTATGATCCTGTTTACGGTTCAATCTAATATATGTAATAACGAAAATGCGACTGCATTATTCCAAATTGCAAAAAAGGGGCCGTTAAATGTGATGCTGTTTACTTGGTGCTAGTGGAAGATTAGGATGAAAGAAACAGACTCCCTGGAAGGGTTAAAAATACTATCAAGATTTTCGCGGACCAGTTGAATTCCTAACAAATACTAACAACCAAAATGCTGTTATTAAGGACTGGGAGCCCGAGACAGTCCATATAAGTAGTTAAAGTACCCCCATTCTTGTCACTTGTTCGCACTTCCTCTTGGGGCAGAAGTAGCATTGGCGGAGATGGCTAAGAAAGGTGTCGGACTGCTGGTGCTTCTGGTGGCAATGTTGGTGGTTGTTGCCGCTTCCACTCCAAGGAGAGATCTTCTTACCAATGGCCTTGCTATGACTCCCCCTATGGGGTATTCTATTCTCTATCGTACACTTCACTTATCCAATACATCTGAACCTATAGCACTGTTTTTCTACTGATCTCTTGGCGACCATCTGTTTCTTGGACTTAAAAAAGCTCTAGTTTTGGATAAGATTTTGGTTTGGTTAAGGCTGGGTTTTGTTTCTCTTTGATCTCCATAAAGTTTATCTTTTTTTTTCTTTTCATGGAAGACCCACAACTGTATCTGGTAACGGACCAGGATGTAAACCACTAATGTGAAGATCTTGGTTTTAATATTGAAGTTCTTTGTAAGCTAAGTTAGCTTATAACTTTTATGTTTTCCTTTTTCTGGTTCAGAAAAACCCTATCTTTTTTTTTTTTTTTTTTGCTACAAATGCAGGTGGAATAGTTGGAATCATTTTTACTGTGATATCAATGAAACAACTATCAGAGGAGCAGGTAAAGTTTGAACCTTTTGTTACCTTTAGCATCAACTCCATCCGACATCTCTTTTTTGCACTACTCTTGACTCGGGTGTGACTTATCTGCAAATTCTTGGGTGCCCTGTTCATGTTTAACAAATGGTAGCTCAAAAGATTAATTAGTCAGGTGGTAAGTCAAATGCTGCGTGGCTTATGTCCAACTTGTTTATGTTGGACTTAAAGAAATGGTAGACTTGTTGCTTGTGTCTTTTGCACTCTAATAATGGTTGTGTTATGTTGCTTGTGTCGCAGCTGATGCACTAGTTTCAACGGGGCTTGCCAAGCTTGGATATAAATATGTCAACATAGGTAGCATATTATGTATTTATTTTTCCTCTCAGATTGTTAATTTGCATCATACATATAAGCAGCTGAAGTGTTGAACACCTATTACGTGATTTCTTAGATGACTGCTGGGCTGAAATAAACCGAGATTGTGAGGTACGCCCCTGAACTTTTCACATTTGCGCTCATGATAGATTGTGAAGTGGAGTGAATGTGGCAGTGACAAGGAGTATGTTCAGGGCAAGCTAGTGGCCCGGAAGAAGACATTTCCCTCAGGGATAAAAGCTCTCGCAGATAATGTTCACAGCAAGGGTCTTAAGCTAGGAATATATTCAGATGCAGGGTAATTTGAACCAAAGTCTGCAGGATAGGATAGGATAGGTTCTCTTCTCTATAGTGTTTTATTGTGTGAGTTAAGCTGTTTCTGTCTTGGCAAAATTTTAGGTATTTTACATGCAGCAGAACAATGCCCGGCTCCCTTGGTCATGAGGAAGGAGACGCTAAAACCTTCGCTTCATGGGTATGAAGAGAGAACAAGTCAGTTGTTTGTTGGCATTTGAAGTATACTAGTATGCAGTAGGGGGTTTTAAAAGACAAGACAAGACAAGACAAGCATATGATAACTTGTGTCAGGATGAATGTTTGTTGTGCAGGGTATTAATTATCTCAAGTATGATAATTGTTACCATGATGGCACACCGCCAATGCAAAGGTGGCAGGCTAATTTCCAGCTGAGCCTAAGCTTTAGAAATATACTAATAGTCTAACTGCAATTTGCTTTTGCTTGGCATGTAGATATCCAGCAATGACCCGCGCTATAATGGATACTGGACGTCCCATCTTCCTGTCTATATGCGAATGATAATCCACCAGTGATATGATATGGTTCTGTGGATTTGCAGATTAGCTTCTTTTTTTTTCTTGAGTGGTTATTTCTTCTTGTTTGTCCTTGTAGGGGAGATACTCATCCGGCTCTCTGGGGAGCATCAATGGGAAATAGCTGGAGAACTACTGGTGACATTCAGGATAAATGGGAAAGGTAAGTGGGTTTGATGTCTCACTCTCACCCCACCCAGAAGAGAGAATAACAAATGAGTGGTGCTGTTTTTGCAGCATGATCTCCAGAATCGATCAGAATGATGCTTATGCTGATTATGCTAGGCCTGATGGTTGGAATGGTCGGTCAGATTTCCTCTTACTATTATTGAAAGAATCAAATACTACTCGACTGAATGTCCCTGTGCTCTAGATCCTGACATGCTTGAGATTGGCAATGGAGGCATGAGCCGGAAGGAATATGTTGTCCACTTTAGCCTATGGGCCATAACAAAGGCCCCCCTCCTCCTTGGTTGTGACGTTACTCAAATCACCAAACAGACTCTGGAAATTGTCTCAAATCAAGAAGTCATTGCTGTTAACCAAGGTAATCAAACAAATCAGTTGAGGATTGACACCTAATTGTAATTTCTCTGACTCACACAATTAAATTAACTCTTTTCATTTCCTTCCTCCTCTCCTCTGCCCTAGATCCTAGTGGCTTCCAGGCCAAGAAAGTCAGGATGATGGGTGATCTTGAGGTACCGGAAAAACCAAAAACAAATCTAGTCATCCTAATTATGGACTACATTTTAGTATTCTCTTGTCTTGTCATCACAGGTGTGGGCCGGACCTCTTTCTGGCTATAGGGTAGCCGTGGTCCTATTCAACAAAGGCATCAGGCGTGAAGCCATAACAGCCCGATGGCAGGATATTGGTCTGCCCCCTTCAAGTGTGGTTGAAGCAAGAGACCTTTGGGAGGCAAGTAGACTCTCTATTACTAGCCAGTATTAGTTTCTCACATTTATCCTGTTTCCTTTTCCTTTTTCTTTTTTCTCTTAGCATTTGGTATTTGTAAAAAAAAAAAAAAAAAAAACTGACATTTATTTATTGTTATGCGTTTGGGAAACAGCACAAGACATTGCGAAATAAATTTGTGGGCAACATCACAGCAACTGTGGATAGTCATGCCTGCAAAATGTATGTGCTGAAGCCAGTGGCGTGAAGTTTGAAGAGACCAGAGTTTGTGTGTGTGAATTATCTAGATTTATTTATAGTTTTATACTGCTAGTGCTTGGTGGAGTCTTGGTGTAGGGTAGAGTTGGGAAACAAACAATGAATAAGTAGATGGGAGCTTCTTTCTTTAGCGCAACAGAGATAGATAGATGCCTATCTCACACTTTGCTTCTTCTTCTTCTGATGTTTGGGTTCGGTGAGATCCTTGCCTTGCCAAATAAATGTACAACTACTCCACTCCACAGAGGTTGCTAAACACTAGTACACTTTGTTTTTCTTCAATTTTCATGCAGGAAACATAAGGCCGTTCTCATTGTTCATAACGTCTGGTTGCACTTATTTTTTCCTGTCCTTTTTTTTTTTTTCCTTCAAATTTCAATTCCTCATTTTCTCTATTCCTTTCACAAGATTAAGTCCACATGTTTTTCACTAAAAATTGTTTGCACGATATTTTATTTAAAAGTATATACTTTTTTGTTATTGGATGTTGAGAAAAGGCAAAAATAAAATAAAATAAAATAAAAATTGTAGTACTTTGTAACAAATGTTTTTTTTTCCAGATATTTAGAATCATTGCAAATACAGAGATTAAAAGGTAGTATGGGAAAGTTAAGGATGTGAAGTATCTATTACGTAAAATCTTGGAGAATTTCAACTGCAATTTAACTACTTCTCTGATATCAAATATTATAATAATATATGATTATTTTTTTCCTTAAAAAAAATATGTACCCTATCGGTTGCATCAAATCTAACTAATCTCTCTAATCAACTAACGAACTGTTTATGTTGTTGTTGTGAATTTTAAACCTTAACCACAAGCGCACGAATGACGTTGAAATTGAGTGAGAAAGAGTATTGTTCTCACGAGAATTGATTAAATTGTTTACAAGTACCATTACTCTAAGTTAACTTTAACTAAATAACCAAAGTTGAATGAAAATTTATGCAAGACAAATAAGTAACTAAACTTAGCTAAATGAAATAGTACTGGCCTAGGATATAAGAATGCAATGTAAATTTGTGGATTTTATCAACTTACTAAAGAAAAATTTCTATGGGTTCAGTACTTGCCATGATTAGTTGATGAATTTACGTGAGTGAGTTAGTTTTCAATACTTATTAGTAAAATTACTCAATTGAATTCTTACTTTTTCAAGTGAAATAATTAATCTCTCTAATCTAATTTAATAAGGATTTCCATTCGATTACAAACTTAGGAAGAGGTATTAGAACTCAATTTACCTTTACTTAATGACTTAGACTAATTTCTCAATAAGCTCATAGCCATTAAACCCTTTTCCTAGATCTAATAACTTCTAATTTTTTTCCAAAAGTTTAGAAGCAATTCATAGTGCAACCAATTGTGGCCATCAATAAGTTATTACAACAATAAGCTCAAGATAAAAATAAATAAGCATTTGATAGAAAACCAATATCATATAACTATAAATTTATCCAACATAACCAATCCAAGTATATACACTCATATAAAGTGCTAAAGAAGACTATTCCATAACTAAGCTAAACATAACCATAGAAATGAAATAAAGAGTATCCATGTTCAATATAAATAGAAGGAAGGAAAGAAGGAACCCAAAGCCTATAGATATCCAATTCCTTAAGCTCCTATACGTCTTCAAGTGCTCCAAGTCTTCTCCAAGTAATGCCCAAGAGTGCTCCACATAAGATGATGAAAAAATGCAAGATATGGTGGTGAAGTCCTAGCTCAGGCTTAGAGGAAGAAGAGAATGCCCCCTTTTCTTCTTCTTGGTTTCCGATTTTTCTTCTCTTGGAGGTGTATTGGTCACTCACTTACCAATTTGGATAACATTTCTTGGTCAATAATATGCTTAGATTCAAATTAAAGATGAGAGACCATTTTCATCTGGGTGTAGGGGCATTGAGGCGCTCAAAAAGGTCATCTGGCGATGAAGTACCCAAAGCTTGACGGTCACTAATACCGCAGTGCCTAGGACACAATTTCAGCTTCCAGAATCTTTGAACAGTGGGGCTGCAATGTCACTTGAGGTCGCAATCCCAATGAACTGTTCGTTTGAGCTTTTTGTGTTTTTTCACTTCTCTCGCTTTCGAACTAATCCGATACTTCAATTTCCTTCTCCACTCTATACAATGAAAATCCAAAACAAGAAATGATAGAAAAATATGGTGTGGTGACGTAGGAAAAAAAACGCTCAAAACTTTCAAAAAATCAATAATTTTGACCATATAAAATGACATTTATCAATTGTTAGTTAGCTTAAATTAAAAAAAGACAACTTAAATTTAAAAACACCTTCAGTATTAAAATCAAAATATTGGAATTGATTCTTGGCTTCAAGAAGTAGGGGAGGGTAAAAGGAAAGTACAAAATACATTTTATCAAGAAAGAAATAAAATTGTCATCCATGAAATTAAAAATATTTTAAAATTAATTACTACTAGAAATACTCATGATAAAAAAATAAGGTCGTAACATAAATACGAAGGCCGATAATTATTTAAACTTAAACTAAAAGGAGCCACAGACAAATTATAAAACAAGCTGAACCCAAGTCAAATATCTAACTATTTGTTTAAATCAATAGAAAAATACTATGCAAGACTAAAAGGAATTAAGTTGAATAGTTAATGAGCCAAGTTCGGCTTAATATGAACGTAGACTTTGAGAATTTGTTCAACTTTGGTTTTAAAACCAAGAGGCGAACAAGAGGTTTTTATTTACATTTCACTTTTTAAAAAAAAAATAAAATAAATACTTACCTTTCACAACAATTACTATTTGAATACTAATTAAATTTTAATGAATTTTCAATGCACTCATCCTAAAAAAGATAAATGAACAAACAACGGTGAGTTTTTATAGAATTATTTTAAAAGTGTTTTCAATAATTTTTTGTTTTACATGAAAGCATCATTACAAGCTTATGCCTAGTAGGAGTAATGCATAAGTGAAGAAGGAAATACCTGTTTTTCAAGACCCAAAAGATTACCCAACCAACAAATTCAGGTCCCAAAAGAGTGATATTAGCATTCAGGGAAAAACGGTGGATTACGAAGTTGGACTCTAGATCTCCACCATGCTTCTCTTGCTATTTTGCGGAATGATGCAGACTGTTTTCGAAAATTTTAAATTGTAGGGATTTAATAAAAATAAAATAAATAAAGAGAAATAAGGGAAATTTACATACACCCCTCTATTATTACCTTAACATACACTTACATTCTGTATATTAAAAAATCTACACTTACCCCTCTTTTGCTAATTATGCCAACTCATTGGTTTAGAGAAAAGGAAAAAACATGCATAAACTACCTTCTACCTTTTTTTCTAAGCCTAAGCACTCAGAATTTTTTTATTTAACAAAATTAGCATCTTCTCCAATTAATTGACCCGAACTCTTGGATCTAATCTAACAAACTATTTATTTTTGCTCTTTAATCTCCTCTAGAATCCAAATATTTTAGACGACTAAACATGCCTTAACTAACAAGCCTCAAACAAAAAGGTCTCTCTCTCTCTTTTACCTCTAAAAGACAAAAAAAAAAAAAAAAAACCCTTTCTCCTTTCCTCCCTCCAACTCATTTGTTCCCTTGATATCTTATATGTTACCTTCGAGCTTTAGAAATGTATAGGCCATTGTGGAACAAATGGCAGGCGATTCAACAAGTGATTTGCCTTAAAACGCTCCTTGAATTGCCACCAAAGCCTGGAAGGAACTCCACGTGTATTTTTTTCATTTTTATTTCTAGCTTTTTAGTGATGTACACGGTTAAATTTGTTAATTAGATACATCTGAGCTTAATTTTATGGCAAGTCATATATGATTTGGGCCGTTTGGGAAAGGAAAACGACTTCGAATACAAAGGTATCGGAGTCGGTGGAGGATTTTGTTGTTTGTCAACTTAAAGATGACTTTGTTTCCACCAGGTTGTTCCATGCTTATTCATAGGCATTGTATGGCGGGCAAGATTAACGAGGTAATAAGATAGTTAAGGGATTACTACTCCTTGTGTTTTGTCTTTTTATTCGATGAGAATTGGATACTAGTAGATTGTAGTCTGCTATAAGATGGTTTGTTAATTTACTTCAAAGACATTTTAGTACATTAATCAACACAAAGCTGTCATTGTTGATTCAGGCAATTGAATGGTTGTGGTAGGGGAATTCGGAGCCAACTTCGACAGCAAAAATGAAGTTATCGAGCGAGTGGATGGAGGCCACCAAATTGGTGGAAGTTAGACTCAGAGATCGAACATAGAGAAATGAGGAAGAAACTGAAATGAGAGAGAAATACAAACAATGGGTTAACAGTGAATGAAAGTGGAACAGAAAAAGGCAACGATGATGGAGGCAGGGTAAGAGCCAAAGTTGCTGTTGTTGATTCGGGCGATTGATGGATCAAAATAATTTGTAGTTCTTTTATTGTGCACATATGTCTAATTAGACATATTAACCCATCTCTTAATCTTCTATATATAAGGCATAAATCATCAAAAAATTTGACAAAAATACCCTTAGTTAAAATATTATTCTCTACAAAAAACCCTAACTTGCTACTGCTGTCTCCTCCGGTGCTGGCGCCGGTACCGCCACCGAACTGTCATACGTCACGATCTTACCGTATACATCATATTCCATGTTCAAAAAAATGAAAAGTGTCTGAATGGATACCGAAAAGTGTCTAAAGAAATATTTAGAAGTATCTGACCAATACGTAGACAATTTACTCTATTCAAAAATAACTAATTGAAACAATAAAAAAGTGCCTGAATGAATGTGTAAAAGTGTCTAAAGAAATATTTAGAAGTGTCTACCCAATACGTAGACAATTTACTCTCTTAAAAAAAATTAATTGAAACAATAAAAATGTGTCTAAATGAATGTATAAATGTGTCTAAAGAAAAGTGACAAAATGTCTAAAGCAATACGCAAATAATTTATTTTAATGATAAAAAAATGTATACAAAATAATAAAAGAATTGTCCAAATAGAAATTTAAAAGTGTTTAAATCAATATTTGAAAGTGTCCAAATAATCATTTAAAAAATTACATGGTTCCTTGGCGTGCCTAGGTGGCTGGGCATGCCTCGCCTCACGCCTGGCCGCACCTCGCCCTTGGCCGAGCCTGGTAATGATGATGGTGCGATGAATCGGAGATGGCTCGGCAATGTTGCGGCGATGGCTCGGCGACCATGCAAGGTGTGGATCACCTGGGATCTAACGCGATTCAAGCTGATGATAGTAGAGATTGAAGGCGATTCATGCCAAGGACGTCAGAGATTCGAGGAGAATTTAGCTTAAAAGACCGTGGAAGACAACCGACGTAGATCCATAAGCGACGAGGAAGAAGGAGAAAAGAAGAGTGAAGCAAAGGCACGATCGAGGCTTCATCGGTGGAAAGAGGAGCGGCGATCGGCAGCGAGAAGGGCGGCAGTGAGACGACCGACGCAGATCCAGAAGTGACGAGTAAGAAGGAGAAAAGATGAGTGAAGCAAAGGCACGATCGGGGCTTCATCGGTGGAAAGTGGAGCAGTGATTGGCGGTGAGAAGGGCGGCAGCGAGAATAGAAACTAGTTGAGAAAAGCGGCAGCGATGAGAGAGAGAGAGATTAACTGGTTGAGAATAGAAATTTTGGGGGTAAAATTATAAAATAATCCCTATATCTAATTAGACATATGTCCATAATATCCATGGTAAATAATTTGAGTGAACTAATCAAAGAAGATGTTAATTTTTGATAGGTCCCAATCAGAACTTGTTTACAAGAAATATTCTACTTGTGGTGAGAATATAAACCAAGAATGTCTTTGAATGAAAATCTGATAATTGCATTAAAACTTGAGAGTCTTAAATACACAAGTAGACTTAACAACCTTCCTAAACAAAAGGAAGTATAAGCTGGTTTGGACTCTAAGTAGCGAACTAACAACGAACTAACAACGGCTAGTAGATAACTCCCACAAACTAAAAGACTAAGTTTTTATTTGACCGATTCTTGCTGAAATTCAGGAACAATCTTCCACGACTAACTAGCAGTCCTGCTCAAACGTAATCTTGGTATCTGGGATGTCTTCTTTTCACACGTGCTGTCCTCCTGAGTCTATCATTGCCTCCTCCTTTTAGCTAAACCTTGTCCTCAAGGTTCAAGTTGACGAACCGACTGCGAAGCTCTTGCGTATCCTCCCACGTTGCGTCCTCTTTGGGCAATTTCTTCCATTGTACTACTTTCCTCAGCAAACCCTGAGCCTCTCTTAACCCATCTGGTGTCTAAGATAGCTTCGGGTTCTACTGCTATGTCTCCGTCAGCAATTGGCGGCAATTCCGTACTAATAGGACTGGTTTTTCCTACTTGCTTTTTTAACATTGACACATGAAAAACAGGATGTATGCGAGCTCCCTCCGGTAGCTTAAGTTTATAAGCCACCTTACCAATCCTTTCTTCGATTGGATATGGTCCATAGAAGCGGCAAGCAAGCTTTTGAGACGCTCTTCTGTACACTGAATGTTGGCGATAAGGGTGTAACTTGAGAAAGACGAAGTCACCTACTTGAAACTCGATATCCCGTCGTTTGGCATCAGTCATCTGTTTCATGCGGTTGGCAGCTGCTTGTAAATTGGATTTGAGTTGCTGTAAGATTTGATCTCGCGACAGCAAAGCTTGATCGACCTCTTCGACCGAAGTCACGCCATCTTGATATCTGGTTATAGGAGGCGGTAGTCATCCGTAGAGTGCTTGGAAGGGTGTCATTCCAATAGAGCTATGATATGTGGTGTTGTACCAAAATTCGGCCCAGGGAAGGTAAGAGCACCATTTGCGAGGCTGTTGTGACACAAAACAACGTAAATACTGCTCAAGGCATCTGCTGACCACCTCGAATTGTCCGTTGAATTGGGGGTGATACGCTGAGCTCATGTGCAGCTTCGTCCCTGACATTTTAAAAAATTCTTGCCAAAAGTGACTAATGAAGATAGGATCTCGGTCACTTACGATTGTCTTCGGCATGCCATGATGTTTAACAATTCCTTCTACAAACTTTTCCGCCACCATTTTGGACGTGTAGGGATGGGATAAGGCAAGGAAATGGGCTGATTTACTTAGGCGGTCAACCACCACAAGGATCGTGCTCTTGCCATTAGACAGAGGTAAGCCTTCAATGAAATCCATGCTGATTTCCTCCCATACTTGACAAGGAATCGATAATGGTTGAAGTAGCCCCGCTGACGTTAATGTCTCCACCTTATTTTTCTGGCAAATAATGCAAGAAATGACATGCTGTTGGATCGTTTTACGCATTGACGGCCAATAGAATTGTTGTGCCGCCCTTTTGTAAGTTCTCAACACACCGGAGTGTCCTCCATACGGAGAATCATGAAATTCCTGTAATAGCTGAGTAACAAGATGTGAGTCAGGAAGAACAACAATTCGATTTTTATAACATACCAACCCATTTCGCCATTGATAAGGAGCCCCCGGCTTGGAGCTCGCCATCGCACCAACTTTATTCATATATGGATGTGTCTCAGCTGCCTTCTTGATTTCCTCCCATAATGATGTTCGAGGGGCAAATAGAGTATTAAGGCTAGGGCTGCCCACAACCCTTGATAAGGCATCGGCAGCTGCATTTTCTTTACCAGATCGGTAAGTGATCTCATAGTCATACCCGAGCAATTTTGAGACCCATTTCTGCTGCTCAGGCGTACTGATTTGCTGCTCTATTAAGTGTTTCAAGCTCCGGTGGTCGGTTTGGATGTAAAATTTCCTCCCCAACAAATAAGGACGCCACGTCTGTATAGCTTGAACAATGGCGAACATTTCCTTGGCATAAGTCGACCAGACTCTCTTGGAGGTGCCTAGAGCTCGGCTCATAAAAGCGATTGGTCTCCCTTGTTGAGTTAGCATGGCCCCAATGCCATCTCCAAACGCATCAGTTTCTATAGTAAATGGTTCATCGAAGTTTGGCATAGCTAGTGTGGGTGTTGACGTCATGGCTTGTTTCAAAGCTTCAAACTTGTTTTGTCCAATGGAATTGCCCCTTCTTTAAGAGGTTGGTGAGTGATCGGGCTATGATGCCGTAGTTCTTCACAAATTTTCGGTAGTAGCCTGTCAGACCTAAAAACCCACGGAGGTCAAAGATATTAGTAGGTCGTGGCCATCTTACCATTGCCATGATTTTTTCCTGGTCAACCTTCACTCCGTGTGGCGTCACAATATGCCCCAAGTACTTCAGTTCTTGTCGGCCAAAGGCACACTTGCTGAGTTTGATAAAATACTGGTGTTGCCTTAGTATTTCCAGGACCTTCTGTACGTGTGTAAGATACATAGCCCAACTGGAACTATAGATTAAAATGTCATCAAAGAACACGAGCACAAACTTGCGTAAATAAGGCCGAAATATGGAATTCATAATGGCTTGGAATGTGGATGGGGCATTACACAATCCAAAGGGCATAACCAAGTATTCATAATGGCCATTGTGTGTTCGAAAAGCCGTCTTATGAATATCGGTTGAATGAACTCGTACCTAATGATAGCAGGACCAAAGGTCGAGCTTGGTGAAATAGGATGCTCCATGTAGTTCATCCAACATGTCTTCCACAGTTGGAATAGGAAATCTATCTTTAATGGTAACAGCGTTGAGGGCTCTATAATCAGTGCAAAAACGCCATGTCCCATTTTTTTTCTTTACAAGCAGTACCGGAGATGAGAATGGGCTTGTGCTGGAACGGATCAGCCCCTTGTGCAACATGTCTTAAACTTGTCTTTCTATTTCTGCCTTTTGGAAATGAGCATACCTATAAGGTCGGACATTGACAGGCTCTACGCCTTCCTTCAAGTGTATGTGATGTTCCACCTCTCGATTAGGAGGCAGCTGCTTGGGTTCTGCATAAACGTCCTGAAATTCATCTAACAAGTGTTGCATGTCGGGGACTGTGCTTTGGTCGCTGCTGCCCGGCGTCTCTTGTACACAGAGGACATACATCGTGCCCCATTGCCGTACCTCGTTGGTGGCTTCTTCATAAGTGGCTGGTTGGATAGGCTTGCGGGGAATGCCATGCATCTGGTGGTACCGATCGCCCCACATAAATTCCATGGTCATTTTTTTCCAATCACACGTTACAGTACCCAGCTGTTGGAGCCATTGTATTCCCAAAACCATATCCAATCCAGTTAGTGGTAACGAGTACAAAGTCAAGGAAAAAGGAATACCTTGAAGGCATACAGCAATGCCATCATGTCGTCCATGGCAACTTAAAGGAACACCATTTGCCACCTTAACTTTGAAAGGTTCAGTTGGCACTACTGGTAATTGGAGTGCCTCAGCCACCCTTTCATTGATGAAATTGTGTGTGGAGCCGCTGTCGATAAGTACCACCAATTCTTGAGTCCCAATTTTGGCTATCACTCGCATGGTTTGGGCGGTTGTCCATCCAATCAATGCATGGAGTGTAATTTCTGGTTCAACCTATTGGTCCTCAGCTTCTTCGATGTCGTTATGGTCCCTGACGTCGACCCCTTCTAATATCAGAAGCTGGGATCCTCTACATTTATGTCCAACTGTGAATTTTTTGTCACAATTAAAGCATAATCCTTGTGCCCGTCGTTTCTGCATTTCCTCCCATGTGAGTCGTTTGAATGTCGTGGCAGGCTTTTGTTTGGTTGGGGAAGCTTCGGTCATGGGAGGGCGGTATGTTTTTCTCTGGCGCATGAGCTGCTCGTTCTTCATTCGAGCCAAATCAATGGCTTCTTTTAGGTTTTTCGGCCTGAACATGCGGATGCCATCGGCGATTTCTGATTTTAGACCACCCATGAAAGTTCCCACTAATGCTTTCTGGCTCCATCTGTGCACTTTGTTCCAAGCCTCTCAAATTCCTTCTGGTAGTCACGTAGTGTGCCACTTTGCCGAATTTTGGATAATGCTTCGTCGAAGTCCTCGCACTCCGTTGGTCCAAAACGAGACCATAGCTCCATTTGGAAGTCGTCCCACGTAACCGTCTGGCCTTCTCCTTCATAGGTCTTCCGCATCCACTGCCACCATTGATTTGCTTCACCTTCTACGTGGAAGGATGCTAAGGGCACCTTCTCAGACTCGTGAGTCTCCTGATATTCAAAAAACTGGTTAACGCGACTGAACCATTCAGTGGGATCGTCTCCCGCGTACCTAAGAAACTCAAGTTTGGCCAGTTTGGAGGTGAATAGTCGGTTTCCACCAGTCGTTCCGCTTCTGTACTCTTCACGATGGTTCCGTGTATTTCCACAGTGGTTGTGGGATTTGCTCCCGGAACCTTCCTTGTTGGCCAGCACAACCGCAGAGAGTTTGCTGATGGCTTCCTCCATATGTCGCAGCTTGTCGACCAGTCCCAACTCCATTCAGCTAATCCCATTTTGTAGCTCTCCGAGTCCAGCCTCAAGACTCTCAATCCTTTCTTTGTTCGTGGCCATAGCTCTGATACCAATTGATAGGTCCCAATCAGAACTTGTTTACAAGAAATATTCTACTTGTGGTGAGAATATAAACCAAGAATGTCTTTGAATGAAAATCTGATAATTGCATTAAAACTTGAGAGTCTTAAATACACAAGTAGACTTAACAACCTTCCTAAACAAGAGGAAGTATAAGCTGGTTTGGACTCTAAGTAGCGAACTAACAACGAACTAACAACGACTAGTAGATAACTCCCACAAACTAAAAGACTAAGTTTTTATTTGACCGATTCTTGCTGAAATTCAGGAACAATCTTCCATGACTAACTAGCAGTCCTGCTCAAACGTAATCCTGGTATCTGGGATGTCTTCTTTTCACACGTGCTGTCCTCCTGAGTCTATCAATTTTGTTAGATCCAATAGTTCCAGGTTCCTAGGCCCAGAAAAAAGATAGAAGGGTAGTTTATGTATTTTGTTCCTGTGAGCTGGCAGAATTAGCAAACTAAAAGGATAAATGTAAGTCTTTAAATATATAGAAAATAAGTGTATGTTAAGATAAGCTACAAACATTTATGTAAATTTTCCTAGAAATAAAAGAGGTCGAGCTGGAGGTGCACCATACGGCGCAGACGGAGCAACAGCAGAAAGACAAAAAAGGCAGGATTTTCACTCGCTACACTCTCATTCTCAGCCTCAGCCTTACGTACCCGCTGCTCTCTTTTCTTCTTCCTCCTCTCCACTAGCCACTAATTTTCCTTCCTTCTTCCTTACTTCGCCGCCTTCCTTCCGAGAAAAACCCCAAACCCCCGAAATCCGTCAAGCTTTCCAAATTTGGCAACCTAATCCCTAATGTGAGCTCGCTGCAGTTAAACAGAAGACGACACTGGACCTTCGGTTTTGGTTTTTCACTTCTTCACCATATGTGTTGGTGCTGTGCTCAATTGAGGTTGTTCGTCGATACTCATGTTTAGGAGCCACAATGTCGCCGCCAGGATTTTCGAGCGCCAAATTCGGAGCCCTGCCCCAGGAACTAGCGTATGTTTTCTTGTGTTTGTTCGTTTCTTTGATATTGGTTGTCTGTTCTAAGTGCTCCAATGCATCATCCTATCGTCTTTCTGTTCATGGGCATTTGATTGAAGTTGATGATACTGTCTAGAATGGTGTGGTTTGGTTCTAGTGATAAATTTGAATTTACAATTGTTTGAGCAAATTCTGTATTTTAAGTTGTCAATGCTATGTTGTGGTCAGTATCAGATTAGGGCGAAAGGTTCCAGCTCAGAGTCAGGCAGCTCAAAAGAAGGTTGAAATGGGTGTTCAAGAATAAGCTCACTTGTCAAGTTTGGTCTGAAAATGGTTTTCTTTTCGTGTTATCATCTCAAAGTGGTTACTATTATCCCAAGTTAAATACTATCCTGATGTTTTGTTTTCTGAAACTCTGGAATGGTGAAGAGGGTGTCAACGGGGAATTCCTTTTGGGTAACTATTGGTAGAACAATATTTTTCGATGAGCTGAAACCCAAAAGTGTGGCTTGTTGGCATCAGTTCTTGCTGCAATGTATCAATGATATTTAAGTAACTGGTGCTCTGTGACACTTGCAGGTTTATTGTGCGCGGCGTTTCTATGAGAACTTAGTTCCCAGTTTCACTATTTTTGACGTTGAATGCCCTGACAATTCATTTCGCAAGTTCACTCATGATGGCCAATATCTTATTAGTTTTAGTAGAAATCATCAGGATCTGATTGTATATAGACCGACCTGGCTTTCGTTTTCCTGCAAAGAGGAAGACTGTGACACACATGAACTGCCGCCAAAAGCAAAGAGGTTTGAGAGCTTCTTCACTCAGTTATATTGTGTGTCGCTTGCTTCCCTCAGTGAGCTTATATGTAAAGACTTCTTTCTGTACGTGGAGAGTAATCAATTTGGAATATTTGCCACTTCTACCACTCAAATTCAAGATGCACCGGCAGTTGCAGGAGCAATTCAAGGGGTCCCTTCCATAGAAAAAATAACCTTTCACCTCTTGAGGTATGTTATTGTTCTTGAGTGGTAGCAGTTCTCAATTTTTTCACACATGATAGAGGTTTATATTCTTTTTCCCCTTATGATATCCTATACAAAAGTAGGTTGCAAGATGGAGTCATATTGGATGAGAAGGTATTTCACAATGATTATGTCAATTTGGCCCATGGTATGGGTGTGTTCTTGTATGATGATCTTTTGGCAATTGTGTCTCTTCGTTACCAAACGATACACATTCTTCAAATAAGGGACTCTGGGAATCTTGTTAATGTACGAGCTATAGGTGCATTTTGTCGGGAGGATGATGAACTGTTTCTTAACTCTTGTTCTCAGGTAAGCTCTAGTGTATGGAGCATCTGGAAACTATATGATTTTAACATTTTGCTTCTTCTTTTTTTTTTTCTGGTTATTGTTGTTCTTGTTGTTATATTGCTTCAGTTCATCCGAGAGATAGTAGTATCTAATTTTGATACCTCCCTTAGGTTTAAATGTTAGGCTCATAAGTCGTGCTCTGAGGCTGCGTCATTCAGGCAACAGTTATCCTGTTTGTTTATTTATTGAATGAGAGAAAGATGTAGTCCTTTTAATACTTAGTACTTAACATTGGTGATGTGCTGGTTATGTCATCCATTATCTTCACCTGGACAAAAACCATGCTTAAGTCGTTGTCCGCCCTCATTTGTGTTACACTGTGATATGAGCCAATGCTAATATAAATACTCAAACATGTGGATTGGAACTAGAGATAGTAAGAAATGATGGGAGATACCTGAGAGAAACTGAGTCGACCATATAGTTTAGTTGTGTTGTACTGCGTATCAGACAAGATGCTATTTGACTGGGACGGTGAAGAAGACTCAAGATTTATACTTAATATGTTTTAGGTCAAAAGTTTCCCTATTTCCCTTTTTCCAGTATTTCCTTTTTCTGTGCAGATATTATGGTAGCTGGTGGAGTTATGTTTTTCTTTGGGATTTGTAAATTTGTTTAGCTGGATGCCTTCTGCTATCGTGCATCTTATGCTCCATTGCCTTGGTTTGACTTCAAAGATAGGGTTCCAAATTGTGGTATAGAGCTTTTCATGTAGCTGTGAGCCCATAACTTGCACTTTATATTGAAGTAATACTTCATATTTTGTTTTCAACAGTAATGCCTTTCAAATCTATCTTACAGCAGCCTCAGAAGTAACAGTGCTTTAAGCCATAGACCTGTCATTTAATCTTTTGGTGTGCACAATGTTCATCAGTTAGATTGCCAACATGAGATATTTGACAATTATCACTTGCAAACATAGAATGTTGTCACCTATAATCTGGTTAATTCTGATAGACATTAAACAATTCTGACAAAAACAAACCGCATCAGTTGTCTGGCAATCATGGGGACCAAGGAGATCATGTTTTACATCAAGACCAGCATAGTTCAAGCAATTCTTTTCTGAGTGGTATCAAACAACGCCTGCTTTCTTTCATATTCCGAGAAACCTGGAACGAGGAAGCTGACCAAACTTTGGTTAGTTAGTCTGAAGTTTGACTTCCATTGGGATTCAGAACTTAAAAGAGTGTTATATTCTTTCGGCATTTTTCATATTCAAGTATTGGGGATAGATCTCCGTTATCTAGCTACCTATTTACCTTTTTTTTTTCCCAGAGAGTCCAGACCCTGAAGAAGAAGTTCTATTTCCATTTCCAGGACTATGTGGACTTGATGATCTGGAAGGTATATTGACCTATGGATTTGCTCAAGGATTAGAACTAGTGGATTTCTATTACCCTCTTTTATCCGAAAACGTTGCCAAAATACAAATACAAAGACCTGAAACTGCTACCATGGAACAGGTACAATTCTTGGACAGGCATCATCTGCTAATAAAGTTTGGAAGCGCTGATGGAGGGGTATGTACTTTGCTTTTAACTTATGGAGTTATATTGGCAGATTAAAAAGCTAGCATATTTAATAGACTTACAGGGGTGGATCCTTGCTGAAGGATGTCGTCGAATGTCTAATCTTAGATCACATACCTTACATGCTAACCTGAAAAAGATTGTTTCTCTCTATTAATATGCTCCGGTATGAAGTGCCAGGTATCAAGAAATGCTGATAGTAATCCTGCATTCTTTGCTGTATATAATATGGAGACAACAGAAATAGTTGCATTCTATCAGGTATTGTTTCATGGGCCATAGTTCCTCCTTAGTTCTATTTCTCATTGGGATCCGTCATTGAAATTTGTTATGTTATTCATACCAGAATGCAGCGGATGAGCTTTACCTTCTATTTGAGCAGTTCTGTGACCATTTCCATGCAACATCAAGAAATTCGTTGTATATGAACTTCATATCTTCTCACTCAAACAATATTCATGCTCTTGAGCAACTGAGAAGCATGAAGAATAAAGCAACCAGCTTTTCTCAGGTTTGCTACTTGCATAGAATCTTCACTTGTATTCTGGAACTTAATTTCAGGCTAGTCTATGTATTTCTTCTGGAACATGCCTGGAATTCTGTCATTTTTGCTCTAGAATGCTCAACTGTTCCGTCATATTGGATATCTTAATGGCTGATGGCTTCGTCACAGTTTGTAAAGAAGATGCTGTCATCTTTGCCTTTCAGCTGTCAATCTCAGAGTCCTTCTCCCTACTTTGATCAGTCTCTCTTCAGATACGATGAAAAGGTCAGTTCACAGAATATCTGCATTTTCTTCTCATGATTGTTGCTGTGTACTTACTATTTCCTTATGTAACTCTTGTATTTCAGCTAATTTCAGCAACTGATCGGCATAGGCAGTCAACAGACCATCCAATCAAGTTCATTTGTAGAAGGCCTCCACATGCTCTTAAATTTAAGATCAAGCCAGGTATTCAATTTCTGCCATGCATTTTCATTCTAGAACTGAATGGTGAACCATGTACTACTCATGTTAATTGTTCTGTTTTAGGCCCTGAATTTGGTAACACTGATGGTCGGAACAAAAAGATCTCATCTTTCCTGTTCCATCCTTCTCTGCCCCTTGCTCTCTCCATCCAGCAGACCTTGTTCTTGCCACCAGCGGTTGTGAACATTCATTTCCGAAGATGACGTTCCCGTGACTTTTGTATTTCAGTTAGAACTGAAGCATCGGCAATATTATTTTTTCGTAGAGATCTGTTATTTATTGCTAATAAAAAATGTATGTAGATTTAACATTAATGTAGTTGTATCATCATCACGCACAGAATGCTTAAAATTTGTGGGCTTCCCAGATTCCCCAGTTTTGTTGTGCGTTTTTCTATTGGGTTGTTAGGTTGACACCCATCATGGAATAGGAGACTTCGGGTTTGGGGTTGTTGTGATAGCTTGTGGAAGCAAAATGGATTATGATTTGTGATTAACTTAATCCTCATGATTAGTTGCTTAATAGGGCTATTTTGGGTAGGTTTATGTCTGAGGACTGAGCGCATGGAGGGTTGATTATGAAATTTGTTGACTTGTAGTTGCAATGATTTTCTTAATGCGATCTTTATATGTGTGGTTTGTGTTGGTCAATAGCGAAAATTGAGAGGAGAATATATGAAAATTTTTGGAACAATGGTATGCAGAACATGTAACGTTCTGTATTAAACTAAACTATCTAACAGTTTAACGACCACTTTTATCTAAAGGTGGAGCCTTATTTTGATTTTTTTTTTCTGGTAATCTAAATCATTTAGTAGTAAAGGGTTTTTTTTTTAATCTAAAAGTAAAGGTTTATTATAATCTTTAATCCTTTTTTGGTAATCTGAATTATTTAATTGTAAAGGGTTTTTTGAAGTTGTTCAAGAGAGAGGAGTTTGGGATGTCTTAACTTAGATTTGTGAATTGTGACTGGACTACTAGCTCCAATGTTGGATTTTTTTCATCCTCTTATTGGCTTTTCTTATGTTTTCTTTTCTTCCTTTCTTTCATTTTTTCTTTTTTTGGAAACAAAGAACTAGCTAACAATTTTTTCTTTATTTTATGTTTGTTATTCTCTTTCTTTATTCTACCTTTCCTATTTTTTCGTTAAATTTTGTGAGGTTGACGGAAAAAATTAAGTACTAGCATGCAACACATTGGCTAGGTGTGGGGATTTGCAAACTAGGAGAGTTGGTAATATGATCATTTGAATTTAAAATCACTTATTTTTAATTTTATATGTTTTACCATAAATCAATTTCATTAGAAAGTTAATATTATATAAATATAATAATCTAGTAAAAATATAATTTCTAAAATCTAATTAATTTTTTATAAATTTCTTTTAGAGGAATTCATAAAAAAACTAATAATATCATAAAAATTTACTTTCAAATAAATTATTATATCTAAATAATATTAATTTTAAATAAAATTGGTTTCAAATTAAAAAATATAAAAATAAAAATAAATTATTTTAAATCGAGATTTGTTATTGGATTGATAATTTGTTGTTGGTATGGTAGGCAAAGCTGCAGCCCATGAAAAAGAAAGCAGAGAAGTTGCTTTCCTCTCCTGGCCCACTATTACCAAAGTCTATAATAAGGCGCCAGGAGGCTGCTGCTTTTAATTGGCTAGTAAAAAAATTAAAAGAAAAAGGGGTTGTTTTTTTTTATTTTTTTGACCTTTTCAAAGTTGTTTTTTAAAATTAGAGTACGACTGCAATTCCCCTGATGTATTTTATTGCATCTATTTTATTTTGGTTTATTGGCAATCTTTTTGTTTGACGAACCAAACTAGAAATTCTTCTACTACCAACTTGAAATAAAAAAATAGATTACTTTTATCCTACTTGATGAAATTAGTTTGTTTGGTATTTTATAAGCAAATTTCAATTTGACATAACTTACAAACTATAGAGAAATTATCTCATATTTATTTATGGAATTCACTTTTTATTTCTTTATAATCAGAATCAAGCAAAAAGATTAAGGGGATGGAGAAGCTGCCAGGTTATGTGTGAGAGAAATACATTATCGCAGAATTATAACTAACAAATAGTGATTAAACTCCTTCATCACGGCAACAACCCGGGCTGCTATGCTTATCGAAAATAAGTAGGAAGAATTCTTACCACTTTTTATTAAAAATAGATAACTTCCAAATTATAGTGAAATTATCTCAAATTTATTTATGGAATTCACTTTTTATTAAAAATTAGTGCTTCTTAACTTTTCAAATAATCAGTTTATTTTAACTTAAGTCAATTAACTTCAAAATGACTTATTTTTATTCTTACATTTTTTTTCCCGAAACTAATTTAAATTAAAAATTAATATTGTGTAGCTAGTAGCTACAAAAATCTATTAAAAATTTTTTTTTTGTACTCTTATTAAATTTTTCTAGTTTAAGGTATTACAAAAATTCATAAAAATTTAGCAATATCATGAAAAATTTACTTTCAAATAAATTATTACATTTACATAATATAACTTTCAAATAAAATTGGTTTCACGCAAAAAAAGATATAAAAAGTAAAAATAAGTCAATTAACTTAAATTAAAATGAATTGACCCTAAATTTTTCTTGTTGAGTATATGCTCTATAATTTCTTCTTGAGTTAGCCAAATATGCTCTATACTCTTTATATTTGTATATATTTATATTCCAGCACTACTCTTCATAGCATAAAACCAATGCAGACACATCAAAATCCTATGTCTTCTTAAAATAAAAAATATGTACAACTTCAATGAACAAAAAAAGTGAGGGGTAAGTACAAATAATGTGTGATATATATATAAATAAGATAAAAAAAATATGTTATTAGTATATTCAATAGTATGAATATATTCAACCTTTTATAAAAAAAAATTATCAGGACGCCCCTAAGGTTAGGTCGAATTTACACTTGTGTCTATACTGTTTCAAATACACAGTTAGCCCTAGAAAATTAACTTCGTTATCTACCGTAGATAACCGTTATGACAGAAAAGAAAAAATACCAACTTTTACCTTTCTGACTTTCATCCCTAAAAGTTTTACCCCATCAACTTTTGCATCTAACAAACGAGCCCTCATCTCCCTCCACCTTCACCCCCGCCAACCGTTCAATCTAAGAATGAAACAACCGACTGGAGCGAAGAAACAACGAATCGAACAATGAACTGGAGCGAAGAAACAACAAATCAAAGAAACAAGGAGACGACGAACTGGAGGGTTGGAGTGACCGACGAAATGATGGGACGATGAAATGATGGGGGGGGGGGGGGGGGGGCGGCAGTCGGATTCGGTGTCGAACCTAGATTCGCTCGCTGTCGAACCCAATTCACTCGCCGCCAAGCTAAGCCTTCTGTTCCTCTGCTCGACGACCGCCACCGTTGAGTTACCAGCATCGGGCGAGCTAAAAGGTTCTTCGATCAAAATTGTACCTGGGTCCTCTACTGGTCCGATCCACTTCGGATCCTTCGATTCGTTTAAGTTACGATTCATCGGCTGAAGACGAATCCTCGGGCTAAAGCCTTCTCTTAATTGGGTCCCGTCTCTCTCTCCAACGCTTCTCGGTGAAGGCCAGACCAAGATTTGCGACGAAGCTAGAGACGACGCCGATTCGGCCGAAGACCAAGAGGGAGGCGACCGGAGCAACGGCAAGCATAGATTCGCGACGAGGCCAAGCACTACGAAGAGCAACATTACTATGACAAATCGTGGGTCGGAATGACAGAATTTTTTAGGGAAGGCAACGCGTCGTCACGTTGGACCTTCCTAACGGCGGCCGATTGAACGACGCTGACATAATCTGGATCAACGACGGCTTCTCTGACTGGACCAACCGACGCAAAATTGAAAGGCTAGGGTTTATGTTTGAATCTGGTCTTTTAATCTCTTAGAATTTGTTTTTTGTTATGAATTTTGTTTTGTTTTGTTTTGTTTTTTTAAGTTAGGGGATAAAAGCTTAAAGGGCTAAGTCAAGTGTTTTTCCTTTTTCGGTCTAACGATGAATGATAGTGTTAGTTTTTTAATTGAGTAACTGTAGTTATTTGAAATAAAGGGAATTCAAGTGTAGATTTAATCTAACCTCAGGGGGGGTTTTGGTAATTTTTCTATAAAAAATTAATGTCAACATATCAATTCCCGCTTCTTGCAAAAAATTTGAGATAAAGGTTGAAATTCATAAGGCTGCTTACCAAAGGTTGCATTCTGCCCAAGGCCAAAATCTTTAAGGCCCACCTTTGAGGCCAAGGTTACTCGTTAAGGGTAACATTCTGCCCAAGGCCAAAATCCACGTAATCATTCACTAGAGATCATATGCTACCTGGGGGCTTGAAATCCATGAGGTACATCTCTGAGGCCAAAGCCACTCACCAAAGGTATCATTCTGCATGAGGCATAAAATCCAAGAGTTCTATCTTTAGGGTTAAGGCCGCTTACAAAGGTATAATTTTGATTAGGGCTTAAAATCCAAAAGGCCTAACTTCGGAGAGGTCATTCAACCTAGGGCCTCCTCCTAAGATGCTAGGTCCTTAAGAAGGTTACTTGACTTTAGACCTCCTTCAAGAGATCCTAGTTTCCATTTGGCCTGACTCAATGCTTGATGCAAAAATAAGGTCTTACTCAATACCTGTCCGGAAAATAAGGCTTTACTTGGCTGAGAGCACATAGGGGGTCTTTACCCTTGTAACAGCCTTATTGCAACCTATGAGGCCATTTTTCAAGGATTTTCTTGGTATTTGCTTGAATAAGCATTTTTTTGAAAGCTCCGAGGAGTTCATGAGAGCTTAGATTTTTCATGTTGACTTTTTAGTTGTTTGCCCAAGTCTAGCTCCCTTATGTCTCTGGTGTAGCTCATGGTTCTTTCAAGTCTAGGAATGTGTTTTAGCGCTACTCTAGGCCTTGCATAACCCTCGCATGCAAAAAACATAGAGCTTCCCTAGAAATGCTAATGACATAGATAAGCATCATGTGACCAAGGCATATGGGTCTATATTGCATGCACCAATTGAAGATTCTCCTCATGGCAAGACGTAAAAAATTTTAAAAAAAAATGTATAATGACATGCTTTTCCCCACCCACATATAACTCATCATTAAGCATTGACATTGATGATGATGTATCAAAAAATAATTAGTATGCCTAAATTAAACAAAAGGCATGCCATCACATAAAAAGGTGATTTGGATACCTGTTAGGAAATTGTCATCTTTGAGCTACTGAAACTATGTGCAGGATGTTTGGGAGTCTACTATGAGCTACTTAAACTGTGTGTCATATCCTTAAGAAAGCCTTTAATGGCTACTAAAAGTCTTTACCTGTAATTTATGTCGAGCCAATGTTTTCATGCACAGGCCCTATTAGCATTTCTACATGCATTCATGGCAATATTCAATTTTCATTCATATATTTACGTAGAAACATTTTTGGTACCTTGTGAGAAAATTGAAAATTTTCCTATAAATGAGGATTGCTCCCTAACATTAGTACAAAAGTCTTTCTTTTTCTCCTATTTTCTTTTTGTTTCACGTGGTTCCTCTTCCTATACTCTTGCCCACATAGGCACAATCACAACCTATGCCCTTCTATCATTTTTCCATTCTTTTTGGTTTGTTCAATTTCAGCAAAATGCACATTGTTCACCACAATCTTTGAATCTCTCAGAACCAACCTCGATGGATCAAAGGGCTCAGTCTCAATTTTGGAGTTAATTGCATTTATGGCCCTTAATGTCTTATTATTATACCATTTCACCCCAGATTCTCTGTACCATTTTTCATTCTAGGTTGTCCCAAATTCTCCGTACAATTTCCTTATTTAGTAAGTTTTTTACACCTAAAATACTACAATATCCTTCTTTAACTTTCTTTCTTAAAAAAGCCAAAAAAATCAATTTTTTTTTCTCTCTCTCCCCTTCTCGCATTTGAATGAAAAAAACCAGACTCAGCTTATCTCCCTCTTTGTCCATTGTCCACAATAAAGAACCAAAGCTAGCTTCTCAATTATCTTTGACGCTAATGATTTCGGGCCATGGGTGTTGATTTCCAACCATGGGTATCGATTGACTTGCTTTTCTCTCACTCACTCTCTTTACTTTTGAAATGTTGCAATCTCTGGCTACGGCTCGATTGTCTCGTACGAGGAGGTTGAGGTGATTTATTGAGGTTAAAGATTGATTTGGGTATCAATTGATTTAGGTTAAGACTAGGAATCATGTAAATGGAAGCAGTGGCAGAGTGGCATAAATTTAGGTTGAGTAAGCAGCGGTCGGAGATCTGGTTGATGGCCATGTCTGAGGAAGTCATGCAGGAGGTAGCAACAAGTAGGGATCAAAGGGAATTGGAGGATCAAGCAGCGATACTGGATATCATGGGCAGAGGAATAATTGCAACAACATGGTATGCAAGGAAGCGGCTGAGCAAGGGGATGGGGGTGGAGGTAACGGAGCGTGGCGACAAAGATGAATTTATCAGTGGTAGAGTAGCAGAAAAAAATAATGAAGGGAAGGCTAAAATTGAAAAGATATGATAAATAATAAAATTTCTTAATATGCATGTAATTTAGAAATGAAGCAGAAAATGTAGGACAGAAGGAGTACCATTTAGGGCTATATCCCCAATTTCTTACATTAAAAGTCCCCAACATTATTTTAAGTGTTCAATTTTAGACCTTTTATGGATGAAAAATATCATAGTAGTACAAGGTTAACAGCAATTAGCCATCATGGAACAATAAATCATAAATACACCCACCCACGTGTCAACTGCTATGTTGATATGGAAAATAAAGTAAAACATTAAAAAGATAGAAGATGTGAATGCTCAGAATCTAGCAATCCTTTTTGCCAATCCCTTTTACCATTTGTCGAGTCCAACCTTCACCAATCCCCTTCATTTTCTGTCACTAACTATCTTATCCTCAATAACAATCGCCTCTCCCATCTCCACTGCCCAAAACCATGAACCGTCATCCAAACCCTCGTTGTCTTTGGCACATTCTCCAGTTCTGGTTAGTACTTTGTCCTCTTTCACCTCAATTCCCTTCCCCAAATGGTCTAGCTCATCGCTAACACAGGGAGCAACCTTTTCTAGGTGTTTGTCGCACCAATAGTACTTTTCATCCCTGAAGGATCAAATCCGCATTTGTTACCTAATGCTTGTCTTCTTTTTCACTTCGCCTTTTTCTTTAATTCACACTATCAACTTGTCCCCCCAAACCGGCAAGCCTTTTCCCTATAATCATATGACCATGAGTACCAATATGCAAATGGATCTAAGACCATTGGATTATTCTTTTCCTTTTTATTTTACCTATAGAAACTGTTCATACAACCTATGCTAAAAAGACCTAACTCTTCATCTTCATGAAGTTCTTTGATTAGTCTGAGGCATTCATTGGAACATGTATATCAAATTGTACATCAAGGATTAATAGTCTTTCTACACCTAAATCCCTCAAGATGAGCAAACCCATTAACAAACAAACCATTCTAAATGAATTTTCGATGCTTTGGCCTAGCCAATGCAACATTACATAAAAGTTACAAATCAAATAAAATGATAGAATCGAAACTCACCGAAGAGCTCAAAATGATTAGAACAATTTAGCTGCCATTTAGGTCAATAAAAAAGTCCTGATTGGCTATCTATCCGGCACATAAGTTTCTAAAAAGCTTTGAGAACAAAAGCAAGAGTTCAGTAGCTGAAAGGTTGAAGATAGATTGAATGAGGTAAAGGAGTAAATGAAGGAGGTTCACAAAATTGAGGAGGGCATGACCTTCAAAAGTTTTGGTGGCTTTTGTAAGATTTTCAATTGCTTGGCTATAGGACACCCGAAGTTATGGTGGCTAATAAAGGCGTTGGCTGGGGAGCCAAATGATAAGATTGGTAGAGCGAGGTATAGGAGAAAGAGTGGAGGTGTTGGGAAGGTTAAAATCAAGTAAGGTAGAGGAAAAAAAAGTTGAAAGGAGATAGAGGCGAACGTGCCACCATGGCCAATCGCCCATGTTGGCGTGCCATATGGAGTTTTCAATTTGTACTAACATTTTTTGTCTATAAAAGGTCCAAAACAAAATACTTAAATTAGTTTGAGGATTTTTTTATACAAGAAATTGAGTTAGAGTCCACAATAGTAAAATAATGAAAGATTATGGGCCAAGGATACAATTAACGCCTCGATTTAAGTTTACAATCCTTGATGAGAAACAACATGGTCCTCATTCTTCTAGTTCCCCCTCCTTTTGATTGAAGGTGGAGAAGATGTACCAAGTGGTGTAGAGTAAAGCCTATGACATTCTTGTGGGCAACAGAGAGGGGGTTCCACTCCTCAACAATATGCTACACAGTAGGGATGGCCATAAGTGCCAATTTCTTCACAAATTAGACCACCTCATTTTAAGATCTCTCAGCCAAAGCAGAACATAATTACGGTCATTCTCCTTTAAGGTCGAGACTATCTAGAAGCGCAATAGAAACCTCATGCCATGGGGCAAATGGAAGTGTTGACTTCTAGGGGTAAGGCTGGCTAGAAGCAAACGACTTGAGAAAAATGGCAGCAGTGAGATACGATTAAGGACAAGGTGGGCGGAGGGTTTGGCTCATGTTGTAAGCTTTATTGGTGCACTAGAACAGCCCTTCCCTATTCTATCTCAATCACATGGTCCCAATACTGCTCAAATCGATCAACGAGGAGCATACAGGTCATCCCTGCAGACAAACCATCATAAAGCTTTTTGATTTTACCTCCTACTACGGTTTTTCATCCTAAAAAATATTGTAACTCTTAACAGCTGAGCAAAAAGAGACAAGACATGCATCGATTTCAAAGCACAGCAATAACGCCTATGATTCAATCCCCTTACTGCGGCAAGGGTTATTCAGGAAATAATTCAATCATGATTATGCCATCGGCGTTCTGCCCATCACTGTTAGTTATTAGTCTTGGTACCATTAATGATGAGCAGTATTGATGCCGCTGTGATGGGTGACTGAAGAGCCTCATGTTCAGGGTTTTAAATATCGTACCGTACCAACTGGGATGGCCAATACATCTCGGTACTACCACCTTAATCAATATCAAACCAATTGATCTCATTTCATTCTAGCCGGTCTGACTTGTACATCTCGGTGCTGCCACCTTAATTGGTACTGAACCAACAGATCTCATTTCATCCTCTATACCAAAGTGTACCAATTGGTATATTCATCTCGGTTGACTAAGTATCTCAAGCAGTACCTATACCGAAATTTGCATAAAAGGCTTCCAAGAATAAGGTTGTTGTGCGTTGAACTCTCTACCACATATTGAGAGGAAAAAGTTGCAACCATCATGCCACTTGTTTCTTTTTGTTAAAACATAGATGACTAATATTTTTGTTACTTCTTTTGTATTTTGCAGTTTTCCCTCACTTTCAACCCAATGGCCAAGCGGCCCAAGCCTCCCATCCAACTTTCAATTTATACTTCTACCAAAATTTCACTAATTTTTAACCGGTTAAAGATTATTGCTTTTTTTAGGGAATAAATTATAAATAATTAAAATTTATTTTTCACATATGTTTAACTATTTCATTCCTCTTATTTTTCTATATTTGTTTTGTAATTCACTATAATGCCTTTTTTCCTAGGGAACTCTACAAAGTTTTTTTTTACTTGTTAAACTAATGGATAGAAATGTTAAAATTAAGAGTTGATTGCTTCTACTTTTTAATTTTCTCTGTATATGTCAATAATCATATATGACTTGGACTTTAAAGTTGAATATTGAAAATTTCAATATGTTGATATGTTCCATTTATAATTTGATATATATGTGGTCACACACACACACACACACAGTAAATTTAAAAAAATACGATATGGTACTAGTACTATACTGTACTATTGAAAAAAGGGTATATTATTCGGTATGAGATTTAAAACCTTACTCTCATTCCTATAGATGATGCTAAGTTGATATCTGAAGTACTCTCGAGGTCTAGTGAGAAACAGACATGTATAAAAAGACAACAAGTTCCAGTCATCTACATCCAATAACAGGGGGTAGTATCTCAAGGAGGCCATTCCAACGCTCAAGTTAGTAAAGACGATGATGTACAACATAGGCAAATGTAAGAGATACTTCATATGCACACACACACACACACATTTATAAATAGATGAACAGTGGGTTTAATGGGCATATACTACAGTTTTTAGCCTTCATAGGCTATAAGTGGGTCTCCATTGTCAATTGGGCATATAGCCCATTAACCTAGTACATTCAAGTCTAATTTGCATCATGGTTATCACAAATATTTCAGCTAGGAAGTAACATATGTCTCTGGTACCACTTCACCAAGGCCAAGTGGATTTATCATGGGGTTAAAGAATTCCATCTCATCATAGAAATATCTTATCAAGCTTATTGATGATTACAATTTAGTTGCCTCTAATAATAATTTGCTTAAAATCCATGGCAGCTTGTAGTTTTTTATGGTATTGCTCCTCCAATGAGTATTTGTCAAAAAAAAAAAAAACAAATCTTTATGAAATCAAACTTTTTTCGTTGCCCTTGTATAAACACACAAATAAGCTTTAAACATATGTGATTTTCACTAATTATGTATTATGGTCTTTTAAATATGCTAATGAAAAAAATAAGGGGTACGTCAAACCTACGCCCTACTCCTTATGTCCATATATATTTAGATTCCAATACTACCTTTCAGAGTATAAAATAAGTATGAATACATCAAATCTCATATTTCCCCTAAACTGAAGATAAATTAGATATCAGATATGTATAAAATCAATATATAAAGAAAGTTAGAGATACATACAAACAATGTGTAACATATATATAAATGACATCATAGATATATTACAAGTTCACAATCCTATAAAAAATATATATATGAACTTGACACATCTTGCTTTCCACCAAAATTTAAGATATGTACAAAAAAAATAACAAATATATACGAAACCCTATGTATAAAGCAACTAATAAATATGTACAAAACATGTGCTTCATACGTACAAGTAATATTAGAGATATGTTGTAGATAAATATCCTATTATATGAATGAGATTTATATTTTTATAAATAAAATGAAAATTAGATAAAAATTTATTTAATAGTAACACAGTAGTGATATGTATAAATTAGATGTTAGACATGTATAAGTCTATTATACAATTATGTGAGATATGTGTACAAATAAACTTTTGTATATAAACATGTATAGTATATAAACATGTATAGAAACATATAAGCTTATGCTTAAAAGTGCATAAAATTTTATATATAAAAAAATAATATATGTGACATAATTTGACAAATGAGTTTACTCATATGTAAATATTAAACGAAAAGGGCAATTGAAAAGACGGATGTAGGCAAGTTAATTGACCAATACTTGATCTTTTCTTAGCAAGAACAATTGCACATGCCGTTCATGGCCAACAAGAAGATCGCCAGCTTCTCTACTCACTTTTGGTGATTTCCCACGATGGACACCTTATAAAAATGCCCAACATCGTCGACCGCCCTTCTAATCCTCCTCTGGTTACCACTCGGAATCCTGGTAGCGTTGATCCGAATCGTGAAAATGGGTCAGATCGGCCATGATGGTTTCACCTTCGATTCTCTGTCCAGAAAAGGCAGTTAGGCGATCAGATGACTAGACTTTGCTTGCGGTAGGTTGGGCAGCCTGTAGGCTGGAGGACGACGGGACGGTGACATCGGATGGCGGTGAATCCTGGCGAGGTTGCAACGCACTCCATTTTCGTTCTTTGATTAAGCTTCGTTGTCTCTTTGGCATCGTCGTTAATTAGTTGAAGAATGGGTCGCTCAGAGGAAGCTAGCATAATATTAAACGAGGAGGATGAATGATGGGAGATGGCCGGCTGTGCTTGAATGGCGAGTGAGAATAGAGAGTGAAAATAGGGGTGAAAATGGCCGAGCTCTTTTACTGTTTGATACTACCCGAGCATAAGTTTAAATTGCTCGAACCCAATTTTTTAGGATCGAGTTCAGCCTAAAAGATCATAAAGCTCAAATAACATATATAATTCTTTAGTATCATAACTACAATTTAAATGAAAGATATGTACTAAATGTGTAATTTTTTAGAAGGAAAACTGTTAGAAACAATCCCAAACTTTTTAAACCTTTACAGATCTACCCTAAGTTTGTAACCATCACAAAGGAGCCATCATCTTCCTTGATACGTTGGGAGCCAAACCTGGGATCAAACACCAACACCTCATTTAGGTTAGTTAATCATCACCTAATCTCAAGCCCATCTCCATCTTCATCGTTCAAATCATCGTCATTCGAATCATTGCCTTTGTTGTTTGAATCTTCATCGTTCAAATCTTCTTGAGCCTAGTCTCTGTCATCATCGTTTACATCATAGTTGTTTGAATCATTGTCATCGTTCGAATCTGAAATTCCCAAATCAAACTAAGCGATCAAACTAAGCGATAGCAAGTAATTACTATAATGGAATCAACAGATGAAAGATGAGCAAGAGGCATCGAATGTGGCTGCCATTGGACCTTGGGATGCTGGGTAAGCAAGCTGGAGGTATCGCCACATCTGCCTCCAGTAAACAAGGTTGGAGGCGTTTGGTTTAGAAGGCGTTAGACTTAGCGGACAAAAGGGGTAAGGGTTAAGACATGGGCTGATGGGACAATGAACAAAAGACAGCGAGTCCATGGGGCCGAACATGTTCAGGCTTGAGCTTAGCCCTAAAAGAGTTTGAACCCATTTTCTGGCTCGAGTTCAAATAAACTCGACTCAAAATGTCTCAATTTGAGCTTGAGCTACTAGAAAAAAAGTCTGCCCCCTTTTCACTCCTAAATAGAAATGTGAGGAAGTAATGAGGATTAGTTACTTTAATGGGGGCATGATAGTAATTTTAGGGGTAGGGCGTTTATGATGTTGGGCGTATTTTTGAAGGACTGAAAAATGAGAGTCAAGAACAAAATTGTTGTATGATCTTTAGGTAATTCAGTATAACTCACTAGCATTTTAACATATAAAAATTGTTACACAGTTTCTTAACTGCAGTGTTTATTTTATTTTGGTTATTGTTTGCTTAATTGTAATAATAGTGTTCTTTTACCCTTTTTTGTTTTGTTCCTGTGGATTTTCTTTTTAGATGCTCGTGGCGTGGGGCCAATAAAGCTGGTAGATAAATTAAATAAACAAAACGATAAAACGAAAAAAAATGGTGGGCTCATTTCTTCTTTGCAAAATGAAATTAGCCCGAAAAGGCAACGGCCTTGGGTTCCAACCCAAATCCCGGCCTCTTCCTTAGCCCGCTCCGGCCACCGCCGCTTTGGTCGTACGCTCTCCTTCTCCGCTGTAACGTCACCGTCGCATGTGAGTCTCTGTTCTTCTAAATTTTTGGGCATTTTCTTTTTCTTCCAGTCGGGGTGGTCCCCTAACACTTTCGAGATTACGTGAAGAAAGGTTTACTTGTTTGAGTGTCTCGAGATTTGGAAGTTTTAGAGCGATCTGGTTCTGACGCAGGTGATATCTCAGTAGTTAGTTCACGCGGGACACCGTCGTGATTGGCTCAGCTGTGGAGAGAGCGTCAATTTATTTGACCTAATTATCAGGATCTTTTTGGATTCTTTTGGGGCTTCATCCGGTTGAAGACTCTGCATTTTTATGTCTCTCCTTCCGTATGTTTTTCTATTATCTGTTGCTGGGAACTACGTTTGAAGATTGTGAAGAACAAGGATGGATATGCAGAAGAGTGGGAGTTTGTCGAGGAGTAGCAATCCGGTGGCTTCGCCGGCTGCAGGAGTGATATCTCCTCAGCTTCAGTCTCAGCAGTCACTGAGGCGGTTGGGGCTGTGTTCGCAGGTAGCAACTCAGTCATCTCCCACTGTGTTCCCCGAGAAGCGCCCCAAGAAGGTAAAGGGTTCCTCCAGACGGGGCGAGGGCGCTCTTGCCGATGACCAGCCCGAAAAATTCAGTAGGGACGAGCACCGGATAGATATTGGAGGAGGGGATGAGAGGTCTGATTTGCTTGGTTATGCTGTATACTCTGGTAAGCTTATTTTGGACAAGAGAAACACGGCTGGAGATTCTAATCTCTCCATTGATGCAGAAAAGCAATCTTCAGCTGATGGTTCCAGCCAGGGAGCTGTTGATGCTAAATTGACCAGCAAGGCTTTAGTCTGGGGTTCTCACATGCTTTCCCTTGAGGATGTCATATCGGTAGATCCCAATACATTATATTTGTGGTAACCCCTCGACTTTCCATGATTCAATATGTTACTGTTGATTTTTTTGTTGCAGGTAACCTATAATGTTGGCCTGAGACATTTCACTGTGCACTCCTATCCTTTTAAAAAGGGTTCATGTGGCCTATCCTGCTTTATGAAACGTAGGAGAAGCCGGAAGGATTATCGCTTCCTAGCTTCTACTGTGGAGGAGGCAGTACAGTGGGTTGGTGGATTTGCAGATCAGCAGTGCTTCATCAATTGTTTGCCTCACCCATTAGTTTCTTCCAAGAAGCAAGCTTCATCTGAATTAGTGTTTCCAATGGATACTCCTCCTGAACTGTTGTTCAAGTGCAAGAACCCGAAAAAGATGCTTGTTATATTGAATCCAAGGTCAGGCCGTGGTCGTTCCATTAAGGTTTTCCGGAGTGTTGAACCCATATTTAAGGTATGAGAGAGACTTCGCTCTTTTATGGGTTCAGTTGCTTCATGTTCTGCCATGTTTGGATTTTAGCTCATGCAATAACGGATATATATTCTTTTTCGCCCATGTGAAACCAGAACTCCTCTTCTTTTTCCTTCTTCACTCTCTCTAATATCTAGTATTGGCAAGGGATGGCTACATTATTCTTGCATTACTATTCACTTTCTATATGCACACTTTGACAGCATGCAGGATTCAAATTGGAGGTAGTGCAAACAACATCTGCAGGTCATGCTAGAAAATTGGCTTCCACAGTTGATATTAGCACATGCCCTGATGGTAGTACAACTTTTAGGTTCATTTATTTTATATGCAATTACTTGTTTACTGACATAATAACCTCCAACTCCATAAAAGTTGATAATAACTTGCAGTAATAAAATTTCTGTACATCTATGTTCCTTTACAGGAATAATATGTGTTGGAGGCGATGGGATTATCAATGAGGTTAGCCTTTTGCGTATGGTTAATTGTTGATTTGTTTCATCCATCTTATATATAAGGTTTTCTTTATTCTCTTTATTTCACAATAAATCGACTAGCATTTGCTAGATTGGGTTTTTATGTCGATGGGCTGGGCTTCATATCTTGGAGCTTGTTGACATTTGAATGGCCCTGTGTTTCCCCACCTCTTATTTCTGTGAATCAGTGCACTGCTGGCCTCTTATCAGGCCGGAACTTTCAAGTTCATATTAATCTGGATAATAACTTCTTGTTGAAACTTGTTTGATATGAATCTTTCTTTCCATAGCCTTGGTCTTTGTATTTTTTTTTTTATTAAAAAAAACTCATAATTTTGGACTGCTGCAAATCTAATTGTCTGGTTAAAAAGCTCTGTGGGCGATAATGGTGCTAGATAGCATACAAATATAACAGATCTTGCTCTTGCTTGGTTTGTGTGACACTAGTGTCGCATATTTATTTCTTTACCAAATATCTCCTGATAAAATTTTCAATGCCATCTATACGAGAAATTTTGCAGCGAGATTGTGGATTAATTTTTTCCATGAAGGGGCAAGGTTATTTCATTGATCAGAGTGGTTGATTCAATTTCCAAAATCTTGTTAATATGTCTGTTGGGACAATGGATTCTATTAGTTAGCATATCTTGTTAGGTTTGCGTTTTCTCTATATGTTCTTGATTCATATTTGTTGCGTTCAGGTTCTAAATGGTCTACTTAGAAGAGACAATCAAAAAGAAGGAATTTCCATTCCAATTGGAATTATACCTGCTGGTTCTGATAATTCTTTGGTTTGGACTGTCCTGGGAGTAAGAGATCCGATTTCTGCTGCATTAGCTATTGTTAAGGTAGCATTTTGTATTGAAGTGATTTCAAATTTTATTTCCAATTGTAATTTTGGGATGATTTCTCTCACTCACTAGAATATAGCAGCCTGATGCACAGCTAAAATGTTTGGTTTGTTTAAATCAAGCTTATAGTTTATGTGTCTCATGTATCAGTTCATGTTTGTTTGTTAATCAAGCTTGTAGTTTGTGTGCCCTATGGTGATATTCTCATGTATATATTAGTGTTTGTTTTTTGTGTGGCCTCGTTTGTCTTCTAATTAATCAGTACTTCTGCTTCTCAGTATGCAATCTATTGCTCATAGTTTCTGCAATTGTTGAGTTCAGGGTGGTCTTACTGCTACTGATGTCTTTGCTGTTGAGTGGATTCGGACTGGTGTTATTCACTTTGGAACAACAGGCTCCTACTTTGGTTTTGTTAGTGATGGTAAGGATTGGTGGCAATTGTTAATTTGTTATTTAGGAACAGTACTCCCTGCTTGTGGCAAGGTACTCCTGAAAGTTCTTTACATGCTCACTAGCATGTATAGTTTAGTTCTGCATGCGTAAGATTGCTTATGTACTTGCATTCAGGCAAATGGGCGCATTTTTTCTTCTAGACGTACGCTCTACCACACCCCCAAACACTCACCTTTCCTGGCAGTCGTTTCCATCTATGATCATAATTTTCTTTGGTTCCTCTTCATGCTGCAGTCTTGGAACTTTCTGAAAAATACCAAAAACGCTTTGGTCCTTTGCGTTATTTTGTTGCTGGGTTCCTCAAGTTTATGTGTTTGCCAAAGTATAGCTATGAAGTTGAGTATCTTCCAGCTGCAAAGGAGGACCGAGAAATAGTGGACATGTGCATGTCGGATATACACATGGATGTAATGAGAAGATCAACTACAGATGGTATTCCTAGGGCCTCGAGTCTATCTAGTATCGACTCAATAATGACTCCCAGTCGGATGTCTGGCGGTGACTTGGATACAACCTGTAGTAGCACCCATGCCAGCACAGAACCGTCTGACTATGTGCGTGGCCTAGACCCCAAATCGAAGCGTTTGTCATCTGGGAGAGGCAATGTTCTGGCAGAGCCTGAAGTGATCCATCCTCCATTACCACTGTCAACAACTCCTAATTGGTGCAGGACCAGGTCAAAGTCGAGGACAGACAAAGGATGGATTGGTCCAGCAGCTGCAAATGATCCTTTGAGATGTTCTTGGGGAAATGCAGGGGCATGTGATAGGGAAGACATATCTTCAACAGTATCTGATCCTGGTCCAATATGGGATGCAGAGCCAAAGTGGGACGCTGAGGCTAACTGGGATGGAGAAAATCCAATTGAGTTGCCAGGGCCAGTTGATGATGTTGATTTGGATATTAAGAAGGAAGCTGCTCCCAGGCATGAAGATAAATGGATAACAAGTAAGGGTCAGTTTCTTGGCATAATTGTGTGCAATCATGCATGCAGAACAGTACAGAGTTCTCAGGTAGTGGCACCAAGAGCTGAGCATGACGATGGCACTTTGGATTTGATTTTAGTTCATGGAAGTGGGCGACTGCGACTATTGAGATTCTTCTTGCGTTTACAGATGGGCAAACATCTTCCACTGCCGTATGTGGAATATGTTAAGGTATGATACATGCCTCTGATCTTCCCTGTCTGCCCAAGTCCTAAATCAAAAGGTCCATGTAAATATTGTAAACCAATTTTGAATTACAGGTGAAATCGGTAAAGATCAAGGCAGGAAAGCACTCGCATAATGGCTGTGGCATTGATGGTGAGCTCTTCCCGCTGAATGGGCAGGTAATCTCTTCTTTGCTTCCAGAACAGTGCAGACTGATTGGACGCTTTCCCGGCCATTACATTTGATGATGGTGGTGGCATGTGCTTTAGGATTTTGTGAGTTCATCGCTGCTTTCCTAAATGCCTAAGGTTGTATGATACACAGAGCACTCGTTATACAAATCTTAAAAATGACTTGTCATGTAATTTTTTGCTGCTCGCCTGCCTTTGTATCAATATCAACACATGTCTGATCTGAAGTAACTGTAAAGTTTTCTCTGTCGCTTCGGGACCGTGGCTTGCTTGTTTAACTGCGTCCACTGGTCCTCCCATATGACGTCTTCCTCTTCTTTGGTTCTGTTGCGGTGGAGGGATCTTTGACAAGCGTAGGAGTTGGTATTTGATATGCAATCTTCTTCTATTCCGTGATGAATATTAAACTAGTTTTGTTAGTTTTATCCTCCACAATGGTAGATAAAGAGACTGGTGAGTGGTGACTATGGATCGACTTTATATGCATAATATAGAAACTGGACATGATATCTTGTGTATTTATTTGAACAATTTAAAATTTATATCTTCATGGTTATCTTATATATATTTAAACAATTGCATACAGAAAAAAAAACGCATATATGATTTTTCTTTTTTTTTCATAAGACTATGGGCATATCACATTTATTATTTAAGGTCATGGATAATATCATACAGTAGTATATAACTAGTAGCATTTTTTCTCAGTGTATTAATTTCTTATTTTTTAGGTTAAGTAAGCAAAAAGTTACTTCTTGTTTCGCATTAATTGACCCTTTTATATTTTTTGATTAAAATTTAATTTGAATATATTCATATTAATATATATTGAAAAAAATTCTTAAAATTTATATTTAGAAATTATAATCTTTAAAGTTTAATTTTCATATATGCCAGTTCTAAGAAATTCTTATTTGAATGTTTGTAAGGTTTAGATTATGGCATTTGTTTTTCACTTGCAATTGCAACTAAAATTTATCTCTATGCCCAAATCTACTTTAGAAAAATTATTGATTTGCAACATTTTCATATTCAAGAATAAAGTGCGAAGCCCCGCCACGGAAAATAGAGATACGAAGACAAGCTAATGAGGTATAGGTAAAAAAAAAAAAAACTGTGTGTTGTACATGGTAATTTTTTATTTATTTTGAAGGTCTGTTTCTTTTTCATTTTTTTCACATCTTTTAAACATGTCATTTTTTGTTACGTAAAACCTATAAATATGTTATAGTCATGTTGCTACGATAAAATGTATTTTTCTGGCCCATATCTTTTACTAATGAATATCAAAATTTTATAATTTTAATACCAAAAGTATTCATCTTAATGTTTTTCAGAACAAAATTTTCATTATTCCTTCACCTTCTTTGCTCACCTCCCACAAACTAACATAATCTAAAATTGATTTTTATAGCATATTTTTGCATATTAACTTCATACAAAAATGAAAAGCTCTTTAGAATCCCAAAACTGTGCATATAAGGTAATTAATAAGAAAATATTAATTTTAACAACAAGATCACAATCTTTAATATTTATTATAAAACCTTTATACTACTACTCTATTATAATTATTTAATAGGAAATATTTTTTACGTAATGGGAAGAATTTGTTCATGAAGAAACAATTTATTAAAAAAAATAAAAAATCACATCAATTAATTGTTTCCAAAGTAAAAACAAACTGACATCTAGCATTTGATTCACTTTAGAAAAATATAGAATAGTTTAGCACTCAGAAAAATATAGCATTTTACTATTCTCAATTATAAAAAGTATTAATTTTTAATTTAATTATCAAGACCTGAATTTGAAATAAAAGATTTCGGATCATAGTGACATGATTTTAAGAATGAGGACCAAATCAAAGGCAAAGGATGATAGCTAGTTAGCTACATTTTACTCAGAAGTATGCTATTATTGAGTAAAATGCATAGAAAGCTCTCAACTAGTCAACTCGATCAAGTTCATCCCTGTACTTTGACAAAGTTCATTTAAACCATTGAACTTTACAATCCTGTATGATTAGGGAAAATTACAAAAATCCCCTAGTAGTTTGGTTTAACCTACATTTTATCTTCTCTATTTTTAAAAACTTACGCTTTACTCTCTAATTCCTTTATAATATTTGACAACAACTTCTAAAATCCTAATTTAAATTGTCTGATAATCATGTTCCAGTAATTTCAAGATTTTTAATATTTTTTTACAGTTAACTAACCTTTAAAATATATTGATATGCATTTACAGAAAGAAAAATGCATTTATAGAAATGAAAAACTAATAACTTAAAATGTCTATTAATTATAAAAAAATATTAAAGAGATTGAAATTAATATAATGTTTGAATTACAATCTCAGAAGTTATCATTAGAGAATGAAAAAAAATAAAGACAGAGGGTAAAATATAAGTTTTTTTAAAATAAAGAGGCAAATTGTAGGTTAGGGCAAACCTCAGTGAAGTAGTTGTAAGTTTCTCATTCTATGACGAACAAATTAATTCAACTATTAAAAGGAAAAAAAACATCGACAATCCAAATTAATTTGGGAATTTTCTCAATTAATGTTTCATCACTGATCATGTTTATTTGCCCAAAATACTTGACAATGAAATTGGAGCTTTCCTATGTTAATTTCATATTATAACTTTCCTTCATTGCCCTAATTATTTTTTATGTAAATTTTTTAAACAAACTTAATATTAAATAAAAAGGAGACCATTATATTAACGGGTAATAATTAATATAAGCTCACACGATAAATAGAAGATGGTTGGGCTTAAAATATATACAATCAAAACAATTAAATGTCAGGTTTTTTAGGTCAAGTCATTTTATTTAGTGAATAGATAACTTTTTTAGCTCTATTTGTTACAATAATGTTTCTATAGTAGATTAAGTTTACTATAAATTTCATTAGCTTAAAACTTAATTATCAATATACAATGCCTAGCTAGGTATTTAAATTTTGTTATTATTATTATTAAATTTTTTAAATATAAATTGTCCAACAACTAAGATTTACCTAATATAGAATTTACTACTAAAAAACATGTATTTTCCAACGGCATAGTTATTAAAAATTTTTAATGCGAAGAGTAGTTGGAAAGAAAGAGGATGAATTTCCAACAGTCAGGCTGTTGGAAATTTTGAAAACCATACTTTATGACAGCCTGTCCGTTAAAAATTTTCAACGTGTTGAACTGTTAGAAATCTAGCAATTAGAAGCTTTAGAATTTCAATTTTCAACGCAAAAGCTGTTGGAAAAGTGTGCTAGTAAACTAATAAATTTTATAATTGCAAAAAGTAAAGTAGTATTTTAAAAATATTTTATAATAAATAATAATAACAATAATATACATATTTATGAACATATTTATAATGTATAAATATATCATAATGTGTGTGTGTGTGTGTGTTTGTGTGTGTATTTATCATAATGTATCATAACATTGCTGTAACACAAAGGCCGTTGGAAAAAGGGTGCTATTCATACAATAAATTTTTAAAATTTTATATTGTAAAGTAATATTTTTAAAACATTTTTTACATATAATAATAATAATAATAATAATAATAATAATAATAATAATAATAATAATAATAATAATAATAATAATATGATGTATAATATCCATATACTATATAATTATATGTATCATATAGATTAACATATATATCACATATATTAATATATCATATATTATAATGTATGTAACACACACACACACACACACATATTATAATACAACCCAGCCCATATATATACATCATGACTTAACCCTCCCTTCTCAAACCCTATAATCTGGAGCTGCCCTTCATCTCTCTTATCCCCCTACGTCTTCACCGTTTCTCAGCCCTCTCGGTTGTCGTCGCTATTGCTTCATCTCTCCGTCTCACCATCCACTCCATCTCTTTATCTTACTATCCCTCATCCTTTTTCCGTCTCTCATCTCCATCGCCTTACCATCCCTTATCCTCTCTCCATCGCTGTCGTTGTCCCTTGTCTTCTTCGTTGCCTTGCCGTCCTTTCCTATCCTCTCTCGATCCTAGTTGTTTGCCTTGGCTTCTTGTCTGCTTTGCTCAAACATGAGCAAATGAGTATACATAAATTTAACATGGTTTAGCTTTTAACTAGTCTATATCATAGATAAAAGAAATTCACTTGAACAAAATATAAAAGTTATAGTAGAAATATACCCTTATTGCTTATACTTCCCCGTGGATCATTTGCACACTACTGATAACTCCAATATCTTACCATCATATGATTTTAAAATATAAAAATCACAAAATGCTTATCGTCATACTTCTTTCCAATTTCAAACCACTTTTCATTTTGAAAAATCCTCACGTATTGTTGCTATAAGATGCCTTTTTATAGGCTCCACATAAACCCCAAACAAATAGAAAACTAAACCTAAACAATTTCTACTAGGAAATATAGTCATACTCCAATTAATGCATAAAACCTTGCTCCCTAAGTATTTAACTAATACTCTTCAAATTTGAGCCAAAATATCCAACAATGTTTGTAAAAATTAAAAACTAAAAAATTATAAAATAAAGTAACATAGGAAAATTTACCCTAGATTATGTCTTTATTTTGAGATAAAAGTCAAATTTTAGAGGTAAATATGCTAATTTATGAGAGGTAAGATCATATGAAATTAATTAAACTCAAAACCTCCCTAAGACTTTGTGGATACAATCGAGTTTGGGTGCTTGGGTTAAGGGAAGGTAGGGGCAGTAAAATAATTTTTGTCATCCCTATTAATGGGGCCATCTTTATACTTAGTTTAAATTTTTATTTATCTTATGCCAAAGCCTACCATTTAAATACCTCAATGTAAGTATGTTTTAAAAAAAAAAAAACTCATAAGTATTTACAGGTAAAGATATTTAGGAGTTGTTGTAAAATACGGGGTTAAATTGTTTGGTTTTTGAAACCTAGAGTGTATACGAGACAAAATTGGTAGTTTAGGGAGTGACAACTGAGGTCAATGTCATTGGCATACGTTGTTGCGAGACTGGGACTATGTTCCTGAAAGTAATACTTGAAATACTCATATTTATTTTTTTTTTAATTTTTCCATACAAGTTGTAGTAAGCTTGTACTATACAATAAATCTACTTTTTTAATATATTATTTTAATCCATCAGTCCAAAAATTTATAAATAGTGCATAAAGACAAAATTTGGTATCAATTAATGCTAACATGCAAATCATACTGAAATTTTTTTATAGTACCTTTCAAAATTATCTTATTTTAGACATTTTGTTATTCTTTATCCATTATATTAAATAAAACATCAAGGTTGAAAGTGACACTAAAAACAATAGTTACGACACTTTTTCTTTTTTGGGTTAAACCTGATCGTTTCTCTTGGGTCAAAACATGTCCAGATTAAAAAAGAGCAAAATCATGCAATAAGTACTTTTTGTATATGATGATACATTTTGGTCCTTAAACTTTGAAAATCATTTTTTTTGTAACTCTATCTTAATAGTCCAAATTAAAAAATGGTAAATTTACGCAATAGCTTTTTGGATATGATGATATCTTTTGATCCTCAAAATTTGAAATTATGTTTCTTTGTCACTCTATCATAATAAACATAAAAGATATTCTCAACATTGGTTTTTACATTTTATGCCCCAAACTTGCATTAATTATAAAGAACCTATTTTGTGCCTATATTCCAAAATAAATTAGTTATCAATAACTGTGAACTGTTTCAAGTTTCCAAAACCTTTAAATTCATCATGATTTAATTTTGAAGTCATAACTACTTTAACATTTTTTCAATATAAATGTAATTGTTATGAAAAATTTGTGTCTTTGTTGGTCGATTCGTAACGAAGTGCGAACCTATTACTAGTTCATGCTCTATTTCTACTACAAGCTATGAAAAATAAAAATAATAAGCATTATTATTGTACTATTTTGAATATGATTTTCTCATGAATTTAACTAGCAACATGTGATTATTAACTTGTATAATCATAAATTTTTATTTAAATTATTACATATAATATCAAGACATATATTACTATTGCTTTATTTTACTTGTAAAGTGTTATCTTCGATGAATAAAATTTTTACTTATTATTTTATTTCAAATATTATTACATTAGTTATTATTTCTAAATTTTTGATGCCATAGCTTAAATTATTTTTTTATAATTAGATTTCAAATTATTTTTGTTATAACCATATACCTCATATTTTAAATTTAACTATATATTTTGTACAAGTTACTCCCAACTGAACATATTATTATTAAAGCTACTTTTCAGTTAAAAAGAAAATGGCGTTGAGTAATGTTTGGATTCAGAGGCTGTTTCCAGGTGTTGTAGCCATAGTTGATTACTAGATTTAGCCTCTGTTTGGATATGATCATTAAGAGAAGAGGAAGGAAGGGTAGGGAAGGACAAGGTGTCATGACCTTACCCCTATTTAGATAGAGTTAGTAAATGGAAGGAAGGGAAATTCACCCCCTATTTGGATACATTCATTAAAGGAAGGGGAGGGAAAGAATGTAATTATTATTATTATTTTACCCTTAATTTAGCTTGTAAATTCATTTTATTCTTTTTTCTCAATACTGTGATAAATTGCTTGTACTGACAAAATTTTCATATATAGATCCAATAAAGTTGGTTGATTTGAGGAATATATTTACCCAATGAAAAGAAAAAGTAAAACATTTTTGTGAAGCAAAATTGTTGAACTAAAAAAATAAGTGAAAGTTTGTAAAATACGAGAACTTTTCATAATTATTCTCCAAAGTAAAATATAAGTGCAAACTTATTGAAAAATATCAAATTTTATAAAAAAGAAACTTGCATCCAGTATGGGAATTTTCATAATTATTCTCCTAAGTACAATATAAGTGCAAACTTATTGAAAAACATAAAATTTTATAAGAAAGAAACTTGCATCCAATTCCTTAGTATTGGCCATTGGTAACAAATGAACGAAGAGAACTTTTTTTTTTTTAAAGTTGATATCATGACAACAAGTAGCATTAATATATAAGGGAAGCAAACTCACACTTTTTGAAATACTCCCTCTGTAAAAAAAAAAAAAAATGAAACGTATTTCTTTTTTGGCTATTCAAAAAAGAATAAAACATTTCCCTTTTTAGAAAGTTTTCAACTCCCACTACACAAAACCCAATAAAGAATTTTTTTTAATTTTTATTTAAACTCTCACTGTACAAAACCAAAAAAAAAAAATCTTTTCTTTTCCTAATCATTATTTAAACTCTCACTACGCAAATATCTTAATCTCTGTGTCTAGAGAAATGCTTCAATTATATTGAGACGGAGGAAGTAATATAATTACAACAATAAGCATTAGTTTATAATTCAAGGAATTATAGTAGGAAAAGTAAACTTTGGAAAAAAAATATATAATAATGAGTGGTAATATTAGTTCCACATCAGACCATTTGTATCATATTCAATGTAGGTTGCATTTTTATTCCCCGGCCAATTGGTGGCATGATTTCTTACCATCATGTCATCTATCTCACTTCCTAGCTTGCCTAGCTGCTTCCTAACGCCAGCTTTTCCAGCTGTGACGCCTTTTGTCTCAATCTCTACTTCTAATTTCACCACCCCCTCCAACCACTCCAGTTTCACCATATAGTCTTGCCGCCACCTTGTTGACCCTTCGTTGCCAAACTTCATCGTTGAACATGCTCCTGTTACCCATAGTTTCCAGAATCGAAATGAACAAAGCCATCAAAAGGAAAAAAATAGAAAAATGAACGTAATGAACAGAGCGATGATTAGAAGAAATAGAGAAACGGAATGCACAGAGCAACGAAACAGAGCCAAAAAGAACAGAGAAATGGAAAGAGGGAATCAGCAGTGAATCAGATGAAAAAATAGAAGCAATATCTACAGCCTAGACCTGGAAACAAGATATGGACTAGAGAATGGTGTACGCCATTGCCATCTTCGCCGTTAAGACCGCAGTTTCTCATTATTGATGAACGAGATTGCTCTTGAATGCATGATTCGGCTAGCTGTGATGCCTCAGTTTTATAACAATGTAATGAGGGCTATTTTGAAAACAAAAAATACTTGAAAGATTTGATCTCCTCTTCTCCTCTGATTCCCCCCGATTTGGAGGGATTGCCCATTACATTAATAAAGGGGATAAGGCGGAAGAGTCTGATCCCCTATCAACCTCTCCCTCATATTTTGGTCATTATATTATATACATATGTCTAATTAGACATAGCAGCCCAGTACTAGTAACTGCCGCACAAGCCCATAACCCAGCCTACTTCGAAACTGAAATTACAATTTTGCCCGAGCTTAAGTAACTATTGCCAAAAAAAACTTTGCAAATTTAAATTACACGCCATTCGTATAACTCCTATAACCTTCCTGCAACTGCTCACTTCCTCTCCTTTGAAAACACCATGGTTGATAATCAAAAGCTCCTCGCGCTTCCTGCTCTAGAAGATGACAACGACTTTATCGAGGCTCTGCAACAAAGGTAAACAATGTCCATACACTTTGCCAACGTTCCCTAGCTTTTTATTGTACATTTTTAGTTCTGACAACATGTCAGAACGCCGGCCACACGCCAAATAACTTTTTTTAGTTCCTCTTTGAACATAATTTTTTACAATTTCACTTAATCAAAACCTAACCTATAATCTGACAATTTCAGACGAGATCAAGAAAAGATGGGGAAAAAAAAAACAAGAAAAAGCAACATCCAACACATGCTTCTCAAGATGAACAAGAACACAAGAGGTAAAACACAAATATTAAGTTTCTTACATTTATATTAACTTTACTATAGAATCTGAGATTTCTTCTGACTATTCTCATTCTCTGGGTAGAAAAAAATAAAAGCTCATAGTCAAACCACCAATGTTTGAGCAAAAGAATCCAAACTCTCATTCATAAGCAACGTAAATATACTTCTAGTACACACATTATGTAGTAGACACTATTGCTTATTGTAGTAGACATTATTGCTTGTTGTAGTAAACACATTATGTAGCGAGTGCACACAACTTTCATGCATATGTTGTAATCAGTTTACAAAAATACTTGTTGTTAGCATTTCATATAGATACTATTACTTCTTGTTGTAGACACATTATGTAGCTAGTGAACACACTTTTAATACATTTATTGTAATCAATTTACAAAAATACTCTTCGTCTACTTTTCATATAGACACGTTGCTTCTTGTGGTAGACACATTATGTAATACATGAAGACACTTTATATATATATGTTGTCATCAATCTATAATTGTTAAAGTACTTGAGACATATATCATATAACTGTTATCTTTTTTGTTGTTTATACAGACAAAACACGAGGCAATGGGCATCAGCTCAACAACAACCAAGTCCAGCAAAACTTATCATCTACAAAAGAAGGAAAAACACTACTCAATCTAAAGACACTACTTAATCTAAACAGAGTGATGTTGCAAAGCATAAGAAATAGCGTGACATAGGCTCTGGACAAGACAAACAAAAAAAGAAAGCACAAAAGGAAAAGCCAAGGTCTATAAAAAAATCTAAACCCCTAGCAAGAAAAGAAGGCAAATAGAAAGCTAGCCTTCAACCTCTAAGTAGTATGTACTATCCATAATGTGTTTTCACATTATGCTTATTTATTTACTGTAAAAAATGTGCACTGTTTTGGTATAATCTGTCTATTGATTCTCTGTCGAGTGTTTTTAGAAAAGTGTCTACCGGTTATTTGTTTGTTTAATCATTTCTTTTCTGCAAAAGTGTGTACTGTTTCACAATGATCTATTATTTCTTTATCAAGTGTTTACTGGAAAAGTGTCTTCTATTTCATTACTTTTTTGGTCATTTATTTACTAGAAAATTGTCTACTAGTTCATTCGTTTATTGGAAAATTGTCCACTACTTCCATATAATCTATCTATTAGTTCTCTGTCAACTGTTTCTAGAAAAGTGTCTAGTGGATCATTTCTTTTCTAGAAAAGTGTGTACTGTTTCTTAATAATTTATCTATTAAGTGTTTATTAGAAAAGTGTCTACTGGTTTATTTTTTTTCTAAAAAAGTGTGTACTGTTTCTCAATAATCTGTCTATTTTTTATCTATCAAGTGTTTACTGGAAAAGTGTCTCTTATTTCATTACTTTTCTGGTCATTTATTTTCTGGAAAATTGTCCATTGGTTCATTCCTTTACTGGAAAATGTGTCTACTTGTTATCCATAATCTGTCTATTGGTACTCTATCACATGTTTATCATTCTGCCTAAGGTTTTTTAAATACTGACCAAATCTATAATTTTATTGCAGCATAATGGATAGAACACTGTGCAAACCTAAAAAGGTTAAACAAACAATAAATTTACTCTCTACTAGCACAGAGCATGTTAATGCAATCAAAGAGCTTGGATTTAGATCTCCATTCAAGATAACATGCACCAAGCTTTTCCCAAATTTGGTGGAGTGGTTAGTGGAGCAGTTTAACCCAGATGACACAACCTTGCCCATATCCAAACATTCAAGCATCAAGATAACTTGCTGAAGATGTGCATCATGTGTTAGGGATTCCCATTAGTCCAAAGGTGGTTGATGAATACCATTATTCTCATGCAAATAACCCGAAACATCAAGAGTGGAGAATGCAACATAGGGAGAAAAATGGACCATTGACAAGTCAAATTTCAAGTATAGTGACTGACTTGCGAAATGCATATCAAGAATTCAAGCTTCACTTTGTCATCCACATAGTCATAAAGCTTCTCACACCATCCAATAGATCCAGCTGCAATTGGAAGGTTCATAAAGCATTAAAGGATCTTTCTGTATACCATCAGTTGAACTTCTGTGCCTACACCTTGAACATACTTGCTACCCAAAATAGCAAGTAATCAACAACTAATGCATTGGTGCATGCCTCAACTTCCTGCAGGTAAATGTGTCTTGTTTATTTGTCAACAACTTTCATATTAACTGATCAGCATGTTCTCTTCATATCTGAAGTGTCACCTTCATGTTTTTTAAACTGATCTTAAATGTGTAAATGTTTTATCTTGATCGGGTAATGTTCTGGGGGGAAAAACTTTTGTCATTAGAGTTTTCCCATCAATGACAGGTTGGACAAATAATATTGTCTTCATAAGATTAAATGAAGAGAAAAGTCAAGGTGGCTTTGGTAGAAGACAAATACTATCAGCCAATCTTCCCTCTGCTGATACTCCAAAAGCTGACACTCTAAGAGTACCAAAGAAACCTGATAACCCTAAGTAGCCAGAGAAAGAGGCTGACCAGACTGTTGCAGAAACTTAAGAAAAAGAGCCTGAAAAGCCTCAAAGCAAAGTGCAACCAACAGAAGATAAGCTTGAAAGCAAGCAGCAACAATAGCCTGCTGACTTTGACAACTCATTCACTACAAAAATGAAGTAGTTAAATAATAAGGTTCAAGAAGCAGCTCTTGTAATAAAAATGATGGAAGAAAAAATTGCAAGAGTTTGTGAGCTGCCATGTTACAACTCAGTTTGCAAAGCTGATACAAAAGTTAAATGAGCTCAATTTTGGCCCTGCTAAAAGCAGCTCATATGACAAGAAATTCATTTTCCAAATTGAGCAAGTGATGGATGCAATGGAGAAAGTGAGGTTGGCACAGATTGCATTGCAATCTAAAAATGTCCACTGCACACCTGATGAGCAAAATGGAATGATCAGGAGCTTGAAGACCTTGCTCAACCATTTGTGCTTGACTTGGTAAATAAGGAAGGTCCAATACCAATAGTTCTAGAGTTTGATCTAGAAACTGGACCTTCTTTCAATTTGGGAATAAATGGAAGTCAGGAGAAAGCTGATAGGCCAGTTAGAGCAAAGAAGAAGTCAGTTTTCTTGAAATCCCCATATCTCTAACGGTTCAAGAAAACATTTCCTCTATACCTCACAAGCACAGAGTCTATTGTTGTAGACAATGTATGGAGCATGAAACAATCACCCAAATAAGTGTCTCAGCAAAAAAAAAAAAATTAGCTAATGATCATTTATTTCAATTATTTCAAATTTACTAAAAACTGTCTATTGGTTATCTTTCAATTGTAGTGAACTGCTGGCAAAATTCACACCAGATGTCTTCAATTTTAGGAATGAATTCCTGAGTTTAAGACTTGAAAAACTGGCTTTTGACTCTATCATAACCGTCTACTCTTATACTTTTAATCAAAGAGAGTTAAGCAAAGAGTTGCCAGAACATTGCTTCCTTCCCAGCCATGTCCCTGTAACTAATATCCTGTCTGTAAGATCTAAAAAACTTACTTTGTATAAGTTTAACATTTGTTTGATAATATTTCTTACAGGCCTACATTTTCACATAATTGTCAGCAATAAGTTTGATCCAGAAGTTGTCAAGAAGAATGCTAATAAGGAGAATAACATATACCAAATGCTCAACTTGTAGCTCCAATACAACCACATCACTAAAGAAATGTTGCATGGTGACAAACTTGTAAGTGCACACAATTATCTAAACCTCTACTACACAAATATTCATGGTTTGTTAGCCCCTAAAATAAATTTTTATGAAATAGCTATTCTTCATATGTCATAAAAATGTCCACTTTAATGTCTTCTGCATTAACACTGAAAGTAAGAAAATAGAGATCATGGACAACAAAGATGAAGAGATGGGAAAATATCAACACTTTCCCTTTCTTTTAGTAATCATTCAAAATGTCTATTATTTCAATTCAAAATGTCTATTATGTCAATTCAAAGTGTTTATTATTTTAATTCAAAATGTTTATTATTTTCAATTCAAAGTGTTTGTGCAAAATTTCTATTATTTCAATTGAAAGTGTCTATTATTTCAATTCAAAGTGTCTTATGAAAATGTAACATTGTTCACTTTTTAACAGAGACAAATCAAAACGTAACACTGTTCACTTTTTTAACAAAGACAAATCATCACTTGACTCATGGAAACATCTCATTGCATTTGAAATTGAAAAATACCAAGTCACATTTGTCTCTTTGCTGTGGAAAATGAGCTACAAGCAGTGCATGAGAAATGGAAAAAATTATGCCATTTTTGCAATGAAACATATGAAATTATATCATGGCCAACCATTCCTTTCTAACATGGGACAATTAACAAATCTAACATATATAATCTTTTCTTTATGCACTATCAAATTGCTAGTTATACACTTATTGTTTTTGACTTTGCAGAAAGAAATCATGAACAAGTACAGATTACAAATTGCAGCTACTTTGATGTTGTATCCGCACAACCAGGTGCGAAATACTGTTTTGACAAATGCAAATAGACTACAATACTAACTTGAATGCAAAAACTGCTTGACTTGACTTACAAATAACATGGAGAAAGTTGTTGTTAACATGTGACAGTTGCTTATAGGTTAGATTGCTGGCATGGACAAAGTAGTTGTCTTCTTACATGTCTAGGGAGTAGTTTTATTGCTTGTGATATGTCTTCTTACAGGTTTGATTGTTAACATGGACAAAGTAGTTTCTGAGCTTGTTTCTAAGATTGTTTCATTGCTTGTGATATGGTGATTGTGTTTGTTACTGTTAGTTTCATTGTGTTTGTTATTGTTAGTTTCTAAAACAGTTGTTTTATGTACAGTACAAATTAATAAAAGTGTCTTCTATACATTAATAAAGTGTGTAGTAAAAGTAATAAAAGTGTTTAAACACTCATAATATGTAACTTGGTTCAGTACATAAATTAGTAGTCACATAAAAAACATAACAGTATAATCTTAGTTTACTACATAAATTATTACTCGATAAAAACATAATCAACTATATATCTAATCTATAATTATACAAAAAGGTGCATAAGGACCGAAACAACACATCTGTTCGCAAAAAGTGAAACAACACCTTTCTTCGCAATCAATAATATAACTCACCAAATACTTTTTCATCACCTATAAAATGCACAACCATAAGCACATGTTTTCAACACATTTTCAACATTTTTTCATCCTACACACTTGTTTGAAAAATAGACCGCTTGAAATTGAGCAAGAAAATCTCCAAAGGATACCCGTTAAAAAACAATCCAATCATTACTGCATGATATGCTTACTGATATACTCTCAAATGTTGGTGCTTTATCCATTAATGACCTTAGCAACACCATATAATCCTGCAAAGACTTTCACAAAGCTGCAGATGATAAGTTAGTGTCCCAAAGGTTGAACATAAATAAGTTACATTTTAGACCATTTTGCCCCCAAAGAGTGTTATATCCACTAACGGTGCATTCAAGTCAAAAATCCAGAAGCCTAGACAGAAGAAGTCATCGCTCATTATTTTATAATCACAAATGAAATTAAAAGGCTCGAACTCCTCAAAAGGACAGCCAAAAAGAGCAAGAGTAAGACTCAATACTTGTATGGAATGATAGCAATCATATCACCATTTGAGGAACATGAAAAGACCAAGGCATGAAATTATTGTTACTTATCATTAAAGGACGAAATGGAAGGCAAAGGCCATGGAAGATTGCTGAATGCTAAGGGTTTGTAAGACAGACATTTACTCGCTTATGAACGCTTAACAAAATGTTTGTTGCCATCGGATACAATCTTAAATATTGCCAATCATAACATGATAGGTCAGATCTCCTTAGCACAGAAGCGTACATATCGAGCCCAATTTGCTATAAGCCTTGCATGTGGGGATGCAAAGCAAAACTATTTTACAAGTTCTTAAAAAGAACAACTCCAAACATATAAATATTATATTGTAGTTGAAATATATTTTATTATATTTAAAATATTTATTATTCTACACACATTGTAAATTAAGAACTAGTATTGTAAATAAAAAAAATTAATTGATATTGTAAAAATCATAGTCCTTATCATTCTCACATCAACTTAATTTTTCAGACAATTCCACTATTACACTACACTTTTGCTGTGCACTGTAAACAAATACCCTATAGACATTTCAATAAACTTCCGCTATACCTGTGAATTTAACTCTATAGACACTTTAACTATTTCTATCGAACACTATACTGAACTTTACTGACGACCACCTTTACCCCTGCCACTACCCCTACCCCTGCCTCTACATCCACGACCACAGTTGAACACTACTCCGTTCTTCTTCCGTTTTGATCCAAATACATTAGATGTCACAAATGCAGGATTTAAAACATCCACTTCACAATAGGACCCAACACTGCTAATTGTCTAATACTCTTTGCTAGTACTAGCAGTTCTAGCCTTCATCTTCAAAATATGCTTCTGCATTGATAGTAGTCCTTGCTCATACACATATTGTATTCCCAATCTTTTTTAAACTCAATCACCAATGATAAAAATCCCCTCATCATGTTAGTACGCCAAGCAATTGTAGAAAAAAATGCATCACCACACAAATATTTCCCATACTGATCCACAACAACCCTTTCTTCCTTGGTCCAACGGTGAAGTATATATTGCTTAGGAATTTCATGTACATTATTCACATTCAACACACACAATGAATAACAACAAAGCAAGCTCATTTCCTCAAACAACATACATGAACAAGACATAAATAATGAAGCAGCATCATAGTTAACATAAAATTTCCTCCAATCTTGATTCCTAACCAAAACCTCATACTTAATGACACAACCTACCTCAGAAACAACCTTTGACTCAGCAAAAAACAGCAACCAATAATTTTTTTTCAAACTCTTTTAAGATAGTACGAATTTATACCTTAGAAGTATGAACCAATATCTTTAAGTGTTCAGCCCTCACATTTACCACTCCAATATTTTGGAAATATTCTTGAACTGCTATATTTCTCCAGTCTTTCAACATGTTCTCAACAGCGGTGAAAACAGCAAATAAACTCATTTGCTTATTTACAAGCAATATCAGAACACTATTTGTGCTTTTACTACATCGTGACACTTGAAGCTCTGCAATGAAAATGTACATAAAGTGTTTGTTAATATCAAACAAATTGGCTAAACATTACAGTCAAAATGTCCGTTAATCATGCATAAATTACACACTACAATTACCTGCAAAAAAACATGCTTACATAGTGTTAGGCACCACTTAAACCATGCTACATAGAAGTTCTTCAACCATCCTACATTACCACAGTTGAAACTTCCAAGTATCTTTGACCATGCATCATAAAACTCACTAGTAATGGCACAATGATACAAATATCTATAAAATATTTTGGAAAAACTTTCAATACACATTAAGCCCTTGATGTTATTCTTGGCATTCTCACAAATATACCACAAATATAATCTGTGCTAAACATCACAAAAACATGGTCAACTACAGATCCAATTGTACCATCCTGATTTGTCATAATTTTCTGAGGAAGCTTTCCACCCATGCCCTTCTTAAAATACTCAAAATACTGAATAAAGTGCTTCATCTTTTGCTCCACAAGAAAAGCAACAGCAAAAACAACATTCTGCTTATGATTGTTTAATCCAATAAACGGAACACAAAACATACTGTACCGATTAGTTTGAAATGTAATATCAAACATAACAATGTCACCAAATGTTGTATAATCAATCTTCATCACTTTATCAATCCAAATAAAGCTACTTAATCTGTTTTCACTATCAACTAGCACCTCATAGAAGAAATCAATATCTTCTAATGCCCTACACTTAAAAGTATCAAGCAGCAATGGAGCACCACCAACATCTGATTCAGATGCATGCTTAGCAGATATGTAATTGTAAAACATTCATTTAGTCAAGCCAAGTGACTCAAGCCTATCGACTTCATTTGATATAACCCTAATAGCATCTACAGGTCTAATCCCATTCCTCATCAAATCTGCAACAGCTGCGAAAATATCTTTATTAAAAAACTTAGCTGACCGTAACAAATATCGCTGCCTAATAACAACAAATAAATGATTATATTGTCCTAAATGAGCATGACATACCCACAATCCATCATCGCTCAACTTAACACATATCACCGCACAACAATTACTATGTTTAACAACTCTATAATGTTCAGTAGCCTCTTTCTTAACACCAACAGACTTTAAACTAGCATAGGAACAGAGGGATTCCTTGCGGTAAAGTGTCATATCCTTTCTACTATCCCTACATCTACTTCTTGCACAATGTATGTCATAACCTTTAGAAAATAGCATACTCTTAAAAAAAAAAAAACTTAGCCTCATTAACAGAATCAAAGGTTGTTTCGACCCAGTTAACATCATTAGCAAAATTTACAGAATTAGAACCAACAGATAATGTGTCACCACCAGCTGCACCTACTAGCCATACAGAACAAAACCTACTGGCCATACAAAACAAAAACAAACACAAACAAAAACAAACCATGAAATAAACAAAACACATATGGGATAAACAGAAAATCTTTAAATAACCCAAAACCCTACTTGATTCAACTTCAGAAACATGTTTACAAACTTCATAATTACCAGAGAACCGTCCACTACCTACACAGGTAAGTGTCTACACATAAGTCTAAATGTGTCCAAAACGTATACACAAAGTGTCTAGTAAAAAACCAATATCACAGCCTGAATCTACTTCAACACTTATAGATCGAAGTCCCTAATTTCCAGACAAAAAATGTCCACATCCTATAGTGAAGAGTGTCAAAGTATTATTCCAAAAATGTCTAAGCATTACAAACAAAATGTACATGAGCAACAAAACACTACCTGAATCAACTTCCACACTCATAAATTGACATCCATCATAAGCAGACGAAACATGTCTAGATACTACATCATAAATTGTCTAAAACAGTGTGAAAAAATGTTCATAAGAAATGCCAGAAACTTAAACACAACAAAAAACAAAACTTGTATGCTCACCAATTCCTTTCTCATAGACATCACCTTCACTACCATTACCTTCACCGCCATAATCACAAAACCAACCAACGACATCCTCATCAAAAAAAGAGATCAACGACTCAGTATCCAAAGGCTTGCCATCTCCAACAATAATAAATCTCGCACTTCCGGCCAAAATCATAGTGTAAAAACTTAAAAAATGAAACTAACATTTAAAAATAATGACGAAACCAACGATCGGTACCGGAAAACTACAAAAACAAAACCGATGTCTAAAAACAAGTGTTAGATTGGCAGATTAAAAACACGCCGATGAGAAGAGACACCTGAATTGTCATATCAACAAAGTGATGATACAGTAACCGACGGCTCGATTAAGCAACTCCAAGCAAAACCCCTACCACAGCCAAAAAGCACATCAAATGCTAGTAAAGGTAAAAAATGTAATTTCAAAAGAATGTTAGAGACATTTTTAAAAATAAATAATATATATCTAACTTGACATTTGCTCATCATATCCGTACTTCTCTTATTCCCTCTCCCCCAAACGCGCGCGCAAGGGATGGGTTGCCTCCGCCCCCTTCCATGCCCTCCCTCGTATCCAAATAGAACTTTAGAGATGAGAAGTAGAACCCAACTTTATCTTCTCTGTCGGCACATCTTACCAGTTCTCCCGGATTCCATCTGCCACAGACCACAAATTAAGCAGTTAACTTCTGTCTTCCTCTTCACTTCTCTCGCTGAACCAGCGCATTCAAATTCCTCGGCGGACCAATCTTCTCCAACCCGGATCGATTTATCCTCTATTGATTGCACCGGAATCTCCAAAGATGTGATTTTGCAGTGCCCCCATATCTTTGGCCGAAAGGAGAAGCCTTTTCCTAAAGCTGCTTCTCTAAAGGGGCTTCTTTTGGACGTCTCTGATGTTATGCCTGAAATTGCACGCACGTTTCGGAGGTGTTCTCGCTTGAAACCCGAAGATGTGCTTGAGATTTTGCTTTGTTTTGAGTTTGAGGCCGGGAAGGTTGCATTGAGAGCTAGAAAGGTCGAGACATTGTGGGAAGTTTTCAAGTGGGCTAGTGATCAGGGTAAGGATTTTAAACATCTTCCTAGGTCGTGCGAGGTCATGGCGTCGTTGCTTATCCGAGCAGGGTTGCTTAGGAAAGTGGAATTGTTGTTCTTAGCAATGGAGATGCAGGGAGTTCAGTTGACTAGTCGTGAAATTTTCAGTAACTTGATTGAAGCTTTTCTTGCTACTGGTGATATTGGAAAGGCCCTCGCTCTTTATGAACAAATTAAGAACCAAAAATTAGTCCCATCATTGTCATGTTTCCGAACGCTTGTTGATGCTTTAATTCAGAGAAAGAGAACCCAACAGGCATTTCAGCTTTGCCTGCATATGGTGGAAATGGGTGTAAACTTTACTGCTGTGGAGAAGCCATCCCTTGAGAATGTTATTAGACTACTTTGTTTGGATGGAAGAATTCAAGAAGCCCGAAATCTTTTAAAAATTATGCCGTGGAGGTTTCAACCTAGTACTGAGGTTATTAATGAGATTGCCCTTGGTTATTGTAAGAAGAAGGATTTTGAAGATTTGCTGAGATTTTTGGTTGAAACAAGGTGCTTGCCAGATCTTATAGTTTGCAATAAGATTATACACACTTTGTGCTGTTATTTCAGTATTGAGAGAGCAGATTTGTTCAGGCAGGAAGTGGAGCAGTTAGGCCTCTGCCCCAATGAAATAACTTTTGGGATCCTCCTTAGCTGGAGCTGCCACGAAGGCAATCTGCGAAATGCGTTTCTTTATCTGTCTGAGATTTTAGCCAGAGGTTTAAAACCAGATATATTTTCGTATAATGCTGTCATTGCTTGTGTATTTAAGGAAGGTTTATGGAACCTTGCTCAGGATATTCTTGATGAAATGATGGATAGGGGGACAAAACCTAATTTATCAACTTTTGAGGTTCTTTTAGCTGGGCACTGTAAAGCAAGAAGATTTGAAGAAGCAAAAATGACTGTCCTGCAGATGGTGGACCTTGGCTTAGTTAAGCTCCCCTCTCCTCAGGATCTTCTTTCTCAAGCATTTTCCATTTTGGGATTCAGTCCGTCAGTTGTGAGGTTGAGAAGGGACAGTCATGTTGGATTCCCTAGAGCAGAATTCTGTGACACTATTGGTAATGGTCTCTACTTGGATACAGATCTGGATGAGTACGATAAAAGATTGGCCAAGGTTCTTGAAGAACATGCCACCCTTGATTTTAATTCTCTTGTGATGAAGGAATGTAGCAAAGGCAACTTCAGACTTGCATTAAAGATTGCAGATAAAGTCGTCTCATGGGGGCAAGAATTGTCTCTTCCCGCCTTTGTATCTTTGATAAAAGCGCAAAGCATATCGCTTTCTCAGATGAAGGCAAGCACCGGCCTATTGGAAAAAATGCCCAATCTGGCAAATCAGCTAAACCAGGAGATTCTAAATCTGATTGTCCAAGCATACTGCAAGAAGGGGTGGGCGTATAAGGGGAACAAGATTTTCTACAAAATGGTCCACAGAGATCTCACCATCAAGACTGAGACTTATACTGCACTAATAAAGGGATTATGTACGAGAGGAATTTCAAAGGAATTCCTGGAATGTTGGGACAGCGCCAGAAGCAATAAATGGGTACCCACATTAGAGGATTATAAAGTTCTCTCACAATGTCTTCTCCATCAAGATATGCTGAAAGAAGCGCTAGAACTTTTTGAGAAAATGATATCGTCTTACCCCTATTCAAGGCTCGAAGTCTGTCGTTTATTTATAGGGGAGCTATGTGATAATGGCCTTACAAGCATTGCCCATATATTGGTCAAGTTGCTTTCCCAAAGGCACTGCATATTGGATCCCAAGATTTACTGCTCTATTGCAAGGGCATTATGGAAGGAGAAAAAGAAGTCAGATGCCATAGCAATGCTGGATGTTCTGGTTTCTGAAAATTTATTTTCCAACTTGGGTTTTTCTGTGAAAACAATTCCTTCGTTATATGGAGCTGATGGATTTCACAGGGAATTGATGGTAGAAGACAGTAGTTTGAAGACTCAATCCATGTTTCCTTCCACACATGATGCTTTTGCTGAAGGCTTTGCTATGAATGGAAAGGTTGGTGAAGCTTATAATTGCCTTCAACCCTTGTTGTTAAAGGATCTACCTCCAGATATAGGTATCTATGATATTGTTTTTGAGGTGCATTGCCAAGCTAATAATGTAAGCAAATCTAGGGAGCTACTATGTGTCATGATAAAAAACAATGTGGACATCTCAATATCAGTTTATCGTAGTTGGGTCCGATTAATGTGTATTGCTGATAGGCGTAACTCTGCTTTAGCAATGAAGGATTTTGTGTTAAGACAAAGCCGGAGTTCTAGCCTGATCTTTTATAACATTTTGGTGTTCTATCTTCTCTCAGCTGGAAGGAGTTCTATGGTGGCTAAGATTTTAAATGAACTGCATGACAAGGGATTGCTACCTGATGAGGTAACCTATAACTTTCTTGTGTACGGCTTCTCTCAGTGCGGAGATATGTCAAGTTCTATGCACTATCTGTTCACCATGATTTCGGAGGGACTTAAACCAAGTAATCGCAGCTTGAAAATAGTGGTAAACTGGCTTTTCCGAATTGGGGATCTCAAGAAGGCTTTTGGGTTGTGTCAAGAAATGGAGTTGAGAGGTTGGCCTCATTGTTCAGTTGTTCAAGATATAGTTGTTGGGACCCTTATTGGTCAAGGTAAGTTTTCAGAAGCAGAGACTTATCTGAAGCGGATGGTAGACAAAGGTCTAATACCCGGTAGTATCAATTATGATAATCTAATTAGGAAGTTTTGTTCCTGTGGGAGATTGAATGAAGCTGTTGATCTTCTGAACATAATGTTGAAGAAGCTGAATCTCCCAAATGTAGTGACTTATGAGTCTCTTATCTATGGGTTCTGTACATGCAATAAATTGAACCGAGCATTGGACTTCCACAATGAGATGTTGGATTTTGGTATTCAGCCAAACATTAAGACCTGGGACACACTTGTCCTCCGGCTTTGTCAAGAAGGACGAACTGCAGAAGCAGAGGAATGTCTGGTGTCCATGGTTTGCTCTGGCCAAACTCCTGCCAGAGAGATGTATGCCAGAGTAATTGAAAGGTATCGCTCTGAAAACAAGCTGAAGAAGGTCTCAGAAATCATGCAAAGAATGCAACAAAGTGGATATCGGCCAGATTTTGACACCCACTGGTCTCTCATAAGCAAGCTAAGCAGCTGTAGAGATGGTAATAGCAGCCAGGGGTTTTTGTCGAGGCTCCTTTCTGGAAGTGGATTCATAGCAAAGAAGACATCCAAAAGCTAGCAGTGCCAGTTTGTAAGGTTAGGCAGCTGGGTTGAAAACTATTGTCTTGAGATCCATGTGTATGATGATTCATTTCGACAAGCCCAAGAGACTTGAAATTGAGGCTAAGTTGGTTAATTGGTTTCCTCTTGTACTACTTGGTAGGGATGCTCAAATGTGTATTCCGTCTTTTTCTACTAAAGGTAACGACTCTCACTGGCTTCTCGTAAATTTTATATTCTAGGACTTTTATTCTCTCTTCCTTCTTGACCATCGTATCTTCTCTTTCTACTTTCTAGTATTATGTAGGAAAACTAGATGCCTACATTATCATTACAATGTTGTTCATTTTCCATTTGCACACTTTGACAGCTTGCAGGATTCAAATTGGAGATAGAGAGAGTTGAAACAACATCGGCAGGCCATGTTAGAAAATTGGCTTCCACAGTTGATGTCAGGACATGTCTTGATGGTAATACAACTTTTCAGATCATTTATAACTGTGTTTTATACATATAATATATATATATAAATATATTGTCTACACTGCTGATTACTTTTGCTTGTTAATCTATGTTGTAGTCACCGAGTCCAAAAATGTTGGGATTAAGGCATAACATTGTTTTTTATGCATGTGTTCTTCACAGGAATAATATGTGCCGGCGGCAATGGATTATCAATGAGGTTAGCCATTTGCATTTGGTATACTGTTGACTTATTTTATCCATCTCATGCATGACTTTTTTGTTCATTCTCTTTGTTTTTGCAAATAAGTATGACTTCAACAATGATTCTGAGTCAGATGTCTGGGGTTGACTCGAACAGCCTGTAGCAGCAAACAGAACCATCTGGATATGAGCTTGGGCTAGACACAAAATCAAAGCATTTGTTATCTAGGAGATGCAATGTTCTGGTGGATTTTGAGGGTATTCATGCTCAGTTGCGGATGACAGCCGAAGTCAAGGACACATAAACGATGGACTGGTCCGATAGCTGCAAATGATCCCTCAAGTCAAGATGTTATTGGAGAAATGCAGGGGCAGGTGATACGGAAGACATGTCTTCTGTATTAACTGGTCCTGGTTGTGCCGACGGTAAATTAGTGCTAAAATTTTATAAACGTTGCCATCACATTCAAGACTAATCTGCTGTGGAAGATGATGATTTTACAGGGAGTAGAGATAATATGCTTGTTCCCCGGAAGTAAGAATCGGTCCAGGCTTTTCTCTCTCTCTTTTTTCAAGTGCTCTCACTTGGGAGCTCTTAAGAAATATCACACCTGTATTATCACGCATCACCAGGTGAGGAGTAATAAATCGAATATCTTCTTCTTTACGCCAAAGTAACTGTTCAAAATGGTTGCGATTCTACATTGAATCTCACCACAAGACACCAAGCTCACCTCCAACCCTCCAGGCCACCTCAAGTTAATTTGTAGTCATTTACATAGAAAATTACTTTTTGCTTCTACCGCGACGGCCGAACTCTTCACCTTAGTAGCCAAATCCTGTCCGGTTCAACCAAGTAAGTAGTTATTTAATTCATGTAGAAGCAAGAACAAAGGGGAGTTAGAATATCAGATTGGAGAGGTCCGCACCAGTGACCCATGAGGTTATCTGGTTCTGGTTTAGGCTCCTTGAACTCGACCACCTCACAATCCGACATCAAGAATGTCTTTCTTTTATTCATCATTCTCTAGGTTTTCTGTCATGAACCGCCAATTAAACAATATGGCTCCTTGAAGCACGTGAGCTTCATATTGATAACGAACGAACGAACGACTTTTATGTTATTGGGGTTTTTTATTTGATAACATCCACCCTTGAAAGCTGGTCTTAGTAGGGTACATCCACCACCATTATCTTCCCAATGGTGATATATGGCAAGCGACTGGTCAGACTTCTAATAGATGGCATTTCCCATGTTAACATCATTGTTTAACTACAAATTCCGTGGTGACTTGTGGCTGAATGGTTACTGGAAAAGTCAAAATCGATTTGGTAGCTGAGCTTTGGGTTTGATGATAAGACTATCTATGTGTTTTGGTGGGTGACAGGTGGTTTTTATTCTACTAAATTGTTTGCCTTTAAGGATATATTATGTGGCAGATGCTACTGATTAAGGTTTTCCTTAAGAAATTTACAACTTTTCATGTACGTGGCATTAAATTTTTTGTTCAAAATATCTTGAGATTGTGAGTCGGTGCAAGTCTTTCCATCATATGTATGATTGCTGATATATATTTTTTTGTTTGAGTTGTAAGAAAAGGGTTAGTTTGTGAGTATTTCCTCTCTGATTGGTAACCATTGGTTAACTTAGATGAACATCTTCTAATGTTTAATTTGTCAATAAGAGATTCAATAGATCTAATTGAACTACACAAAAGGAAGAAATAAGCCTCTTACCCGTCTTGTCTTAAATCTGCGCTACTTGCTAAAGTTAGAATGGAACACCTTGATATGAATCCCATAAGTTTTACTAGCTAACAGCTTGGGATAAGAGGATCTATGTCTTGTAATTGGGTATTGTGTAATCATCAGAGTTACATACTTCCATTTTCAAGTTTATATGTTGACTCATAACTGTATTGGTGAATTATTCTCCTTGGAGTTTTATTGCTAGTTCTGACTTTGTTATTAAGGTTTTAAGATGAGTAATGACTACAATTGAGACCTATAGGCTTGTCTGGGTCCAGTGTATTCAATTAATGGCTTCCAACACAAGAAAGGATCCGCGCCAGCTCACATTGATCGTTGGCTGGTTTAGACTTTAGTGGTTAATATGATTAGCAAAGCAAGCATAAGATTTTAAATTCCCTTTCGAGCCTAAAATGCTCTGTCAAGTTAACTTGTGTCCCTGGGGCTAGGGCCATGCCGTTGATGACCGTTGCCAAAAAACAAAAGCTTCCAGTACAAGTGTCAAAAACCCAACACGTTTACTGTTATTGAGCTTTTTGTGTCGGTTTAATTATACGCTTGGACCCTAATATTTAATTATTATTTCAGTTCTAACCCTAGCATATATTTTATTCATAGTGTGTTTCTAACCTCATTAAAATGTTCCGTTTTGGATTTTTTTTTAGATGAAAGTCGTTGTGTTAGACAAAAATGTCATGTCAATATATGATTGTAAGGGAAAAAAAAATTAATTTTAACCCCCTGAAAAAAAGCTAATTTTAATTGCTTGAAATAGCAACCTTGAAACTTTGAAATTTAACCACCTGACCACTACTCTTTTAGTCCTTGTTCACATCCTCCTTAGCTCTTTTACCGTCTCCTTGTACGGCTCCACCACCTCTCTTGCATCACCCCTACATCTTCGGTGTAGAACCAGCCATTGTCTCACTCATGACATGATTTGAAGATTCTTGATTTGATGACATGATTCACTCCTCTTGAGCTTCCCACTCCCTCAATTTGGTCTTCAATTGTCTTCTGTTGTTTGGTAGTGGTTTTGAGGGAGTTAATTTTAGAGGGAGGTGAACATGAAGCAGGAAGAGAGGGAGGGAGGTGAACATGAAAAAGATGATAAGGGTGGTTAGATTGTTAGATTTCAAAGTCTTAGGGTTTTCTTTTTGTCAAAGAGAAAATTTTCAAAAGGTTAAAAGTTTTTAGAGGGTTAAAATTAGCTGTTTACTTTATAATCTTATGTTGACATGATGTTTTCTATTTGACATAACAACTTCTATTAAAAAATAGTTAAAATGAAATATTTTAATGAGGTAATGGACATGCTAAATACTAAATGCATGTTAAGGTTAGAATTGAAATAATAATTAAAGATTAGGATCCAAATATGTAATTAACCCTTTTTGTGCCCTGCAGCTTGGTTTCCTCCTTCGGCTACTTCAGTTAACCAATAGACCCACTCATATATTAAAAAAAATATAAAAAAAAAGGCAGATTGATTTGCTTTATTTCAATATTCATAAGTTGTGGAAACTTAAATTCAAGTGCTTGTCTACTTAATTATAATATTATACCACATTACATTATATATATAATGAAGCTCTGTGAAAATAAGTTCATGCTTACTCAAACAATCAGAGCGTTGTACTTGTTCTTTAGTTAAAAAACATAACATTTGGTATTCTACGCTTTTTATTTTACCCTTTTCAACCCATCAATATCAAGATACATAGCTGGCTATATTGAACTTGAAATCTTCGGTCAATGCAATCTGTAGGCTTAAAAAGCACCATGGCCAAACCTTTATTTCCTGTTTTCGGTCCACAACCTTTATTTTACTGTAAATTGGTCTGAAACTTTTATACTTCATTGCATTTTGGTCTATAATCATGTACAAGCACAGAAAATTGCTTTATAAAAAAATAATTTTTTAAAATTTTAATTAATTGTTAAAAAATTATAGCACAGTTTGAATTTATAGAAAAATAATTACCAAACAGTTTAAATTAAAATTTAAAAAGTTAATGTCAAATAATTCATAAAAGCTAATGAATTCAAACTGTTCGATAATTGTTTTTCAATAAACTCAAACTGTGTCATAATTTTTTGTAGCCAATGAATAATTTAAACTATCAGCTTTTTTTTTTATAAATCAAGTTTTTGTGCGTGCTTAAGGCTAGGAATCAATATACAGTAAATTATAAATGTTTTGGATCAATTTGCAATGAGAATTAAATGTTTGAGACTAGTAGTGCTATTTCCCCAAATCTGTATGCTTCATTTCGAAAATTAAGTTAGAGAAAGTTGTTGGATATTTTCACCAAACATCTCATTCAACATTTTATTATTTTTAATTTTATTAAGTTTTGACTAATCTAATTATGTGTATTAATATATATGGCTGCATACATGTATACTATGTTTTTTGTACTATGATACATAGATTGGTTACAAATTAGGCGTTTTATTTCTTGGAAAATTATTGTAACTAGGGATGAGAAATGGAAGGGAAAGATGCTTAAGGGATGGAAGTTTTCTTCATAACTCCAGCTAGGCTATAAAGCTTGATTTGCATTGCCTACCAATATCAAATTAAATAATCGCATCCATTAATTGATAATAGAAGGAATTCCACTTCAATGTAAGATCACTTGAATCATCCTTTTTTTTTTAGTGGCTCTAAGGTATATCCAATGTAACTCACTACTCAATTACTTCGCATTATTTACAAAAATCACACGTCTTGAACAACATATTTTATAAAAATGAATAACACATTTTATAGGGCTATCACGATGTGAACAACAAATCTTATGAAATGAATAATGTTTTATAAAACAACACATTTATATGAATGAAACAACACTTCTTACTGACTTGAACAACATATTTTATAAAATGAACAACACTTATTACAATATGATCACCAAGAATTGAATAACACATTTTACAAAATAAACAGTACCTTAAAGGGCAACACATTTGTTTGAATGAAACAATATTTTTTATTGAATTGAACAACATTATTTACAAACAGTGTTCTTAGAAAATGAATAACATTTTATATAACAACATATGCGCAACAATTGAACAATACTTCTTTATGAAAAGAACAACACTTTTTATGGAACAACATTTTCGTACAAAATGAACATCATATAAAAATGAACAGTACATCATATAACAGTACATTTATAAAAATGAAACATCACTCATTACTAAATAGGACAACATTATTTATAAACAACATATCTTATGAAATAAATAACATAATACAAACATCACATTTGTACGAACAGAACAATATTTCTTACTTAAAGGAACAATATTATTGACGAACAGCATATATTATAAAATGAATAATATATTACAAAACAACACATTTGTGTAAATAGGACATCATTTCTTACTAAACATCACAGTGTTATTTATGAACAACACAATCAAATAAATGAAACAATATTATTTATGAAACAACATTTTTTATGAAAAGAGAGCATTTTACGGAACAACAAATCTGTTTGAACCGAATAACATTTTTTACTAAATAGAACAATAGCATTGCTCCTCCTCCTACTACTACTACCACCACCACCACTACATAATCATAAACATAAACATATGCTGTGTGAACTCAAAAGAATGTTAAAGATGCCCACTAAGAGAAATTTGTGGATTAAGTTAGTATTCTATACACAATGACAATATGAATGGAAAATCATAAAGACATTAATGACAATTGCCCTCAACTGGTTGTCTGGTTCAATAACAATTATTACTATGGCCTAAGTTCACATGCAGTTCCACACAAGAAGCTTCAAAAATTGAAATGAAATGTGAAACAAATTAAAAACAAAAGCACATGCACAAAATATGTACAAAAAATACTTCCCAAAATCATCAATGGCGGCTGACATAGAGTGTCTTGTTCCTCTTCCAGGTTGTCCTGTGAGAAGGTCAATTTTGGTGGCACAAATGTCCTTTCCCATGGAGTCATTTATTTTTCTTCTCAATTGATATCAAGCCTCACAACTTTCTATGCTTGTCAACAAAGTTTCATATCCAATTAATTATTGGTTTATTCCGTACAACATTGTACGCAACATCAAACATGATTATCTCATACCATTTTTCAAGAAAAATTATTTATAATTAGGAAGAATTATTTATAATGTAAGGAATTTGTCTTCAATAGCCTTTATTATTGGTGCTTCATATATCTGCAGATGTGGACAATGCTAGAGACATTGGCAGAGGCGATTCACTTGCTGTTGGGGGAGTAATAGGCAACGATGATGGACATTTTGATTGATTTAATGAAATCGGCGATGGATGGTTGATGCTAACATTGCTAATGATGGGCTAGTGGAGGAATATAAGGCATGGAGGAGGTGGGAGGGGAAGTGAGGAGAGCGAAACACAATAAAGTTCTTTCTCAATGATGAGGAGGGAGAAGGTGTGAAGAAAAAAATATTGTGGTAAAATAGTAAATAAATGCAAAGTATGATGGTGCATCTTTCTCTAGGAGTATTTTATCCTCAACTTTTTTTTTTCATATACAAATTATGAGTATATGAGTGGGATACTACTCCAACAAAATTCTATCTAGTCTTGTATTTTATTATGGTCATCACATCACAAAATAAATCTTATTCGGAATGTGTCAATTTAGGTTAAAAAAGAAATTTAAATTTCCATCAATATTAAAAGAAGAAGCTTTGGACCACCTAAAATATCTCTCATCTCATGTAACTTGCATTGAACAATAACTCGAGATATTGGGGACATCACATTTTCTCATTTCTTACAAGTACATGTTTGAATTGAAGGGAAGCAAGCAAATACAAGAAGTGGAATTGCCACACATTAGAAAAAACATGATCACCTATGAGTTCAACCCCCACCTAAAAAAGGGGGAAAAACCTCAATTGCTGCCATAATATTTGTGGCTCCCACGAAACACATGCTTAATTTTCAATGTTTAAAAGTTAGCATGTTAGGAGAAATTCTAATTCTTACAATATATTCTTTAAAAGGGTAAAAATATGTTAAAAAAAAAAAGGAAGAAAAAGGTGAGGATTGTAAAAATGAAATAAAACTAAAAAGGGGAAATGGTGGGTATTGGTTACGCAGTCCTTTCAAGTTCGAGTTGGCGTGGAGGGAGCCCTCCAATCTTCTTCCCTAATATTCATATGTTATATTTTGTACCCCTGGGGTAACTATACTCCACAAATTCTGTATGGTTATTCATGTAGAATTGCATACATAAGTTAGCTACACTTTATTCTGTCTTCCTAATTTGGTTGGAAAAGAATCGTGGTTCGAGTCTTTTTTTTTCTTCTTCTCATTTTTTAATATTTTTTTAAAATATTTTATTTGTAGTAATAGATAATTTTGAGTATTTTTTATATTAAAAGTATATAAAACGATACATGCATTAAATGCATATATAAACATAAAAAACATGAGAGGTTGGTGCGAAATTTATGGCACAAAATGATTTAAGAACATCATTCCTGTTTGTGCTATAAAATAGCTTTCTAATTTTTCAAACTCCAACCAGAATCAAATAATCTAATTAAACATTAAGCTTGTTGCAGCTAAATGATGTAGACTTGTAAGCTCGTAAAGATTCTAAGGGTTTAAGAAGTCAAATTGAAACAACCAATTTCTTGGCTTAATGGCTAGGATTTATGCTTGTTTCTAGGAGGGCCAAAATTCAGTCCTCCAGTATGCTATTGACCCCTACCCCCAGTGTCCGAATACTACAAATCAAAGAAGTGCTTCATAAGGTGTAAATATTTCAATAAATAGATAATTTAAATAAAAACTCACTATATATAACAAAAATGCATAATAATACATTAAGTTTAGTTTAAGACGAATTGGCCTAAATTTCGAATTTAACTTGGGTTCCAAGTGATGATTTTCAAACCATAGGAGTTTATCTGGCCGTTTTTTAACTAAAAGATATCAAAGTGAAGTATATCATCTGTTTTTTCTTTTTTCCCTTTTTTCCCTCCCTTTTTATTTTTTATTTTTTGAAAAATTTCCAAACGCTAACAAAATTCAGTCATTAGAGTGAAAGCTGCCCTTCTCTTGCTTTCGGTTCCTTCATTTCTACTGTTGCTAATGCCAGTGAGGGTCTTGGAAGTTGGAAGCCATTTTTGCTGCTCCATTAGCTTCGCCTCTTTCTGGACACGCCCCTGCCTGCTTTGCTCTCTAAGGCATTGTCTCCCTGCTTCTCCTGTAATTTTGCTCTCGCTTGTGAACGACGACGAAGGCCAAACCGTCCTCTCACGCTACTATCACTTTCCGCTCACTCTTCCTCGTTTCCGGTGAAACGTTGAGGTCGTGAGTTCGATTTCCGATCTAATAGTGGCTTTGTTTGATTTGGCAGCCGTGGGATGTGTGAGTGAGGTGTGGAGATCTGCGCCGTGGCCGTCGGCGGATTTGAATTTGAATGTCTGCTTTCGTCGCCGTTAGGGTTTTCTCTGCTGTCCCCTTCCCGTCATGACCACCAAGCGCGCTTACAAACTGCGTATCCTTCTTTGTTTAGGGTTTTGGAAGAGATCTCGTCGTTTTTTCTTTCGTTCTTTTTTTTCCCCCGTTTCGAGTTATGGTGTTAGTTGATTGGTTTGGCTTTTTTTCTTGAGTGTTTCTTTGACGAATGGTAGAGGAATTTGTGGCCCATTCTGCTACTGTTAATTGCCTTAAGATTGGGAGGAAGTCCTCGAGAGTTCTTGTCACTGGAGGAGAAGATCACAAAGTCAATCTCTGGGCTATTGGCAAGCCCAATGCCATTCTGGTCAGTTCTCCATTACCAAACAGTTTTTTTTCCTTTTAAAATTCAAATTCATTATTTCTTTCCTTGACCTCTTAAGGTTAATTTGATAGAATTGCAAGGTTGTTCTTTTTGGCCTTCTACGGTTATTCTATACATCTGTGTTTTTCGGAAAGCCTGTGCTCTATAATGGTCTTTGCTTAAGCAAATTTTCTTCATACTATTGATGTGGGATTCATTTCTGTGGTATTTGTAACTTTTCAGAGTCTGTCAGGGCATACAAGTGGAATAGATTCTGTGAGCTTTGACTCTTCAGAAGTGTTGGTAGCAGCAGGTGCTGCTAGTGGCACAATCAAGCTCTGGGATTTGGAGGAGGCAAAAAGTATGTCTAGAGTACTGTTCGTGCTTAAAAATCATCTTGCCACTCCACTGTTTAGTTTCTTCTTGATTTCGTCTACATTGTGCCTGGGGATGTTCACCTTATTGTTCTCATAACTATCTACTTATTTTCTAGTTGTACGCACTCTTACCGGTCATAGATCCAATTGTATATCTGTCGATTTCCATCCTTTTGGAGAATTCTTTGCATCTGGTTCTCTTGATACAAACCTCAAGATATGGGATATCAGAAAGAAGGGGTGCATCCACACTTACAAGGGCCATACTCGAGGAGTCAATACAATCAGGTTTACCCCAGATGGCCGATGGGTTGTGTCAGGAGGGGAAGATCATATTGTGAAGGTTAGGATGACATCCTTTGTCATTCTGTTTGCATTTTCTATTTAACCACTAATCACCTGCAGTAATCTTGATTAGAAATAAAGAAGTAGCTTTCTCCTTATAAGGCTGTAAGCTACTCTGGTATTATTTCCTGTAGTAAAACACTCGCTACAGTTGCAGATGGCTGGTAGGACTATAGGATGAAAGCCACAGGCACCTTCTCATGTATCTAGTGGGACTTAAATGTAAAATCTTGTGCTTCACTGCTTATGATTCGCAACATATAAATTTCAGTCTGCATATAAACCTGGAGATTTTCAAAATTTCAGTTCTTTGACAAACCTTGCTGCTATTAGTTTGCTGCCCTAGTCTTATAGAACATTCAAAAGACATGTGCTATCTGCAGGAATTTTATATAGATGGAGATCTCTGTTAATGATGTAACTGCTACTGGGTTCTCTCTTCTAAATGTGCAGGCAATCATTTAGGCCCAGTTTGTTTGAGTTTAACGTGATTGGGTTAACAGGTTTTTCGCGTCTCACACGTGACCTAGTTTCTGATGTTACCAAATGGCTCTTGAAGTTCACAATAATTATGCAAACGCCCAGTTGGTAAATCTGAGACAGTCGCCCCTGACCCATTTGTGCAGCCCTGCCCTACATGAAATAACGCGTTAACCCAATCACGTTTTCATTAAACAAACTGCCTGTTAGTTTATTGATTTGTGTGTAGATATGATTGATTTAATCACAAAAGAATTAGGTCCTCATGTATGGAACTTTGCTTGCACATGATAGATTTTGAGTTCTCTCTCCTGGAGTATGGATATGTTCTTTACTTAACCTGTCATCCCTTTCTGCTAATAGGTATGGGATTTGACTGCTGGGAAGTTGTTGCATGACTTCAAATGTCATGAGGGCCAAATACAATGCTTAGATTTTCATCCTCATGAATTTCTTTTGGCTACAGGTTTGTGATCCTATTTTGTTTGAAAGAATGATTGCATGTAAATGCAGATCACTAAAATATCATTCCTCTATTTACTGTATGTTCAGATTCTTTTAACATTGCTTTCTTTCCATGCATTGATGGATTTATATTCTGTGTTGTCCATGTGTGTTAGTTTGCACGTTTTCTTTTTCTTTCAGATTTTTCTCATCATTGTACGTACTGACTACAAATTTGAGTTTTCTTTATATAATAATTTTGGGAGCAACAAATGTGTTGACTCTTTGTTCAAATGTTCTCAAACAAACAAAGATGTATATACTATGTATATCTAATGCGTACAACTACCTTGTATGTGGTGTAGATGCATGTGTCTGAGAAAAGCAACAGGTGTACTAAGAGAAGCAATAACTATAATTGAACCTGAACAAATATACTGGTGTGTTTCAATTATACCTGTTGCTTGTCTCAGATTCATGTTTGTTATTCATCTCAGATATATGTGTTTGTCCAGGGTACATTGGTATCTTCATGTCTAAGGGTCATGTTCTAAGCAAGCTATTAACTGCTCAACGTCACATATTGGGCTACTGAGGATAAGTCTGTTTCTGTAGTGAGGAAGTTTGTCCCCCAAGTTCTCTAACTTTCTAGTCTTTCCTTCTGCCCACTTAGTTCTTGTAGAAAAGCCATTTTCGGATTAACTTGAAGTTGATTGATTATTTTTTGTTCTTACATATGTTTCATGATAGTCACAGTCACTTTGTGCGTCTGCTTGGCATTCCTTTACATGGAAGAAATCAATGAAAATTTTTTGGTTCTAATTTTTTTTTCTCAGCATTGGAAATGTGGTAGATAAGTTTAATTTGTTTCCTTTCCAACATGATGCCATAAGTTCTTCTGGTGAGACATCTCATATGGTCCTGGAGAAGATGGTTAAGCTTTCTGTGGTTTTAAATGTTTCTACTTCACTCCCCCCCCCCCCCCCCCCCCGGTTCAGGCTCTGCTGATCGTACTGTTAAGTTTTGGGATCTTGAAACATTTGAGCTAATTGGTTCAGCTGGCCCTGAGGTAAATTGCTTTCAATATCATTTCATCTTACGATGATAGTTCTTTTTTTTTTTAATAATGAAGACATCTGTATGATTTATTACTTTTTCCTGTAGACCACTGGTGTTCGTTGTTTAACATTTAATCCTGATGGGAGGACTCTACTTTGTGGTTTGCAAGAAAGCCTGAAGGTGAAGAATCTGAACTTGTAATCACTTTATAAAGTGATAAAAGCATCATGCTTACTACAGCTGTTTTCTCTGCAATCTAATAGGTTATCTCCTGGGAGCCAATACGATGCCACGATTCTGTTGATGTGGGGTGGTCTAGATTGTCTGATCTTAGTATCAATGAGGGAAAGCTTCTTGGGTGCTCGTATAACCAAAGCTGTGTGGGAGTCTGGGTTGTAGACATATCGGTATTGCTCTGTTTTCTTTATTTTAAGTGGTCAAAGACTTCCTTTCATGTTGTCTGTCTGTGCACATATCTGCTTAGCACATATAACTTGGACTAATTTAACTTTACATCATTTGTGCAGCGCATAGAGCCTTATTCAGTTGTTAAACCTAAGTGTTTGAATGGTCAGGAGTCTAAATCAAGCTCAAGTGGCAATCTTTCAGTACTGAATGAGAACACAGCTAAAGCCAGTTCAGGAAGATTATCTGTTTCACAAAATTCTGAACCATTGGTGAAGGAAGCTAAATCAATTGGGAGATTGTCTGTTTCACAAAACTCAGATCCTTTGATGAAGGAAACAAAATCTCTTGGAAGGTTGTCAGTTTCACAAAATGCAGATCCTGTTAAGGAATCAAAAAACCTGGCATGTATGTTCAATTTTTTTTTTTTTGTACTTATCCATTTTTATGGTCTACTTGGTTGTTTTGTTATTCACTGGCCCTCTCTTCCCCGCACTTATCTCTGCCCCTCTATGTCGCTTCCCCTACCTGCTTTATATTTTGTCTGCTACTCCTGTCATTGACTGACATAAAAAATTGGCTTAAAAATTGGCTTTGTCAAACTTTATTGTTCTATGCTTGAAATTTATTTTTTGAAGTTTTTCATGGTTTATCATTTCCTATGCTTTTGAATGAATTTGCATTCCTTGCATCATCACACATTACAGATGCACTAAAGAAAAAGATGAAAGATAGAACAAGGAATTTGTTGTGAGAGTTTTCTGAGTTATGGAGCATTGTTGTCTCCATCATCATTATCATCATCATCACAGATCCCCTTGGCCCCAACTTAGTTGACGTAATCGATATGAGCTTAATAATGTCTACATTGGGATTATCCATGACAAGATTTTCCTATGGATGCCCTTCATAAGCCAGCTCTCTTTTGGGTGAAAATTTGAAATTATTAAGGCAATATAAATAAATATGCAAGTATTAGTAAAACAAATATGCAACTGCAGAGTCAACTGATATCTCTAGAAAAATATCTCAAGTCACGTATGGATGGCCCAATATTTGTGCTATGTGGGGAAAATTGATTTTTTAGAGGTCAGTAATCAAGGATACTATCTGACTCTGTTTATTACATATTGGTTGAAGCCACAGGAAATATACCTGGTACTCCTCAGAGGGTCAACTTGAATTCTAGTTCCAAGAATATTCCTACTTCAAATGCAGTTCCCAATTCAACAGTTCTAAAGAGGAATTCTTCTAGGGGTACCTCAGCCGCAAATGTTTCAGCCCTGAACAGGTCAGATGTCATACCTGTGATTGTTCCCAGGGGTGACACAAGGTTTGACCTGCCATCTGAGTCGAGAAAAGAAGTAGGAGTACCTGGAAGAGTGGTTGAACCATCTGAATCCAGGAAAGAAGTTGGAATGGCTGGAAAAAACTTGGAGCAATCAGCTGAACCAAGGACAGAAGTTGGAAACTCTGGGAGAACTTCAGAACAGGCTCCTGAATCCAGGAAAGAACTTGGTATTGTTGGTAGAACAATGCCATTTTCTCTGCAGTCAAAGACTACTAGTTTCCGAAAGTTTTCAAGTGGTCGAGAAGACATGGATCGGCAAACTATATTTGTTCCTTCAGAAGCTACAAATTTCAAAGTTTCTGAATTTAGCAGTGCTGCAGAACGTAATCGTTTTTCCAGTAATAGAAGTTTGATTCAAGTCATGCCTCCTAGTGAAATAGACGTGAAGGATGATAGTTCTATCAGCTCTGGCAGGAACGAAATGAACTCTTCACTGGCATTACCTACAGACTACCTAGACGGAACCTGTATGTGTTTGGAAATCTAAATAGAGTAACCTGCATTCTTTCTGATTCTTTCTGTTCTTTGCACAATCTATACCACTTAGCTATAGAATAGCTTCTCATGTATTAGCTTTGATGTTTTTTTGGTTGTCCTGATGTATATAATAATGATGGCAGAAATTGTTGTTAGTGCTTGTACTGGATGTCTGGTGGATGTTCAACTTGAGGAATTAGGTGCTTCTAGATAGAGTAGTATGATTTTATGGGATATATAACCTCTCTCAGAGGAGGTGGTAGGTGAAAAACACATGAAAAAAATAAATTGTATCAGTCATGAATTTAGATCGAAATACCCTTTATGTATATATGACATATGGTTAAGCAAGAATCTGAATGGTACACTTAATATTTGTAAATTTAGCAATATTTGAGTATAAATTGAGCCTAGGAAAGTAGTTTTATTACCACACTTTGATACTTGATAGAATTAACAATATATTAAAGAATCACCAAATTGACTCCTTTGTTTGGTATGGTTGAGTTTCTTATTGTATTATTTTTGTTATTAAAAAGTTTTGAGTTATGCTGTTTTTTTTTTTTTTTTTTTTTTGAATATGCGATCTGACTGGTGGAACAAAAGATCGGGGGCTTTTGGTAATACTAGAAAATCTTGTTAAGCATTATTGCTCATTCCTAGGAAATTTGCCTTGCGCGCATATGTGTTTATGATTTGCTAACTAAGATTAATTTGATTTTTTCAAGTCGCCTGAAGTTTTTTTAAAGTGCCATGGCCAATAGTTTCTGATGAAATGCTGTCTTTTCCAGCAGATGCACAGGGCTGTAAAGCAAGTAGAGATGTATATCCAGTGGAATTCCAAAAAGGAGGTATAAATTTTAGATGCTGTTGCTCTTGAACCTTGTACTTTGTTGTGAAGTCTCAGCTGATTATTTTCATATAATATCAAGGAAGAACGCGTCCAATTGTCATGAATTGGGACAAAAGAGGGCGATCTTCTAATTATGATGTACCTGCTTCGAGCATTTCTTTTGGGAGTACATCTGCAGTTAGCATGCCTTCTTTTGATGTGGTATGAACAGAAATTTACATCTACCTTTTAATAAAGTTCTCTTTTATAATAAAATGATTCCCATTCTCTCAAAGCCTTGAAGATGATAATATTCTATATTTTCATGCCCCATGGGTGTATCATGAAGTTTAAACAGCGAGGATATACTTCATCTGCTGAAAAGGAAATGCCGTCCGCTAGTGATGAGGATGCTGTTGCAGATGTGATGGAGTTACATGACCAGTTCATCAGCTCTATGCATTCTCGTTTAGCAAAGCTACAGGTGATTCTATGGAGCAGAAGCTGCACAAGGAGTCTCAGTTTTGTCATTGTTATTCTGATCAGAATTTTGCTGTGCATTCAATATGGACACATCTGAGATTGGCAAATGACCTGTGGTTAGGGACTGAGTGAACTCAAAAGGTTAATTAGTCATGGCTGATGCGTATAACTTGGAAAGGCTTACCACTACCATTGTGTTGACAAAGTTAACAGCATAAAGAATAGCGGTTTTGTGGTCTTAGTAAATTTCAAAAAAGATATTAAGTCATATCATAGACTCAACTATCTTGGAGTGAACGTGGATCTACTATTTTGAATTTTTTGAATGTTTAACTTGGATAAGAAATAAATCCTATAAATCAATAAAATGTTCCAAGAATCTTGCCTCTAATGTTCCCAGGGACTTTGTTTTGTGTAAATCCAATATTCTTCTAAGAAGACGAAATAGAGAGGTTTCCTTGTTGATTGAAATATCACTTGTTTTCTTGTCATGCATGCCGCTTAACAATTGTCCTGGTCATGCTTTAGCTATAGTGCAAACCTACAATATATACCCATGTCACTAGATTTTAATTTTAAGGTGGCCATTATTTTCTGTCATTTGCTAGTGTCTGTAATACTTTTTGTGCCTTTACAAAAGTTAATAGAATGCTAAACACCTTCTTTCATTGCTTTCAGGTAGTATCTAGATGTTGGGAAAGGAATGATATTAAAGGGGCCATTGCTGCAATGGAGAAAATGGCGGATTATGCTGTAAGTGCTTTATCTCTTCCGGTGGATTTTCTCAATATTTTTGTACAATCACATTAATGGCTGTGGTTTTGTTTCTGCTGTAAAATGTAGGTTGCCTCAGATGCAATAAGCATCTTCAGCGAAAAAATTGAGATTTTCACATTGGATATCTGCTCTTGCCTTCTGCCTCTGCTCACTACCCTCCTTGGAAGTGACATGGACAGGTAGTTTCATTGCTTTTCACATGATAATCCGGATCAATTGTAGATACTAGTCATATCAACCTGCTTCACATGTTTTTTTGGTATTATGTTGGAAAATGTCCCTGCCTGTAATCTGAATCATGAATCAAGAGGGTGTGAAATTTCATGTGTAGGCACCTGAGCATCTCTTTGGATATGCTGCTTAAGCTGGTCAGGGTATTTGGTTCAGTGATATATTCCACAGTATCAGCACCTGCATCAGTTGGCGTAGATATTGAGGCAGAGCAAAGGTTTGCTGTTGTGGGTTTCACATTTTCGCTCCTGAATACTGGACACATTATAGAACTGAGATTTGTTGCTGCTGGTCCTTGGCTATTGTAGGTTGGAGCGTTGCAACACATGTGTTGTAGAACTTGAAAAAGTAAAGCACTGTCTACCTGCTCTTGCCAGGTGATTATGGTGGTCCATTTCAACCAGAAATTCTTACTTTGTGTTTTTTTTTTTTTTGAGAATTATCATATTGTTGTCTGTGGGATTCTCTGTTTTTATATCTTCAATATTATTGTTATCTTACCTTTTTGTGCTGGGAACTGTATAGAAGAGGAGGGTCAGTTGCAAAGTCAGCACAGGAGTTGAATGTTGCACTTCAAGGAGTATCATGACTGATGCTAACATACTGGGTTGATGCGTAACTTATACCTGTCCTATCACACCTGATTCTGTGAGTTGTTTTGTGAATCCACTTTTAACTTGATGAGGTAATAGCTTGTTGCGCAAGTTTTCATGCTCAGATGCTTATCTGATCCAGTCTTGCTGCTCCATGTACATTCATTTGAAGTGGATACCTTGAGGTGATATAATTGGTAGCTGATTCTACTAACTATTTTCTGCTGGTTGCTGGATGATTTTATCAGCAGCTCTGTCCACTCCGTGAAGACCGAATCATTTCACGTTACACTAACTGGATTGTAGCTTCATGTCATTTGTTCAGCCCTTTCATCTACATTGTAATATATACAGATTTGTTCAAAAGGACAGCAACGGCTGAGCTGCTTTTTGTTTCAGCTGTTGGAAAGGCCGACATAAGTATTGCCCTTTTTTGATGGGGCGGTGACGTCTCTTCTTCTGTTCGCTCTTTCCAGTAATTGTTGGCATTCAAATGTGAAACATCCTACTTCCTATATGTATTAGGTCTGGTCTTTTTGCATGTTCCTTGAACATGCATCTTGGTTAAGGTTACTAGATAATATATAACTATGGACACTACCATCTTTATAACAATGTATTTTGTCTATCAAAGCATAAGTTTAATCGCGGACTTAGAAAGCAAGCTAGGGTATTGTCCAGCAGAAAGCCCAGCCAGAGTTCCGTCAAAGAACCAAAACTTCTTCCCTTCCTAATGTCTCTAAATCTTTGAAAGGTTTTGAAGGCCCACCCATTGAAAAGGGCAAGGCACTAATAAAAAGGCCCACCCATCAAATTAAAAAGGGCAAAGAACCACTAATGTTTACATGTTGGTTCAATTAGACAACAAATCTTGGAAGTCATCCTAATTTGGTCCATCAAGCTCTAAAATGTAAAAACATCTCATTTCAACTAATCCCTTCATTGATAGGGGTGAGCATGAGCTGTATTGGTTTGGATTTCTTGTGGAACTGAATCAATTCGAAAGAATGATGGTTCTAAAAACATTTATCCAACCTGAGAACTGAGAATGAACATAACCAGAGTCATGGATCTAGTTTATCCGTTTTGGTTCTTAGGTTTTTCAATCCTTATCATATACTTACAACAAATTAACGAATTTGAAATTAAAAAAAGTCGTGCCCACAATCATTTAAGCAATATTCAACATAATATACAACTTAACCAATGTTTAAACATAAATGTTTTGATGAGTGTATCACAAGGGGTCACAAAAATTAAAAAAAATACAAGCATCATAGTAACTTCTGAGCTAGGTTTGCTGACGTCGAGTGTATCTTGTCTGATTAACATTGTAGCTTAGGGAATGGGGAGCCACCGAGCTTGGTTGCAACTTGCGATAGTGGGATGGGATTGGGGAAAGTTAGCTTTAGGTTTTATTCGAAGAGACTTGACTTAACTTGTTATGTGGTCTTGATTTTCAAATGAATACAAAATCCCCCTTGAAGTTGCCTATATTTACGCTTCTCATTCCCTGGATAATCCACCATCGATTCTCCACACCATGTTGCCTCTTAACCGTAAAATCCTCCTTCTGTCTCCACGCTTTCAGCTCACCCACCTTTGTTGCACCTATCCTTACCCTACCATCACGTGATCACATCCTAATCATAGGCTTTCTGGATTCCGCCCTCCCAGTCCATTTTCAAACAACCCATTCTCGCTGTCAATTCTCCACAACCTATCTCCCCCAATTGCAAAATTCTCCTTTAGCCTCCACGCTTTTAGCCCACCCACCCCTGCCACATCTACCCCCACCTTGTCGTTGCACGATAATATCCTAATCATATGGCCCCCCAGATCTTACCCTTCCAACCTCCCTACTTTTAGGTAGCCTATTCCTATTGCCACCCGATCAAATCCTCTCATTTGACCTTTGGTGTCCATCAAGGCCGCACACCACTATGCACAACACAGTTGGTGGAATCTACTCGTTTGAGATCACGTGGTGAGGATCGGAAACATGTTGCAGCTTAGGGTAATTAATTGAGCATTGTACACATGTAATTGCTGGCTCTTTCAAGGGGATTTTGAAAATGGTTTGATTATTTAGCCCATAAAGCATGTTAACGCGGATGTGTCTTCATAAAATGAATTGGGCTTTAAAGGTCGTCACAAATTTTCATTTCAATACATAAATATGTTGTGTATTTATACATATACCTTAGATTGGTTCTCTAACTAACCTGAAAATCGATGGTTTTTTCAGATATAAAACCAAATCGTGGCTCATAATTCATTTTTACCTAACCTAATTCAACCCAGTAAAGGTGATTTAGACTGGATTTCAAAGTTATCAAACTCATGATCACTCTAATGGATTTCGTGAAAATTAAGTTGAGACAAATACCTTTAGTCTCATCTAGTCAATAAAAGGAGAAGCGGCTAGCGAAAGAGCTGACTGAGCCATATAAGTAATATTTTCACCTTCAACGTAACTAGCAAACTACTCGCATTATGCTGCAGGGAAGGAGTTTTGCACTGGGGGCTGGGGGGGAGAGAAAAGAGTGTAGAATGCATACATTCATAGTAATAAGCTATTGTCATTAACAAAGCTTATAACAGAAATCAACGAGAATAGTTTTCGTTGATAAACAAATCAGTTCCATCTTTTATAAAAATAACAGCTATAGACAATAATTATCTTGTATAAATCTACAACATTTTGTAAATCAGCTTACACCTCCTGTTGCCAAATCAACTTCTTCCTCCTGAGAAACACCATGCAAGTTCCCTTTCCCTGGGCCTGAGGAAACCACATTTTCTATATCTTCACCAATTACACACACATAACTCTATGAAAGAAGCACCCAACAGGCAGGCAGAAGAAATCAATTGCCATCATTACACAAAGGCGTAATCATGACAATGTCAAACCGGCCCATCTTTTTGGCCTACCTTCGTTGTAAGTAAACGAACTTCGAGCAGTCGTTGCACTTAATCTTGGTCCTTGTACACTTGATCCCCTAGTAGTTGATGGTCTTGAAAAAGGATAGGATCGTGTCCTCTTTTTCGAGTTGGAACTTGAAGGAGTCAACGGCAATGAATGAGATTAGCTGCACACTTAGAGCAGCCGTAGCTCGACACTGTGGATCTTGTCCTCTTTCCCGAATCGAAACTTTCGAGGAGTTAACGGTAGTGAATGAAATGGTGTTTCCGAATTTGAAAAGTTGGGCGATGCTTAGGTTGAGATTGGCCATACACTCAGAGCAGCCATAGATTGACGCCACTGATTGATGGATGGATTGGGTTTTTCTGGATTGTGATTTTCATGCTGGAGTCTGGAGATTGGATGGGGGCAGATGGTGTAATTTATGTTAAAAATAAGCCTACTCTTGTTCAAATACCTTTTGGTCAAAGAAGACCCATATGCTTGACTTGTAAAAACCGTATTTCTTTAACGCAAATACACAAGTTAACGTGCTAGCAAAAACAATTATAGATAGGAAAATTTACAGAAACCCCTCAATGTTTGTCCTAACCTACACTTGCCCCCTATCTATTTTAAAAAACCTACAATTTTCCCCTTCAAACCATCACATCTGCCAGTTTGTCCGAGATGCTAGTGGGCCAAATGCCCTAATTGACCAACAACATTTTCAATTTGTTCAAATAAATCACAATATTCATTCCATGCCACCTCTAATTCATTTTCCCTAAATATATGATATATTTCTAATAATTTTTTTCATTCCTAAATAATTTTTATATTTATAAATTTACTATTAATTTATAAATCCATAATATATTTCCATGTTTATAAACCAAGCTTACTATTAATTTATTTTTTAACATATTATTCATTTTTTAATTTAAATGGAGATGTGCCATTTTTTAGGACAAATATATTTTAAATAATTTAATGCATCTGTTGTCACTAATTTGATATATTTCTTATATGAATACCTTCAATATGAACCAAACTATGTGATATCTCGTTGAGCTAGTTATATGGGTGGAAGCATGTGATGTTTTAATTGGTAGATGGCAACAAATAAAGGAAGTATAATGTGAACTAATTAGCTTAATCAGTGAAACTGGTAATTACAACAAATTTCAAAAGAAAAAAAATCTTGCTTCCATATATTTATTTTCCACTATGCGGATTTATTATTAGTTTGGGTAAATTTCATCGGTCATCCATAAACTATATTCAATGTTACTTAATCATCTATAAACTATATCCAATGTTACTTATTATCCTTAAACTATCAAATGTTGTTTAATCATTCTTAAACTATATCTAGTGTTCCTTAATTGTCCTACAATCTATTATAGCTGTTAATGATGGACGGAAAAAAGACACACACACACACACACTCTCTCTCTCTCTCTCTTCTCTTCTTCGGTGACTAATCTGTAGGTAATAGATTCAATTAGAAAACAACCAAGATTTGTTCATATAATTTTTTCCCACACAAGAGAATGATGCACGACTCAATATGGTAATTTACAAAGAAAAAGAAGAGAAAATAATAAGATCTAGTCATAGGCAAATAAAATTAAAAAAATTGATCTAAGCAACAAAAAAAAAGCATGATCGTACATTATGTGTTGGTAAAAATTATAAAATGTGTATATTTATTTCATATGGTGTGAACTAATTTTCAAAATAAAATGAGCTAAAATATATTTATCCTAAAAGATTATACTTATTTTTTTGAACTAATGGAAAACTAAATAAGATGTTAAAAATTAAATATTAATATTAATCACAAGCATGAACTTTGCTTATAAACATGAAAATATATTATAGATTTAGAAATTATTAGTGGATTTATAGATATATAAATTATTTAGAACTAGAAAATTTATTAGAAGTATATCATATATTTTGAAAAAATGAATTTAAGGTAATATAAAATAAATATTGTGATTGATTTGAATAATTTATAAGTCTTGTTGGACAATCAAGGCATTAGGCCTACTAACATAAAAGACAAGATGATGGATGAGACATTTCTAGGGGATAAAGTGTAGATTTTACAAAATAAAAAATAACAAGCGTGGGTTAGGCGAATCCTGGTGGGAGCTATTGTAAATTTCGCATATGGATATGGAAATAATAAAAGGATGACCATACGTGATAATCGAAACTAACACAGCCACGCGTCAATCAAACAGTGAGGATCTAAACACACGAGACTCCTATTGATCGCGTGCAGCTCAAGCTGATGACACACAATCACTTTACTCAAACTCTTGTAAATAAATAAATAAATATTTATTTATTTTAGCATTTTAAGAGCCATTGCCATTGCCATTGCCATGACCATTTCAGCGGACAGGTGATCATCATGCCGACTTCAGCCTTATCGCCAGTAGATTCCCAATACGTGCCGTCCCTCTTATCCGCCGCACGCCCCTTCCTCCGCGGAGAGCTCGAGGCAGTGGACAGCAACCTGCCTGCGCTTGTTGCCGTCCTCCGCTCCGTCGGCGCAGGCGAGTGCTGGCACAAGCACGGCAGCTTCCTCGACCATCTTGTCGATCTCTACCGTATTCTCAAAATATGGAAGGCGCCCGAGTCCGTCTGCCTCTGCGGCCTCTTCCACTCCGCTTACTCCAACTCCTACGTTAACCTCGCCATCTTCGACCCTAACACCGGCCGCGAAGTCGTCCGCGGCCACGTCGGCGAGGCCGCCGAGCGGCTGATTCACTTGTTCTGCGTCGTCAATCGGCAGACCCTGATCCACGACGATATGCTCTTCAAGTACGCGGATTCGGAGCTCGTCGAACACCTCAGGTTATCTGAGGTTTCGACGAGGAACGCGAAGGAAAAGGGATTGATCGATAGGGACGAGGCTTGGCGGAAGAAAATTAGGAGTTTGTTGCCTGAAAACGGGATCGTTGTAAAGCAAATCAGGACGGGGGGAGATTTGTCAGTTTCGAGAAGGGTTGTGGCTGTCTTCTTGTTGCTGAGCATGGCAGATTTCAGTGATCAATTGTTCGGGTTTCAGGATTGCTTGTTTGATAATGTTGATGGGAGGTTTGAGTTTAAGGGGAATAATTGTGCTGCTTTGTGGCCTGGAGATGGAAAACCAGGGCTGTGGTTGTATTCGATATCGCGAATGGGAGCAATTTATGCTTTGGTTGTGAGGGAGGAAGAGATTCTGAGGGAAGAGAGGAAGAGGGGTGGTGGAATTGGGTTTGAGAAAGGAAGAGATGAGGAGATTGAGCTGGTGGTCCCCCCTGTGTTTGAGTTCTGCACTAAAGTCCTGGGGGCTAAAGAACAGATGGAGGCAAGGGACCTGTACTGGAGGGGTGTTTGTGATAATCCCGGGAGAGGGTTGGAGAGGGCAGAGGAGTTGTTTCTGGGGAGTATTGAAAGGAACCCATTTGTTGGTGAGCCTCATGTGGTTCTGGCTCAGGTGTACTTGTCCCGAGGGAAGTTTGTGGAGGCGGAGAAAGAAGCTGAGAGAGGGCTGCGGCTCTTGCTGGAGTGGGGAAGTCCTTGGGACAAGAGGATGTCATGGGAAGGCTGGATTGCCTGGACCAGGGTGTTGTTGATGAAGGCTAAGGAGAAATCTTGGCCTCAGACTTCTTGGGGCATCCTCAACCTAGGTCTTGTTACGTAAGCCACAGCCACAACCACAACATCGCTTTGGCTTTTAAACTAATATCTTCTGCTCTATGTTATGTTACGATTATGATTCCTGGTGTTGGTGATCCAATAAGGATGATAATGTGGCCATTCAAAGACTAGCTGTGGTGTTTTATGTTACGTAGTGTTGTTTTGTATCAAAAATGTGTTGACATTAAAAATGTGCTTATACACATGTGTTGGTGCATCTGCTTTGTGCGCGCTTCGATTCTCATCGCCTCGCTCGCACACCTGATTCAGAATTTTGTGAGCAACGGACAACCTTGTGTTTGACAGTAGAAATTCCCTAAAAGTGATGGGCCAATTTGAGGCCCAAAGTTCCTACTCAAATGTGCTGTCGCTAGTTGCTACATCTAACGGACGTATGGCAAGGCTCATGACACAAACACAAGCCAGGTTATGGGGAAGTCTGAAAGTAAATAGGACTGGACACTTTAATCACACTCAACAAAACAATGGAATTTACGAGATTACACAGGGCGAAGCTCCTGCAATTTGCATAGGGCATTACATTCTCATCAAAACGAAATACTATAATAAGAAGTTTGGCAATAATATAAGAAGTTCATGGGATAATTATAATTTACTATCTGAGATTTAAATAAAATTATACTTTACCTCTCCTATTTTAAAAATATATACTTTACCATATGTCTTTTTAATACAGTCTGACAGCAACTTTTAAAATCGTAATTTACATTGAAATTATCAGACAGTGATTACCATAATATTTAAATTAATACTTCATAAGCTGCTGCTGGATTATATTAAAAAAGATCATATCATAGTGTATATTTTTTAAACGAAAAAAAATTAAGTGTAATTTCACATAAATTTCAAAGTACAAATTGTAACTAACTCCATCTAAAAATTGTGTCAGTAGTTAGAATGAGCCTCCATTTATCTCCATTGGCTCGATTAAGGAACTCTTATTCAGCACGTCTCACGTTATCTTATGCACATTCTTCTCTCTCTCTCTCTCTCTCTCTCTCTCTCTCTCTCTTTGTTTTGTGTGTGTGTGTTTTTCTGCTCAAGCCCATATATATTGCCCTGTACTCCCAGAATGGGAGCACTCATTTTTTAAGCAAATGCAAAATGTAGAATGAGTCTCCATTTATCTCCATCAACTTGATTAAGGAACTCTTCTTCAGCACGTCCCATGTTATCTTATGCACAAACACACACACACACACACACACTCTCTCTCTTTGGTTTGTGTGTGTGTGTGTGTTTTTCTGCTCAAGCTCATATATATTGCCCCATACTCCCACAATGGGATTACTCATTTTTTAAGCAAATGCAAAATGTACGTACTACTATTTTTCTTAAAAAAATGTTAATTTTTTAGTAAATCGATGGAACTTTATTATTTCTGCTAAAGAAAATTGAAACCAAGATAATGTAAAATGTTTTATACGATAATGAAAACTTGTTTTATTAATAAAACAATTCTTGTAAAAAAAATTATGTGCACATCTAAAATTATTTTGTTAGAATATATATAACTGTAAGCATCATATCAAAGGCCATAGATAAATTATAAATTGCGTCTTATTAAAGTGCAATTGGAGCTTTTTTTTATGGAATGTTATTTATCTCATTAATTGTAGCCAAAATGGCATCTACAACAGAAATAAAACACTGAGGCATGGTGGACAGTTGGCTCAACTATAAGCCTTACAAAGCATCCCGATGATATCTTATTGGAAAGAAACATTCCGTGAATAATTTGGGTAATCCCAATATTCATATTTATAAATCTGAAGAGAGAAACTGATATAATAAACCAACAAACTAACTGGATATACCAACACATTGATTCAAACCAACACACGGTTGGACTAACACACCACAATCCAAACATAACACTTGAATGAGTGCTAATGAAAGCAAAAACACAAAAATAAATTAAAAAAATAACACAAAACCCCTGATCAATTATTAGGATATTGCTCATTGCTACTACAAACTCTATATTGTCTTCTTTAGGTTTAGTTACCATCATTGATGAAACAACATATAACAATCCATAGCAAAACCAGTCAATACTCGATGTACGGCAACAAACTTGCCTTCAGAAGAATATGGATCGCCAGAAAAAGAAGCATGCACAAAGAAAATATTAGCATAACCATGAGAAAATACAATCGAAAGTTGAGAGGATGAAATTCTAAATAAACCATCCATTATAATAATCAATCGGTGCTACTATCACTTTATCAAGTGCATGCAATACTTAAATAACTCATCTATAACTGCAAATTTGCATGCTCTTCCACTATATAGTACTGGATCACCTAAAGACTATTATAATCCAATTAGAGTTGGTGCCAAATCCTAACCACTAATTTTAATTACAGTAGCTAGCTAGCTCTCTGATTACTATAATTAGATTTAGGACCCAGCCCAGGTGGAGACGTTGGAAAGCCATCCAAGTGAAAAAATTACAAATAGGGACCCATTACAAACAATTTTCTACCCTTAAACCTAACTTAAGTTATATACCCATAATACTCCCAAAACATTTGATGTAGTGAACTTTCTTTATGTAATTTGCAAATAAGAAACCACTTGGAATGTAGTAATTACAATACTACTGTTGGTTTGATGAACCTTTCACTTTTCTTGCAGGTAAGGTAATTAGGGACAAAATGTGGAATAGAGCAAATGAAGCTTTTAGGTGACAAGTTTCAAATATTGATATGGTTCTTAAGTATGAACCCCGGGGCGTGATGTGATATGATCAATTTGAGGATCCACTTGAGGATGGGTGGGTAGGTGGGTGAGGATCCCTAACAAATCTACTAGAAACAACGGAATATATATATATATAGCACAATCATAAATATGTGTGTGTACATACATAAATATAATTAGATATGTGGTAATCATAAATATATATAACTTCATGAAATTTTCTCCATATACATAATTTCAAAAATTAAAATTAATAAAGAAATTATATCATATAAAAGGGAAGTAAGAACCATAAGAACAATTTTCATATCTTAATAATTAATTAGACTTTAAACATGCAAGCCCTAAATTAGCCATTAAATCCTAAATTAAACCCTCAGACATAAAACCCTATACCACATAAGACCCTAAAATCCTAAACCCCAATTCTATATCCCTAAATCGTAAATCTTAAACCTAATTATATACCATTAACCCTAATCCCTAAACCCTAAAACCTAAATCCTAAACCATAATTAAATCCTAAATTAGATGCAAACCCTAACCAAATACATACGCAAAAACCTTAAACACTAAATCCTAAACCATAATTAAACCCTAAACTTTAATTCATACCCCTAAACCCTAAACACTTAATACAAACCCTAATCCAAACCTAAACCTTAATTAAATCCTAAACCCAACTACCATTAATCCTAAACCCTAAATACAAACTCTAGTAATTAAACCTTAAACCCTAACCCTAACTACCATTAATCCTAGAATCTAAACCTTAAATATAAACCCTAAACCCTAAATACAAACCCAATTAATTAAACCTTAAACTCTAACCCTAACTACCATTAATCTCAAACTTTAAAGCCTAAATACAAACCCTAATTAAACCCTAAACCTTAACTACAAACCCTAATTAAAACCCAAACCTTAACTACAAACCCTAATTAAAACCTAAACCTTAATTAAACCCTAAACCCTAAATACAAACCCTATTAATTAAACCTAAACACTAACCTTAACTACCATTAATCCTAAACTCTAAACCTTAAATACAAACCCTAATTAAACCCTAAACCCTAAACCTAACTACCATTAACGCTAAAACCTAAACCCTAAAAACAGTGCCTAATTAAACCCTAAACCCTAAATACAAACCCTAAACGCTAAACGTTAAACCTAATCTATACCATTAACAATAAACCCTAAAACTTAAACTTAATCTATACCATTAACCTTAAATCCTAAACCCTAAATGGAAATCTTATTCCTTAAATTTCAATACCCTAATACTTAATTAAATAGCCTTAAACCATCTTAATTCTATATATATCCCTAAACCCTAAAAAAATTCTCTAACCCTAAATCATAAAAAAGATCTAAATTAATCATAAAATAAATCCCAAAACCCTAATTTTAAATTGATTCAATTAATACCCTAACCTTACACTAATTTTAAACTTAAACCTTAAATAAAAATCTTAAACCCTAAATCTATGTCCAATACCCTTAATCCCTTAAAAACCCTAAATCCTAATTCTATATCCCTAAACCCTAAAACAAAATCCAAACCCTAAACTTTAAAAAAACCTAAACCGTAAAAACCCAAAACTTTTAAATCAACTTAGCCACTAAAAAGACAACTGTGGCAAATTTGACACATAAAAAACTAATTAAGCGATGACTATAGTCAAATCTATAAAAAGTTTATGACTGAAAGCAACTAATATGTGAGCGACTAAAATTTTCAATCGTTTATCAGTCGTAATTAAAAGTGCACATTTTTACTTCCGATTGTTTAGCGACTGAAACACCTGGCGGTTAACCTTCAGTCGCTATTTTGTATTTGTCTTGTAGTATGGTTTGAAAAATAGGATTTAGCTCTTGGAGTTTAGGTTATGTGAGGAGATTGTTTTAGGGTTTAGGATTATTGCATGGGTTTTGGGTTTAGGATTTTAGCATTTAAAAATATGATTGATGGTTAGGGTTTGTTGTGTTTTAAGAATATGATTTTATTGGGGGCACACTTAAAAGTATTATGGATTAATGGCTTTTAGGAATATTTCAAAAAATTTCTAGTTTCCTACTCTATTTGTACTATTACAGAATATATGTAAATGTCTTAAAAATTGGAACATCATTTATATGTTGATAGTCTTATTCTAAGGTACTTAAATTAATTATGGAATTAAGATTTAGGCACTTGAATAAAAATTAATAATTTCCTCATCAAAGGGCTACATTTACAAATCATTTATAATTCATTTTTTTTGTTAAAATTTAAAGTAAAGAATTTTATTTTTGACACAATGGATACTACAATAATTTTACTTCTCTTTAATTATTTTAACAAAAAAATATTCTTAAAAAATTAAAACGCTATATTCTTTTTAGGTATCTTCAAGATGAGTGATTCATATTTTTAGGTTATTTAAAAGGTAACTCAGTCACATTTTTAGGTCACTTAAAAAGTGACACAGTGTGACCAATTAGGGTTTTATGTATCTAATTCTATGTATTCAATTTTATGAAGTCTCTTGCATAACCAAATTAATAAAAGAAAAAAATCATGGCATTGAACTTACTTTTTATTGCAAAAATATACTAGCTATAGATTGCATAGGTCATGTACTCTATGTAGAGTGAAATTTTGTTTATGGAAAGTGGTATTGTTTAAGTAAAAAACTAATATATTTTGTATTAAAAATATATGAAAAACAAAGCACCTGGTTTTTTATGGACATAAAGCAATAAAAAATTAAAAATATTAAGATGGATATTTTATACTATTAAATAAAGTAAACATCAATTTAAGTAACTAAATTATAAGTATAAGATATCTAGAAAGAAAATTAAAGAACTAAATGTGTCTAAGGGCCAATAGTGCATTACAGCCCATGAAAGGATAGCTGATATGGGACAAAATAGACTGAGTTGCCTTATTTTCACAAGTTTAAGGGCTACTCTTCACCTTTATAAGGCTATTTTCTTTTTAGATATTTTCAAGATGAGTTGTTCATATTTTTAAGTTATTTAAAAGGTGACTCGGTCAGATTTTTAGGTTACTTAAAAAGTGATATGGTGTGACCGATTATAGTTTTATGGATCTAGTTTTATGTATCCAGTTTTATGAAGTCTCTTCCATAACCAACTCAATAAAGAAAAAAAATCAATAAATTAAACTTACTTTTTTCAAAAAATTTATTTTTCATGTTCTTTTCAAGTTGAGTGGACAAGAATTTTTTATGCGTATAACATTCATATATTTTTGTGCCATTCTTTTTAAAAAAAGTTCTTAACGATCAATTTAATTGGTGACTGAGTCACCTTCAGTGTACTTAAAAGGTTATTCAATCTTTTGGGCAAATCCAACATCTTTGTAAGTTTAGGGCCAAATTTGACATAATAAAAAAAGGTTTGGTACAAACATGGTAATATTTAAAGACTTGATTGAAAACTTCGTTTAAAATGGATAATCAAGTTTTTAGCCCCTAAGAATTGTTGGACTTGATTGAAATTTCAAGCTAGAAAGGAAATGAATGTTCTTAGTCCCTTAACTTTCATCATTCTTACTCTAAAGACCCCATCTCTTTCTTCGTGCCGCCTTCTACTGCCCAGTACGCAACTGCCTCCAATACCGCCGTTCAGCCTCTGCCAACACTTCCACATGATTTTCGCCGCATATTCCACACTCCAGCAATGTCCCGATCGTCATCGTTTCCCATTAGTTGCTGTAAATCAAAAACTACGACTCCATTGAAACAAATCACCGTCATTCATCGCCATCAGTGTCAGATAATCACATCCCGAAATTCGCCATATGCTGCCCCAACAAGCCCAGGCCTATGGTTGTCCAAATTTCACCAAAATTGTGAGAATCAACTGGATCTTAACACGACCAAGATGAACTCGGTTGTCCCTCTCCCACTTTTCTCTTTTATTTTTTTCAATTACCTATTCAACAGGTTGTAGGTTAATGATCAACCCGCTCAAATCAGTTGAACCATATCAAGTGGCTAAAATAAGCCTCAATAACCATGTTACCACCTTCATAAAATGGGAAAAATACAGCATAAGGACTTAAATTTATATGCTTTAATTTTCATCATAGTGTATGAATTGTGAAGTGTAAAGTATTCAATATACACTCCCTTAAGTGACAAAAACAATGATAGCTTGGTCCTTACGAAAGCATTGGTATATTGCCTGATTTTCAAGTAACCTATGGACTAAATTGTAAGGTTACAAAGATTGGGTACTTAATTGCATAAATTTCTAAATATAGCTATGGAAAGGACATGGATGGAATTATGAAGAAAGGATATGGATGGAATTATGAAGAAAGAACATGGAAGGAATTAAATATATTGTTGGGGACCAAAGTGCTCAAAGAGACAAAGTTTGTCATTTATGGCATAATCACAACTAAGGTGCTTAAGTGTCCTAGATTTTTTTCTAAGGTGAAAATGACTTTTGACCATGGTTAAAAGAGGTCAAAATATGTCATTTTCCCAGCCAAAATGGCTGGAAATAATCTGTCCAAGTGTGGCTTGAAGTTTGCAAAATTTGCAAACATGCCATTACTAAAGAAATAAAGCTAGAAAAAAATCATTTTCACCCATTTTCTTCCCAAAATTCGACCTCCACCTGCTAGCCTCATTTCTTTGAGCTCTTCCACCATCCACCATAGCCATCTTACTACAAATAATCAAGAGAAAGAAAGAGAAAACAACCGAAGCATAAAGGAAGGCCATAATCCCTAGTTTTCGGGTTTATAAAGGGTTTATTGGATTTCCAGCAAAAGGTAAAGGTTTTATCTGGGTTTCATGGCTGTTTATTGTTCAATACAGATGCCCAAACATCCATGAACCTAAGACCCTAAGCTTGGAAGAGAGCCAAGAGCTTGATGGTGCTTACTATGTTGTGCAGCAGCTGTCCAGCATCCTGTTTTTGGAGTCCATTGTGTCTCAGGACCTCCTGTAACCTAGGGTGCGTATTTAGTTGAGTTAAGACCATATTGTAGTGTATGTATTCATGTACATGTAGTGTATGTAAAATGAGACAAGTGTGTAAACATTTGAGTAATGTTTTGACTATGTAAGTGATATGGTGCAAAGCTGCCTAAGTGTGAATGATGGGCTGCTTACTTGTAAATTCTGTTTTGGCCACATAAAGTTGTTAAAAGCAAGGGAATGTAATTCCTATGTGTAATGGACATATATGGGATAACCTTGGAGGGCTTCCCCCTTGTGAATGAAGTGTTTGCATGGTTTGGAAAAATTCTATGGGCAAAATAGTCCAAAAGTTTCCAGAATTTTGACCCTGTACCTAAATTTTAATATCGCCCTGGGCTTTGGAATTTCTGGATTTAAAGTCCTGTAGCCAAAGATATGACGTTGCAAAGTTGTATGAGTTACTGTTCATTTGGTCAGAATTTTGTAACCAACTTAAAAAATCCATAACTTGGTCCATAGGTGGGCTATTGATGTAAAACAAAATTCCTTGATTTTCTCTAAGTCTCTACTTGATAATTGAGCAAAGAAAATAGGTGGTATGTGGCTAGAATGATACTATTTATTAGTAGAAGTTACAGGTGCAGTAGCTGGTCACTAGAATTTAATAAGATTGCCTAATGTGTGGTAACCAAGATTAAGACTTATGCTAGTGTTTTCCTTCTTTGCTACCATGGTGTGCATGAAATGTGAATATGTGTGTGATGGTTGGACCAATATGCATGTGTTTACGTAGTGCCCAAGAGGGCCACTTGGGTATGCACACTAAGGGCAGTGTTCTAATGGCCTACAGAACATTACCAATCCTGGGAGTTTAAATGCACAATTTTGGCACCATAATTGGATTACCCCGGAGTGGGTAACAAACCATGCCCTCTTTTTTTTGGGGCATTGTAGAAAGCTTTTAGTTTTTTTTAAGGGAGTGCTTATAGATAAGTTGAGGTAGCCCTTGTTTGTTGCAGGTGAACATTTCACTTTCAAGTTCAACTGGAAAAAGTTAAGGAAGGTAAGCGCATTTGGTGTAATTGATTTTTCCATCAATTCTTTCATATGCCCTAGTCAACAAGCTATCTAGCAGTATCTTGATTTCTTTGGAAAGCTTTCAGGCAAGGTAAAGTACTCTCTTAGTTTTTTTTTTGTTGCCCTGCCAGTGAGGAAAGAGGAATCGAATCCAACTAATTCGAATTGCTTTCCAACCTACCTATCTAAGTAGGTTAATAAACAAGCCCGTTTTAAAATTGTCTCTGTTTTCCTAGAGAACCTGGGCATAAAGGTTCAAACCTTAGTATGTGTGAGTGCTTATATCTTTTTGAAAGACTATTCTCTGTACTCTTATTCATTGGCATATTTCTATAACACTTTTAGAATAATACGGTACTTTCTCACTGACATTTTTTTTTAATATTCCCCTTCCAAGCGAGGTTGCTAAGTGCAAGCCAGGCGAGGTCAATAATTAGGGTCCATGAGAACAGTCCATATGAGCCAATATGATCTAGCCTCGGGATATGTTTTTCAATTGGAAAATGCCTGATATCTCTTCCTTTAAGTCTGTTACAGACAGTGGCTAGACATTTAAGTGAGATGAGTAAAGAATCTGACTTAGTAGAGTTGTAAGGCAAGGAGGAACTCAATTGAAATCCATTTTCTTTCTAGTAAACTAGGGCTTAGTAAGCAAATTAAAGAAGTCATCAAGCTGGGGCAAGTCAAGTTAGTTTTTAGTAGTCTCGATTAAGCCTGCAGTCTCTCAAAGCAATCTCAATGAGGTTAAGCGCTAGGTAAAAGGCAGCTAGGCCTCAAGTTGAGTTTACTGGCAAGTCATCAAACAAAAAGTTAGGGCAGCTGGAGAATTAGTTGAAGTGCAAGCATCTATTGTAAAAGGATAATCTCTTCTAGTATATTCAATTGCATAAAGTCATTCGATCCTGGCATCAAATGAGAGTTCTCTTTATTTTTGGCTCATCCCACTTTAGAGTTTTTTTATACACAAACAAACAAACAAACAAACACACATACACACACACACACACACACACACACACACACACACACACACACACACACACACACACACACGTATCTATGAAAATATAAAGTAAAAAAACTAGAAACATGATGAACATAGCAACTGAATTTCGACTAAACTCATGTATGAGATGGCTGTATTCAAGGCTTTCGCAACTGAACTTTGACCGCAACTCAACTGAACCTTGACTGACAATGTTTAGTCGTTTCAGCAACTTCCCTTTTACTTCCATTTTTCTTTACCCGGTTGTCTTTTATCTCTTTCAACCGTCTCATTATCATCTCTCATCCCCCATCTCCCAGTCCACCACACCTGTCCGTGTCACTGTCTATTCACCTTGCTAGTCCGTCATCCATCATTTCCATCCACGTCGCCATCTGCTTCACCTATTTATCCCCTCACCCAGCCGTTCACGTCGACATTTCTTTCCTCGCTCGTCCACCTCGGCTCCTTGACCTCCTCACCTCAGTTGCCTCCTCAACCTCACTGCCGTCGCCTTGGTCTCATCCACCTCAAACTCAACTTCACCACTGTCGCCCCAATCTCTTCCGCCTTATTCGACGCTTTAAATTTGTTAAATTGTGATTTTTGAATTTTGTGACTTTTTCAATTTTATATTTTATGTATGTATGTTGACGTTCATATTAATATAAATGTATTTTATTTAAATTTTAATTTCATTATTTGAATATTTTGTTATTAATAATATTATTAACAAGTTATTATTCATACAAATGTAATGTAACTATAAATTAAATAAAAAATAAAATAAATAACCAATTACATTATATAATATTAATTAAATAACATTATATTAAATTAAAATACATTAAAATAAAATCTGTGTTGTAATGCCACAACCTAAACCCTAAACTGATTCCCCAAAAAAACTTTAAACCATAAACTCAAAACTTATACACTAGCCCTAAACCCTAAACCAATCCACCCCAAAAACCTTAAACTCTAAACTCAAAACCTATACACTAATCTTAAACCTTAAACCCTAATCTCAAAACCTATACACTAATCCTAAACCCTAAATCGTATCTTTAAACCAAAACCTAAACCCTAAACCAATCTTTAAACCAAAACCTACACCCTAAATTATATTAAAGGTACTTGAAAGGTGACCGGGTTACCATGAATGTAATATGAAAAAGTGACCAGGTCACTTTGAAAAAACCTAAAAAGTGATAGGGTCATGTTAAAGGTAACCTAAAAATGTAACCAAGTCACCATGAAAACATCTGAAATGTGGCTAGGTCACCTGAAAAGGTCACCGAATCACTTTTAAGATCTTTAAAGAGTGACAAGGTCATCTCAAAGGTAACCTAAAAAAATAACTAGGTCACGCTGAAGGTACAAAAAAAGTGAGTAAGTAACTTTGAAGGTAGTCTAAAAAGGTGATCTGGTCACATTAAAGGTACCTAAAAGGTAACCAGGTCACGTTAAAGGATACCTAAACTAGTCACCGGGTGATGTTGAAGATGTCTAAAAGGTGACTGTGTCACTTTTTTAGGTTACCTTCAAGCCAACCCGGTTACCTTTTAAGTACAATTAAGATAACCTAATCACTATTCTAGGTACCTTCAATATAACCCAGCCATAGTTTAGGTACCTAACATATGACTAGGTCACAATTTTAAGTTACTTTCAAGGTAGCCCGATCACACTATATGCACATTCAATGTGGCTCGGTTATCTTTCCAGGTTACTTTCAATGTGACCTGGTACACTTTAGGTACCTTAAATGTCACCTAGTAATCTTTTTAGGTTACCTTTAATGAGACCCGGTCACACTTTAGGTACCTTCAATGTGACCTGGTAATCTTTTTAGATAACCTTCAATAATACCCAGTCACACTTTAGGCACTTTTAATGTGACCCGGTAATCTTTTTAGATTACCTTCAATGTGATCCAGTCATACTTTAGGTACCTTCAATGTGACCTAGTTAAATTTTTAGGAGACCTTCAATGTAACCCGATCACAATTTAAGTACCTTCAAGGTTACGTAGTAACATTTCTAGGTTATTTTCAATGTGACCCAATCACACTTTAGGCACTTTCAAGGTGACCTGGTAATCTTTTTAGGTTACCTCCAATGTGATTCGGTCACACTTTAATTACCTTCAAGATGACCTGGTAATCTTTTTAAGGTTACCTTTAATATGACTTGGTCATAATTTAGGTACCTTCAAAATGACTCGAAAATTTTTTTAGGTTACCTTCAATGTGACCCGGTTACACTTTAGGTACATTCAAGGTGATTTGGTAATCTTTTTAGGTTACCTTTAAGGTGATCCGGTTACACTTTAGTTACCTTCAAAAGTGACCAGGTAATCTTTTTACGTTACCTTTAATGTGATTCAGTTACAATTTAGGTATCTTCAAGGTTACATGATAATCTTTTTATGTTACCTTTAATGTGACTCGTTCACACTTTAGGTACTTTCAATATGACCCGGTAATCTTTTTAGGTTAGCTTCAATGTGACCCAGTCACACTTTAGTTACCTTCAATGTAACTCGGTTACACTTTAGTTACTTTCAAGGTGACCCGATAATCTTTTTAGGTGACCTTCAATGTGACCCGGTCACAATTTATGTACCTTCAAGTTGACTTGGTAATCTTTTTAGGTTATCTTCAAAGTGACCCGATTACATTTTAGCTACCTTCAATGTGACCCGGTAATTTTTTTATGTTACCTTTAATGTGACCCAATTACACTTTAGGTACCTTCAAGATGACCGGGTCACCTTTTGAGGTTATCTTCAATGTGACCCGGTCACCTTTTAGGCTACCTTCAATATAACCCAGTCATACTTTAGGTACATTCAATATGACCCGGTAATCTTTTTATGTTACCTTCACTGTGACCCAGTCATACCTTAGTTACCTTCAAAATGACCAGATCACCTTTTAAGGTTACCTTCAAGGTAACCTGGTCGCCTTTTAGGTACCTTTAAGGTGACCTGGTCACCTATTTAGGTTACCTTCAATATGACTCGATTATGCTTTAGGTACCTTCAATGTGACCTGGTAATATTTTTAGGTTACCTTCAATATGACTCAATCACACTTTAGGTACCTTCAAGGTGAACGGGTTACCTTTTAAGGTTGCTTTCAAGGTAACCTGGTCACCTTTTTAGGTTGCCTTCAATGTGACCCGATCACACTTTAGGTACCTTATGACTCAATAATATTTTTAGGTTACCTTCAATTTGAGCCGGTTACACTTTAGGTACCTTCAAGGTGACCCAGTAAGCTTGTTAGGTTACTTCAATGTGACCCAGTCATAATTTAGGTACCATCAAGGTGATCCAGTAATCTTTTTAGGTTACCATTAATGTGAACTGGTCATAATTTAGGTACTTTCAAAGTGACTCGGTAATATTTTTAGGTTACCATCAATATAACCTAGTCACAATTTAGGTACGTTCAAGGTGACCCCATAATCTTTTTAGGTTACCTTTAATGTGACTTGGTTACACTTTAGGTACTTTCACTATGACCCGATAATATTTTTATGTTACCTTTAATGTGACCCGGTTAAATTTCAGGTACCTTTAAGATGACTCGACAATCTTTTTAGGTTACCTAGTAAACAAATAAAATTTCATATTTAGTAATTTTAATGATCTTGGTAGGTAAATGTCAATATTACAACATTGATACCCAAACTTTTAAGTACAATGCAATAAAGTACCTAAATTTTAGAAAATTTCTTTTTCACCACACTTAATAATTACATGATAAGTCCCTAAATTTTGAGTATACACAAATTGTATATTTTGGGTACCATTTGCCTATGTATATAATAATATTTTATTAAGCATATTATTTGATAACTAATATTATTGTTAAGTTTTAATGTTAGGGTTAAGGTTATCATTAAGGGTTAAGGGTTTTAATATGTTATTGTATATTATTCTTATATGAACTAATTATTTGCCTCAATTACAATTGTATTGGTAATTCACATTGCAAGAAGTCTAAAAATTAATTTTTTGATATTTTTTATCCAAAGCATTTTTTAAAAATTTTATTACAAAATGAGTCCCAAAAATTTAATATTTTTTCATTTTCACTCCTAAAATTTTTGAAATTTAACAATTTTGTACTATAGACAACATTGAATTGGACTTACATTTCATTGTAAAAATTTGAAACTGTAGTAAATTCGTTGGAACATAATTAAAAAATTTTTAGGCGCAGTGCAATAAAGTACCTAAATTTCATAGTAAGATTTGAAATATTTTTTGAATTTTTTAATAAAACATAGTAAAAGAAGGGAAATTATTTTTAAAAATTAGCCCTTAACAATAAGCCTATTAATTTTAAAATTAATTAATTGAAGGAAAAGTTTTGGGTGACATGACCACATCAAAACATTGTCAAAGGAAGCTTGGCCAAATTAGCCCAATAATAGACATATTAATTTTAAAATCAAATATGATTTAAAAAGAAAATTTTTAGAACTTTACAAAAAAAATTGTTCAAGGAAGTTGGCCAAATTGGCCCAAATAATAAATATTTTAAAATTAAAAACAAATATTTGGCACAAAATAATAAACCATTTAATTTAAAAAATAACTATTTTACAAAAAAATAAGGGCCAATTCGTTTGAGCTAAAGTCAACTAACTTTTTTTAACTTTTACATCTTTTTTACTTGAAACTAATTTTATTTGAAAACCAATGTTATGTACATACAATAATTAATTTAAAAGTAAATTTTTAGGATTTTATTAAATTTTTATGAATTTTTATTTTTTAAGGCTTGAAACTAAAAAAATTCATAAAAATTTAGTATGATTATAAAAATTGTATTTTCAATTGATTATTGTACCTACATAGTATTGGCTTTTAATTAAAATTAGTTTCAAGTAAAAAAGATGAAAAAATAAAAAAAAATTATTTTGTAGTTAATTGACTAAAGTTAAAATGAATTGGGTGTAAGTTTTGGGATGATGAATAAATTTTAAAATTATACAAAAAATTTAAAATGAACTTGGCCTAAAATAGCCCTAAATAATTAATATAAAAATTTTTAAACAATGGATTCATTTTTTTTATTTTACCTAAATAAAAAGACCCAAATTGGTTTCCAAGCCAAGCCAAGAAAATTGCATTTCAGTCCGGTTCACAAAAAATATGAAATAATAAAGATTGGGCCAGATAAGAAAAATTAAAAACAAAACGAGCCCATTTTTTATTTTGACCCAAAATTAATACTGATCCATGTGCAACATGTTTTACAACCCAACTCAAAAGCTTAATGTATCAGCTAACCACATCTCAAATTCTAGGTACTTATTTGAAATAAATTAAAAAAGATGGAGGGCTGCTAGTAACCAAGCCCCTAAAACTAATGACTAATTTATAAATAATCTATAAAACCACTATAAGTATCTCTAATCCAAATTTTATTTTATTTTCCTCTACATTTCTTGCTTTAGTGACCTAACAGTGGTAGACTTAGAACGTAGGTGTTACACCTGCAAGGTGTTTGACGATTCTGAGTGTTTGCTTCATTGATAAAATCTATTCATTGTTTAATGGTATTACCATCTCAAACCAGGAGAAGCAGAAATTAATATAAAACTTTAAAAGAATCCACGAGAAGCATAAATATGAAATTGTAAAAGAATTCAACAGTAATAATTAAAAGAGAAAATTTTAATAAATAAAGATACTAAATCTACAATATAAAACTTGAGTGAAGATAAATACGGTTGGAGAATTAAGTATCATAGTCTAAAGTCAACAACCTTACTGTTTAACTAATAAACAACATCAAAAGTTGCCTTGAATCCAAGAAAAAAAATTGGCCTTTTTTTCAAAACCTTAAATATCCTGGTTCTACTTGCAAATGTTTGAATGGAAGGAGCATGAGAACTTAGGTGATCGAGGGCTTCGTCAATGAATATAGGGATGATCATTTGGAGCTATAAGTGGATGAAGAGAAAGAAGGGGGAAGGATGATGGTGTCATCCATCAGCTTTGGTTTAGGAGTACAATGAATTTAAAATTTTTACATTTTCAGTTTATATAGGCTACCTGATTACTGGTTCTTAACAAAAAATTATCATATATTATTTTTAGTGTCTCTTAATGAGAGGAAATCATTTTAGAAGAGATTATAACATATCTTAATTATAAATTAATTTAAATTTAAATTTTAAAATTAAGTTAATAATTGTGGCTTTGGCTGCCACATGTCACTATCTTAGTGCTTTATAAGGCAGGATTATATTTTGTAGACTGCGTATAAAAAATTATAGTTAATTTACTAAAACAGGAAAATGTGTCATGTGTCAAATCTACATTATATTTCATTAAGAAAAAGTCAAAATCATCCTTAAATGTATCCTGCTTTTTGTATATATATATTAATTATTTTAAAGTTTGTTTTATTAAAAAAAACCTTTGTTTGCGTATCAACTAGAAAAATATCTACCCAATTTTTTTATATTTGTATAACATAAATATATTTTTGTGCCACTCATTTTGAAAATATTTTATAAAAAAATAAGTTAATTAAAATATACATTGCTTTATAAGTTTATCATTTTCTTTTTTTTTTTTTTCTTTCCTACATTTTTCCCTCTTTTTTCTCTTTCTCTTTTTCCCTTCCCCGTTTTTCTTTTCATTTTCTTCTCTCTCCTCTCACACTTTTTTTTTTTTTTCCTGTTTCCTCTCCCTACCGGTCATCCCTATTAACCGGTTTCTCTTCTCTCTCCTCCCAAGGGCTCTGATTACATCAGTACAAATGCCCCCCTTTCGTGGGGTATTGTAAAAACTCCCATAGTTGCCCGTGAACAATGTGTTGGCACCACGCAAAACTATCTAACAAAAGCTGAGCCATTTTGTTTGTTTACTTTTGTCTGGGGATGATTCACAAAAATCATCGGAAACAAAACACTATTGGATTGGATTGTCTAACAAAATACTTAGATTTAGTGAAGACTTTGGGAACAGGTATTACAATCCATTATTAATTTTGTAGTTCATTTGAGTTTTAAAAACAAATGAATTATTGTGAACTGATCAAAATGGTAGGGAGTGCAATTAAGTTGTGGATTCATGTATCATAATTGGACTAAGTCCATCCATTTTCAGCTAGCGCAATTAACGGCCACACAAGTTTCTTTTCTCCATCACCCACCCCAAATCCCAAAGAGAATGCACCCAAGCCCATTCATATATATAGGCAAATGGGATAAATCCTCCACTGAACTATTGATGATAATGTACATAACCCATTATAGCTTTTTTATAGTTAAATCACTCACTTACATGTCACATCTGTGACTGGGTGAATTCTAACACTATTATTTTGAATGTAGGTAAATTAGTCACTTATAAAACTAGTGAAAAGAATATTCTGTTAAATTTCTTAAATAATAGAAATAAAAAAAAACCATGTAATCATCATCTTTGTGGGCAAATTACAATGTTTATACTCAAACTATATTCATGGATGCATATAGGTCCAAGAAATAAAAATTCCATATAATCATCATCCTTGTGGCAATAGTATACATCACCCTACATTCTCTACAAAGAAGAAGGCAACAAGGTAAAGCACAACAACTGGAAGATATCCAAAACAAGCATAGTCAAGACAAACTCTTCTGGTGATGGTGATCAACGATGAAGGAGACATGGTTTTAGTGGGGCATTTCATCTAACACGTAAAGGCGTGTTAGAGACAAGGGCATAAGCGGCACAGAGAGCGTAGAAGATTCCATCATGCCACTGAGTGGAATTGTCGAGGCAAGACACAAGGAAAGACAACTCAGACAAGACAGGAGATGGAGAAAAGGAATGTGTTATGGACTTTTTGTTCTGCTTCACCTTTCAATTTTGTTATCACACATCTGATGTGGTTCTTATAATACAAAATTGTTTTTAGCTAGTACATTATGCTTGCCTATTTATTCACATTTTTCTAATTTTTTTATAGATATATTTTTGTTTGAAACCTTTGTTTCCAATTTTTTAGATACTTTTAATTTTTTTTCCCTTAGGTTCCTTTATTCTTTGTACATAAGTGTTCACACAAATATTCTCCTTCACCAATGTCCAACTTTTTAATAGGTATCTAGTCTAGTTATCCTAATTTTTTTCTTATAGACATTCAAAGTTTCACCTCTCATATATTTCAGATATGCTATGTAAATTTTTTTTCCTTCAGTTGTTTATTACGAAGGGAAGGCTACTCATTTAGCAATGGTGAATATGTTAAAGTTGGACTTGTGGAAGCAAAACACTAATGTTACAAGGCCACAAAGCTTCAAGTTCATCAACTCTTCACCTCCAATAACCCACTCATTTACTCCGAGTTCTTAGCCCGACTTGGATCCTTAGTGTTTTATCTCCCAAGTTTTTTTTATTTCTTCAGGGTTGGACTTTTGGCGAGGAGGTGAGAACATTAAACAGTGTGGTGACACTTGAGGGGAAAGAGATATGGGTGAAATTATAACCCGCAACTCGATTTTTGACCTGAACTCAAACAAAAAAAATGGGTTTGGGCCAGGGTTTAAGGAAGAAAAATGTGCATTTTAACCCAACCCGACCCGACCCTGATATTTTGTGACTGAAGTCAAGTTAGGGTCGCCTCTAACTGACAAACCTGAAATTGTATAAGGTGGAAAGTTTGAGATTGAGACAATATTGAAAATGTGAGATTATAAATATATGGGACTTAAATGACAGGTGAAGTTTAAGTGAGGGACAAGAAGTGTAATTAGTCATTTTTCTTTAATTTGTTCTTCGACCCTAGGCTCAATGCAACACACACGCCACTTCTCATCTTCTCTATCTCACCTCTCTCGACTTTTCTCTCAGTTTAGCCTCTCTTCCTCCTCTCTCATCTTCTTGCCATCCCTGCCATCTCTATTGCTTTTTCTGTTCCCTGCTTCCTCATTGTCCAACTTCATTCCTCACCTCCTCGTCATCCTATGCCATTCCTTGCCTTCTCATCATCTGACACCATTTCATCTCTTCATCATTCACTGTCATTCTCGTCTTCCACAGCCCTCATTGTCATCTGACACATTTCCTTGTCGCCCATCGCCGCCACTGTCCACCGCCTAATCGCCTCGCCCATGATCCGTCACATGAATCATGAGAATCAGGTGGACCTAATTAATATCAACCTGAATTCGATTAAATTAGGTTCAGGTTGAGTCGATTTTTGTATTTATTAGGGTAAATTTCAGGTTACATAACAAGTAGAAAGAGTATGCATATTTCAGGTCGAGTTTTAACCCGAACCTGAAACTCTGACCCTACTTTCACCCCTAGAAAGAATGGGAAAAAAGCAAGAGGATTGTGGAAGAAAAAAGAAACAAAGTTTAGCGAAAATTTGTAGTGTGTACAAAGTTTGGTGATAAGTTAGGAAAAAAACATGTCATGTTATTTTCCATATAGGATTGCTACATGGATTAAATTGGCCACATCATTATCAACAAGAGTGTGATATTTTCATCAAAAGATAACATTGATGATGGATTTAACTGCAAAAAAAAAAAAAACAATAATGACTGCTCCGTCTATCACAAAAAATTGCCTTTATATATATGTATATATAACGGTAGACTAGACAAGAGAGATAAACTAAACATAACTTTGATGCTTTCGTTTCTACATTGCATGCAATCTGCATGCCAATTGGTAATTGCACTCCATCAAATTACCCTACTTGCAGCTCTCCACTTAATAACTTGCCAGTTGTGCCTACACTCACACCGCAACTCAAAATAATCATGTGTATACTTACAACTTTGGTAGGTATGTATGTATGTATATGTGTATGTATATTTGCATGTATATATATAATATACACACACCCGCCCCACTACTCAAAATATGCATTTTTTAAATAACACTATTCTGTCATTCTTTTGTTTATGTTAATTAATTTAAGGATGTATCCTGGTTTTAAATTAATTAAACATATTAATAAACAACTCTCTAAGTTCCAAGCTTATTATGCGTGTAATATCCAATCTTGAAGTTTCTGTTGCGCATTCCGAACTCAGTTAACAATGCACTGGGACATTCCACGCAAAAATCCTGACTTTGAGTAGTTGACACTTCACAATCTTAACTTTCCTATGATACCTTCTAATCTCTCTACTCGTAATAATTCTGTGTATTAAAAAAAAATTAAGTTTTCACTTTGCAAACAATTACACAATTTAACTTTTTTTTCTTTAGGTAAATCTTCTACCATATGCAAGTCATACTTCGTCTTTCTCATTATGACTTAAGCAGAACTTTCTTTTCGCATTTCCTAGAGTAGAATGGAAAAAATATGCATTCTTTTAAAATAAATATAAAAAATGTTTTCAAACACCTTAAAATGTCGTTCTTCAATTATACTATAGGGAGATATCATACGCACACAGCTCATCAACACAAATTAATGTACTGTTGGGTTTGTTGCCTCAAATTAAAGGAATATAAGAATTTTAATTTTATTTAGGATTTAATTTTAGTTTTTATATTTGTTCAGAATTTAATTTTCTTATTTTGATGTGGCTTGGGTTTTGTGTGTAGTCTATAAAAAAGTTTATTGTATTGAAATTTTGAATATAAGAAAAAAATTAATTGTTATGAATAGGTAAGACGTGAGGGTTTTACAAAGAATGAGAGATCCAAACGCCCGAGATGGTGCGAACAATAAGTCTTTTATAATTCTCATATCTTGTAATTATATGAGGCAAGATTATTGTGTCATTAGTAATGTATATGGGATCCATAAGTCAACGTGAACACTAAGAGCATACCTCTATACTATAATTTTTATATTTTTATTCAAAATAATTTCTCTTATCTAAAAATATAAGTTAGTTAAGAGCTGAATTATATTAAATTTATTATATATTTATTAATAATATTTTACTTCTGTGGATGACAAGTGATTGATAATTTGTTTTCCCAACATGTAGGGACACCAAGACCAAGAGATTGATCTGGTCGCTTTTTTCTACTTTTAATTTGTCTTTAATAACGGCATGGGGGGATTTCAACTGGTCGGATCATTTTGTGGAGTGCCAGTTGATTATGCCATTAATTCTTAATTAATTTAGTACTTAGAAACTGACAAAGCTCAAGTACTACATAAATGTAAGGGGTAAATTACAAATGCCCCCTGTGGTTTAACCTAACCTACATTTTAGCCCCTTTATTTTCAAAAACCTATACTTTACTCATCTTTCCTTTATAGTATCCGACAATAATTTTTAAAATCTTGAATTAAACTGTCTGATAACCATGTTCCAATAATTTTAATAGTTAATTGACCTTTAAAAAATACTGATATATATTTACAGAAACTGAAAAATAATAATTGAAAATCCTTATTAACTATAAAAAAATATTAAAAAGACCAATATTACTGAAAGATGACTATTATATAGTTTAAATTATAGTTTCAGAAGTTGTTATCAAACAGTATAAAAAATCATAGGGGTAAATTGTAGGTTTTTAAAAATAAATGGGACAAACCATTGTAATTAAGTAAAAATCATGGGTAAATTGCAAAAGATGTTTAATCTAACCTACACTTTGCCCCATCTGTTTTAAAAAAGTTACAATTTACCCTACTTCCTTTATAGTATATAACAACAACTTCTGAAATCCTAAATTAAACTGTCTAATAACCATGTTCCCCTAAAAAATATTAGAGAGACTAACATTACTGGAATATACTTATCGTATAGTTTAAATTACAATTTCAGAAGTTGTTATCAGATAGTATAAAAAAATCAGAAAGTAAAGTGTAGGTTTTTAAAAATAAAAAAGGTAAATTGTAGATTAGGATACTCCTAGGAATAATTGTAACTTTCTCAAAAATTATTTATTCACAATCAAAGCATAAAAGGATCGTGTCATGTATGCATATAGTATAATTTATTCAGCAATATTGTAACAGTACAGAACAGTACACAAAGGAAATTAAAGGAGGCGGTTGCGTTATAAGCAGTCCGTGAAAGAGATCTAACAACACAAAAAGGTAATCTGTCAATCTTTTTTGCGTAATAGCGTTTTGTTTTAAAGCCTTACTTACAAGATGAAAAGTTGTTTTTAGTTTCTCATATTTCTTTGGGAAAATCACCAAAACCCCCTAGGAATATGCAAACTTACACTTATATCCTCCTTTTTCAAATACCAACACATATCCCCTCCAAAACTAACTTCATCAGAAAATGCCTAACTTTGTCATTTTGGCCGTCTTCTTTTGAAAATTTGCCCCCCAATTTATGCATCTGACAAGTTATTCCCCTCTATCTCATCACCAAGCATTCTTTCATCTAACAAGCTTGACGTGTTCCTTTTTTGGTCCGAGGAAGATATGTGAGTTCTTAGGACGGATGTGGGAGCTGATGTTGCCATGGAAAAGGCGGAGGAGATAGGGCACTTGGGCAACACGACAGCAATCCCCAACTGGTAAAGGAGAAGAATAAGTGGCACACACATGGTGGAAGTGGACAGGCATCACATGACCCCCATGCAAGAACTTTACAGTGGCAACATGGTGGAATTCGAGCAAGCACAATAGAATCAAAGCAAACATGACCCTCACACGATTTGGCATGATGGAATCATAGTAAGCGGTGGCATGCGATCATGAATGGCTAGGATGATTGCTATTGAGGATAGTTTATGGAAGTAGGTTTGGTGGTGAGAGTGAGGGGAGTAGCTTGTTAAATGCATAAGTTGGGGGGGGGGATTTCTAAGGAAGAAGACTAGGATGACAAAGTTAGGCATTTTCCCTTTTATTTTGTACAATAAATGATGGAGTTAGTTTTGGAGGGAGATAAGTGTAGGTATTTGAAACATGGAGGAAAAAGTGTAGATTCATGAATACCTTAAGGGGGTTTGGTAGTTTTTCCTATTTCTTTTTACTCCATCCATCTTATTTTAGACAATGTGTTTCTTTAGGCATGGAGACTAAAATTTATTCAATTTATGTTACTCTTTTCAATTTTACTACTAAAGCTAAAATAAAAAAAATCTTTTTTGAATTTCATGTAGTAGGAGTTTAAATGAGGATTAGAAAAGAAAAATTCTTTTGGATTTTGTGTAGTTTTTGAGTCTTGTGCAGAGAGTTTAAATAAGATAGTAAGGTAAATTAGATGTTAAAAATTTACAAAAAGAGAAACAGTCTATCCTTATTTAAGTAGCCTAAAAATGAATGCTCTCTCCGTTTCACAAAGATTAGCCCTTTATCTTTTTTTTATTTATTAAAGTTTGACTTAAATATATTTATATTAATTTATATTATAAATTTTTTTTAAAAAATATACTTATAAATTAGAGTCTTTAAGGTACTATTTTTATATAAAATGTTTATATTTGTATAAAAAATAAATTAATTATTATAAAAAATAATGAGAATAAATTTCACAAAACAAAGGTAGTACTTATTTATTTATTTATTTATTGGACACAGAGAGTATGAAAATTAGTTAAAGACCTTTTTAGAAAGTTTTACGCATCACATGTAAAGCTTAAAATACAGTATGAAAGATGTGACCAGCTGGCGAAAGTAGACATGATGTCAATCCTGGATGAATTTTGTTGACAATCTTAACCAAGAATTTCAACATTTCTGACTTAACACATACATCTGTTTAAACCTTTGTAACCATTACCCAAACCCATCTATGTTTTCTTTTATATTTTTTTCCCAGGTCACATAGGAACAAAAGGATGAAGAAAAGAACACATACATATATATATATATATATATATATATATATATAACAGCAGCTAAACGAGAGATTCAGTAATAATTAAAGTTAAAAAATTGGATGTAGTGAACTTTGGTGCTTAAGGAATTGAAGAGTAGCGCTACGTTACTCAGAGTATAGCTAGGATATTCCATCATTTTTGTAATATTTACCTAAACTGTTATTATTACTCCTTTTATCGATATTGTTGATCTTTTTAAATTTGTTTTATTGTCCCTTTAGCTAATATTGTAGTTTGATTATTTAGCTATTGTTTTTTTAATTGAAATTATTGTTATCTTTACATTTGCTTCATTCCGTTGGTATTATTGTTCCTTTAGTTCACTTAATTGTTCCTTAACTTTGTGTTAAAAAAAATTGTTTCTTAACTTGATCATATTGTTGTTCTTTTAGTCGATGTTGTTTCTTTTTTTTGTTTTTCAAATTATTGTTGTTTTGGTCGGTACTTTTGTTCCTTTGTCTAAGTTATTATTCCTTCAAACGAGTTTATTTTTCTATTTACAATTATTGATTTAGTTAAGATTGTTGTTATATTTACAATTTTTGCATTTAGTTAAAAATTATTATTCTTCTAGTTGAGATTGTTATTTTTACAGTAAAAAATGTTGATCATATAGCCAAAACTGGTAGGACGAGGGTGTGGATCTTTATTCATTCTTCTTGATCCATGAGGGAGTTGATGTTTTTAACCATCCCCTTTGATGTTTTTAACCATCCCCCAATCTAATAGCAAACTTAATCTATTGGAGGTTGGATTAAAAAATGAAGAGACGGAATAAGGTATAAATTTTCATCTATGACTTAGTGGAGAGATGAGATTCTGTTGTACAAACGAAAGAGACTGTCATAAGATTTGAAACCTCAAACAAATTACTAGAAAAAAAATGCCAGATTTAGCAACCAATGCTGCACCTAGATCCACAGAGGAGTTAATATTCCGGCATACACCCTCAATTTGGATTGAGGTAAGAGGAGAGGAGAGTGAAGAAGATTCATATGACTCCCTTATTTGAATATATTACAATAAAGGGAAATGTAAGAGTTATTATCCATTTTAAATTGAGGGAAAATAATCATCCCCCTTTTTCACTTCGGGCTATGCTTTCTTTATTAATTAAATTCAAACAATGATATGCTTTTTTAGAAAAATCCATCAACATTTGTCCATATCTTCTAATCTTTCAAGTGGTTAAAAGGGTGGTGGCTTCTTCTGCATTACAAAAGTACCACAAAATCCATCAACATTGTCTTCATAATAATTACACATGTCAATGTTACGTTTTCATTCGATTTAAAGGTGAATATAGCGGTTCCAAAAAGCACAAATTTGCCCCCTTAACTTTTGATAATTGTCGGGTTTGGCCTAATATATAATTTTGTTCACAGGGGTAAGCGTAACCAGGAAAATAAGTGCATGATCACGATTACGATCACGACGCTACGTACAATAAGCAAGCGTGGAGGCCGGAAGAACAGCGTAGGAGGCAAAAGATATGATCTGGTCATGTGCAAAGAAAAGAAACGACTAACAAATTTGAAACTTTGGCGCTCCAACATTCAAAACCAGTAAGGGTCCTCGTGATCAAACGGTCACAATTCTCCATGTGAATCTCTTTAATCAGAAACCAACAGTAAAGAAAGAAAGAAATTTGCTTTCAACAACAGTAAAAAAGAAATTTCTGAAGCAATCCCTTTTCTCACTATAAATAGGATCTCCTTTTGATCTTTAATTTTCATATATATGCCTTCCTGTCTGCATGGAGGAATAGAATACACTATCTCTGCTTAGTTTCCAACTTTTCTACTTTTCCCTTCATATAACATATAGGTTTTTGCTCCATTCAAAGACAAAGCTCCTCTTGTCAGATCCCAGTTTCACTGAAAGAAAAAGAAAAAAACCTAGATAGTATTTTTTTCACTAGTTTATCTGATCTGATCAAGACCCACTTCCCAAAATGCAGATTCTCAGGTGGTATTTCGAGGTTTTCCTGATCTTTTCCAGTTTTGGGGTGGTTTCAGTGTCGCTAGCACTGACAAATGCACGGGCCCCAGCAGCTTGCCTAGAATCAGATAGAGCTGCTCTTCTTGGCTTCAAAGCCAAAATCTTGAAGGACACAACAGAAGTTCTTTCCTCGTGGATTGGTAGAGATTGCTGTGGAGGAGACTGGGAAGGTGTTCAGTGTAATGCTGCAGGAAGGGTCACTGGCTTGGCACTGCAAGTCCCAGAAATGGACAGTGCCCTTTACATGAAAGGCACTTTGAACCCTTCTTTGGGCAATTTGCATTTCTTGGAGGTGTTGGTGATAAGTGGCATGAAGCACATTACAGGTCCAATCCCAGAAAGCTGGAGCAATCTAAGGCGTCTCACCCAGTTGGTCTTGGACGACAATTCTCTTGGAGGGGACATCCCTTCAGGTTTGGGTCACCTGCCCTTGCTCCAAACTCTCTCTCTGGCAGGTAACCGTTTCAGGGGGCCAATTCCTTTAAGCCTAGGGAGTCTGAGAAATCTTGTCAACCTAAATTTGGCAAGAAATGCTCTTACAGGTCCAATTCCACCTACTTTCAAAAGTTTTCTTCATTTGCAGTCTCTTGATCTTAGCTTCAACCTCTTATCTGGGATCATCCCAGGTTTTATAGGCCAGTATAGGAATGTTACCTTGATTGACCTTTCAAACAACCTGTTATCAGGGCATGTGCCAATTTCCTTGTTCAATTTGGCCAGCCTTGTAGACTTGTCACTGAGCCATAACCAGCTCACAGGAATCATCCCAGATCAGGTTGGGAATCTTAAGTCACTTGCTAGCCTTTCATTGAGTGGTAACAAGTTTAAGGGCCCAATTCCACCATCCATTTCCAGATTACAGAATCTCTGGTTCCTTAACTTTTCTAGAAATGGCTTCACAAATCCTTTACCGGCCTTTTCTGGTAGGGGCATTCAGTCGCTTCTCTCAATAGACCTGTCTTACAACAAGCTCAGTTTGCAGAGAGTTCCCAGCTGGATACTTGACAGGCAACTTACTGATGTTAGGTTAGCTGGTTGCAAACTGAGCGGAGAGCTACCCAAGTTTGCAAAACCAAATTCCTTGAATTCCATAGATCTTTCTGACAACTTCTTTACAGGTGAAATATCGAGATTCCTTGCAAATATGACTAGTTTGCAAAGCCTCAAGCTCTCAAACAACGGGCTGAATTTTGATCTTGCAAAATTCAGATTGCCAGATGGGGTTTCTTTGATCGATCTCCATTCAAATCAGCTAATGGGATCTCTTTCAAGTGTTCTGAATAACAGAACAAGCAGCTTCTTGGAGGTCATTGATCTATCAAACAATCATATAACAGGCAGCATACCTGATTTTGCAGAAGGCTTGAACTTGAAGGTACTCAATATAGGAAGCAACAAGATAGCTGGCCATATTCCAAATTCCATCTCTAATCTCATTGATCTTGAAAGGCTGGATATCTCAAGGAACCAGATAGCAGGTACCATTCCAACCAGTCTAGGACTATTGGCAAAGATCCGGTGGCTTGACATTTCCATCAACCGGATAAGTGGGAAAATCCCAACTAGCTTATTGGGGATTAAAGAACTGAAGCATGCAAGTTTCAGGGCAAACAGATTGTGTGGAGAGATCCCACAAGGGAGGCCCTATAACATTTTTCCTGCCGCTGCTTATGCTCACAATCTTTGTTTGTGTGGCAAACCGTTGCCACATTGTAGGGAGAAAAAACAAGACAAGTCAGGCCAGTAAGAGATGATTGTTGATATGCTCATCACTTGATGAGCTTCATCTATTCGTACCCGGTCCATTTCTTCCTATCTTTGGTCCAAAGCCGATTACTCAATATCATCAACAACTACAGTTATGTATGAATAACCATTTCAACACACAATGTTGAAGCAATTTGACAATTTCAAAATTTTCTTTAACTTACATTCTTAGTAGTTTGAAATCAACAAAAGTTAAACATTCCAAGGGATCACTTGGGTCATATTTGCTACTGTTATGTCATGGAAATAAATCAATTTAGCCTTCACGGGTCATACAAGACAAGATATGGCCACAACGAGTAGATAGGCAAAAGAGTTTCCATCACATCCAAAGACTCCAAACTTCCTACTACTATTCGATTTCCTTTGACTGAATTCATTCAGCATATACAACTCCAAAACAGTGACTACCATCTACTGCTACGCATAGACTAATAGTCATTCAAATCATCCTCTTCCTTTGCCGAAGCTTCTTTATCTGGACTTCCATTATGGGATCCTTCTTCCTTGTCAGATGCTCCTTTATCCTACACAAGCACAAGCATTATCTTAGACAACAAAGTTCAATTCACAGCCAGAAAGTAACAGATGATTAAGTGTATACATCTTCATTCCCATTCTCCTCTTTCCAGGCCACCATAGCCTTCTCATACTCAGCCTTAAGCTCAGCTGCTCGATCAATATACGGCTTCTTTTCCTGAATCACAACTCAAAGGTGAAAACCAGCATTTACAATTTGCAAGTTGGTCATTACAAGTAGCTGATAACTCAAACTTACTTCCTCTGTCATTAATTTCCATTTCTCCCCACCTTTAGTTGTAACCTATATTTAGCAAACAACAAAAGATCAATAAAACATAAAAAACCCAGAAACACAAAAATGAAAACTTAGCAGCCAACAACTAAATTATACCTCTTTTCCACCCTTTCCATCAGGATTTTCTTCCTTATAGGATTTTCTGAAATCCTCCCTGAAACCACAAAGTATCAAAAGTTAGACGAGTCATGTAAAAGTATCATAATGGATGCTTTTATCATTAAAAAAAAGAAAGAAAGAATAACAAAATCTAAATCATTACATAAAGAGGAAGAATGCCGTTTGAGGGCGTTTAGGAGCACTAGGGTCTGCCCCCTTCTTCAACTTCTTGAGCCTCTTTGGCTTTGGTTCTGTTTTTTTTGGCTCTGGTTCTGTTGATGTTGATCTTTTCCTGCACGCCATGGCATAATCACATAAATACAAGCCAGAGCCCAGGTGTTCGAAATTTCCAAAAAAAGGACGCATCAAAGCAAGTAAAAACACACTTCTCCACAGGCTTTTTCTTGGCCTCTGCCGGCATCTCAACGACTTGCGCCTCTAAATTCATCTTAATCTTCGCATCGAGGCTGCAGCTATGCATGCTGATGAGAGCCACGGGTACATCCCTGTTGCACTCTTCACTGCAATTTTCAGAATCATTCAAAATTCAAATTCATTGGGACATTTAAACAAATACAACATACATTTCAAAACACTACCAGTGGAACGCACAAAGGCTAGCCAACAATTATAGATGGGTCGTCGACAAAACCACAAGTAAACAGAAATCCAAATCCATCTTAAGATTCGCCGAACAGAAAGATGAAACGAAGAACATTAACATTGGAAGAGCAGGACCCAGCTACAGGAAAGGGGAAAAAAACAAACAGAAAACAGAAACCAATCTTCTCACGGCAAACATTCATGGGCCAACAATAGAATTAATAGTATGACAAAAACCCCATATCAGTCCTACCATTCCAGTAAAATAGACTGGCAGAGAAGAAGGTACCATTTAGCAAAAGCACTGCCATCCCTAGCGCGGACGAGGGTGGCAGCGGCAGGAGAAGTTGCGTCCACTCGCGTCCTTGTCTTTGGGGTCGATTTGGAAGAACCAGCGGCCATTTGTTCCTCGTAAGACGACGGAAGTTAGAGAGAAGGTTGAAGATTGAAAGTGGAAGTGGAAGTGGAGCGAAAGGGCAAGAGCGGACCCAGGGATTAATAGAGGGTAGCTGGATTTAGAGGGAATTTTTGAGAACTGAGAGTTTGGAGATTTTGTTGGCGCCATTTCGATCGCGCGTTCCGATTTTCGTTCTGGTCTGGTCTGGGTTTTAAAAATTTTAGTTTATGGTTTTCGAGTGGATCGGTGACTTGGCTTCGTCATCTACCGTCCGATTGCATGTCATTTCCATCCACGGTGTCTGCCAAGAATCAGATATTTGGGCCAACATTTTAAGGCCTTATTCGGATGTCCAACTGCCACTGAAACCTCTCTGACTTTGGGCCTGATCAGTTTCTTCTCTCTCTCTCTCTCTCTTTCTCTCTCTCTGTAAGAAGTAAAGATTCATTAACCGATGACTAATGAGAATTGTACATGGAGAGGCGTATTAGAGTGTGATTAACTCCAGAAATACTTCACTGTCAAAAGGACAAATCAACAATTGAGAACCATCTTTCTTAGTTATCAACTCCAGCCAATCTAAGTGCAAAGGATTTGAGCTTCTTAAGAAAAACAAAATATAGGCAAAGGCGAATCTATACATGTTGAAGTGGTGTCCACATATTTTACTTTTACTGAAATAATGTGAATAAAAAGTATGTCAAATTGATTGTGGATCTCACTTTAATTTTTTATTGGACCCACTATTTTAAATAAAAATCAGAAAAAAAAATATATAAATAATATCTTCACAAAAAGGATTATTGAAATAAAAATTTGAATCAGTCATTACAAAATATTTTTTTTAATTGTTCTTCTTTTTTATCTTAAAATTATCAATATTAGCTCTTATTATTTACTTAATTGGTTTAGTTAGTCCTTAAATTACAAGACAGCCTATGGTTATTAAACTTCACAAATCATGTTAAACTCAAAATTTTCAAATAAATCATGTTAATCTCGAATAGAAATGTCAATGTCATCAAAGAAATAAATTAGCCTCTACTTGTTTTTAGTATAAAAATTTAAAATTATAAACTCTATTATGTTTTAATTATTATATTTAAAAAAATTAGAATTAGTATATGTATAGGCAATCTACCATGAAAAATCGAAGAACACCATTTAATTTTTTGAAAAACTATATCTATTGTTTTTCCAAAATTAATTTTTAAGGTTTCTAAATAATTTTAAAGACTTATTCAATTTAATCTTAAAGGCAAAACATATATATTTAGTTACAGTAGAAGTATTTTATTTTGTAAATAAAAAATTTTAATAACTTCTTATTAAAACTAAAGATTACTCAAAATAACACTCTTTATTTGTACATTTACTATTAGGAATTGACTTAAAGAATTTTTATTTATATAACTATTCTTGCTTTTGTTTTTTTCATACTCATAAATTTACAAGACAATGATAACAAAAGTTATATTTTTTTTACATAATTGTGTTATAGTTTAAAGTTAATTTTCGATCAATTTAAAATTTGGAGTTGATTATTATTTATGCTTATACATGAAATTCAGTGGGTCATTCGTAGGCGGAATTTTTTTTTTTTTTTTTTAAGGAGACTCCAGCATTCAATCGTGTATCAAGAAAGATTAATCTTCACCTATTGGTGAAATGATGCATTAAATGCGCTTCGAGCGCACATGATCTAGTAATCACCTAATAATCTTCCCTATGATCCTGAGTTTAATTATTTATTCCTTAAAGCGGATAAATTTTAACCAAATTTAGCAGGAGTAGATAATACTATTAATATTTTTTGCTCGGTTTGTAATCAACCAGAAAATCCAAACTCTCTACCAGAAGATGCCTCCAGCTGAAGGAGTACACTTCCATCACCAGCAAACTCGAAACAACAATTCCCTGCTGCAATTTTGGGCCTTATAAAACATTTTGAAATTGGTAAAGAGTTTTTGAGAAAATATTTTTATTTTCATGAAAATAAAAAAAAAATAAATTAGTTTTTCAACAGTTTTAATTCTTCAAAAAAGATCTGAAATTCAAGAATCTTATTATTCTCATATGAGAGAAGTTGAAGCCCATGTCTACATACATACACACACATATATAACACAAATAATCACCTAACAGTAATATGCTAAAATACTGGAAAATGTAAAAATAGATTCCATATGCATTAATTGGGAATTAAATGCGAATGCATTACTTCAAAATTGATGTGGATTAAAATTTTGAATTAATTTTTTTTGGCCCAAAATACCTTTACCCCCATAAATTATAAGTCTAGCTGACCCACCCACAAACTTTGCAATTCTGGACCTTTTACCCCCTTGTCTGCTCACATGCTTCCTTTCTATCATGATGAAAACAGAACTTGTATTTGTTGTTTAATGACTTAAATGACAAAAAGAATGAAAGCGAAGGATCTAAGAGCAGCTTGTCTTCACATTGTCTTCGCCGGTCTCAATAGTCGTTTGACTTTAATATTCTTCACCAGCAATGCTGTCGTCAACGTGTTCAAGCATAAAACGAAACATCCAACATTACACCAAATTATCCCTAAGATTTTGGGTAAATAACACCAATGGTCCCAAATCTTTAACTTCCATTGTAAATCGGCTCCTAACCTTCATTTTATTTCAAATTAATTCAAAATCTTTATAATTCATTGTATATTGATCTCGACTTCTAAGCAAGCACAAAAGCTTAATTTACAAATAAAAAAACTAATAATTTAAATTATCAATTAATTATGAAAAAAATTATGGCATTGTTTGAATTTATTAGAAGCCAACTACAGAATAGTATAAATTTGTTAACTTTCATAATTTTTAACATTTAATGGAAAATTTAGACTATCAATTTTTTTTCTCAATAAGTTGAGTTTCTTTGCCTACTTATGGCTAGGGACCAAATATGCAATGAGTTATAAAGGTTATGTACTAATTTGTAATAAAATAAAGATTGGGGACCGATTTGCAATGAAAATTAAATATTTGGGACCAATAAGCCTTTTACCCAAAATATTTTACAAATCCTTTGCACCTTAGCAATCTGAAAAGAGTGAATCAAAGGACCAAAAGGTTTGGTCATACATTGGAGATCAAATTGTGTGGACTTCTCGTTCATAAACTGGGGAGGGGACTTTTGCTCTGTCAATAAATTAGACCATGGGGCTGTGAAAATTATGTTCTTTCCTCTGTCAATTTTATATGAGAAATCATGGGAGTCTCTCCTCGATTAAAGCCTAACCGATCGCCTCATGATTCTCTTTCTTTCCTTTAGACTTTTGACTTGAAAACCTAAAAATTGTAAATGCTTGGGCTAAGCAAAGCAAAGGGTGGGGGAATAGCTCGGCTCTGGCAATTATAGGCGGCACCATTGGCTGTATTCTCGGTTGGTTCAATCGAAGACGGAGGAGGGAAGATCAGTTGTGTTTTCTAGTAGTGTGAATTGGTAAAAAGAAGGGTTTTTTGGCCCCATTTTTTTGACGCCATCACTCAACATTAGTCAAAGGTTGCATATTATAGTTACACCAAAAAATTTGAAAATCAACATTTATCCTCTTACTTTTTTTTTCATACTACATGATAACAATTTATGAAATTCTAATTCAAACTATCTGCTAACTATGTTATAGTAATTTCAAGTTGTCTGATTTTTTTTTAATAAAAAATTAACATTTACATATTATTTTGCATGGGAAAAAACTAAATTTTCCACTAATGTTTGCCTTCTAAACTGGATCACCTTTTAAAGTTTTATCTAATACCGATATTCTCAATAGCTTTATCAGTCTGGGCCTAGATATGCCATAAATACTATATTTTGAAACCGAATATGCTACACCCTATTAAAAACTAGTGGTAAATTTGTGATGTTGTTGATTTTGAAATTTTGTAGTACTAATGTAACTATTAACAAATTTTAGAAATTTTATGCAATTTACCATTTTCCTTTTCTTGTGCACTAATTCAAGCCACTGCATCCATCATCATTAGATTCGGCACTTGGTGATAAAAAATGCATTAGAATACAATGATGAACTTGAATTTCATTTGTGATGGATCCAATGATAGATACAGTGGCTGGCACATAAAAAAAAATAAAAATGATAACTTATATACAATTTTTAAAGTTTGTTAAAAGTTACATCTACACTATTAGATTTCAAAACTATCAATTTCTCGCATTTACCACAGCTGGTGACAAACTCATTTTCAAGCTATAATATTAATAGTATATTTAGTCCTAGACTGGAATGTCAATGGCAATATCAATATTAGAGAAAACTTACTGGAACGTCAATGGAAATATCAATACTAGAGAAAACTTTAGTCTGTAATCCAATCCATGAGCCAAATATTAGTGGGAAATTTGGAATTTTTCCTATTTTGTATTTATTGAAAGGGAAATTGATAATTTAAAATATTCATTAATTATAAAAAATTTTAAACATATTGAAAATAAATAGTTCAACAAATACTTTATTTACTAGAAAATAGTTACTATATAGTTTAAATTAAAAATTAAGATATTATTGTTTGGTAGTGGGAGAAAAAAAACAGGGGCCAAAAGTGTAGATTTTCAAATCTCAAATGTATAATTGTAAGTATTGGTAATTCTAACTAACGACTAATTGATGACACTAAAATAGTAGAGGATAAGTGTTTATTTCCAAACAACGGGGGGTAAGTGTAATATCATCATAAATTCAAGGGTAACTGTAAAAAAACCTAAAATGAGCCATGGTTCTTTTTTGTTGGAAAACGTTGAATTTGAGCTGGGTTTTGGATTTTGTAGATTTATAAGAACTTTAGCCATTCTAGTTGTTTGGCCAATTACTTAGGATTCCCAATTATTCCATTTTTTGTTTTCGATAACAAACATAGGTTGACTGGTTTGTGTGAGGAAGATGTCACTTAGCCCCTTCAATTTCCACTTTTCTTTCATTCCAATTTTCTTATAACTAAAAACATCATCTTATAATGAAAGCTAATGTGTGATTGCATGTGTCAAGCTTCCTTCAGTTGAAGGGAGAAAATGTCCTAATTGCATGTGTCAAGCTTTAGTCAATTGAAGGGATAACATGTCCCACTTTGTCGGATTTAAGGGATGAGTCGACCTGAGTCAAAGTTTGAAGGGTTGTGTCTGAATTGGAAAAGTTTAAGGGGATCTTCACTTTATCCTCTCTCAGATCTTCACCATTAGCATAGTTGATAGAGGCATGACTGCCAATAGTTGATGGAATTAGCATAGTTTACGATGGCCAATAGTTGGGGATAGTCGATAGAGGCCAATGGTTGTCCGAATCGATATAGTTCGGGATAGTTGATGGAATTTACATAGTCATTAGAGGCTAATGGTTAATCGAATCGGCGTAGTCAATAAAGGCCAATAGTTGAGGATATCAATTGCCGAAGAAAGGCAAATGTAGATAAAGGTAGATGGCGGAGAAGTCCAATAATTGGGGATTTGGATACAAATTAATTCTCATGGGAACAATATCTTATTTACCCTATCTACACACTTATTGTGCGCTTTGTGGATTAGGGTTTAAAATTCACAACAACTTCGTGCTGGAGTGCCAGCAAAAATTAGCTGGGATTATTAGCAGCTATGAATTAGTTGGTAAGTAGGTGATTTTTTTAGTGAATATGTCTCCATTAAGTTATAGTGAGTTCTAAGTTTTGGACCAACTCGCTCAAGTTGGCTAAATTCGAGGGTTATTTCTGTAGTTAGGCCATTTTTCTTTTACAATGAATTTTTGTTCTTTATGATAAACCAATGATATATATGCACAAATTAAATGACAAATAAGTACAAGATACATAACATATATGTAAAAAATGATACTTTGGCCCATTGGCATTCCCCTTCCACCATTAAATACCTTAATCTTTGCCTCTTGCATCTTCCACTACTAGCCCCCGTTGCTGTCTCCACCCTTTGAACCTCCACATACTGATATAGTGTGGCGCTAGAGAACTTTTCGGATGAGGTATATGACAAGGAATAAGAAGTGATCATAATTGTTGCACCGGAATGGGTACTTTGTGGAGGCGATATGGAGGGTGGGTGCGATATTCTCAATAGTGATGATAGCAAGGAATCGAAAACAGTCCAACGTGTTGCATGTGTTATTGGATGATATCGATCAAAAGGTGGAGAAATAATATACCGATAAGTATCTGTGCCGGCAGCATTTGGTTGATAATGTTGGGAGGCTCCAGCATTTTAAGATTCCACAGGCAGGAAATGTAAGTAACAACAACAATGACGATGGTGGGTTCTACTAAGATTTACATTTGTTGTTTTTTTATTTTCTTTTCTACATTTTTCTTAAAAAACTAGACATGTGTCATCATTGTATAGGCAAAAGTACAACAAAAAAAAAATCACTATAGTTATGAGGCCGAACACATTTGGTCATCATTATTTTAAGTGGTGCCAAATTCATAATTGAAGTTTTGGTTTAGGCCCAAATTCATCATTAGGTAGTTAGTAATAATGACATGTAAACAGAATGGTGATTTGGCTAAAGACTTAACATTGTTCATCCCACTAAATGCAGAAGGCAAAGCGTTTAGGGTGTCTTAAAATACTCTGTTAGTGAGGGGAAATCCCTAATTTAGTTTACTGAATGATGTTCGTTAAGTGGGGTAAATCAAAACTAGTTTCTTGGTTTAGGATTAGTGATGGTAAGCGATCATGGCTAAACCAACATAAGGCAGTGAAGAATCACTTAGGTAAGTGATAATGACTAAACCAATAGAAGGCGACAAAAAATCAATCAGATGTTGTCAACGTACTCAGCCCAAATCCTACTGCAATTTCTCCCAAAGCCTTGAATTTATATTTTTTCCCCAAATCTCCAATTTCCACATAAGTCTTATGTTTTGCCTAATTAGCATGTTGTTTTGTCATTCATTGTCACACAATCATCTTTCAATTGCCACATAATCATCTTCTGGCGGAATATCCTAGCATTTGACGTAAAGTTTCCACCATTAGTGACATTAGTGACATAATTGGTCAAATTTAAAAACATTAATGCTTGATTTGGCGTCAAACTTTATCTTTATTAATGAATTTGGCACCACTTAAAAAATGGTAACTAAATATGTCTGATGCTATAACTGTAATGACTTTTTTAGTACTTTTGCCTTGTTGTAGGCACTATATACTTGATCATGTGTAGTAAGATTACCACAATAATGGTACCTAAATTTTTCCATATTGAGCCCAAGCCAAAATGTATAAACTTTTTGTTATCAAGTCAGGCAAATATAAATATTGAAGTTGTGATTTGCTTGGTATCAAATTTCAACCTAGATGAGTTAACTTATCCTTAATTCGATGTTAAGCAATCCCATATATCAATTTTTTTTCTCTTTTTAATAATGCAACATATATCCTGATTTCACATGACATAAAAATAAAATTTTCTAATATTTATGGTACTTCATATTATTTAGAGAAATTGACACCATTATGGTGGTAACTTGATTATATGTCAAGCAAAGTGTTGACATTCATTGAATTTGTGATATGTTTAACCTCAAACAACATTTTTTATTAGCAAATCCTCATTAATTTCTCATATATTTTTCAAATTTTCGATATTACAATATTACATTTAAATATTTTATACATTGTTGCAGTGCACTGATTCAAGATCAAGTAAAAGTAAATCAAGTAGAAGATGTGGATATAGCTACATGAATTGTTATGATTTCCAACATTAATATTTCACTTGAATTTATGAATATGTCAAAGCTGCATAATATGATTGAGCATAATTTGGTAATTTTATTATTATTGGTTTAATGGTAATATTTTTTTCATTAAGATTTGGATATCATTCAAATAGTTTATTCATTTTTGAAACTTTAAAAACTTGAATCCTGTTGCAATGTGAAGTATATAAACTTTTTGTCTAAATGTTATTGTATTGTAACTTTTTTAGAGTAACATTTTCATGAAATTAATTTTTTTATATATTTCATAAATTCAATGAATTTGAAATTCTATGACAACACTGGATATATAAACTAGTTTCTATCTTATAAAACAAAACTCTGATCATTATAGTTTACCTGATTTTAGCATAATTCAGGCTTCCTTTAAACTTTACTTTTACTTTTAGGCCATTTCTATGCTTCCTAAGATCATGGGAACTTCTCCTTGTTGTAACCTATTAGCCCCACAACCTTGTAGAGGTCTATTTTTCACTTTTCAGAATGTTGGTTTTTTGTTATTTGGAGTTTTCTTCCCTTAATATTTGATATTATTTGAAAGTCTATTATATCTTCCTAAATCTTTTGCACAAATTTTTTTTTCAAATGTAGTAAATTTTTTTATTGATTTTTTTCTTTTCCAGATTAAAAGAGAAAAACATCACAAAATAGTTGATTTTAAGTTGGGCTTTTCAATTTATTTTTTTAATTTTTAAAGGCTTAAATTAACTTTGCACAATGAAACTATGTTAACTCAGTTATTTTCATATATGGACTTATGACTCAAATCAACTTAATCCTTAAACTATAAAAAATGATAAACTTTTTCCCCTTAAATGGGCAACATGTCCTAGTTAGAAATACAAACTGTACTAGTATCTAATTTAGGGGTAAGCATGGGTTGGGGTAAACTCAAAACCCAGCCCAAACCACTTTTACTGTATTGATTTGAGATAGGTGAAAAATGGTTTATGAGCTGTGAAGTGCTTCTACAGTTGGGAAAAACCCATAAATTTTAAGGTTGGCTCTGATTTCATATGGAGCAAAACCTGATGGTTTATGTATAAATATTTTATTAGATTTATGATAATACTAAGTTGTTCATGTATATGGGTATTGAAAATTATATTGTGCTAGTGTTTATATCTTTTGGACAGAAACCAGATACTAATTTTCTCATGCCTACTTGGCCAACCTAGCTTGATTTTGCCCTATGCTCGCAATCAAGGCTAATGAGGTGGTTGGGATTGATGGGAACGGAGTTGGGGCTAAATGAAATGGAGGTGGTGGTGGAAACACTAGACTTGAACAAGGATGAGTTTGTTTTTAAAACAATGGCATGAAAGGGGGATCAAGATGAAGCTAAAGTCATTCAATTAAATAGTTGACGTGGAGCTGGGTTACTGATGAAAACTAGTGCAATGAGCTACTCAAGAAATGGTAAGGATAGCCGCATGAGGGAAAATTTAATAGGCTGTGAATCTAACGAGTGACGAAATTGTCAGATTACTACTAGATTTAAGGATGACAGTGGAAATGCATCGGGCAGCCAGCCTGTCGCCATGATGGCAAGGGTGGGAGGTTGCAATGCTTGGTTTATAAGGTTATAAATACCTTAATTTTCTAAAGCAATATGTCTTGAGTTGAAACTTTTTTATGAATTATAAAAATCAATAATCAAAATAAAAAAATTTAAACCTTTGGTTCTGATTCCATTCGATTCTTTGACTCGGCTAGTTTTATCTAAAATCATAACTATTTCGGATTGGTTCAATTTCACTAGAAATCTGACCCATGCTTGCACATTTGAGGAGATAGTTAATCCAAGTCATTGATTGGCCAAAGTTTTTGTCAATAAATTTCGATAATGCAAATAGTATCTAGGTCAATTTTAAATGGTAAAATACCCTAGCAAGAAATTAATAAAACATAAGAACAATTGTTCTTAAAAATTCTCTCTTTGGTCATTTTGAAACCAAGTAAGTGAGAAATTGATAGTAAACATATAAAAAGAAACTTGTGTTGTTCTAACCACATTCGCCTAAATTTAAATGTTTCAAAATCATTCGAGTTGTCATCTGTTGGAGATGACGAAGTTACCAACCTTGTCTTTTTTTTTTTCTTACTAAGATGTGTTAAAAAGTTTTTTCGTTAAATTTTAGAAAAGTTTTCTTTCGTTATTGCATAAAAAGATAGTCGCATAACATTTTATTTGGGAGCACTCATTTTTTCTTCAACTTCAAAGTTTAGAGAACAATTGCAAAAAAAAAAAACTCACAAAATCAATTTAGTTATTTTTTTCTTATGTTTTTCAATCCTGAAATCTTCTTTTTTCCATGTTTTTAATTATAAATAAGTTGTGATTGAGAAATTACAAATAAAATTGAGATTGTTGATGCAAAAATATTACTCCATCTATATCAAATGTTTTGCAGCATATCCAAATTTAATAAATTACTTTGTTATATATTACCATTTTAATATTTATTTATTATATCTTTCTTGATTTACCCGTCAAAAGTGAATGCAAAAAAAAAAAAAGAAATAAATAAATAACACACAATTTTTTTTCTCTAAATGAATTTAGCCAATTCAGTAGGGTTTTAATTCACCAGCGTTCACATGGTTTCAAACAGCACTTATATGTGCAGCATGGGACTAGTTAATGTGGTTCTTTCTCACTTGCTGCTGAACTTCCTATTATTTACACCCTTTTACTAGTGAAAGATGATTTCTCATGTGCACACAATATTCCCTACCAACTCAACTACCTACCTCTTTAAGCTAGGGATATCAATGGATGTCCAATTTAACGGGCATCCGGTGTCATCCGATCCGATAAGGGTTTTTTTAACAATTGATTAAATTTGAGTTAGATGTAGTTTTTCTTTTTCACTTGCTAACGGGTTTGAGTGGGATGTAGGTTTAGGGTTTACCAGTCCCACATCCAACCTATATGTGTGTGTGTGTAACATATTAGTATTAGTTATGCGATGAAAATAAAAGTATAATGGATAAGTTATGTGAAATTAAAAACAAGCATGACTTGCTTTGATAGATAAGGTATAATGATTGTTTTTAATAATAACAATTGTAAGATTAGACATGATATGACTTAATAAAATTGTGGTTGTGGAGGTGTGGTGGATTGATGAGTTTTACCTGACTCAACTCGTCTAAAAATGAGTAGGATATAGATATAAAAATTGTCCATTTGACGAGTGATGGGAAAGCGTGGGTAAAGCGTTCAAGGTCATGGGATAAAATGTGGGAATACTCTCATCCAACCCATTAACATCCTTACTTCTGGCCTCCGAATCCCTCCATCATCCCAATTTACATCGTAACACATGGAGTTAAACAACAGGGAGACTGGAAAAGACCGGAAGTGCCATTGTTAAAGGGAAGTCGTTCAATTGTTGTCCTTTCTTTTCCCTCTCCACCAGCCTCTATATCTCATATCTAGTATCCTTCATGATCTCCCCCACCCACGGTTTTTCATCGTACTGGATACTGCTTTCTTTCACTCCACATTAAAGGTCAGAGACAGTGACCAAGGGAATGTTGTCCACCATCACTGTTATTCCTTTTGCCAGCCGTTACACCTTTGCTCCATCTCTTCCACCATCTTAGACTTGTTTTATTGACTAGATTTATGATAAACAATAGTTTTCTTCAGTACAAGTTAAATGACGATCTGAGCGGGGCAATGCCAATGATCATATTGGTTTCGTTTCACCAGACTATGTAGCTACTTTGACTGAAACGAGAGTGGGGTGATGCCAAAAAATGGCTTGATTCAGACAAGCCAGGTGGAAATCTGTCCTCAGGCTATAAATAAAGCCAATTATAGGGGCACTCAAACACATTCTTAAAACTAGGGCCCATTATAAAGCAATAACACGGTAACTCCCCTTCTTAAACTCCTTCGAACTAGTACTTGTCTCATTGACTCATACTCCATCCGTTTTATAAAAACTGATCCTTTTACTATTTAAAATAATTAATTTATAATTTTATTTCTTTCAAAATTTATTATAAAAATATAAATATTTTATATGAAAATGAAACCTTAAAGATTATATTTTCTAAGTATCATTCTTAATATTTTTTTTCAATACATATTAGTATAAATATATTCAAGTCAAACTTTAGTCGAAAAAAATAAAAGGGTCAATTAATATGAAACGGATGGAGTATTATTTTTCCTTTTGATGTTTATTGTTTACCTATTTTTCCTGTAATAGTTGTTCTTCTATTAAATGTTTCATTTTGTCTTGTTAAATATAGTTGGTTCATTATCTAATATTGTTGTTCTATGATAAAATATATCTGTTTTTTTTATATTTAATAACTACTATTTATGCATGTAGTAATTGGAGTAAATTTCATGAATAGTCCTTAACCTTTAGTCATTGTTTCCTTTTAGTCCCTAACCTATTGAATGTTCTGTTTTAGTCCTAAACTTATTAAAATTTTTTTTCTAGTCTTAAATCTATTGAAAACATTTCATTTTGGTCATAATTCGATGAAATTTCTTAACTTAAGGTATTTGTCTGATGATAACTTTTTAGATCATAATTTAAACTATCTGGTAATTGTCCTATAATAAATTTAATCTGGATAATAATTTTTTATAGTTAATGAAAAATTTAAATCACCTTTTTTCTTTATCTGTAAATTGAACTTATTTCATTAAAAAAAACTATTAATTTAAAATTTTTATTTACTGTAAAAAAAAATCAAACTATTTAAATTTATAAGAAGACAGTTATTGAATATTTAAATTAGAATTTCAAAAGTTTTTTTCAGATAATAATTCTGAGTTAACGAATTTTATCTAGTGAGGGACAAAAAATGAAACAATTTTAATAAGTTTATGACTAAAACAGAACATTCAATAGGTTATGGACTAAAATGAAATGATTACTAAAGATTAGGGACCATTTATGAAATTTACTCAGTAATTGTTTCATATCAAGTTTGTATTGTTCTTTTGTTGAATATAGTTGTTTCATAGTCTAATCTTCCTGTTCCATGATAATATATATATGTTTCTTTTGATATTTAAGAATTTCTTGGTATGCATATAGTAGTCGTTTAATATCAAATTCTTCATGTTATTTTGCTAATATAGTTGTTCCATTGTCTACTATTGTTGTTTCATGGAAAAATATATATGTTTGTTTTGATATTTAATAATTACTTTCTATGTTTATAATAGTTGTTATAAATCAAATTCTTTTTATTATATTGTTGAGTATACTTATTCCACGGTTTAATCTCGTTGTTCCATGACAAAACATATTTGTACTATAGTAAATAGTTATTAAATATAAAAAAGAAACATATACGATTGTTAGAGAACAAGAAAATTAGACAAATGAACATTCTATGTTCAGTAAAAGAACAAAAGGAATCTGGTAAGAAACAACTATTACTAATATAACACGTAGTTAAAATTATCAAAATAAACAAATAGATTTATTAGGAAATAACAAATTGAGATAATAAAATCAATACATTCAATGAAAGAACATGAATTATCTAGTAATGGACAATTTCAACATAGTAATCAGTCGTGAAACAGTGACATTTTTATAAATTATAGGAAATTTGGAGATACTATATAATAATGAGTTATAGGTTGATGATATTGTCATGATTTATAAAAACTTGGAGCACGGTAACAATTTTGTAAATAATATAATATTAGAATGTATCTATTACGTCTAGACAAGTAATATAGTTACTCAATAAATAAAAATCACGATAGTAAAAGTAATAAATTAACAGTCACGTTAGATAATATGAAATTATAGGGTGACAACATTGTTGTAATTTATAAAAACTTAGAGCACGCTATAGTTTTGGAAATAATACTTCCTCTGTCCTGTAATTTTTGCTCTAATTGGGTTTGTACATAGTTTTAGGCAAGGTGGTGTTTTTTACTAGTTTTCTAATTTTACCCTTTCTACTTTCTCCGTCTCATCTGGTTTGGGCATTTTATTTATTCGAGAGAAGCGGATGCAAGTGACAGAGGCGGTGGCTGGCGACGGTGAAAGAGGGCGAAGACAATATGTGAGAGGCGTCAGCAAAACCCTCTCTCAATCAATCGTTCGCAACTTCTCCCCCTCCCAATCAGTCAACAGTCGTTCATGGCAGCCTCCCCGTCCTTGTTGGCCGTCATTGATTCATTGTCCCCATTTGCCATCGTCGATCGATCGTCCGTCCTTTGTCGTCAATTTGCCGACCTCACTCCATCCTCGATTCATCGTTCTTGTTTGCCATCGTTAATCGCACCGTCCTCGATTCGCCACCCTTGTTCGCGTTGTCCTCCTGCAAAAAATCGAAGCTCCGTTGTTAATCGATCGTCTGTCCTCGGTCATCTGTCATCCATTGTCGATTGATTGGTTGTCCACCGCTCCCTCTGTAGCAGATCTCATCTCTCACTTCATCTCCTTTCTGCATCTACTCCTTTTCCCAGCTCATCCATGGCCGATCGGGATGACGAGGCACCGATAAGGTGCCTGCCATGGCCAATCAGAGGGAAGCGAAGGTGTTTAGAGTTCAATTCTATTTTGGGCAATAAAGGTATAATTGTCTTTTGAATGTATAAAGTTTTCTAAAAATGAAAATGATGTAAAGTTTTGAGACATCTCTAAAAGAAAATGGAGTAAAATTTTTTGGACGGAGGGAGTATAATATTGGAGTGTATATATCGTATCTAAACGCATAATATAATTTCTCAATAAACAAAAATCACTGTACCAAAAGTAATAAATTAACGGAGTCCAAAAAATATAGAGCTTCCCGAAGACCCCAGTTCCAGGCCCCTTTCCTTGTCCAAAACGCCATCGTCGCGGCTCGCAGCCCCTCCCTCCCCTCCCCTCCTCCGCTTGTTCACTGCTCACTGGTTCTCTCGCAAGATTCGGTTTTTGGCTCTCTCTAAAACCCTCATTAATTATCGTTAACTTCAGCCAACCCCATCCACCCGGAGGTACGGATTTTGCCGCGCTCAGTCCTCTCCACCTTTGTTCTTCGCTTTCAATAACTGTTTTTTTCTGGCTCGATTTTGCCCTGTGAAGTTCGATTGCTTCTCTCAAGTTGTAATGCGGCTGAGTTACTTGAGTCCAGGTGAGCGAGATGGTCTTGTATGCGCATTTTCTGTGTCTGGTGCTCTCAGTGGTATTGCTTTTCTTATTGCAGATTGGTTGATGCTGTAGGAGTCGGTCTCTGTTTTCATCACCACTTCAATGGCTTCAATCGATCTTATTGACATCAGTTCGTCTGATAGCGATGTGGAGATAGGAGATGGAGGGGCCACACATGCGTCAGCTTTCGGGGGGCCTTCGAATTCTAGGGTTCTTCCTCAGTGGCCTGGTTCGCATGGATCGAATTCGAATAATCAAGGTCAGACCACGTCCAGTAGAGTCAATGATTGTTTTCTGTGTTTTTTTTTTTTTAATTTCATGGTTCAATTCAAAATTCATTTTGAACTATGTTTTTCTGATATCTCGGGTTTTTCTGTCGTTGTTTCTGTGTTTGCAGGATATAGTTGGCCAGCTCAGAAGGTCCCTTCTTCTAGCCTAGGTTATAGTCAGAATTTTAGTTCCTCAAATGGAAATAGCCAATCCAGGATGAAGGGTCCTATACATCATGATAGCAATGGTGGCAATGTAGCCTCTAGTCGGGTTGTTTCTTTGGACGATGACTCTAGGCATCTTTCCGGGAATGGGAGCATGGGTCCATCCTGGAAGGTTAATTCGCGAATATCTAATGGTTCTGGTACAGATTTTGAGAAGTTGTCATCGCAGCAGGCTCTGCGGAGGACCCTTCCACCATCAATTCAGATTTCTGGACCAAGTACCAGACCAAACATTTTAGTGGAGCATGTCACCAGCAGTCGAAATCGTGAACCTCAAAGAAACAGTTACAGTGTTGGTGTGCCAAATGTTGTCGACCGAAAGTTCTATTCAAGAGACACCCATGGTAGAGGCAGTGGCAGTGAATTAGTGATTCATGAAAATGGTGGGAACAGGATTCTTCCTTCATCTCTGATGCAGGGAAAGCCTGAATTTTCACAGTTTGTTGGTTCAAGTGACCCTATGATTCGCACCCATATAAATGAAGAAAGAATTGGTGGAAATGATGAGAGAGTGATTTATCAAGAGGCACTTCAGGTAAGGTTGGATCAAGAAAACCATTCAAGCTAAAGGTGTTCAAATTTCTCTATAGAGACTAAACTCGATTATGATCTGCTCATCTTTCTACTCGTTGGTGGGGTGTTTGAGTTTTACAGGATCATGCTTCTATAGCTTGTTTACATGAATCATGTTTCTGCATTCATTTCTGTCACACATAACCTTGTCAAAAAATGTAAGAGTATTCAGTTTCAGGTTGTGTCATTCTGTTTCCTGAGTTGTTATTTTTTTCCCTTAATCACGTTAATACAGATAAACGTGGAATAGCTCACCTTTTTCTGCCAAATAACCTAATACATTGATTACTCTCGTTGTTTTTGCTGTCATATCATCTTTATGTGGTAGTTGTATGACATTGTCTCATATCCTGCTGAGCTTTATAGTTCCTCATTAACTAAAGTTACAGCCCTTGTTTAGAGAGTCCAACTTAGTGGAACCTTTTGGTTTTACAGTCTCTTAGTCAGCCAAGAGTTGAAGCAAATCTACCTGATGGCATATTGTCCATCTCTCTACTAAGACATCAGGTACTTCCTTCTTCCTGCAGTTTTGATTTCTTAATTGGTTCAAGTTTCCTGAATTTCTTTTGGACCATTGTTGTTTGCAGAAGATTGCATTGTACTGGATGCTTCAAAGGGAAAAGGCTACACATTGTTTGGGTGGAATTTTGGCTGATGATCAGGTTGGGTTTTCCTAATCTAAATCGTTACTAATCCAGTTGTCCTGTTCTCATTTAATGCTCTCACAATTTCCATTGAGTTGATACTCAAAATGTTATATCTTACAGGGACTTGGTAAAACCATTTCAATTATTGCCCTCATACAAATGCAGAGGTCTTTGCAGTCTAAATTTAACTCTGAGGATCATTGCGATGGAAAAACTGAGGCATTGAATCTAGATGATGATGATGGTGATATTGGCAGTGGTAGGACAGATAACCTGAAGCAGGGTGAAGATTGTGAGGAGATTAAATCAGTTCCAGAGGTGGGTACATCTACTAACACCCCTGGAAGGCGGAGGCCGAAGGCTGGTACTTTAGTTGTGTGTCCTGCCTCTGTTGTACGACAGTGGGCCAGAGAGTTGGATGATAAAGTTGCAGAGGAAGCTAAGCTTTCTGTTCTAATTTACCATGGTGGAAATCGAACCAAGGATCCTGCTGAACTCGCCAAGTATGATGTGGTTCTAACAACGTATTCAATTGTCACTAATGAGGTTCCCAAACAACCTGTAGTTGACGAGGAAGAGTCTGTTGAAAAGAATGGTGAAAAATATGGATTATCTTCTGAATTTGCTGCTAGCAAAAAGAAAAAAAAGATGTATAATCCTAGCAAGAGGGCGAGAAAAGGTAGAAAAGGAATTGATAGTTCCTTCGTTGATCCTGATTGCGGTACGCTTGCCAAGGTGGGCTGGTTCAGGGTTGTTCTAGATGAAGCTCAAACAATAAAAAATCATCGAACTCAGGTGGCTAGAGCTTGTTGCAGCCTTCGAGCCAAAAGAAGATGGTGCCTCTCTGGAACTCCTATACAGAATGCAATTGATGATTTGTACAGCTACTTCAGGTTTCTGAGGTATGATCCCTATGCAGACTACAAATCATTTTACATGAAAATAAAAAGTCCAATATCAAGAAATTCCATTGAGGGCTACAGGAAGCTTCAAACTGTTCTGAAGATAATAATGTTGCGGCGCACAAAAGGTGAGTTGCTTTATATGCTGCTCACTATGTGCTTGATTGGAAGTTTGTCTCATCTCTTTCTTTTCTTTTCTTTTCTTTTTTAACTCCCTGTTAGGGAACTGAAACTTGGTCCCTGAGAGTCAACCTGACTTTTAGGCCAAGCTTGGTTTGGAGCTTTCATGTCTTTTTGATATCTGTTGCACTTGCTTTATTGGTTTTTTCCTCTCTTTCCCAATTAAACTGAGATTTTAGTAAAACTGTGTTTGGAAATATGCGAATTTGGTTCATGAAGATTGGAGAAAAGAACTTAATGAGAGAAACATTCGTTGTGCTAACTGTTACTCTATTTAAATTATAGATGCATTTCAACAAAATCAGCATTATGATCGTTCTAAATGTGCACATAAATACTGTCAATGGAACTTCATTGCGGATAAAGAAAAGGAGATTTTATTGTATACAATTCTCAAAGCTTCTCTTTATTTGAATTATACATAGAATTTAACTAAATCAGTATAATGATTGTAGGAAAAGTGGACATAAATATAAAATATTGTGCATGGAATTTTCGGTGTGGGTAAAAGAATGAATAAACACTTTCAAACAAGTTTTTAGCCTTTTGTTTAGTAGAATTGATTAAGCTAATGGTTGGCTTCTTTTTCTTCTTTCCTCCGGCTGGGAAAAAGCGATAGGGATGATAATAGTGACAGAAAAATGCTATTTCAGGTCCATGCTTTCATTCCCAAACAGATCTATTGTTCTCTTCCGAGTCTCAACATAGGCAGTCTTCATTTTCCCTCTAATTAAAGAGCTAGCGTCAGTTGTGTCCTAATTTGTGGTTGCTGCTCCAAACTATAGATAAAGTCTGTACACACTATTCTGAGCATATGGTCTTGTTTTGGGTCAATTGCCTGTTTTGTATTTTTTAAGTAGAAACAAAATCCTACAATCTCTTGTATGTTTTCTGTTTTCTGTTTCTGGTTTTGTTTTTGTGTGTGTGTGTCTGTGTTCTCCATATGTAGCTACTTACTTTTGGCTTGTGTTCTAGCAACAATACTTGATGGGGAGCCTATTGTTAAGCTTCCACCAAAAACAGTCTGCTTGAATAGGGTAGACTTCTCAAACGAAGAGCGAGCTTTCTATTCCCAGCTGGAAGCTGATTCCCGTTCTCAATTTAAGGTAGTTTCATTCTATATCTCGTATTTGTTTTTATTATCAATGTTCAGGTTTATGTCACCAATGGTCATGTAGATGCTAATTTTTGTATTCAATGATATGAATATGAATATAATAAATGCTTGCAATTCTATGGGCATAATGTCTGTGAAGATTTACAAGAATTACTGAGAATTGTTTAGCTATCATGTTATCACCCACTTGAGTTAATGTTGAAACTTGATTTTTAGGAGAAAAGGAAAAGGTGATGCTGCTAATTAACTAAGAAGTAAGTTAAAGAAATTTCAAGCACTTTGAAGTTTTTCATAAGCTTGTATGAATTGCTTACTGAAATGATATTGCAAACCATAATATAATATGTTTGGCAAATCTTAAAACTTATATTGCAAGGTTTTTTGGTATTAGCAGTCTTTTGTTGGTAAGAGGAAAGATTTCACGAGTAGTTGAAGTTACTATCATCTTAATGAGCTACTAGCGTAAACTTGTCGAATGGGCCAACTTTTAAGCTTTGAAGCTGACCGAAGAAAACCTTCCTGGTCAAGTTTCATCACAAGGTTGAAATTTTGATATCAATTATTGCAACAGAGAAACAAGGCGCAACACCTTAATTGGTAATATATTGTTTGAATGGATGCAAACTTGCTTTGTATTTAATATTTAGTTCTTTAACATCTAACTTTTTGAATTAAGTACTGCAAACTTCTTCAACAGTTGCTTTTTTCCTTTCACAGTACACATTGAATACTGCCCTTTTTTTCTTCTTTTTTTTTTTTGCTAGTCAGCTTCTCCTTATTGGATGTACATATGAAAACTATCTTTCAACAAATGATTTTGTGCTGTTGTATATTTAAGTAATCCTATCATCTGCCTAGAGTCTCATGTTTTCAAATTATGTATTATGTGCAGGCTTATGCTGCTGCTGGAACATTGAGCCAAAATTATGCTAATATTCTTTTGATGCTGTTGCGTCTGCGCCAGGCTTGCGATCACCCATTTCTTGTCAGAGGATATTACTCTGATTCTGTCGGAAAAGTTTCTCTAGGAATGGCAAAGAAACTCCCTAGAGAAATGCTGATTGATTTAATTAATAGGTTGGAAACTTCCTTGGCTATATGTCAAGTTTGCAATGTAAGTTTACCATGACTATGCTGTTACCTTTTGAAGTTTCGAGTCATAACTTTCTGTAAGGGGGTGGCTAGGAGACCATGAATTTGTGGTGTCCTGACCTGTTTTTAGAACTTCGTATGTTAATGCTTGCTTCCTCCTAATCAACCATTGTTTGTGGAGAACTTATAAAGTCTGTACTAAGTTGCAATAAAACTGCATTTGCAGAAAGAGACGAAAAATCCCCAAAGCTACATACTGTTATCACAAGTGTCTTGTGCTGTTAAAAATTTCTTAGATTTTAGATTGGGAAATATGTTTTGGAGGATGTTATGATCTGCTTTAAGTTATAATGACTGGTTGCATTTTGCTGGATTGAAGGAAAACCAGTAAAGCTACCTGCTATTAGCATGTATCTCAAATTATTTTAGGAGTTTCTTAAGTTGTAAATTGTGTTGATTGGCTGGAGATAATATGGACGGTCTTGTTTCTGTTGGTGAGCGAAATTTGAAAGTCTAACTCATCTTGGCTCACATGCAGTTATATTTCTTTCATTTGCATGTGAACTTCTCAGACCAATGTTTTGACCAAGCATAACTTTTGAATTATTGCAAGATTTCCTAGGAAATAGTCTGTCTGTCCAATATTAACTAAGGACTATGTTTTATGATTGTCCTAAAACCATTCCGTTCCCCTTTCATTTTGTCATGTAAATTCATTTGTTTTGAGTTTGCTTCTTGTCTCAATTGCCCATATGGGTGAAGATCTGTATTAAGATGTCAATGATGCGATTAACATAGGATGAATGAATGCATAGGTGCAACATGATCTGAGACATGATATGCGGAGAGAATATTATTCATTGAGATTTTTTTTTCCTGTTTATTTCCATAGTAGATAGACCATTTGATATGCTGTTGTAGTGGTTTGTAGGAAAATTTCATTGACTTCATTAGTGTGTGTGTGTGTGTGTGTGTTTATTTATTTATTTTCCATTTACATAAATATTTATAAATTGGCCCCCCTTGAGCTTCATTTTTATATTGATGTTTGCCTTTTGTTATTAAAAAAGATCTTTTTGTTCTTTTTCCATTTTAGGTTTTGGCAATATATGGTTCATGTACTCCTAGTTTTATTCTTAATGGAAACTAAAAAAGCTCACTATTTATGAACTTATGTCTGAAGTTCTACTGTGCATCCTTTTTCAGGACCCACCAGAAGACCCTGTTGTTACCATGTGTGGTCATGTATTTTGCTATCAGTGTGTTTCAGAGTACCTGACAGGGGATGATAATCTATGTCCAGCTTCTAGGTGTAAAGAACATATAGGTGCTGATGTTGTTTTCTCCAAAGCCACGCTTAGGAGCTGTATTTCCAATGATCTTGACTGCAATCCCACCAAATCTCAGTTCTCTGCTGAAGAAGTCATGCAAAATGAGTACAGTTCATCAAAAATCACTGCAGTTGTTGAGATTCTGCAATCGCTGCGCACACCAAACAATCCTAGTTCGGAACGTGGTTTCTCTGAAGTGGAAGCAACTTCGTTGTCTGCTGGGGAGGCATCTATGGGAAACATTGATTCAGATGTTTGTGTTGTGAAGCACACAACAGTTTATCCCAAAGCACCAGCAGAAGCGCCAATAAAGGCCATCGTTTTCTCCCAATGGACAAGTATGCTGGACCTGGTTGAGTTTTCGCTGAATCAGTATTGTATACAGTACAGGAGGCTTGATGGCACTATGACCTTAGCAGCACGAGACAGGGGTGTGAAAGAATTCAACACTGATCCAGAGGTTTGCTTCTCTATCTCATTGTTTTATAAACTACTCTCAAATGCTTAAATGTGAACTAATGGTAAACCATGCTACTTCACTCAATCCTCATTTGTGTGCATGGATGCAAGTTCCATTATGTTTTGGCCTTCATGAGCACTTGCCTGTCACACTCTTTTGAGATCCCTAATACGGTAAATTTTCTTCCAGGTGGTTGTGATGCTGATGTCACTGAAAGCAGGAAATCTGGGTTTGAATATGGTTGCAGCATGCCATGTTATCCTTCTAGATCTCTGGTGGAATCCCACTACTGAAGATCAGGCTATTGATCGGGCACATAGAATTGGACAGACTCGTCCTGTAACTGTGACCCGGCTTACAATCAAAGATACAGTAGAAGACAGAATACTAGCTCTGCAGGTATTTTCTTTTGCAACCTAAAATATATGCAGGACTGAGAATGTTTGATTCATTCAATTACATGTGAAAGTAGAACTAAATGTTTTAGTGGAAAATAAAGCAATGAGAATAAATGGATTGGTTGAGTCGTTCACTTACTAATTTGAATTATTCATGCCTTAAAAAGTTTTGTGTGATAAGGCTCCTAGTTTTGTCTCAGGTTTTGGTTAAAAATGCATTTTAGCTTAGAATTTGCATATCAGAGTATTCTTAGATGGGAAGTTTTGTATTTCTTGGGTCACTTGAGCATGGCACTTAGTTGGGAAGACTTTCTTGTTCTTTCTCTTTTCCTCTCTAACGTTTATAATTGAATTTTTTTGTTGGTAATCTGTTCGTTATATTGGAAGTCCTTGAGATCTTAAAAGTATTAGATTTAGATTCATAAAAAACTGATACCAAATTCACTAAAAATGGTTCAACTGACTCATAGGTTATATATTGATCATTTGAATATCTGATAATGCCAGGAATGGCTTAGATGCTAATTTTTGTTGATCGTATACCATGCATGCCCCTGAAGATTTGTTCATTTTGATGTTGGAGTCGTATTGTTATTTATCTGTTCTAGCATTCGGGGAATGGAATATTCTCAATTCCATTAGGATGAATGACAGAAAGACCCCAGTGCTCAGTTGAAAATACAGACTTCAGCACCAAAGTTTGGGAGATCTTGAGATTTAGTGACCTGTTTCTCAGATTTAAGGCCACTTTTAGTGGCGATTACTTGGGAATTTACATTGTGGATCAGACTTGGCTTCCAGAACTGATGGTTGAATTTGTGACCCTTAGAGTGTCATCTTAAGTTAACAATTCGGAAACCGTTTGTAGAAAGGAGGGGGCTGTGCTTGTATGATTCTTTTGACCGGAGAGGTATTGTAACATGTGTGCAGGAAGAAAAGAGGAAAATGGTTGCATCTGCGTTTGGGGATGATCAAGGCGGGGTCTCAGCAAGTCGTCTTAGTGTGGAGGACCTCAGATATCTATTCGGTTTCTAGGAAGTTGCAGAACCTTGTGATTCCATTGTTATATCGTGTACATGTTTAACCCGGTGGGTTTTCCATCAATCATGTTTGGAGCCGAAGATTTTGGTCTGGGAGCTTTAGCGTGTAGTTTGTTTTGCTGATGCTGTCACTCAGCTGGAGAGGGGCCTCTTTTTAGCTTCAGACGGCTAGGTTCTGTAGGATTTTGAAACCCGCAAGAGGCATTTTGGTTCCAGGGACAGCAAGTAAGGTCAGTCTGTAAATATTCTAATTATTTAATTGTGTACATCCGTGACAAAAGAAAATGATAAGAAAAGTTTCTAGTTTTCTTGGCAAATTTAGGTCTTTTCTTTTTCTAACTGTAACATGGTATTTCGTCATGAGCTTGTAGGAAGGACTTGACATTATTTCGTGGACTTTGTTTTCCATGTGGACTCCAGTGTCTGGCCTTTGTTCGTTGGTATATTAACAAGCTGCTGTGTACAGTGCATGGATTTCGGAAATATTCACATTATTTTATAACTGTTTTTTGTTTTTCTTTTCCTTGGGTTTTGTTTGATTTGAAAAGAAACTTGCTCTTGTGTTGAAAAAGTATTCAGCTGCGATGGGGTGGGGAGAGCAGAAGTCAACAAAATAAGTGCAATGTGGGGCAGCCATTTATTCACCTTTATTTATACATTTGGGGACAATGTTAGCAAAATTTGCTGCGGCTGGTCCATTGAGGTTGAGTAGTGTGAAACTAGGGTTTTTACCTTTTATCACTGACATCTGATAAAGGCCCATCCATGTTTTATTTTTTCATTTTGCCGGGCAAAGAAAAGAAATTTCCCCGAAAACCGGATTCCATGTAGAAAGAATGATAGAAGCAGGCAGGCGGGAAGGGATTCGGAAGGAGCGTATAATTATATATGCTTAAACAGCCCTCTCTCTTTATTTATTCCGTCCCCTACTCTACTCTACTCTACTCTACTCTTGAGCAAGCAAGTGGTTGGCGGCAATGACTTGAGTGAAAAAAAAATGTTGGTTCAGGAATAGCTTTTTGTTTTGGCTATAATGGTAATGGCTGGTGAGAATGGAGATGGGGAGTTACCCGTGTTCCTGATCCGAATCCAATCCTATTGGCTTCGGCTTGAAAAGGTTGGAAAAGCAAAGAATGTTAACTCGGCTGGGCTGCGCTGGAAAAGTGAGAGACTGACGGACTCTGTAGAAGCAAGCCATACATTGTTTGAAGTTTGAACACACCCGACCAACTTAGGTACCAAGGGAGCAAAGGTAGACCCAGACAGACGGCCGCACAAAAGTCATGCCCATGGCCATGGGTTGCCCTTTCCCTATTTCACATCCACATGCCCCAAGTTATGCCTCTAGCTCCTCTTTCACCATTTCATTCAACCCTATAAATAATAATAATAATAATAATAATTTAATACTACTTCTATTCCAATTTCTTTGCACAATTTCATTTTCTTTTTTTTTTTTTGCTAAAGTTCAACTTAAATTTATTTATATTCATTTTTTTAAAAAAATTATATTTAAAACATGTAAGTCTTGCATTTTTTAAATATAAAATTTATTGAAAATTTTTTAGCAGATATTAATATAAAATTTAAATTAAACCTAAGTCAAAAAAACTGAAATGATATAAAAAGCATGACAAGTTGGAACTATATAGACATCCTTCCTTCAAAGTCTTGGAAGGCAGCTTAAGCTAGCAAGTTATGTTTGTTATTTTCATCATATGTACTCCACTCTCATCTCTGCTTAATTAGACTGGATTCAACTCCAGGAATTTACTTCCCATTGATACCCAAATTCTTTACTCATTATCCAGCTAACAAACAATTTTGAAATCAGATTCTTTATATCAAAATGAGTTCGTTGGTTTATTTCATGAAGAAAAGAAAGAGGGTAAGGAAGATCAAGATAGCAGGTTTTAGGAAGAAAGAGAGACCAAAGAAAAGAAAAGAGGAATTATGATATTCTAAAGGCTGAAAGGCACGGTTAGCTCTCAAACCTAGCAAATTCATACGAGTTAGTCATTCATCTTTGACTCAGTGCGAACTTGTCCTCTAACTTAGCAAATTAATCATTTTGGCCCAACTTTGCTAAATTCAGCGAATTAGTCCTATGTGGCATGTGGAATGGAAAGCGTTCATGTTGAGGTAAACAGCGTGTGTGCTAATTGTGAGGTAATTGCCCCAATGGCCAATTTTGTTGTAGCTTGCCGATTTCTGAATCCACAATCACTAGATCGGTTTGGGCTGCTTCAGGAAGAGAGGATGTGAGATTGACGTGAGGATATAAGATCATATGTGCATTTTAGTTTTTTGAGTGGCTATTCATCGAGTGAATGGAAGTCTCAATAGTGTTGGGAAGAAGGTTGTGGGTCAAGACGGGATTGTAGTGCTTATTCCATGCAATGAAATGTCTAAGACGTTATATGTGTAGGATGTACAAGCGGCGGTGGCGAATCGGCGATTCAACAAGGCAGCCAAATTCGATAGAGATGGGCTAGATTTGACGGAGATGGCCAGCAGGTGGTGATGAGGGAAAGAGAGGCGGCACCAGTGTCGAGAGAGGAAGAAGAAAGGAAAACAGAGATGCGCCACACCACATCAGTAAAAAAATTTAACATCGTTTAGCCTGCTATCATTTTTGGACTAACTTGCTAACTTTTTTCAAAGTTAAGGAACTAACTCGTACTGAGTTTAAGATAAATGACTAACTCATTAGAGTTGGCAAAGTCAAGGGATGATATGCGCATTTTGGCCTATTCTAAATCACACACGGAGATGGGATGAGCGGAAGAAAAAGGGCCATCTTGGATCCTCTCATCTCATCCCTGCCCACCAAAAGAAAGAAATCTAGTGTTGGTGTTTTTAATCATTCTGTTTGACTGGCACTGGCAGCATATTTCACACGAAAATATTTCACTACCCCAGGGCCTTGCCTTCATGTAAAAAGCAGAGCTCCACTAAGTCTAATTAGACGACCTCCTCACCCCAAAATAACTTAGCAGACTAACCCTTGCCTTGATGATGCACGTAAAATTTCAGCATCAACCAATATTGAGTTGAGAGACTAGAGTAGTAGCAAAATTCACTAATGTAATGTGGAAGCAGACATACATACATACATACATACATATATATATATATGGCCGCCTTGCTTCCTATCTAATCTAATCAACAAACATTGGGGCCAAATCCCACAAAGCCGCTGGCTCCATCAAAGGAAATTTGGATTCCCTCTTGTTGAATGTTGCCAATAATAGAGAGTCCCGAGAGGGAGGCAGCAAACGCAAAACAGAAGGTACCCTCATCATCAACAGGAATGAGAAAATTCCTCGCTGGAAGGCTCAGTATTGGGCCCCCCGTCATGTAAAACGACACCGTCGGCACCCGAACCGTCACAAACCCCGATAAATTATAGCAAGTGTCGAATATGGATACTCCGGCGGCCCGCGGGAGGTTCACAGTCTGTCGGACGAACTCCTCCCGCAACGCCTCATACGCCGCCACCGGCAGCCGTGTCACAGCAGTTCCTGTGTCCATAACCACCCCGCCATCGCCCATCTCCGAAAGACCGAAAATGTCCCCGGGTACGCCTACCTGGGTGCCTCCAACTCCAAGACCCGAAAGCCCGACATAGTACAAACTCGGCGCCCGCGGGTTTCGGGTCAAGGGAACCCAAGCAGCTCCCAGGGGCATCGCTTCACGTCCGAATTCCAATGACCCGGATCCCTCGTTCCCCCGACTCACCAAACAGTAGCTGAATGCACCCCCCGTTTGCCCCCCCAGTTGGCCTACAAACGACAGGGATCCGCTCCCCAGACCCAACAGCCCGGCCGCTCCCACGAACATCCCCCCGTTCACATGCCCACAACCGATTGCCACGTCCCGGACCACAGTTCCGCCCAACGTCAGCGTCTCAATCCCAAGCGTGCCCTTGGTGTACGAACCATCACCGTACTGTATCTCGTACCCGCACCGACCCGCATTGCAACCCGAGTTGTCCACCCGGTCGCAGACGGAGGAGGTGCATGAGACACCCATGTAAGACGCCGAATCATCCGGGTCGAAAACCGGGTCGGACTGATTGTAGCACTGGTTACAGGGCTGGCACTGGACCCAAATGATGTCGCTGCCTGAATCGATGACCATGTATTGGCTCCTTGGCGGGCTTCCCACGCCGATTCTGACCAAATACTCGCCACTTCCTTGGTCCATGCCCGACACCACCTCCGACCCGAAATCCTCGATGGCGGAGAGGCGCCGGACAAGGGTGGCAACCCTTGCTGCATCCCGCCGCATTCTTGTGAGGAAACGGTGGGTGTGGTCGTGGGAGGTCTCATCTAAGCTGTCCCTGTGGACTAGCTTCAGCTTCCATTTTCCATCGGTCCGAGATTGATCATCAGTAGAGTTGGGAGCTTTGGAGATGGTATGTGTCAAGTTTAAGAGTTGGAGGTCGGGGTAGGAGATGGTGGCGGTGGCGGTGGCTAGAAGTTGGAGTAGAAGGAGAAGTGAAGATGGGGGTGGGACTGACATGGTTGAAAATGAAGGTTGAGTCCTGTTCTGGGTTTTTGTTGTTGTGATGAATTTATTTATCTATAGAACCTTTACTTAAGTGTCTGTGTGTGTGTGTGAGAGAGAGAGGGAGAGAGAGAGAGAGAGTTGCCTTTGTGGGGCTTTTTTTTTTTGTTTGCATCCCTCCCGCCCCCTCTTCTCATGTGTGTTTTCTGTGTGGGTTTGAAATATGGAGAGTTTTTGTCTTGAAGGGGAATTCTGTTACTGAATACACTGGAACTGCTGTTCAAGATTTTAAAAAATGAAATGAAGACAGCTTCTACTTGGTTGTGGTCCAACATCCTATCCTTTTTCACCTTTTTCTTTTCTTTTTTTTTTTTTTTTGAGAAATAATACTATTAGTAGCACTTTTCACTCCATTTAACATAATTTATTTGGGAGGCAATCAGTTGGCATTGCTTGTGGATACCTTTTGTCAAGGTCGGGGTTCGAAGTGCAGCATCTACACTTTTCAAAACACAAGTGGTATAATTGCAACTCAAAGTCTCCAATTCCCAAGCCACAAATTCATTACAGTTACCCTCAACTTAATTGCTATTTCAATTTCACCTATGAGATTTCAAAATCTACAATTTTTTTCTCATCCCTTTTATAGTATCTCACATAAATTTCCAGAATCCTAAATTTAAACTATATGATAATTATAAAGAAAAACAACTTTTGGATATCCAAAATATAACTGTAATACCAATTTATGTTCAGGCAACTATAAATTTCCAGTTCATCATATCATAAAAAATGAATAAACATGAGCCTGTGCTATATAGCTTCATTAGTCAATATTTTCCTTGATAGCTGTATCAATAAATAAAATATAGTGTACATAAATTATCTCATGTTTATACACTTAAGAAAAAAAATCTAAGGCAAATGAAGAAGTGGGGCTCTCAACCTCTTGTAAATGGTGATGAGTCCAACATAGCCATCAAAAAGAAAAAATCTAAGGATTTTGTAAGAAATTAATCTTATGGGTGACTTTGACGCGGGGCAAAAATACAGTCAATTAACCAAACACATTTTCTCAAAAGAAAAAAGGCCAAAATGCATTATTAGTCCCTTAACTTTGTAAACTCGCACGAGTTAGCCCGTCAACTTGGACTCAGCACGATTTAATCCTCTAACTTTGGAAATTGGTGCAACTTAGTCCCTTGCTAATGGAATTAGCTTTGGTGTTAGGAGCTTACTGAGGTAAAATTATGTTATAACTCACTGAACTTTATTTGGTAGTTTACATCTGTCAAGATAGGAACAAAACAGAGCATGGTGCCCAACCACCCAGCACCCATCTCCTCATGACTCACATCTCAACACCAATCACCATCGCCTGCTGTCTAGAAATCAAAAACCAACCCTCAACTAGCCATCAATTTCAAAACCCTTGACTGGTCAAGGATCTACTTTTACCTCCGATTTCTTGTGCCAATCCCACCTCTAATTACGACCTCGCTATTGTCCTACTTCGCTAGGTTTAGTCAATGAATGTTATGGGAACAACAGATGCTCTATCGTGGGTTGAAGAAAATCCAAACTTTTAATTGGGATAACCTCATTTTAGTCATTTATTTCATCTAATATATGTGCTTTGGGCATTAAGTGTTATTTATTTTGCAATTTAGTCACTATCATGTGTTTTGTACTGCATTCTCTGTCTACTGACTGACTAACTTTTGCCCTTTATCAAAGTTTAGGGATTAAATAACATCATTTTTCAAAATTAGAGGACTAAGTCATGATAAGTCAAAGTTGAGGGACTAACTAATGCGAGTTGACATAGTTAAGGGTCTTTCTCTGTGATTGGCTTCCAGCCGGCATCACCATATTTTTATTTTTAACTGTCCCAAAGGTTTGCAACATCACTAAATTATTTTATTATATTATCTTTGAAACTATCATTTTAATATTTATTAATTTATATGTAAAAAATAAATAGTAAAAAGGAAAACAACACACAAATTCCTTTTTAATTTTCATGTCCAATAAGAATATTTCAACCGATTTACTAACTAATTCTCTATACAATAAAAGAAAATACATGCTTCAATGAATGTTTGCCTTTTCTATTTTTCCATAAAACTTCAATTCAATCTACCGGGACAAAAATATCCATGTATGATTAAAGGGAGAGGATAATAATTAATTATACAACGCGGGACTCTTGGTATCTGCATTTTTGGACTCATAATAACGTGCATGCATAATGCATTCTAAATCTAAAACCACCTCTCAGATATAAGCACGACAGCTTTGGGCTTTACCACAGCTTTATATTCTTGTATTTTCTCAACACAACGTGGTTACCAAAGCACTTTCTTTTTCAAAAGAGATGCTGAAGAAAGAAGACGTTCTAATATCCTGGAAAACTAACACAGTAATCTCTCGCTTAAGCCAATGCAAAATAGTCATACAAACACACTGGCGAGCAACCTTCTACACCAATACGATTTGAATAACACGACAATAAGCTCAAGACAGCCCGCTTAATTTTATAGTGAGCAAGCATGACTGAAAATTGAATACCAGCTATACGGTTTCCTGCATGAAACCAGTTGGTCTGCAAATGACTGAAGACACATTATCTCAATATTAATAAATCATATTAACCTTCTTCATCCAAAATATGCACCTATACCTTATGATCATACATGCAAGCAGGACAGGAGAGAATGAGATCATAAACATACATGCCCCGGATAAGAATGACATGCACGCTAATCATAACTCTAGCATAATCGTCTCCAGTCTCCAAAAATGAGAAGAATTAGTAGATACTTTTAACTCTAGCCAAGTTGTTGGATGAATTCAAACATCCATTCTAAATGACAAATCATTTAGACACAGATCAGTAGCAACCAAGATCCATCTTGTTGATCAAACGATCAAGTTCTGTTTAAAAGAAAAACTTCAATACCACCATTTCAACAAATGGAAATGGCAGATTAAGCAACAACAAATACAAAACCAAAGAATTTAGAAAAGAGAAGTGCCCTTCCCCTTCTTGTCCCCGCCAATCTCAAAGTGCTTGCACCTCTGGATAAAAAAAATGGAAATTAGGCAACATATATGGCAAAGAAGTAGTTAAAAGTACTGAACGAGGTTGATAATCTACCTTGATGGGGTGCTGGGAGACATGCTTGCAACCTTGACATTGCAACCTCAGCACAATCTTCTTGGTGGTCTTTGCCTGTTCATAGAAATTTAAAATCAATTTTCAGTTTGACATTCCCAAAACGAGGAGGTATGACAGACTAAGATAAGTTCTTTTGGCTTAATGCCCAAAATGGGGTTTACCTTCTTGTGGAAGACTGGCTTTGTCTGGCCACCATAACCTGATTGCTTGCGATCATAACGACGCTTCCCCTGAGCAGCAAGACTATCCTTACCCTTCTTGTACTGTGTAACCTTGTGCAAGGTGTGCTTTCTGCATTCCTTACTCTTGCAATAAGTCTTCTTCGTCTTGGGAACGTTCACCTACAATAGACATCATCACCGGATAAGGAGTAAATTCAATGTGCAAAGTAAATTGAGCCCTTATCCATTAGAACTCCAGCTTACATAAAATTAAGCTACACTCACAACGAGTCAAGCATTCAAATAGCCAAATACCACTAAATCATGCTTCTAAACAAAACCTTGACGCCAATTATGAAATGTGGCTCCATTAAACTGCATTTATCTTTTGAAGCAAAAAAAAAACAAAATCCTGATAAGCTTGAGAAAGTATATCAAACGTTTCAATAACAAGATAGATAATCCAAAAAGAGAAATCCTCTTTCTGCAACAGAAATCACAAGGCACAGCTAAAATCTAAACCTAAGACCAAATAGTAAAACAGCTCCAAAGTAGCAGATTTGCATGCATAAATCCCACGGACGGAGTAACCTTAATCTCTTTGTTCGCCAGATTAAAGCGAATCTCCCAATTTCCATTTCCCATAGGAACCAACATTCTTACAGAATTTAAAGAAAAAATTACTCACATGGATGTTAACATCAAGCTTGAGCATATTAACTTAGAACGAAAAATACGAAGCGAAGGAATTCAAAATCATTTCTCTTATCCTGATTTCTAGCAAAAACCTAGACCAAATCAATAAGAAATTCAAGTTTCATTCGAACAAAGCCCATCTAGAGATGGAGAAAGAGAGTTACCATTGTTGCAGGGCAGAGGCGTTCAGCGGCCCGCTGCTGCTGACGCTGAAGACGTGTAAGGTATTGCCAGCGGTTACTGGTGTTTAGAGGTTAGGGTTTTCATTTCGGCTTTATGAAATACGCTTGGGCCTCATACGCCAACCTTCGGGCCTCCAAACGGTTGGGCTCCAAACGGGCCTAGCTTCACGCACTAGTTTTTATTTTTTTATTTAAAAAAAAAAACTCAAAACTTGTTGCAAGTATCAGGCATTAGAAGTTACTATTGAAAAGCTAGGAAGCGAAATGCTTACTGTGCAAAATCTGAAGAGCTTAGCCTGCAATTGAACCACTTCTTGATTTGTCTTTCTTGGAATGTGTGGTCACTAGTCAAACCATAGTCAAGGTTAAAGCAGATGTTCCCACTTGCCAACTTACTTGAATGGTGGGAAGGAGTAGCTAATGAAACGTGTTACTCCCTCCGTTTCAAAAGTTTTACTCCATTTGTTTTTGGTAATTAATCTATGATTTTTTATTTTCAACATTTTAATATATAAATACAAAATCTTTGTATATGAATGATAATTCAAGATATGTAGTTTCTAAATATATTTTTTTTGATTTTTTTAACAAACAATAATATGAATAAAATTGAGTCAAAATACAACAAAAAGTCAAATGTATCGAAATTTATGGGACGGAGGGAGTATAATATTTTATTTTTCTTTTTAGTAGCACTATTATTACCATTTTTAATTTTTTTTTGCTACGCTGAGCGAGAGTTAAGCAGATTGTAGTTTACACGTTGAAGTATTAAACTTAAAAAGGTAGCCTTCGACCGTAAGATAATTGAAGCTCATCTCTTGATATTTATGAACAAAATTATTGGAGGATAAACTCTTCAATTGAACGAAATGCATAGTTTGTTTCGCCTTTTTGCAACTAAATAAATGTGTTTTCATTTCTTGGATCAGGTTTTTTACGTGACCCGGTTAGCAAATAGACGAAATCAGCATCCTCCCCTCTGCCAAATCAAGTCCCATCCTATTGTTCCATTACCGTTCATCTCTGTCACTTATCCGATGAGCCCTCTCGTCTTGTCCTTCATCACGTATCAGGCAAGCCAAGGATTTGTCTCTTGAGAGATATTCTTCCACGTAACCGATCGTCGAACGCCC